>AP028158.1:20005000-21255000 GCA_014132275.2 Samia ricini
GGTGTGTCAAGAGTGAGTGACGCAAGTTATTTCGGCAACACAGCGCGCGTTGGGTTTTTTTCATTGCCCCAGACTCAAACCTGATTTAATTTTAATTATTGTTCGCAAGTCGGATTCGGTTTAGCGTATCATATAAAAATTTTGTAATATTTTAAAATATGGAAAGGATTATTTTTTTGTTACTTTGGTTGGATTCCGTGCATACTCTCGGAAGCAAAACATAGTAGGCAAGGAGGTTTCTTCGAGATCACAATCCATTTCAGAAGTCCTATAATAGACATCTTTGAAAAAAAAAACAATAAAAAAACCGCATAGCCACTACAGAGTTAAAGAATATTTTTAAAACTTTTGCAACTTAAGGTGATGGGATTCTCTCTCTCTCTCTCATAATAATGGCAGAGCATTTTCTACTGCTTCTCTGGTTTCCTCAAGTAGTAAATCTTTATGAAAAGCTTTCGCTTTGTTACATAGCAGCATTACCTCCTCGTATGATAATTTAAACTTTGGTACAATGTACGATAATCATTCAATAGAAACGTACGATAAATTTTACCAATAAATAAATAAGCACAAATACAAAAAGCGGTGGAAAATAATATTCTCATTTACTGATTTATCTAATATTGGTTACTCTTTAAAAGTGCTTAAAATTATCATTTTATTGTAAAAAAACGATAATTCGAACTTTAAAAGTTGGCAACACCGTCACATAGCCACACTTAAAGTCGTAAAAGACGCGCGGACCGGATCGCATCCATGCTACGGCGGACGGCCAAACTGACTAAAGCTATCATTCGCCTTATGGGCGCAGTCAGGTATGGACGTCATTATCGAAGCGCGAAAAAATATTTATATCTATTTGTCCTTTACTTATGTAAATGAAAACAATTTCACGCTTTGATAATTTCGAAAGCATGATGTTCGTACCTGACTGTGTACACTTGGTAACTGATAAATTCGTTTGTCCTCCATACGGTTCAGTCCACGCGTCTGTTACGACTTTTGGATCGCTCTTTCTAGGCTTCACGTACGTATCATATTCGTATTAATTACCCACACTGACACTCAATATTAAGAGAGTTTGTATTCAAATGTAAGTTTCATTAGATAAATAAAAATTTATATTGTCTATTGACACTTGCCTATATTATTAGGCAACATTAATAAATTTTGTTACAATTTTAAGCAAGAATAAGTAATCAGGACAAGAAAGTATTTGAGGGGTGTAAAATCGATAGAGTCACTGTCCATTGAGTAGGAATTTATCAATTGAATTGAATCAACTCTTTCTGTTTCCAAATTAATCTATACTAATAAATAAAACTGAAGTGTCTATTTGTATTATCAAAATATTTTTTTTTCAGTATATATATATGAATGAATATACGTACGACACATATACCAAAAAAAAAATTTTAACTTTTTATCTGTCTATCTGTTTGTTCCAGATTAGCCATCTCCGGAACGACTGGACGAATTTTAACGGGACTTTTTTGATAGATAGCTGAGTGGTATTTTAAATATTCGAGAATAAATAGGGCTCCGCGTAAAAAAAATGAATACTCAAAAAACTTAAGTTAAATCCGATTCAAGGCACAGTTTTACGGTCAAGTGCTTGAATTTATGAGAAATATTTTTAATTATTCTTAATAACAAAAAAAAACAATGCGAAAGTAATTAGGGTTCCGTATAAAAAAATTAAAACGCAATGAAGAATATATGAAAGATTTAAAATTTTAGATAAAACAAAGTCGAGTTAGTTACACTATATATAACTCAAGAACGGCTGGATCGATTTGTATTATGTTAGCTTTGTTACATGGTCTCCATATAGAATATAGATATAGAACGGAACTCCATATAGAACGGAAAAAATCACGAAATAAAAATTTATGATGATCCATTTTTCATGTACATAATTTATATGGAACGCCTTTTTGATGATATCTCGAAAACGAATTGACAGATTTTGATGAATTTTAATTACTTGTCTCGAACTCAAGATGTTTCGTAACTGCAATTCAACTAATAACACAAGATTTATTAATTCTATGCCTGTACGAAGTGCACCACATACGAGTACGTCACATCCGGCGAGTGTCATACTTGTTGATATTGTTGACGCCAACAATGGTTTCTACTTTATTTCAAATTATTCAAATAAACTGCTATACCGTAGATTAATAATTATTAGCACATAACTTACTTATATAACTAAGTTATGTAGATGTCTACTTAACGCAAATGTACACAGCTGTTTTGACGTCATAACCACGTTTATATATATATATATATAATAATTACAATGAATTTATCATTCATAATAATAAATTTGCATACGGTTAATTAATTCCAAAAATAATCTGTAATTAATTTAAAAACTTTATGGCTAAAACATATTAATAAAGTGTATAGTTAATAATAAAATGTTTTTGTTAATTACTGTTATTTTGTACAAATCTTTAAGTTCTCTACAAATCTTGTTGGTTCGAGAAAGCAGTCAATCAGTGTCTCAACATGAAAGTTTTCGACCAGTGTATTGATTGCCAGAGATGACAATCTGTACTGTGACGTCGAGTACAATGGGCCTCATAAGAAAAGTCAACGTTGCTCAAAGGGCAAAGGGCTTTGCTCGGAGTTTCACTGCGTGATCGAATCAGGAATGAAGAGATCCACAGGAGAACCGAAGTAACCGACATTGCCTGAAGAATTGCCAAACTTAAGTGCTAGAATTGTTGCCCGATCGGAAGACACAGATTGGATAGCATCTCAACAAAGTGTACCAATGAAGCCAAGCTCGTCGGAATTCTTTGGAGGAGACCTATGAGAAAAATTATAATAAATTAGTAAAACTGGACCGAAGAATCATGTAAATCGATTCATTATTTATCTAGTTAACACACTAATGAACTGACAGACAGACAGAGACGTTGCCTTTTATAAAACATAAGGATTCTAGAACTAAGTTGTGTCTTTGACGTATTCGGTCAGGGTTAGACCTTTTCACCTTCAGATGAACAATAGGTTTGCATCATAATTGCACAGATATAAAAGATACAAAAATTATCTATCTAAATGACTAATAATTTATTATCCTAACAGAAACTCAGCGAATAAAAAAGAAAAATATTTTTTTTTTTTTGCTCAATAATATTCTGTAATGTATTTTAGTTTGCTAATATTCACTCGATGGTCGAAACAACAATTATTTTGAGAAATAGATTGAAAAAAAAGTGTCAATTACAGCTTTATAACATTAATATTTTAGTATTAACAAAAAAATATTGAAAAACAGATGTGAAAGTTGTCCTCAATTTTCCCTATTTATAGGTATATATTTTTAATAGATTATTTTCGTATTAATTAATGACCATAAAATTAGTCGAATTTAATAGTACAGAGAAATGAAGCGTGCTCCCGTAACCAACTCCAAAAATATACATATAGTCTATACGACGTTTTCTAAGAAAGATTTTTTATAAAAATACTGAAAACTTATATTATTCTAGAAGATATTTTAGTTATAGACTGAACCTCCACTGCGACCTACTTAGTTAGAGCCTATAAAATAAAAATCACTTAAAATTTCTTATGCAAAATAATAAAAAATGTCCTTTGCAATATTATAAAAGCGTAACTAAAGAACCTATAAAAATCGGTTCAGAGGATATTAGTTTTAAATAAAAAAAATGATTTAAAAAAAAGAACGTCATTATAGTTTCAGTGGCTCAAAAGCCATCGAAAGGAGAATCAGAAAGGTGTTTGTTGCCTTTTAAAATATATTCATAATATGTAATGTTGTAAGGGTAAAAACTTTACATTTTTCAAAAATAATTTAATAACGAAAGAATATCAAACTTAATATATTATCTACATAAAAAGTAATATAATCAATTAACGTTTTTTATATCCGTATGATTATAAATAAAATAAAAACTTATTACCTAATTAAGTGAGAAAAACAATTTATAATTACTTTACTAAATTAATATACAAAAATTGCAAATAAAGTATTTAATATTTAACGTATCCGTTTGAATTCTAAGTTCCTTATAGCATTAGTGGATTAAAAGAAGTAACTAAAGACAAAAGAGACAGTTTCCTGGACTCCAAGCGCTTTGACCAAAACAGCATTATGTGTATAGGAACTCCAAGTGAGTGACATATTGTTTATTTAGCTTTTTATTGTTATTATCTCTAAATTTACTTTCAATCGAGAAAATTTAAGACATGTAATTTTTTTAATACAGTTGGTTCCGCAAAATCTCTACGTTTATAAAACATTAATTTAAGAACTACTGTGATATAACTGGAACATGGAGTTCTAGTATCTAAATCTACCACAGAATAACTCATTATTAGATTTTTTTTATATTTGTTAAGTTAAGATAAAGTTTTACAGAAATTTGTGCTACCTTAATTACGGGAAATCACTACATACATGTTATCACGATTGAAACATTAAATTATATATATTAAAATGAAGTATTAAAATAGTCACAAAAATAATGGAAGTTACATTTAGAATAAATAAATCTTTTTCAATTACATTTTAATATACCTATCTTAGGTAAAAGTAACAATACAATCAGAATTTAAGTAAATATATTTAGATAAAATGTCATAGTGTAAAGTTATTTTTCTATTGATTACTAGGCATACGTACAAACATTCATACATACTCAATTATACATACATATTCACACGCATTTACACGGTTTAATTACATTTGCTACGGCTAGTATTTCTTTATTACCTACGTAATATTATAATGTTTCGTATTTCTTCTACAGTTTTCTGTATGCATACGTTATAATAATTATAATTTTATATAAATATACTAACTGGTTCCCGCGGCTACGCCCGCGTTTCATATGTTCTTTAGGTGTGAGTGAAAAAAAGTGAGTATAACATTTAATTTACACTTAACCTAAAAAACAATTGAACGGTGAGAAAAAATGAGGGTCTTTTGCTTTTACTAGCGGAAAAATGTACATAAGAGTAAATGGTAAAAAAAGAGAAATGTTCAATGGAACCCAAAAAAATTAATAGCCTATAACCATCTACGAAAAATTCCGCGTCGAATGGTAGTAGTCCCATGTTCAGTAGTTTTGAGGTGATGGTTCTTCAAAGGAACCCCATTTTCCTTATATACGAGTATATATATAGAAGATAGATTTGTTTAACAGTAACCTAATTAACTAATAAATAAAACAACAATAAAACATATATATATATATATAATTTTTCACTGCGTAATTTACTATTGTTGGGTTCTTGTGTTAGGTGGTTTAATAGTTATATCAAAGAATGTGATCGTGCTCATTGTTTTTGACTTAATAAAGATAAAGAATATTACATTTTTTTACGAGAGAAACCGCAGCTTCACTTTATAATATAGGTCAAGAGGTAAATTGCTTATAACAACCTGCGTTATAGTTCATTAGAACATATTATTTGTAGTCTGGCGTTACGAAGAATGATAAATCATAGTATTAATTTATTTACATATAATCTAACAGTGACACACAAATATTATGTGGTCTGTGGTCACTTTATCTATGTCACATTTGCATATTTACTAACACCACTAGTATTAGTCTATTACGCTATAATAGTCGTAATTCCACAATAACCATTTTAGAAATTTTTAACCCCTTGAGCACTAACCTGGTGTTAACGCCAGCTTTCTATTGTTTTCCTATTGTCTCATTTTAATGAGTAATCGACATATTAAGAAAGAAAGTTTATTCCAGTCTATGGTGTCTCGTATTTGACTTTTTTAAAAGTAAGACTTTTTACACATTAAAAAATTATTAATTAAATAAAAAAAAATTAATATAAATGAGTATGGACTATATAGATTGTGGTGGATATTTATACTGACTAAGTTCTCTGGGGGTTGGAAAAAGGATTAGTAAGGGAATTAACGGAAGAAGTGAAGATTTATAACACTTTGTTTAACTTCTTTATATTAATACAAAAGATACACAAAAATGAAAATAAAACTAGTGAAATAAATGAAGGTAACGTTTCTGACATTGCCTGTATATCTGTTAGTTGTTTTATAGTGTAACTCAAGAACCACTGAATCAATGTACATGATTATTTTTAAATGGCAGATATATTAACTTATCTGGACAGGATTTAATGAATCTTTTGATATAATATGAAACATGTTATAAGTGTAATACTTAAGTTGAAAAAATGTATAAGTAATACAATGTATAAGTTGGATAAAATTCAAGACAACTTAAGTAATAGTCCTGTAACAGTAGCTTAGGAAAATATTATTAGGGGAAATAGTATCTTATTGTCTTCAGTATGTGACGGAAAGCCACCGCATTGTTTTTTAATGGCAATGTGGTGAAAGATACTTGTAACATGCTTGGTGTCAGATTACTTGCTAGCTAGCCAGGCGGACGTTGCAAAATATCCTTCTAATAAATTATAGCTACGATGTTTCCTTCGCACAAAACTCATGTTCGTTTTATAGTTCAAACTACGCACATTGATCATCACGGTGATCTGAAAATACATAGATACTAAGGCATCGTCGTGTTAGCGATGCAGAATTTATTTTGAATTACTCAACCGGCAATATCAATTTACATATCACTAGCTGGAATAAACACACAAAGTCTCTCTTTGTTTGTCCGTTAGTTGGCTTGTAGCATAACCGATTTACATGATTATTTTATAAAAGCATAGATGTTATTCTTTTGGTAAGCTTTTAGTTTAATTGTTGTTACATTATCGACACTAATAAATAAAATTGAAGAGTCTTCTTGTAATTTTAAAAATTATATTTTTCTTACTAAATAGATATGAATGTATATCCGACACCTATACCAAAAATACAATTTTTTAAATCTTTCTCTGGATTTTTGTTCCGGGTAATCTCCAGACGGCTGGACGGGACTTTTTTTAGTAGATAACTGAAGTTACTCCGGGTAAGTTAGGGTACTTTTAATTTTCAAAAGTAATTAGAGTTCCGCGTAAAATGCAGGTAAGAATATATGAAACGGGAGGATAGCCGCAGGCGTACAGCTAGCATGAGAATAATTATACAGTGATAAGTACATTGAATAATGACAAAGAATACAGACTTATGTGCGAACGGAGTGGTTGGCACAGTTAGTGTTGAATAGAAAAACCTTTTTACTTACAATAATGATTTAAAGAATCAAAAACCGCAAAGAAAGTAACGGAACTTTGTAAATCATCACATTAAAAGTGCTTTAGTTCATTGACTTGTTAAGTTTGCGTCATGTTTTTTCAACGTTTGCGTCAATGAATAGTATATAATATACTAACAGTGTCCTATGACTTCGCTTGTATGTAAACTATTTATATCTATTGTAAATATCAAAGTTACTCGAAGGGCCATGGAGAGGGCTATGAAAGGAATAAGAAAAGATCCGCTGAAGTGAGGTTATGGAACCGTCTTCCTGTCAGCGTGTTCCCTCTTTCATATGATATTGGGTCCTTCAAAAGAGGCTTGAAGAGGTATTTAAGCAGGCCAGCATGACAGCGGTGACTGGCAGTGAATTCTGTTCAGTGTCAGTCACCGCTGTTTTGGATTGTACTGTAATTACCATCCGGTCTAGTGCAGTCACTGAGCTGTGCATTATAAAAAAAAAAAAAAAAAAAAGCAAAGTCACCAATATTTCCGGAATAATTGCTAAATTTAAGTGGCAGTGGATTGGACACATGGCCCATGGAACCGATGACAGATGGGGTCAATGAATTTAGAAATGGAAAACGGAAATTGCAGCGTTGGCAGGACCTCAACGAGATGGGCCGATGACCTGGTGAAGGTCTCGGAAATCAACTAGATACTGGTGCTTCAAAACCACCCGTTGTGCAGAACCTTGGTTGAGGCTTATATCTAGCATTGTCTTTAGGTTGACCTGATGATGATGCCATATATCCAGGAAATACTAAACAAATTAGGTAAACTGTCGCAGAAGAATATGCTGTTTTATGTGATCGGTATGTTAATTATGATGAAAACATTTTCAATTTTCAACGCTACTTGAAGTAATACGATTTGTAAAATTTTATTTATAAATATGAATATATTAATTGAGAAAATTAATTAGCTACTTCGTATGTACAGCTGTAATGTTATTTACAAAGATGAAGCTTCATGAAATTAACCTATACCTTTATTATATAAATCTTATAACCACAAACTTTTCAATGTTAAGTGTACCCAATATTGTTAAGAATGCCAGACCTTTAACAGCGATGTAAGACGTGTTTAGATCCCTCCTAACTCTTGAGGCTCTTGGAGCCGCCATCAGTGCGATACAGTGACACTGAATCCACGAACAATACATGCTAATGCATGTTATAATTAACACACTACACACAGCGCGATTTGGGTTTTATATTATTTGTCTCAATCAGAAATCTGGACCGACAGGGCAGGATCAGGAGACATATAATGAAAACACGACTTACTCAGACGCCGACATCGGAAGGAAGCCCGCGACGTTTATTATGAACCATAGATAATATGTATACAGTGGCAATAGACTACAAACCAAAGACAGACTTAATAAATACGTAACAGGTTTGTTATATATTAGTTCTTGGTTTTAATTTATTTTATTGGCGATTTATCACATATAGTTTGCGTTATTGTGTCCAAGTGAAGTACATTTACACACATTTATACATCTTAATAATTAATATTCATATGTTGAATATTGAAACGGCAGATGAGCACTTGTCAAGAGAGCGAAACCTACTGCGAATATACAGGGAATCCCAGTTTGGCAGGCAGATGTGTAAAATTATTAAGTTATGTTCCCAATACTTTTGTGTTTATTTTGATAATGTATAAGAAGATTATGTTTTTTTTTGTTTTGATACATTATTATTATTGTTATATTGAAAACAATGACACGAAGTGTAAATTCTGAGATCTCGCAAAAACTCCCTTAAATCGCTTTTACAAACGGCCGGCACTTTGCTGAAGCACTGAATAGTAGGTAATAAAATAATAGGTACCAAATTTGGCTTAAAACATACGTATCCAATGTCGTAACAAATAAATGTTAAAAAAACTGCACATTATAAACAACACGAAATGTAGACAGGTTATTTTTATTTATGACCACAAACAAATAGGTAGTAAGATGTAATACCCCAGAATTTACATACCGGTTAAGCATTCAAGTCGAGTTTCGTACCATTTTTGTGTGTTTGTGCTAGTCACTATTTTCCGGGTAAGTGCGTTAAGCACTCGTCACAAATCCCGGGTCAAGCTGTCAAGGATCTTCAGGTCTACAACGTCAGTCATTTCGAAAAAAAAATCTATGCCAACGGTCCCGCTCACTCATCTAATATTGACAAACTATTTATTACAATATTATATCTCTTCAATATTTATTAGTTTAGGCATAGATAAATTATGTTTTAGGTTTTTGATTTGTTTTTGGTTTAGGTAAAATATTGCTACTGGTTAAATGAACATCGTTTTTATTTTGGTATAATATATTGTCATCTTCGTAAACTGTTCCATTTTCAAAATGAAACTGACAAGTCAAAAATCGAAATATTGAGTTAGAGTCGTAAAATGTTTTATTATATTAATTATGCTTACAAAATAAGCTCAATGGACGAGGTCCGAGCTCACCTATCCAATTCTAAAATCAGCCTGAGCTTTCGGTGAAGGAAAACATCGTAAGGTAACCAAACCATGGTGGTAGAGCATTTTCTAGTGATGACCCGCCTGGGTAGCTACTATCCTCGAATTTGAAAACCTGTAACCAAATACCAATAGGTGTGTTGCGACCGCATCACTTGAGAACCAGTATTTCTAGGCTTAGTGTGCTTACAATGATGGACCACATCGACACTTGACAGGTGAGATTGTGGTCAAAGCGCCTACAAAAAATAAGCTCCAATATTCTTTTTTATGAATTATTAAAAACAATATTGACAAATAAACGCAAAGGTATAAAAACTTAATCGCCATTTACTCAAGGCTTCATTTTTCAAATTACACTTTATTTGGAAATTCCCATATTATGTAACGAAATAAAATATATTATATTTAAAATAGTCCAGATAATATATTTATAATTTAATAAAAGAATCATTTTAAACAATATATTCATACATCTAAAATATTCCATTAAAAACAGCGGCATTAAACAATAGCTTTACTAGCGTTTGTACTAACTATAAATGCTATATGAAGTATTAACGAGCGCTCGCAACTTCGTCTACGTGTTTTATTTTGATTAAATATGGAATGTCCTAATTTAGTTTTGTTTTTCATTATTAACTGATAGACATTTACCGAGCGACGCATGCTTCCGTACACCAAATTTCATGCAAATACGAGTATATTTAATTATTATTTATTATTAATTTCTAAAATGAGATTGATCATTCTATAACCTATAAACAATTAAGGTATATGCACCGTCATTGATTTGAATTCTTTCTTCATATTTCTTTTTACGGATTTTTACTAAATTTTTAAAATCAATTGCTATTTAACATGTACTTCCCTTGTACAAGATTTTATCAAAATCAGTTAACCCGTTTTTAGGTGAAATCCCAACATACACACAGACGGACGGACCTTCAAACTTTTTTAAATGTCAGTTTCGAAATTAGTAACAAAATTTGGACAAAAAAAGTAAATGTACAGACAAAACTTCAGTTTAATTATTAGTATAGATAAATAAACTAATCGCTCTTACCATCGTAGCTCCAAAATGCAAATCAAATTACACATCTTGCTTGTGCGTTGTTATCTATACTAATAAATAAAATTTGTCTGTTTGTAATGCCAATTTTTTTTACTAAATAGATAAATGTATATACGTTACCAATACTAAAAATACAATATTAAAATTTTTGTTTGTGTGTCTGTCTGTTTGTTCCGGGTAATCTTCGAAACGGCTGGACAGATTCTCACGGGATTTTTTTAGTAGATAGATGAACTTACTCGCGATAACTTAGGGTAATTTTAATTTTCGAAAATAATTAGGGTTCCGCGTAAAAAGATTAAAACTCCTAAAAATATATATATTTTTTAATATATATATATTAATATATATATATATATATATATTTTTTGTACTAAGATAATTTAAAAATATTTCTCGTAAATTCAAACACTTGCCCGTAAAACAGTGCATTGAATCGCGTTTTATTCATTTTTTATGAGTTTTAATATTTTTACGATGAAATCCTAATTATTTTCGAAAACCAAAAGTTATCTACCAAAAAAAGTCCTTTCAATATTGGTCTAGCCACGTAATAAACGGAAATGACCTGGAACAAACAGAAAGACAGACAGACAAACATTGTAAAGATTGTATTTTTGGCATTGGTGTTGTATTCATATGTATTTAGTAAAAAAAATGTTATTTTGATATAACAAACAGACACCAGAATTTTATTTATTAGTATAGATAACTATGGCTTATTGTAGTAACGTACAATCGTGGCAATGAACGGTAAATAATTAAGGGAATATCAGGCAATTGCCTTACTCTTATATTGCCAAAAAAGATTATCGATAACGTCGAGTAGTTCTTGAGTTATAAGCCAACAAACAAACAGACATGTAGGTAGACAGAGAGGCGTAGCTTTTCATGACATGTAAGGATACATACGGATAAGAATAAATTAATTATAAAAACATAATACTAAAATACAAACACTTTACCTTGTCTCTATGAAATTGGTGGAATATATTATTTTAATATTAGACAATCTGGACCCGGTTTACCTTACCAAATGGTGACCGTTTGAGGAGCACGGTCAGTATTTGGCGGTCAAGTGTTATTGGCACTTGACGACTCACCTCTTTTGGGGTAAACAGAGATTTTAATATTAATCAAGAATCAAACTTTTGAAAGAATCTGTAGCCGTCAAATAGTAGCTCGGTACTTACTTACAAAGTGACGATGTGGTCCAGGATAATAAACACACTAAACCTAAGTACTGGTTCTCAAGTGATGTTGCCAGAATACACCTATTAATATATGGCGACAGATTTTCAAACTTGAGGGTTTTTAGCTACACAAGTGGGCATAATTTGTAAATGCCCTACCACCACCCATACGTAATATTTGAATGGTCCTTAAGCGAACCTTGTAGTGTACCTACCTAACAATATATCATGTCCCTATGACTCACTGATCAAGGGGCCATTTCCCGCAATCAATGATGATGCATAGCGGAGTAAATATTGACGTAATAAATTATTTCATGATGGAGCATCGTGCAACATAAAATATCTACATATCCATTGCGAAACTATTACTGTAAAATATTCAGGAATTTAATTCTCGATGCCTTAAATTACCGATCGCGCGCGTTTGTGTGATGGATTAACCTTGCGTTTACGTTTCAGAAGAATAACTGTGGGACATTTTCAACTTCTTATCCAGTTTAGGTTAATAATGATTTCCTTACATATTACAAAAGGTAATAAAAAATCAGCTCTTTCTCCGTTGGTCTGGTTACAACTAGAAAATAATGCACACGTGTTTTATCACACAGATCTTTAACTCAAAAACGGGTTAACCGATTTGTGTGCATAAACTATATGTTAATTAGCGATTGATAATAAAATATCATTTTTACAAATTATAAAAATATATATATATTTGTATGAAATTTGGTGTACGGAAACCTTGTGTCATTAGGTAACAAATAGGCGACTGAAAAACAAAAAAAACAGGACATTCCAGATAAGATACGTAGACCAAGACGCGTGCGCCCGTTAGTATTGAATAAATTAGAGAAAAACTCTAAAGCGGACTTTAAAATCGATTGAAATTTCTATGATTTTTGGAATTTTATAGTCTGTCTGTGCATCACACAAAAACTGCTGGATGAACTCCATTTTGTATGAAAATAGTCTGATATTAGAAGCAACTTATAGTATAAAACCTTTTTTTTTTTACTTACCCCAAAGTAGATGAAAAAGGTGTTGAAATGTTGTAAATATTGTACGATTAGTTTTATTAAATTTTAAATAATAAATTTATTACGAAGCTTTGAATTAATAACTCTATATTTTATTGAAGGAGTCGCGGGTACATATACTTATAAATACATTTTTTTTTAATGTCTCCGATACATTTACCTTCGAAGGGCAGTCAGTATACAAGTGTTCAATTAACATTCGTTAATTTTAAGAACAGAATAAATATGCAAACAACGTAGAATTCTTTAAATCAAGTTCCATTGAGTTGTTTCATATCCACTTCTGATGACAAAGGACGACTACTATCATATTTTCTTATATACTGTTAAGAATAATAATATATGTTCTGATAATTTGATAGTGATAATCGCATGCATAAGTGACCTCTCCCTCTAGGAGGATATTAAAATTCTTATTAAATACCTTATTCCTGATCACAATTAAGTTTTGTTTTCAATAATCAGTCTTATTTATGGTCTATTTTTTGATAAGACAATAAAAATTAAGAATAAACATCTCTATTATCCACAAAACGTGTTCATATTTATACCACCTATTTTACCAACATCTGTAGAAGTAAATTAAATTGAAATCTCTGATTTTAATAACAAAATGTTCGATTTTTAATGTACTACTTATACCAAAAAAAAAACAAATATTTTGTCTGTATCTGTTTCGGCTAATCTACGGAACGGCTGTACCGATTTCGACGGGACTTTGTCTGGTAGATAGCTGAAGTTACTCCGCGTAACTTTAACTACTTTTGTTTTTAACCGACTTCAAAAAGGCCTTCTCCTTTTTGGTTACGTTAATGGTATTAAAACAAAAAATATATCGAAGTTAGCAGAAGTAGATTAATGAAGTAATTATTCATTTACTTTTTAGTGCCTTCTTATAGTATATTCTTTTGAAGTCGTTTTTCTTAAATTAAAAAAGTTTTGTTCAAAATTAATTAGGGGTCCGTGTAAAAAAATCAAAACTCAAGAAATTGTGAACAAAATACGGTTCAGTTGACAACACCATCAAACATTGTTTCCCAATGATTATTTAATAACTATATTACCTACGCAGTGAAGAATATATATTCGAACCCTCAGCTGTTAATACCATGGCTCAGATTTAAAAAAATCCCTTTTACGTTCCGTCAAAAATAATTTTAAATGGCTGTTCCAAGTCTTTGTTCAAACTTCAAAACATTTAAAAACTATTTTAATTAGGACGGTGCACGCCATCTACCGGTATAAGATATGAACAATCACAAAACGATGTAACCTGTTACATCTAAACGTACTTAATTTCCAACTTTAACACTAGATGGCAATAAACCGAAATTATGTAACTCAATAACATTTACGAGAGAGTAAAAAATAGAGAAAGGTGTGTAATTTTATAAAAGTGAAAGCAATAAGGCTTATTTTCGTATGACGGAGAGTAGATATTTAGGTTATTGGGCCCGCTCGACGACCTCTCGGCTACGTGCGAAAGTGGTTCTTGCATCACGACAGGTCACCATCTCATAAGACTTGCATCATCCGAGGGAAGTTATGTGATACTCTGTCTTGTCTATGAAACACAATAATTATCAACCGCGTCGCCCGCCATTTCATTACTTGAATGTGATAATTGCTACCTTATTAGGCACACAAAAATTTAAAGTCAATGAATTCTGGCGTAACATTATAAATTGTTATAGAAAGAAAAAAAAAACTTATATCCGCTCGACAATAATTTTGGTTTCTCTTTTTTTTAAGTTAATGGTGAAAATATTTGTGGTTACAAGAAAATTTATCTGGGTTCAATATAGCTTGTTAAATACATAAAAATATTCGGTGAATAAATTATCAAACGGATTACAAAAAGTTTTCACATAAATTGGTTATTTTCATTGCATATATGGCCGAACCGAAAGACGTTCAATGCTGGACATATGCTCCCAGTAAGGGAGGTATTGCCATAATCGGCAGGCTTGGCAGGCAGGTTGGCGGTCGCAGTCAGGTGTTTGTGGTTTTCAGAGGATGCTGCTGCCCGTCCCCTTGTTTATCCCTTAGTCGCCTTCTACAACACCCACGGAAAGATATGGGGCTATTCTTAGACGGCACCGCACGGCATGGCAATTTTAAGATTACTGTTATCATATGTCTGGTAAAATAATCTATAAGCAAGATTATTTTATTATTACTACTCTTGTATTTGGAAAATATTTTTTTTTTTGTCTATGTTGTTTGTTTTTATACTGTATAGGCTCTCAGGGCTTTGACTACTGTATAGAACAGTATTTATGTAAATAGAAATCCATAACCATCGATGCGGTCCCCGGCTAGACTATTAAGAGGACATGGGGTCGGAAAAGTAGGTATTTCAGAAATCTATTCCTGTAGCGTTGCGCCCCAATGAAAGAATTATAAAACACGAAAGGGATAACTGCAGCTCAGGCTGATTTTACGTATGAAAATAGACGAAAAAATTACTTCGTATGATACTACGGTATACAGATACAATAGAATAGGATACTGTTTCCTCCTCCAAAACTGAACTAATTTTTTCATTTTCTTTCAGTTTTAGAATGATAAAGACTTTGACTATACCTGTACGTTTTGGTTTTTTAAATTTTGTCCATCATATTTGCTGTATAAACATCGAAAGTGACGGTAAAAATCTAGCATTTTTTTCATTTTCAAAGGCTCCTAATTTCTACAATAACTAATTAATGGAAAAAAATCAAAACGTACGAGCATGGCGGTAGTGAATATATATTATTTGGTATAAAAATATTTACCATAATGTTATTATCCAGGGAGGAAACAGGGGACTACGTTTGTATGGAATACATGCCGCTAGGATATCCTCTTAAGTCATTCTTTCTGTCGCTGCAATAGGTGACTCGTTTGCCTACATAAATTTCTAGTAAATATTCTTACACTATAATAAATAGTTGTGTGCAAAAAGTCTCCGTGTCCGTTAGTTGGCTAACTCGAGAATCAAGAGATTTACAATAATTACAATGATTCTATTTAAAATTCAAATTGATTTATTTCATTTTTACCAACATGTGGTGGACAGTTCTATTAAATACAAAAACGGTAAAATATTATTATGTCCATATGTAAAGTATTCAGGGCCGCGAATGAAATGCCACGCAATTAAAAAAAGTAAATTCCCCTTTAAAAGTGACGTAGTAATATGAAATATTTTAAAGTACATTGCGTTGTGGTTTTTGAATGTTTTTACAAATTATTTCTACTTCAATTATAATAAAATTTACATACATATATTTATATCATTAAAATTAACCAATTACAGCGGTAGGTACACATCAAAAGCCAAAACAAAAAAGGTAAAAATTACGTTACGCATATATTTTGATATTTTTTTGATAATTTCTTGACGACGAAAAATAATTATTACTCAGATTAAAGCTATTATTGTGCTCATTCATTCTAATTATTTCAGGAATATTTAAATCACTAATAATTATTATATTAATTATTCTTAAAAACGTTATTATAGGTAGGTACCTACTCCAAAAGTTTGTGTGATAAAATTTTACGACTTTAAAAAAAAGTTCTTATGAACTCCAATAGATGGCGTGATTTAAGCAGTTATGATCTTTACATTTTTAATGTTATTTAATATTTTGAACTAATCTAGTAATAACAGTAATCCTCAACGGATTAAGCGGTGAAAGAATAAGACATGGAAGAAACTAGAAAACGTAAACGTTGAAAAACAAGAATGAAAAAGTAGTTACTTATACGTAAGTAGGTACCTACTGAAGTGTGTATTTTTATAAAGCTATAATTATGCAAACAGTTTATTTACTATTTACATTTATTAAACAACTTTGTACATCAAAATATTGTTAATTCAAAACGCAAACTCTATGTTGTGTATCTACAGTGTTGGATTTAACCTTAGCATCGCCCCAGGGCCACGGTACAAAATGTTATCTCATTATTAAAATATTGCATGAACAGGATAAAGTTTTTCAATATATAAAATGTTTATAAATGTACCTAATTAAAATGAGTAATTTATAGAAGAAAATTTATTACAAGTAGGTAAATTAAATAAGAAAGTTTTTTTTTTTTTTTTACCAAAGATTATGATCACTCATAAATTGCTACCTTTGATTACTTAAATTATTCAATTTTAAAGAAAATCATTAGTTTTTAAATTATTAATTTTTGAAAAATACCAGAAGTATATATTTATACAAGATTTAAAATTTCCTGAAAATACACTATTAAAATATTTAATTATTTATTTCTTTGGAATAAAAGCATTTTCGATAACGTGAAAAAACTTCTTTATCACTTTCAGAAGTTTTCGCCCTAGAAAGTATGACACTAGCCCCCAGTGCCCCTAATTCATTTCTTTTTTTTACACGATATAGGCTTAGTGCTTTGACCACAATCTCACTTGATGTTAAGTGGCGATATCCAGGATAGTAAACTCACTAAGCCTAGGTACTGGTTATCAAGTGATACTGCCGGAACACACCTATTGATATTTGGCGAAAGGGTTTTGAACCCGAGGGTGGTAGCTGCCCACACGGGCATTGTTAGAAAATGCCACCATGTTATGGTTTCCTCGCGATGTTTTCCTTCACCGAAAGCTCAGGCTGATTTTAGAGTTGGATAGGTAAAATTAGTTACAATAATTAAATAACATGTAAAAGGAAGTTGAAGAAATTCTATAAAATTAATACTACTCACCCAGTAGTCCAACTAAACATTTGCTTGACTCGTTCGGACCGTAACTCTGCAGGATGTGCCATTTTATCTGTAACAAAACAAAAAAAGTTACCATTTATTCTTAACTAGCTATTCTCGCAACTCCGCTCTCGTATATTAATATATTATCTGTAAAACTATTTACTGTATTATTATTATAGCTTAAATAAACCGATGATTTACTGCAAAAATAACAAGAGGCATGCTGTTTCTTCTGCTGGTCGTTTTTGTAACAACTTCATTCCAATAACTTATTCCATATGCTATTTAACGTTACAAGACTTATTTATATAGGTAATATATTTATAATTAAAGAAAATAATAGTGTAAATCATTTCAGTAGTTATCGAGATATAAGCGGACTAACGAACGAACACACAAACAAGCAAAAAAACAACCCTTTTCTAATAATATGTCATATAAATTATAAAATTTGTTTTAGTACATTTTTATTGTGAAAGTAAGTACATATTTATACATAATTCATAACTCGACTGGCTTGTGACCACCTTATACTTTTTTTTCTTTATTTTAGGCTTCATCGCAAGAACAACTATGTCGCCTTTGTAATTTTATTTTTATATATAAATCAAAATATAATACACTTTCATTATCTTAATTTTGTACAGATCTTTACACAAAAAAGAAAGAAAGAAACCAATGAGAAACTAAATACATATAAAAATTAAGAAAAAAGTAACAATAATGAAAGAAATGATACCCCAAAAATACACATTAGCAGAGTAACTATATGCCACCCACCAGCGCATCTCATTAGTTGAAAGGGTCTCCAGCTCAGCATATCCTGAAGTACCAAGAGATACTCAGTGCTGATTTTCAGCTGAAGCCCAGAGCGAGTTCACGCAACATCAGTAAATAAACTTTGCAAAATTACAAATTACAATTAAACTCAAATATAAAATTTAATCCATACTTAGTCTATAATATATATATATCGTATCATACAAACATAATTATAGGTCTAATATATAAGGGTATATGTATAAATAAATTAATTAATATTAGGTACATAAAAGATTATTTTTGAGGCTTTACGATAATATACACTTACACAGGCATATATAAATATATTTATACAAATAATTAATCATAAACATAAAGGATACAAGTTTTACATAGATTGAGCTATTAATATTATTTTTGTATTAATTATTTTTAAATGTTGACAAACTATTAAGACTACAAAATGGAGGAGGCAAGTTGTTCCAGCATCTTGTGGCAGTAAATTGAAAGCTACACCGAAAATTTGTAAATTTGTCGGTCGGTGTGTACAACATGAGTAACGAAGCCCTTGTTTCATATCGATTTCGCTCTTTGGGCCAATCTAATTTTTCATGGTGAATATCTATATGTAACCGAGTTTTCACGACACCAAACGAGAGAGCAACAAAAATATAGGATTAGCTAACGTGGAATTAAATAAACAAATGTGAAACTGTCCAGATGCAAAGTCACCACATCGTCGATCGGCCCGCACATCAGGCAATTGGGGGGGGTAGTTGGTGCCTTACCCATCATATGGGCAAACTTCACCGTATACTTGTGAAACCACGCCATTAGGATACATTAACATGCGTCGAGTTTCGTTATCAACAACTTATCCAAGGATACATAGAGGCTTTCACCGTGGTAGATATAGCCTGCCATGATGATGCAGACTCATACCTGTCTAATGACGCCATCATTCTTGGAATCTGTACTTTAAGTTCAAATGAAGTGAGTGCAGTCATATTTCTGAGTTTGAATTAAAAAACAACTAGAAAAAAAAACCGAGCAAAATAAGAGCAATACAAAGGGGAAATAACTTGTTCCCAGTGTATTTAAATTATAATAAACTATACTGTATACAGTAAATAAAACTTGAATGGAACATTCTAGTTTCGGAAATTATCATAGAATTAGATATTATGTAAAAAAA
This sequence comes from Samia ricini, assembly GCA_014132275.2. Lineage (NCBI taxonomy): Eukaryota > Metazoa > Arthropoda > Insecta > Lepidoptera > Saturniidae > Samia > Samia ricini. Next base: position 20,024,643 of record AP028158.1, read on the forward strand.
CATCTTAAATGGTAAATAAATTAGAAATCTCTTTACTTAAGCAGACTTATTTACCTTCGATGACGCAATACGATGTACGTAAGAAATCTACACATAAACAGGTAAAATTAAACTCTATCGCTGAGTGAGAGAGTCGTTTATGTTACGATGTGGGAAAACGAGTAAGCGTCCTTGCGAAATAATTTGGAATCGCGCGACACACGCGCTTATAATGCGATCCGCAGAGATTTTATTCGCGTGTTTTCGTTGTTTACTAGTAACACTTATTTATTAAGGCCCAGGTGTTCAAAGTACAAAGATTGTTGAGATTTCGTTTTTCTGTAATAGATAATTTTAAGTTTAATAATTACAAGCTGTTTATGTAATTACGTTTTTTACACGGTTAAGGTATATTATATATTTTTTATCTTTGTAGCGGAATCTTCCAGCTCATTTTCATTAACTTCAAAACGTTGGATGGAAATCGTAATTTTGCACACTTATAAGAACCGATGATAATATAACGATTCAATAAGTATGTCCCATTATCCTGACCAGAACAGTACCAATATCACCATCTACTGTAACTAAGGGAATATGTATGTAGACGTTTTTTTCTTTTGGAATTTTTTTATGAATTTAATCAATATTTTGATGACAATGTGATATTTAATTTTTTGAAAACAACAAATTAAGTGAATAGTATAATTTACTTATAATATCTGCAGGAAATAAAATCAATCTGCTAATAAAATAGATATAACCTGGTGATCGAGAGGGGATCCTCTACGCCACATGTCTCACTAAAGGATCGTCCAATAATCACGTGATGCTCGAAATTGACGGGAAAGCTTGACCCACCGTTACCAGGTAACGAATTTCAAAATTGTCCATAATTAAAGAATTATGTATCTGTAAAGATATCATTATGCAAATTTTTATGAGTTTGTACCAAGAAAATAGACGTAATTTTATAAAGGGGGAGGAGGTTAGTCTAAAACCTCACTACGTGTCATCATTTGAAAAAAAAAACATAAAGTGACTAATGGAATTCTGTACAAACACTCATTTTGCGGGAAAGCGCATCCCCTCTCGATCTCCACCGAAAACTTTTTCTTAGTATTTGGATGTTTATATTTAATTATATTAGAGGGTCACTTAAACTCTTGTTTTACATAAGTTAAACCTTAGTCAAATACCCTATTTAGAGGGAAAACGAATAATTCCTCTGTGTTTTTAAATAGGCAACAAGTGGTCGTTTTCCTTGAAAAGAGGTACGTTTTGCTCAATAATAAAACATTTACAAGCCGATATCATAAAACATACGCCGACGGACCTAATTTAAAATAATTTGTAAACACGAACGGAAACATAAATGGCGTAAGATCCGCGCTGAGAATTTTGATACGCATTATTTTGTACGTGATATTTCATAGTTAAAAATACGTTTGTATAATAAAAAGAAGTCTAAGAAGTATTGCTGGAATGAGAATGATAGATAAAATAAGGAATAGTGTGATAAGGGAACGTTGTGGTGTGGTAGAGGATATAGTGACAAATATAGAAAAAGGGATGCTTCATCTTTAATTGGTATGGGCATGTAGAGAGGATGGATGAAAGAAGATTGATCAAACAAATTTACAAGGCGAGTGTGACTGGGCAAGCCGATAAGGGCCGTCCTAGGCGAACGTATCTCGACCAGATTGAAGACGTTCTGGACAAAGGCCGCATTCAAAAGTACCCGTAATCAAAGAGCATGTATGAAGGCGCTTATGAAAGTAGAAGAAGCGGTAGATGTGTGTCAGAATCGTTGCGTGTGGTAAATTGTGGTCTGTCTACTCTTATGGGAGAGACGCGTAATGTTATGTATGTAAAAAATACGTAATCGTAACACGTTAAGGGTCCGTTCCAGTTTTACGTGAACATAAATCGTTTTGGTGAACAATTATGGTTTACTTATTAATGACTAGCTGTGTGTCCGTGGCTCCACCCGCGTTTCATGTATTATTCACTGCGTAATATAGTTTTTAAAGAATCTTTAGAAAATAATGGTATGATGGTGCTGCCCATTGAAACATATTTTGTTTACCATTTAATGAGTTAAATTTTTATTAACACGTAACCCTAATTATTTTCCTAACATTTTTTGGTAGGCACTAAGATAAGGTAAAAATATTTCTCTTAAATTCAAGCACGTAAAACTGACTAATGATTCGTCTTTTTTCAAATTTTTCCAGAAGTCTAATTTACGCTGCTATCTGCCAAAAAAATCCCTTCAAATTCGGTCTAGTCGTTTCGGAGATTAATGGGAACAAACAGACAGACGGACAGATAGACAAAATTTTCAAAACTGTATTTTTGGTATAGTAGTATTTAAGTATATAAACAGGTAAAAATAAAACAGCCACAACATTTTTAGTTAGGTATAGTATTCTTCCTATTAAAAATATTCTTCTTTCTATTAAAAATAGTTTTGATGCTCTACGAGATTAAAAGAATGTGAGCTGCCTTTTATTTTTATTTATTTATTACAGATTTTATTTCAATCGTAATTTTATAATCATTAGGGGTTGATCAAGTATTACGTAATTATAAATCCCCATGTTTGCATAAGCGCTGGCATAACTTTGAAAAAAAAGCAAAGATTAATAACCAATTATAGTTTACGTAATCATCATCAAATCCCACTCCCCGTCACTCAAGTTATAAAAAAAAATAAACAAAACATAACACCATAACCATTCAATGCATGCGTAATATTTGTACGGTCCCTTACTAGAATAGAATTTATTTATATATAAATAAGAAATCTCTACTTAACATATTTGTTTAATTTTCAAGAGATGCGCGTTAGAACGCGGAAATTTTTACTCTTTACGACATAATGTATGTTATTGATGGACAAGGTAATAAAGTAGGAAATGGCAATGGAATGATGCAAACCGTCGACGCGTGGGCATCTTAAACAGTGACGCTTTACGTGACTCTAAGGAATTACACTGCGCTCTGCTCCCCTGATGACCCAATCTTGCACTGACACTCACCAAGCGTCACCATACGGCTTGACAGCTTCAGGGAACTTTTCGGGCAAGCGTTTAGGGCGCTTAGCTAACACAAGGGAATCAAGGTGGTACAAACCTCGGCTTGGGCATCTACCCGAGATGTAATTTCTGCGGAAATTGCAAGACAAGTACAAGACAGTTAAGTCGAGGTTCGTACTATTGTAGTATCGTATTGTAGAGTCCTTATGCTAGTTAGCATTTTCCGGCAATGTACTCTAAACGCTCACTACAAAGCCCGGTCAAGGAACTTTAGGTCAACTGCAACAAAATTTCAATAAAAAAGGTATTAAAAGTTTACCTACTACACTAAGGGTATATTTGCGCTCATGACATAAATCGAATTCCCACAGCGATACGAGCCACAATGATATTTTTGTACATATGCATATCGCCCTTCAAGATCGCGTGGAAAAACACAACAACAATTATTATTAACAACTTGATTTAAAAAAAAAAAAGAATAATTATTACTGACGGAGTAATTTCCCGCGCGATGTGGAAACGACGCTGCCATTTTGTTTACATGAATCATAGAGAAACAAAGGGATTAAATTAATATAAAAATAAAATTAATAAAATATAAAAATGTTCATGTTTGTCGAATATTTTTTTGAACTAATAAATTCATATGTATGAATGGATGCGTAGTTTCATAGACAACAAGTTGTTATCAATTACCAAGTTATATACAATTATTGTTTTTTTATGCCCGTATTTATCGGTTGGTGTTATTAGATAATATATACCAAACAACATTTAAATTTTCGATTGATGAGGGCGATACTTTGCAGAAATCCATCATAAATAATATGGTAGACATTTTACTTTGCTAACTCCGCTTCAAATTATTTTCAGCTATCACGTCTCTTGGAAACTAATTTGTTGATACTAATATACAATCATTTCTTATAATTAAATAAATGGTATTATATAAAGAAATATACAATTTCTATAAAATCTTATAAAACTTAGAAAATTTAAAATAAGTATAACAATTTTATTTTATTTAAATATAAATTAAATACGTAACTAAATAATTAATATAAACTTTTACAAAACAAATAATACTTAATAAATACAATTAGATTAAATAAATGAGCTTCCGTTGTTGCCGGGTGATAGCCGTAATCGATTACACGTGTCTTGCCTCTCCACGAGGCATCCTCAGATCGATGTAGTATTCCATAACATTTAAATTACACGTCCAGAGAGCATTAAAAAACAACAAATAGAAAATACCGAACTTTGGAGACCTCCGTAGCCACATGCAGTTCATGTTATGTCTACTAGAGGATTTATCACTTTCTTTATTGTTATATATGTATTTTTCTTCTTTTTTTTAAATTATTTATTTTACTTTTCATATATTTACAACTTATATATTATTTCTATTATTATTACTCCGTTATACGTATTCGATTGTTTTAACAATTAGATTTGTTTACGGGCTGAACGGCTGCACAAAATTGAATTATTTAATAATGTATTGAGGCTGGAAATCAGGTGCTTCGTCTCGCGTTTCAAGGCCCGCTCCTTACTACGACTTGTCGTTACAAGACCAGTAAGAGGGGAGGGAACTTTCTACACTTTCGGGAGTATCTCTACCAAGAGAGGGAGGAGGAGTGGAGAGCCTGTGTGTTAAGCTATAACCGCTCCTCTTCCCGGGCGAACACTCTCTAGCGAGAATTGGGCGTAAAGTTGGGCTTGCCACAAGGGGCGACACGACGCTTGCGTCTCCGATCCCGTATCGCCTCCTTTAAAGCGGCGGGTGGCTCCGGGGGGTTTAGTAGGTATTCCCGGCGCCGTCAACCCCGGGTGAGCCCCACACGCCCCTCTATCGACCCCATCGGGGAGACTTCACTCTCCGGTGAGGTCGATAGAAGAAGTGCGTAAAAGCATTTCCCTCGAAAAAAAAGCTGAAAATCAGCGCTATGTGGTAATGCCGCATAGCACCAGCTGAGCTTGTCCCATTGCCAAAATTATTATTATTATTATTATCACACCATGTTCATTTTTAAGCTTATGTAATATGTTTTGGCAATAAATCGTTTTTATTATTATTATAAATAGAAGGTAATGACTCATCCCTTGATTCGCGCAGTGACCCTCGATCCAACTACTTTCCTGGGAGATGCTGACTCATTGTTGTTCGCGATTTGTATTTGTTGGCTGTTTTAATTAAATCTTGATGAACAAACTAAGTCACAAGCTTTCGCCGGGATGTAGTGTATGTATGTAATATAAGACAATAGACAACTTTTTTAAAAATCTAAAATAGGATAAAGTCTTAGTCCGTATTCATATAGAAAAAGTAAACACTAAACAAAGGAAATTGCCTAATAATATGTTAAAATGTTAAAGAGAATATATCAATAATCGTTTTTACATGTTCTTTAAACAGCCTAATTATTGATTACATTTATTTTAGTAAATCTAAAAAGATAGAGTAATTCACCCAATAACAATATTTTGATAGTAAATCTTACTTTACGTCTCTTGAATGCTTTATCCTCTAAATCGATATTATTCTTTGTAGAACGAAACATTAAATTATTTATTTCGCTAAGCCTAAAAAATAACCTGACAAGTATATGTTTATTTCTAATATTGACATTATAATGTTTGTTTTAAAGTTCAAAGTTTTTACGAACATGCATTGCCCGACATCAATCAGGAAGGCAAAGTTAGTACTGAATTTAGTTTTTTGATCAGGAGCTTCTATTCTAAGAAACATATTTAATCCATTATACCCACTTTTTATTGAATCAGACCAAGAAAGTTGACAAATACTTAAATGTTTATCTTTTTAATTTATAATTTTTATCAAATATAAATATTTTTATTTCCATAAAACATTTACAAAATAATATATCTTTAACTAATGCTCTAAACTAGGTAGTGTTTGTGCCTAGGAAACCTAAGACACCAAAATAGATGTACCATTGTACCGCGTAATCTCCGAAACGGCTGGACCGATCGTGACGATTTTTTTTTGGGAAATAGCTGAAGTTTCCCGTGTACCTTAGGGTACTTTTGGTTACCAAAAATATTTGTTTTTTTATTTTTTATTTTCCGCGTATAAAAATTAGAACTCATATAAAATTTAATAAAATTTGTTTCAATGCACAGTTTTACGGGTAAGTGTTTGAATTTATGAGAAATATTTTTACTTTATCTTAGTACTAAAAATTTTTAGGAAAATAATTACGGTACCGTATAAAAAAATTAAAACGCTGTGAAGAACATAAGAAACGCGACCACAGCCGCGGGCACATAGCAAGAATACAAAATATACGTATCTCGTTGACCGACATATACGCATATTAAGGCATAAAAAACTAATCTTTGAAAAAATTACCTTGTTTAGATTATTATCGGATGTAACCCTTCACCAGCTCGGTGTGTGTGTATGTACATCATAACATTGTACGAATTGCACAATATCGTTAATAAATAATTGTAATTGAATATAATTGGCCATGGTCGATGATCTCGATTAGTGATCCGGTCCTTGTGATGCAATTTTTTTTGTATGTACTAACATTATTTTCATTGTCGACTCGTTTATCGCTATGCTGTTATAACTATGAATAACTCATTAAAAATGTTGTCATCTTTTCATCATCATTATTTTAGCTGCAAGGGATTCACTTCTAGACATCGGCCACCGTCAAGGAACTCCACATTGATCGATCATGCGTTACCCAGATTCAGTATTTCCGCGACCTTAACGAGCATCTTCTTGGAAGCCTAACCACGCTGCATTTTCCGGTACGTGGTCTTCATTTGAGGAACCGGTGCCCCCATCGGTCATCGGTGCACGGGCAATGTGCAACCAGACAACTACTACTTAAGTTTCATAATTCTTCGGGCAATATATCCTCAGTCCTGATTCGATCACGCAGTGAAACTCCGAGCACAGCCTTCTCCATGGCATCCAGACCTTTAGGTTTTATTAGGCCCATTGTTAGCGATTACGTCTTAGTGCCGTATGCCATCACTGGTCGAAGACTTTTGTCTTAAGACACTACCATCTATTTGAGTGCGAGTTATAAATCCCACTTATGGAGATCGACCAGGATTTTATCTAATCAGGGTAACTAAAAGCTTGTATCAACCTTCACATATCTATTCAAATTCTAATTCAAAATGTTTTTTTATTCAATGTAAAGCCACTTATGTACGTCAAAACACTACCACCGGTTCGGAAAACAATTCAGCCATCAACAAGAACTGGCAAGAAACTCAATCTAGTTTCTTTTCTGCATGTTTTTGTGGAACTTTACAACTAATAGTTACAAAGTTTATTGGTGGATGCCCAGAGAAAGCTGTCTCTTTCAGACATCACCATCGTTCATATAATGATCCACCCTATGATAACCTTTGCAAATTGAAACTTGCTTTACATGGTACCTGAACTTATTGACCGGTAGATCGGTTATGTGCTTTGGGACTTTATTGTAAAATCTAACAATATTACCTAGAAAACTCTTATTAGTTTTACTAAGTCTGAAACATGGAACTGTTAATTTATGTTTATTCTTTGTATTAAAATTATGCTGGTCATTTACAAGGTCAAGCTTATCTAACTGTTTGCGGACATACAATTAGTTATCAAAAATATATTGAGAGGACGAAGTTAAGATGTTATATACCAAAAATTTGTTTTTAAGTGATTCGCGAGGTCCCATACTATAAATTGCTCGAATGGCTCGGTTTTGTAAAGTAAATAAAGTACCTACTTCGGTTGCTGTCCCCCATAGCAAAATACCATAGGACATCAAGCTAGAGACCACTTCTGCAGTAAGCTGCTTAATGTTGGTGCTGTTATTATTGACACTCTGAAGCTCTTCTGACAAGTCTTATTCAATGAGAAACGATGAAGATACATCGGAGTAGGTTCGAGAAGTTAGATATTTCATTCTACAATATATCTAAGCTTTTGATAAACGAAAATATAATTAGCCGATTAAGCAATTAAACCGATTTAACTACATATACACATGTGTATGTTTGTGTAAACATGGGTATGTCCTTTTAACCTTATCTTGTATTTAATTATATATAGCTATGTAAATAAAATAACTACATATTAAATCCATTTGGCACACTTGCGGCAGAATCTATAGCGTAATCATTCACTATAGCTTACGATTCCGATGACCTTCCGTGATATAGGAAGGATTTCTTAGAGTGATGATCTACAGATATGTATTTACGTGTCTAATTGTAAAACAGTAATTGGTTTGGTAAATTTGGTTGTTTTTAACCACAGCATGGTAGTGAAGAGCAATTTCTCATACCCGCATGGTTAGATATAACCTTCCAACTAGAAAATATATCCCGTTTTTATCTAACTAGCTAACGCTGTTGAACGGAAGGGCTTTTACAGCTTCACTGTGACTTTGGGGGCGAGTGCTGAAGGCACTCAGCCGCAAAAAAGTAACTAGCACAAGGGTTATCAAAGTGGTACGGACCTTGACTTGACCGTTACCTGAGTTATTATTTAATAACTAGCTGTGTGCCCGAGGCTGCGCCCGCGTTTCATATATTCTTCAATGCATTTTTTTCTATGCGGAACCCCAATTTTTGTTTAATGTTAAGATAAAGGAAAAATATATCTAATAAATTCTAACATTTGCCCGTAAAATTGTGCATTGAATCGGATTTTATTAAATTTGAGTTTTAATTTTTTACGCGGAACCCTAATTAATTTCGAAAATGAAAAGTACCCTAAGTTACCCAAAATAACTTCAGCTATCTACCAAAAACAGTCCCGACAAAATCCGTCGAGCCGTTCCGGAGATTACCCGGAACAAACAGACAGACAAAAATTTTAAAAATTGCATTTTCGGTATAGGTATCGATTATGCATTCATATCTATTTAGTAACAAAAAAAATTTTGACAATGCAAACAGACACTTCAACTTTATTTATTAGTACAGATAATATTTTTATTAAAAAGGTTTCTTACAAGACCTATGTTTTGCCTACCAGTGTTGTGCCTGTAATGCTTAATGCATGTTCAATGTCACTGTATCGCGCTGGCAGCCGGCACCGGAGGGGAACCCGAAGTGTGTGCGGGAGCAACTTAGCCGCCCGTCCCCGGCGCCTGGAAAGGTGGTTTTGCGGGCGTGGGCGCTGACTTCCGGTAGGAGTAATATTATTCTGTGGCGCTGACATACAAGTATACGTTGATGCGGTTGATGCGGGAAGATCCTATTCATGCTAGTGATGTTATCGTCGGGGTCGGTCAAGATATTACACGATCGTCGCATCTTTGGGCGTTCGGGTCGGGAAAATATATCCCCATCTAACATCATACAATTGTTTTGGTAGCATCACTTGCGAGCCAGTACGTCAAACCTTTCGTGTTTGCATTATTTTGAGTCACATCGTCAGTTAAATATCGCATGAGACAATATTTTAAGCGAAAAAACAATTAGATATACTGATTAAATTGTAGATAAAACATGTATCTATTTAACAGGTAATTTTATTTTCAATTGTACTTTTTATATTAATGAGTATTCAAGGTTAATTTACTTTTTTTTGTAAATATCCACTGTCATAAGTAAAAAAATATTTAAAAGTCACATGCGGTAGATAAATATTCTTCAGTCTTTTCAATATGAAACATTTTATAAAGTTAGAAGGACCTTGTGAAAATAATTAATAGTCATATAAATTAATTATTTAATTTATATATTTTTTATTAATTTATACAGTTTAAACAATTGCTTCATTGTTGAAGAATTTTGAAATTTATTTCAATTATCCCATGAATTTATATGCGTGAGCATAATATTTATGTAATGTTTATTATCGTGATCGTTAATTATATTAATTAAGATATGGTGCCCGCGTAAAAAAAACTCTCCATTGACTCGTTTTTTGTTAACAATCTCATGTGTTTTATTTTTTTAAAGGGTTACACGCTCTAATTACTTTCAAAAATTTGTACGTTGAGCAACTTCAGCTATCTGCCAGAAAAAGTACCGTCAAAATCGGTCCAGCCGTTCCGGAGATTAGCTGGAACAAACAGACAGACAGACAAATATTTTTAAAATTGTGTTTTTTGTATAGCTATTGTATATATATATTGTTATTTTAATATTACAAACAGATACTTAAGTTTTATTTATTCGTATATAATCATATAAATTTGTTTTCTTTTTATTTAAAATTAAAAAAATAAAATATTTGTAAATTTATTATGCGTAAGTTATTAAGGAATTATTAAAATTAACAAGTCATACAAAAATACATCGAAGATATAATCTATACTAATAAATAACATTGAAGTGTCTGTTTGTAATGTTAAAATATTTTTTTTTACTAAATAGATATGAATGTATATACGATACCTATACCGAAAATACAATTTTTTAAATTTTTGTCTGTATGTCTGTCCGTCTGTCTTTCTGTTTGTTCCGGGTAATCTCCCGAACCGCAGAACCGATTTTTTTTTGGTAGATAGCTGAAGCTACTCTGCGTGACTTCGTGTACTATAGATTTTCGAAATTAAAATGGGTCCGCGTAAAAAAATTTTAGCTCATAAAAAATTGAATAAAACCAATTCAATACACAGTTTAAACGGTAAGTGTTTGAATTTATGAGAAATATTTTTACTTTTCTTAGTACTAAAAAATGTAGGATATATATGTAGGTTATATATTTTAGAACTAGCCGTGTGCCCGCGGCTAACCCCACGTTTCATATATTCTTCACTGCGTTTTAATTTTTTTTCATACGGACCCTAATTAAGTTCGTAAATTTTTTTAGTACTAAGATAAAGTAAAAATATTTCTCATAAATTCAGCCACTTTCCCGTAAAACTGTGCATTGAATCGGATTTTATTCACATTTTTATGTTTTTTTTTTACGTTAAACCCTAATATACCCTAAGTTACGCGAAATAATTTCAGTTGTCTACCAAAAAAGACCCGTCAAAATCCGTCCAGCCGTTCCTGAGATTAGCCGAAACAAACCGGACTGACAAACAAAAATTTTCATTCATTCATATCTATTTACTAAAAAAAAGTATTTTGCCATTACACACACTTTAATTTTAACTATTAGTATAGATGGAATATCTGTTATTACTAATATGACGGACATAATCTATGGGGGGCGTTTACCGCCAAAAGTCATCGCTAACGTAATCAAACACCAGCGTAGTTTCACAGATTAAAAAGGACCATAGATAAGTGAAAGGAGTCCATAAGCTACTCGCCGGCTCAGTGAAATTATCGAGTTACATAATAGTTTACAGTACACTTAGAACTTGTTTTAACTAGAACAAAATGTGATTTATTAAGTTTAAAAACTCGTTTCTAAGTAGTTGTAGTAATTCATATGGCCTGATTCAAATTGGAATCCTAAATACATGTTTGATAGTTGGCGGCGAGACAGCCATCCTTGTAGAAAGTTTTTACAAGTTTTCTCATAGTAAAAATGAATCAGAACGTATTGTGTATTCGATTTAGTTCTTTAAAAACAAAAATATACCACTATCAATTACGCATCAGATCAAAGAATCTACGTAAAAAGGTAATTATTTATCTGTAATCTATACTAAAAAATAAATTAAAAGAGTGTGTTAAAAGCTTGTAACAATGTGTTGTACAATTCTACAAAAAACCAGATCGAGTTTCTTGCCGTTTCTTCAGTCCGATTGTTTCTAAATCGGTGGTAGTGTTTTGACGTTCATAGGCGCCTTCTTGGACTCTAAATTGAATAAAGAATTTTTGAATTTGAAATCCGTGGTTTCTCTTAAACACCGTGGACAAATTCCGTGCAATCTACGTGTCAGATAGCCTAAGCCAAGGTCCTTTACTTTGTTGCCCTTGCACCAACTACCACTCCCCCGACTAAACGCTTTAAGCGCTTGCTCTAAAAATTCGATGAAGCCGTTGACAAACTATGAGTACTGCTGTTTTTTTTTTTATTATATTATTTATGATTTTACTTCATAATCGTATTACCAAACTAGCCGTGTGTCCGCGACTGCGCTCGCGTTTCATATGTTTGTCACTATGTTTTAATTTTTTTTATAAGGAACCCAAATTATTTTCCTAAAAATATTTTGGTACTAAGATAAATAAATATTTCTCATAAATTCAAGCACTTGCCAGTAAAACTTTGCATTGGATAGGATTTTTTTTAGGTTAAGTTACACGGAGTAACTTCAGCTATCTACCAAAAAAAGGCCCGTCATAATCCGTCCAGCCATTCCGAAGATTACCCGGACCAAACAAACAGACAGACAAAAATTTTAAAAAATGTATTTTTGGTATTGGTATCGTATATACATTCATATCTATTTAGTAAAAAATATAATTTTGACATTACAAACAGACACTTCAATTTTATCCCATAATTGCTAAGTGATGGGGCCAACTGGTTCTTGAAAGGCGAGCATGGTCCATAAGACGCAGCATGTGTAAGTTCTGAACAAGGAGGACTGGCAACCTGGTAAAGGTTGCGGGAATTCGCTGGATTCGAATGACGTAAATCCGGTGGTTTATGAGATTATTAAAGGAGGTCTGTGTCCAGCAGTGGACGTTTTTCGTCATGGGATTGGAATTCATGACGATGAATTCTAATATACCCATAAGTTGCTCCACCAGTATAATACCATACTAAATGATTTTCTTCGTCAAAATCTGACTCTCCGGCAGCGACTCAAGGACATACTCCAATCCTTTTTTTTCGTGGGAGAATGTATAAATAATAATTAAAATTAAACCGAGATTGAATCTTACGTAAGAAGAATGATTAGAGAAATTTCATGTATCCTTACATGGGGGTGTCAAAAATCGTCAAAATCATCCTTACGTAATTAATAAATGGCCCCTAAACATAGAAACACTACAATGTAGCACTTACAAACCACACGCAAGGTGAGAAGACTTAGTAAGAGTAATTATTTGTTTAACTGATAGGTTTAGCTCGAGGCTGCTCAACCATATGCCCGCGGGCCTTAATGTGTCTCGCTTACGATTTTTGAATGGCCCGCGCAAGCAAAATATTATCCCATCAAGTTGCGTACGCGGTCACTAACAGAAGATGTTTATGAAAAACTCTTAGATCTTGGATCTGTAAAAACTAAATACCGCATATCAGTAATTGAACAACATATTACTGATCTATCGTTACTATCAACTAATTTAACGCCTGGCATAAACAATACATTACAATAAAAGTCTAAAATCACATTGATTACAGGTTTCGTTTACATGCAATAGTTTTAGATTTCTTTGGCATAAGATGAATTTAAAAACTGATTTTTTTCGGAAAGAACCGGCATCCCTAGGACGTTAAACTGATCAGTGACGTCACGAAGTAAAGCAAGATGACAGCTAGCGTTTTCGCGCGAGAATTTATAATTTAAATTACCTTTTAGAGCACTTTACGTTATCTAAATAAGAATCCAAAACTTTATTATCACTGATGAATCAAAACAAGGCACAATACCCTGTTATAGTTAGCATAAGTAACAGTTAGGGCCCGCTAAAAGTTTCTGAATCGTCCGTTTAGCCCGACTGATAAAAAAGTTGAGCAGCCTTGGTTTAGCTAGAGTTGATTCTGCGTCATCAAATGCAACAATCCAACCCGTGACTCTTACCACTGTGACACTCGTATACTAGTTATAATTATCAACCGAGTGCTCAAAGCGTACGCCAAAAAGATTGTTAAAACTGATAAAAACCCTGAGATCAAAAGCGTAGAAAATTTGAAAATCTCAGATTCATCGTTGAACTCAAGCCCACTTTGCTTAAAAAATTCTCCAATATTTCAATATCATAAAAATCCAATGTAATTATAAACACTTTCTGAATATTTTTCAGGATAAGATACCAGCTGCTGAAAAAATGGCGGATGAAGCCAAAGATAAAATAACGTCAACCTAAAGTATTTAGCCATCATCCGACTATCATAAATGAATTAATGTAAACAAAAACATAATTTTGGATTCCATCCATTCAACTGAAAGACATAGGTCTCCCCCAAAATCTTCACGACGATCGGTCCTGCGCCATCCGCATCCAGCGGATTCCCGCGACCTTCACTAGGTCGTCGCTCCAGCTTGTGGGGAGCCTACCCTTCCGGTGCGTGGTACCCATTCGAAAACTCCTTGGCTCCATGGCCATGGCAGTCCACTGCCACTTAAGTTTAGCAATTCTTCGGGCAATGTCGATTACTTTGGTTCTTCTGCGGATCTCCTCATTTCTGATTCGATCACGCAGTGAAACTCCAAGCATAGCATTCTCCAATGCCCTTTGAGCTACCTTATTAGGCCCATTGTAAGCGAGTACGTCTCAGTGGCGTAGGTCATCACTGGCAACACACACTGGTCGAAGACTTTCGTCTTGAGACACTGCGGTATTTCGGACGAGAATATTTTGCGTAGCTTCCCGAACGCGACGATTAACCTCTTTCTCGAAGTAGGATCTACCTACCTGGACGGTTTGTCCCAGGTATACATAACTGTCAACAACTTGTAATTTTGGATTATTAAGTCAATATTACGGTGACAAAACTGGACCATTTTTGGGCTATTAAATCGTTTCTCAAAACATAACGCATAACAGTAACTCAAGTGGTAGCAAGGAAAGTGATTACGTATTATCATGAACTGTATTTATTATACATATAAACTAAAATACTGAACATTTATATGCGGAACTAAAGGCGCCCCCGGGTATACTACACTACGAGAAATGTAAAGAACCATCGCACACATCCAAAGAGTTCCCCCGTTACAGCTAGGTCACTTTCTCTTGACAACCTTGATTTCTTACGCAGAGTACGTTAACACTAACGTTAAACTGATGACATTTTCGTTAACGTGATATGTACCTATAACCCGAAAAACTTTTACTTTTCGTACGTAATGAAAGTTTATAAAATTTTACTTGACATAGATCCTCACACATACTTTATCAAATTTGCAACTTCCAACAAAACTCTTCATATAAAACCTTATTATTGATACCATTGCATTGTAAATTAATTTCAAGTTAAGAACACATGTTCATATTTTAACTTTAGAACAAAAAAGCTTACCGAATTATTTGAAAAATGTGTGTATTCCAAAAAAGATTTTTTTTTAATCACAGTCACACAACACAGTGGCAATGGAAATTAGGTCACTGTCACTAAACAATACACAGCACAAGTTATTTATATTAGTTTTCAAAAAAAAATAATAATTAATGCCGATGCTTAAATAACGTTGGGTACTTCGGTTCGCCACGTTCTATACCGACAGTGGCTACGCCGGTTGTGTGGTAAGACGATTTTATGTTTACACATCAAACTGCAATAACTTGTACGGTTAACCGTTCATAGAAAATGGTAGTAGGCGACAGTTCGTTTCCGCGTTGCGATAATGATGTTTCAAAACGGTTGAGTTATAACCGCACCGACCACATTAAGTGATTTAGCAATAGTTGTCTTGTCCGTTTTTTCGCAATTATGCATCGTGTAGTTAAGTAAACATCTTATATGTAGGTACAAATGCGACGTAATAACAAGTCTGTAATATTACCTATTGTATTAACATAGTTCCGTGAATAAAACAACGATGGATATTTCATATTTATATTTTACAACCATTTAGTCGTTGCTTAGGTATAAATTTCATAATTTCTAAACAAAAACTTCAACTGCAAATTGTATATATTATCCAATACAATAAAATCGTAAAATATTTCAGGTTCCACAGGGTCGAAATGGATGAATGAAATAATTTTACACGAACAAAGTAGCGGACGCCACATAGGTAGTTAAATACACAATATATTAATACATATTGAAGTAACATTAGATTTAAACGTATAAGAATGTGATGAATCGCAGATAAAAACGTGATCAACAAAAGAATCGTATCTTGGGGTAATATTAGAGCTGGGATGCTACTACCCGCTTGTCATCAATACATTATCATAATACTCGCACTACTAAATCATTTTGGTATTCTACGTTTTACCATATTTTTTATAATATATGTGAATTATTTTAATAACAAGCATATTTAAAAACCAGTTCATGTAAATAATAACGATTTACTAGACATCAATTAACTTAATCTGTACCGAGCGCCTTAGTTCAATTTCATTAATAACATAATTTTATTTAATTCGTTGCTAGTAATAAATGTTAGACATACCTGTTACTATTTTCAAAAGTATTAAGCAAAAATCACAAGTTTTCGACGAAGTAGGTATATAAAATGATTTAGTCAGGGATTGTAGTAACGGAGGAGTACGCGTCTTTTTTATTGTTGTCTCTGTTAATTCCTTTTATTATTGTTATATTTAGAAAGGCATTCTCAGTGCTATTAAATACAGACAACACAATTATTTTGTATAAAACGACATTTGGAAACCAATTCAGTTATAGGCTGGCCAAGTGCTTTAAGCACTTACCTTCACAGCAAGTTTTAAAATTCAAGAGAATAGTCAGTTAAAAAAAGAACAATCGAACCCGTAACAAAGAATTATAGGCTTACAGATATTTTATTATTTTGTCTACGATGTCATAATAATATTACAGATAATAACGACTTTTTCTACATGGTATCTTATTAGAAAGAGGCTCAGCTATTAAATTATCATAACTTATTTGATTAAAATAAATGAATAGGTGATGATGATGATAGATCTCTCTAATGAAAGCTGAGAATTACTATTTTAGGTTTTTACTGGCAACACTGCGTCGAATGTCACTTCATGTTTTATAACCTCATCGCACAACCGTATTTGTGAATATTTTCGCGCATTTCGACTAAAATAATGTTTAAAACAATAAATAGCACTGACAGAAAGATGTTGTACAGTATAACTAGCTGTGCTCGCGCTTCGTTCGCATTTCATATATAATAAAAAAGAATAATTATTTATTTTTTTAATAATAATAATAATTTATTTATTTCATTATAAGTGATTACAGTTTTTACAGTGAAGACTCTGCCCTACAAGCTAGGAATGTACCTGTATCTTGTAGGCCAGTGTACTTTCGTATACCTACATAAAAAATAATCGACCAGCAGACGTACAGCGTCGTACTGTATCTAAATATAACAAGGGAAAAATAATACATAAGTATATAAAATAAAATAAAAAGTTAATTGAAATAAATGGAAAAAATGCAATTGATAAATGCAATGCAAGAAAAAGAATAAAATGCGAAGCAAATGCCATAACAGTCAGAATAACTCAATAAAAACGTGTCGTTAATCAGCAAATTTTCTGTTACTTAATCCATGTAAAAATTCTTTACATAATCATTACCCAATAGACCAAATTGTTAATCTAAACCATTCTCGATTTTTCAGCAATAGACACAAAAAAACCATCAAAATCGGTTCAGCCGTTTAAGAGGAGTTTAGTGTGTACGCACACACAGAAGATTTATATGTGAAGATTAATAAATACAATGAAGTGAAAAGTGAATGTGATACTGTTTTTAATAAAAAGTACAATTGTTTACATTCATTTCGAAACTTACTGGTAGTAATTGGTTTTGATACTTTAATTTTTTTAATTTATTAAATTTTACATTACTGATTAAACCATGCTTATTTACTTAACATTTTTAAATGTGGAAATGTAATTATAATAATTCAAATACAAATTGCTTGCCATAAAATAAAATGTTTGTAACATATGATGTATATAACATATGAAGATTGAGACAATCCGTTCTTCAATGGCTAAGTTTATAAGTTGAAAGATTTAGAAGGAAGTGATATATTAAAATGTGAAAAACAATATCTTGAAAAAGATTTTTCTATAACAGGTCAGTATTTTAATAATATATAATAGTGTGAATGTTATACAGACATTTAAGACAAAGATGCTACACATAGTTGGAACCAAAATAAAAATTTGAGAAAACAGCATTTCTTATAGTATTGTTAGAATCAAAAAAACATTGTTTGATTGTTTTGAAGTTTTTGATCTACCGCCGCCCTTGGCCTCGTGATGACATGCCGTGCCGAGAGGGTGTATCACTGCACTAGCATAATATATAAGCCAGTAACGTTGTGAAGCAGCAGTGGCCGTAGGAGTTTTCACACTCAGGTAATGGACAAGCCAAGGTTCGTACCATTTTGTTAACCCTTGTGCTAGTTACCTTTTGTGGCTGAGTGCCTTTAGCACTCGCCTCCAATGTTCGGTGAAGCTGTAAAGGCTCCCCGGTCAACAGCATTAACTAGGTAAAGAAAAATCTTTTAGAAATTAGAATCATGAAGAAGCTTGGTATTATTGCTATTAAAATAATTCGAAAAGCCGTAGTAATTTTGAAATAATAGTTCTGCTAATTTTTCATTTCTTACAGTATATAATTTGTTGTAAATTATAATTTACCTAGAGTATGCTTAATGCACAGATAAACTATAAAAGAGTGGTATAAGGCATCTTTGGTATGATTGTTTGTTGATCTAATAGCATAATGTATGATTTGCAGATAGATAAGAAAAATGTGTAATAATTTATCATCTTTTATTTCAGGTGTTGGTATGAGGGCTCTGTGGTGATTGAAAAAGAAGGTTTATTAAATAATGGAGCATAGGACACTCCTGGAAGTATACTCCCACACAAGCATACTGTTTCCAATTTAGATGACTTCAATATGAATGCCATCAGAAAAATGAAAATGAGAGATCTGTTCTTACTGAAAGCTATGATATAGCAGCATGGAGGCACAAATATTTGAGAAAAATCACTGAGAAGCAAAGAATTAAAATCGAACTGGCTAGAAAGTAATAGCATTCCATATGACGACAGCTACTAAAACCTAAACTCCTATGCCTGGTAAATGAAAACAAGCGCTACACCCCAGTATGAAGAGGTCCTTCAACAACATGGCAATGAAATTCTGAAACTACCTTATCATTGTGACTTGAACCCAGTCGAGATGATGACGACAGTGACGATTCCTTTAGTGGCATTGAATTCCTCGAATCAGACTTCGATTATGAATCATCATTTTTTATAAATTTTTTTCTGTATTAAAAATATTATTATAATAAAAATATAATTATTGATATAGTCCAGTTTAAAATCCTATCATTTTTTTCCATAGCAAAAAACATACAGTTTACACATATAATTATGGTTATAGGCATACGTAATCACAAGCAAAATAAAAAAGTGACCTGTTTATTTAACATAATTTATTATGTAAGAATATATGAATTTCTAAGTGTAACCAATTGTACGATAATAAAAAATTATCAACACATTATTTTTGGTTTATGCACTTCTATTATTTTTCATACATAAACGTAAGTATCAAATATGTTTATTCCTAGTTAAACGTGGGATACCCAACCTATTTTTTTTTTTTAATTTGCCGCCAATTTTCATTGCTTTCATTAGACACTAATAAAAGTTCCTAACGTCTGACTTGGCTGCAAAGTCTACTAGTACCTTTTCCTTAAAAAGGAATAAATGGAACCAATAAAAAAAGTTGAGGTGGGGTGTTTGACGCAATTTTGGTCTGCCAAATTGTCGTCCTTATTTTTAATTCATTATTTTGGAGTATTTGACTATATATTATGTAATTTTGGTGGCATTATACGTGATGTAGTATACTTACGATACACAAGTATAATGAAGTGAAAATAAATACACGGAGCGTGAATTCTGAAATGTCCTAATCATTCCCGTTGTGATCGTAATAGGTCACCATTTTATTACCGCCATTCATGTATTGATAGTGTTCGTAACGTCTGACTTGGCTGCATGGTCTACTAGTACCTCTGCCTTTTTCTTAAAAAAGTATATAAGAAATAGGGGTTATTTCTTCCAAATATCCAAAATAAATAAATAGTATATCAATTTATTGTATCATATTATATTGATAAATACCAGTTACGTTGTTATAATGGCCTTACTTAAAACATTTCTGACACGCCATATGTGTGAGTAAATAGAACTTATTATAAAATTAACTTTACTGAATTTCTATAAATACGTTTTTTTTTTATTACAGTAAGCAATATTTATCGAGGAATAATTACCACAACAAGACCAGAATCAGTTAATTCTAAATCTACAGATGTAGACACTCCGGTAGAAATGGAGAATCCATACAAAAAGGAACGGCGACAATGCATTCTATGCCAATTAAATATCACACCAAATTACAAAAATTATAGACTCCTGTCACAGTTTCAATCACCATACACTGGCAGGATCTACGGAAGACATATCACAGGCCTTTGCATGAAGAAACAGGCGCAAGTAGAGGCCGAAATAAAAAAAGCGCAAAACTGTGCATACATGCCATACTATTACAAGGAGAAAACATTTTTCAAAGACCCCAAATTGTTTGATCCTGAAAATCCCATTAGATCACATAGATTTTGAGAAGTTTAGTTTATAATGTATAATTTATACATAGGTGAACATTAATCCGTTTTTTATTTACCTGTGATAGTAGAATGAATGGATACTTTCAATTATTCTAAAAAAAAATATCTAGATACAGATTATACGTTTGCAAGGACTTTTAAACAGCTGAATACTAATTTATTTGATTATTAAAGAACCGAAAGATGTCCAATGCTATAATCACCGTCCTTGGCAGGTGGGTTTTTACAGTCAGGTGTTTGTAGTACTTGAAGGATGCTGCTGCCCATCCTCTGGTTTATTCCTCAGTCACCTTGCATGACACCCACAGAAAGATATGGGATGGTACTATTCTTAAATGACACAATAAAAAAATTTAAACATCAAAAAATAAAAAAGCAAAGTACAAGACATGTTCTTCCTGTTTTTCAATCTATTTCGTTTTTTTTCAGTAGTTACTTAATTTGTGATAGATGTTGAATCTTTTTAAAAACTAAATATAAGTTAAATAAAATAAAACTTAATATGCTTTTGCAGGATCAGCTACATATTGAATTAAATCTAACTTCCCTAGGTCTAAACATCAATGTAACCAGGTGTAGACAATATTATGCTTTTGCATTACTGAGAATTATCCTATGCACTCTATGATAATGCAGGGGTAAAGAGTTGGAATTTAAGGTCAGACGTTGACCGAGGGGACATAATTAGTTTTTGATGTTTTTTTTTTAATTTTAGTCAATTAAAAAAGTAAGATATCATATCTAAGCTGAAACTTAGGTCAATACAAAATAGCCTCAATTCATGTTCATAGATAGAAATGTGGCTTCAAATAATATTTTTTGTAACAAAAAGTTTGAAATTTAGTTATAATTATTGTATTTTAACTTTTCCTTAATTTTCTTTGTTCTGTGAATTTTCAATTAAAGTATAGGATTAGTAAATTTTGAAATCACGGGTAAGCTTTATTTTAAAAATATACTGTTTATGTGACTTCCTCATATAAAATAGAAATTAATAAATTATTTTTCTTACTTAATTAATATAAAAGTTAATTCCATTGTAACATGAGTCTACAAGAACCAGAGTAAAATGTACTCATTAGATTAGCTGATCCAATGAAATAGTGCATTACAGTAGTTTCTATAACTATACCAATTTATAAAAGGTTATAAATTCTGTTGCATTATGCAAAATGCCTTTTCCTTGCATTTCCAGAAAATAGATTCTTTATCTGATGAATATTACATACTTGATAAGTCTTACCTTAAAATGTTATTAATAACAAATGGTAAATTTATTTTTTTTTATTAATATAAATAATCATATTTTAAACAGCAGTAGTAATAATTAAATTCATTCATTTAAACTAGCTAAGATAATGCTTGTATCATCTGGTGTATTAAAACAATCCTCATCAGCATTGTAACCAACTAATAATGCAGGGATTTTCAAAGTTTCGAGAATCTCTGAGTAATCCATGTTTGATTTATCAGGGAACTTATTTTTCATTAGATCCATTAATTCTATCAATGCATCTTGACAACCTTTTTGCCATTTTTTGATCAGGTCCCTTAGTTCTTTTGTATCTTCAGACATTGCTTTTGCTAGAAGAAGCTTCTTCTTTACTTCTATTCGTGATTTCAATTCATCAATGTCTTTCTGTGTTATAGAACCTGTGGATTTAGCCTTTGATGGTTTACTCACTTTAGCATATGTTTTTCTGATAATTATCGTTTTTTTTTGTTTCAGCAAAATCATCATCATCGTCATTAGACAGCTCTGCAATTTTTATACAAGTTGTTTTTGGTTTGGATATTACTTTTGGGTTCTTAAGTTTCTTTGAAATATCTTTTGTTTTAGATAAATTCTTGCTTTCTCTTTTTCTTGTATGTGATTTTGTTTCAAAGTCATCTTCACTATTATGACTTAGTTCTGTTGGCTTTGGAGTTAAATTATTAAGAGGAATATCATCTGAATCTGAGTCAAATAATTCTTGTGTCATAGGTTCTATAGTTTTTTTTGTTTTAGAATTATCAGAATTTAGTTGCTTCTGATCAACAATTAATCCAGTTTTAAATATTTTCTTTTGTAAAACAATCATGCATTCTTTTTTAAGATCATTAGGTCTTCGTTCCTTACTCTTATTTTCAGTTCTAACATGTTCATTTATTTCATCTGCAGGTGTCTTATCATTTATTATTTTTGCTTCTTTATGTAAATTCTGCTCAACTCTTTTCACATTTTGCTTTTCTTTAATAGATGTTGAAGCTATTACATTCTTTATATTTTTAGTTTTGCTGGGAGTAGATACATCTTCATTCTCAGTATTAATAAACTCACATATAATTTTATTATGTTCATCTGTAACATTTTTATGTACTAAGTCTGACTTTATTGGTGATTGTTGACTAACAGTAACTTCTGTTTCATTAATAGTAGTTATAAGTGTCTTCGATTTTTTTTTTCCTAGGTAAATCAACATTTCTAGACGGAGTATTCGTCTTATTTAAATCAGTAATAACATTAACAATTATATCATTTACACTTGTTGAGTCTAAATTTTGAGTTAACTCACTTTCTAAACATTGCTCTTTTCTCTTCCTACTTTCTACCTTTTCTTGCTTTCCATCACTACTATTAGCTAATGGTGATATGAATGGAGGTGGACCACTTTTTTTCCAGTTTCTAGATAAACCAAGTCGCCTGCAAGGTGTTAGTAAAGACTTACTAATACCACCCGGAGTTTTAGGTGATTCAGTATTATTCGTTTTCAAGGTCGAAGCATTCTTCATGTTCGTTTAGTCATATTTGCTTTATACGATTATAAGTCAAAAATATTTTTGCACAAAATAGATATATTTTGTCAACAAAATATGTTTATTCCCGCCTTTGAATGAGTGAATGAATAATTGGAAATGGGCATGGCGATTTGAGATCGATTGATTGAATAATCGATGTTTAAAATCAAATAATAAATTTTTTATAATTGTTATCTTGCATTGAATCGATCTTAGAAATTAGAAAATCGAGGTTTATTTTTTTCAGGTAACCATAAAATTATTTACAATATGGAAAGTACCAAAACACAAATGTTTGAAAGATTTTTACTAAATTAATTAAAAACTCAAGAGATAACTTTGTTGTCAGTTTCTTTCGCTTCTTTGTGTGGTCCAAAATTTATTTTTTATACTATTAAGATGGCAGACAAATATCTTGTCTGATGGTAAGTAAACACTTACAGTGTTAGTTGGACGCTTACGAGTATTTCGAGTGTACTGTCAACCATAAAATCACTTTATATGTTTACCTTTCATATGCTTGTAAAACGAACTTTAATTATTTTAAAATGATAAAATATTGATTATTATAGTGTCCCTTTTGTTTTGTCTGATATGGATTTACCTATCAATATGCAAAGATAAAAGAGTTTAGTATCTTTTTCTCCTCAGACTGTTTGTCTTTTGTTGTTTAATTTCTATTGATAAGCTTTAGTGTTATCAATAACATTATTTCAGAAACAGTTTTTACCTCAAATTTTCAATAAATGGTGGTTATGGTCTAATTTCGTCCAATAAAAGAATACTAGTTACGAATAAAAAAACAAGTCGAAACAAGATCGATTTTCTAGAGATCGATCTAATAGACCTCGTTTTTTTTAAATTGATTCATAAAGCTTCAATCTGAATCGTTTCAAACATCGATCTTTTTCGGAAAAAATAGCATCCCTAATTATAGTAATATTTGTACGATGGGATAGGTGAAGAAATTTATCCATATGGCCATTTTGGAAGTCAATCTTATATATAAGTCAAACCCGGGTTTCAACGCTTTTGCAAAATGATGGACACGGTACGTAACATTGTAAGAGAGCACTCTAAAATTCATGGTTCACGTTTTTATTTGCCATATAGTTTCGCATAGTAATCAAACTATACCAGGAAAAATGCTTCTAAAATTACATAAAGTGTTAAAGTTTCATCACTTCGCTCCGTAATAACTTAAAGCAAATGTCTGAATGAAATAAAAACTACTCCATGGAAGGCTGACATTTCACCAAAAACTCTCATTTAATATTTTATGAAATTTTAAAGAATTTTGTTTAAAACAAAAACAGTTCTGTATTTTTTTCTTTCGTGACATAATTAACATATCATGAAATAAAAAAAAATAATTTCAAATTTAACTTTAAAATTACACAGTTATAAAAGAAAACACTTGTCAAAATTTATATATTCAGCTCTAAAATATTATCATAATAATTCATTTGGTGTAGTTATTATATTAAGGGGCGTGTACACAATGGCTCTTGCATGACCATACTTCACAAAAGAACAGCATAACCCATTGTGCATTGCTGCTGGCGAAGCACTTACAATTGACGACGACGTAACCACGGCTGTACTTAGCAGTGGCTCTAGCCCTCTAGTAGGCACACGCTCAAAATGGAATACTTACAGTTACATTTTCAAACGACAATTCAGATGTAATTTATGATGTCGGAAAGCAATTTTATCCATTACCGCCCTCGGTGTTGGCCATAATACAGGCCAGGGTCTTTGAGAGCGTTGGGGCCCTGAGCGACGCATCTTTGTGGGTGTCGCGAGCGTCGCTCGGCGCCTCCTATAGCTTATCGCCCGTGTGTGCTGCACTATAGCTAAAGACAACTCTGCCCGTACTCCAACGATTGATTAATGTATATTGCATATAACTACTATATTCGAACAAACCGAAACAAATTAATAAGGATATACTTTCAACAACAAAAAAAGGGAACACTGATAGCTCGCTGATTGAAAACTTCGCCATTGTGCACCATGACATTGGGAGAGGGACACGGTCGTTCTCGCCCAGTTGGTCGAGACGGGTCTCCTCTCCCTGGGGATGCTGCGGTGGATGGCGCTGTACCTCCTTGTCTCGGAGGCGGAGACGGAGGGACGCACCCCCTGCGTGGAGGACGTCGCAGCGCTGCACATGGCGGCAGCTGGGGTCACCGCACCCCCCCCCCCCCCCTAACCCGCGACAGTGCTCGATCGCAGTCCGGTCGGCCGCGGGCGTAGGAGGAAGAGGAGTGAGGGGGAGGAGGAGGACGAGCTGCGAGTAGGTAGGAGGACGCACTCGCTACCGTCCCCCACCCCCCCGCTCCACCCAGCCAAACGACAGCTGACCGCGTGGGCAGCTGCGGAGCGCAAGCTCAACGGTCCCGGCCGGGACCGGAGAGCCAGTACCTCCAACCTCAGCGGCCGCCTCGCTCCCGCAGCGTCCACGCCCCCGCCAGAAGCGACAGCCACCTGTCGCTGCACCACAGCAGGAACTAGCCGCAGCCGGGACGACGCATGCGACGCCGACTGGGCGACCTGGGCCCAGTAGAGCGATGCCCGTGCGCAGCATGCCTGGACCACCTCAGTTGGCGGCACAGCGCGCTCCCGCTCCCGCACCAGCACCAGCAGCGCCAGTACCACGAACATTCGCGGCGGCGGTCAGAGCACAGCGTCAACCGACGCCAGGGACGTCGGCACCTCCGACCGCCCAACGCCAGCAGCAGCAACAGCAGCCGAAACCGGACGCACCGAAGGGGCCTTCAGCCCCCAACGTTAAGCAGGCGCCGGCACCCAAATATCCTCCACTGATAGTGGAGCGTCTGCCAAATTGGCAAAAACATTTCAAGCTGCTGACCCAACAGCTTGGCAGAGCACCGAACGCGCGCCCCTTCGGGACAGGGGTGAAGTTCGTGCCGGAGAGCGTAGACGAGTACCGAGCGGTACAGCGTTACCTCACCAAGGCGGAGTGCGAGGAAGGTATAGCCTGGTTCTCGTACTCCCTGCCTGCCGAGCGAGCCTCAAGGTGGCTCTGAGGGGACTACCCTACCCTCAGACACGGACCCCACTGACATCGTTGACGCCTTACAGGAGCGAGGCTTCGAACCCGAGTTCGTTAAGAACATTATGGTGCGTGGAGGTCGCCCGGGTTCCATCTTTCACGTCGTCCTGAAGCGGACACCGACATCCCCGGACATCTACGCAGTAAACGAATTACTGTGCATGAGGGGGATCAAAATAGAAGCCTGGCGCGGTAAGAGTAGTCCCGCCCAGTGCCACAGATGCCAACAATTCCGGCACAGCTCGATGCAGTGTCATAGAACACTCGCTTGTGTCCGGTGTGGAGAACCACACGCAACTCGTGACTGTGGTCGCTCAGTTGAAGAGCCACCGACCTGCGCCAACTGCGGAGGACCCCACCCTGCCAATTATAGGTAGTGTCCGGTCTTCCGTAGAGAAGCCAGGTACCGGACGGCTGGCGTTGTTACGCGCACTGGCGACCACATCTCAGGACGCGCGACGAAAGGGTCAGCACTACCTCCGCAGACAACAGTAGGGGAGACGGCGTCAGCGTCGCTGATGGCGCCGGCCAATGAACCTACTAGTCGCGGTGCGACGACTGGTCCTGGGAAAGGACGCCGACGCCAGAAGAAGAAGCCCGCGGTTCAGGATCGTACCGCGGGTGCGTCGAGAGATAGACCTGCCCCTCTGGTACCTCCATCCCCTCCCCCCCGGCTCAGCAGCTGGATACTTTAACCGCGACCCTCGGTGTCCTGCAGGAGATCTTGTCGGCCGTTAAGGAGGGTGAGAAAGGTCAGAAGGCCACCCTATTGGGATTACTGAAGCTCCTTAATCCCAATGCTTGAATTAAGGGTGTGCCATTGGAATGCCCAGGCGCTCACGGGGAAGAGAAGGCTACTCATAGCCTTTCTCCGTGAGCAAAAGATTGACGTGATGCTGATATCGGAGACTTTCCTGCGTCAGGGCGAAGAGCTTCGGGTCCCTAACTACTTCGCATACAGGAAAGACGAGAAGAGTCCGACGAGTGGCCGCCCGTACCGAGGACTTTAGTCCTCGTCAAGAGGAATGTCGTACATCAGCCAATACCCTTTAAAGAGTACCAGTCACTCTACGCTCTGGGGGTATTGTTGCACGTCGATGGTCGGGATTTGAAGGCATACGCCATATACCGACCAATATACCAGTCCACACAGATGCTGGAAAGAGAACTTGAGGAATTAATGGCAGGAGGTACGCCAACGATCTTGGCAGGAGATTTCAACGCGAAGTACACCTCCTGG
Organism: Samia ricini; assembly: GCA_014132275.2. NCBI lineage: Eukaryota > Metazoa > Arthropoda > Insecta > Lepidoptera > Saturniidae > Samia > Samia ricini. Next base: position 20,052,171 of record AP028158.1, read on the forward strand.
AACTCCTCATGTAATTCGCAACCTGGTCGACAACTCTTGAAGCTTGCAGAAGACTATAGCTTTGATATCCACGGCCCAGATGAGCCAACACATCATAGCCCGAGGTCGCAAGACATTTTGGACATAACGTTAACGAAAGGGCGCTTGAATCCACCGAGGCAGACAGAACTGCCGGATCTACCCTCGGACCATAGACCTGTCCTTTTCGAAGTCTCCGAGTCACCTACGCGAGTATTATTATTCCCAGCATCACGTACGCGGATTGATTGGGCAATATTCGTGAAGGAACTAGAGAGCACCACACCGACGCGAAAGATGTCCACGCCGGAAGATGTGGAACGGATGACGGGTGTACTCACCCATTGCATCCGCAGCGCCCGAGAAAAATCTACTCGCACCATTCCGGCGGGGTCGAGGCTCAAACCTCTTCCCCGATGGATTCAGGATCTCATAAAAGAGAAACGAACGCTGCGGAGGGAGTGGCAGAATGCCCGTTGCCCCTTCACGAAGACTAGACTTAACTCGATGGTGACACGAGTTAAAATTGCCCTAGATGACCATGCAGCCGAAGCGTGGGAGAACCATATAGACGTGGTTAACATGGACAGCTGGGTCCCCTCAGTACACCGTCTATGCAAGCAGCTATCGAGCACACCGGAGCCGGTCCGCCCCTTATTGGGCGAAGATGGCCTCCCACGCTTCACAGCAACTGATCGGGCGGAGATCTTTACTACGTGTTTGGAGAAACAGTTCTCCCCGAACGACGAAGCGGACCTTCAGCACGTCTTCAATGTAAACCGACACCTAGACAGATACTGAGCAGAGCCTGTAGTCGGCGGCAGCCCGGCAGACGCCCTGTTCTTTGACCCGGCCGAAGTAAATCGCGCGATCGGGAAACTGAAGCCCAGGAAGGTCCCCGGCGCGGATAACATTACCGTTGCAATGCTGCGACACCTGCCGCTGAGAACACTCGCGGCGGTGACGCGATTATTCAACGGTATTATCCGCTCGGGGCACTTCCCGAATGACTGGAAGCTCGGACTGGTCCGCATGTTACCGAAGCCCAGAAAGAACCTGCAAAGACCAGAAAACTACAGGCCAATCACTTTGCTCAGCACGCTGTCTAAGGTGTTCGAGAGGCTCGTGCTGGCCAAGATGCTGCCGCACATGAACCTGAGAGCCGAACAGTTCGGGTTTAGAGAGCATCACTCTACTGTTCTCCAACTCACGAGGGTCATTGATATAATAGATACCGCAAGAAAAAATAAACAATATGTCGCAGTTGTACTACTGGACATAGAGAAGGCGTTCGACAAAGTATGGCACCAGGGGATGCTATACAAATTGTTAACGACCACCACGATCCCTAGGAAGATTCTCCATGTCCTAAAGTCTTTCCTGGAAGACCGCCGCGCACAAGTAGTGGTCGAAGGCCAAGTATCTCGGGAGTTCCCTATGAGAGCCGGAGTCCCGCAGGGTAGCTGCCTCTCTCCAAGCCTATACGCCGTCTACACTAACGACCTACCAATCCAAGGATGGACAGAGCTGGCTCTATTTGCAGATGATGCTGCATATTTCCACGTTGATAACACGCCACAAGATGCGCAAACAGAAGTCCAGAAACTACTTGACACCCTTCCCGAATGGCTACGGAGATGGAGGCTGCGGGCTAACGTAGGGAAGACACAGGCACTCATGACTAGAGTGATGATGAGTAGATTACCGCCTTGCTTGACGCTCCAGGGAAAGACTATACCGTGGAAGGATGAAGTCCAATACCTGGGAGTCACTATAGATCGAAACTTGACTTTTTCAAGTCATGTAGGAGATGTGATCGCGCGGACAAGAGCGGCGAGGAGAATGCTGCGTCCAGTGCTCACCTCAAGGCTACCCTTGAGAACGAGGCTTGGTTTGTACAAAACCTATTTGAGGTCACGATTTACCTATGCCGCCCCTGCATGGTTCAGTCGCTTATCGGATTCGAACAAGAAACGGCTTAGAGCCCAACAGAGCATCACGCTTCGCATGATCGCGGGGGCACCGCGATACGTTAGCAACCACGTAATTGCGCGTGACTTACGTGTAGAGAGCCTGGATGCGTTCATAAGCAGCCTTGCAACCAACATGTTCCGCCGAGCGGACACGTCGGCGCACGTTCACCTCCAGAACATCGCGCCGTTGCACGCTAGGCCTCCCGACAGACGGAGAGGAAGAGGTGATCACTTGTCATTAATACATAGGCCTCAGGCGCGCGATCTCATACGCCGGTCCTCGCCTAGCTGAGTAGGTAGTTGAAGGAGGACCGTGTCTATGACCCGTATAGATCGGGTGCATCTCCCTGACCCCTCAGAGTCCGATCGATAGCAGGATTAGCTCCTCTCAGAAAATTACTCCACGAGGGACGCACCTGTGTGCCTCACCCACTTGACTTGTCCGTAGGCGCGGACAAAGGAGAGGCCACCGTCGAAGGGAATAGCCCTGATGCGGTTTCCCCGTGTCCCCTATTAGTTCGTATTTTAGTTAGTAAGTGTAGTTTTTCTGTGTTTTTATTTTTTACTTTTTATTTGTATTTTTATTTCTTAATTTTATTATAATATGTAATTTATGTTTGTAAACTGCATCTGTAATAATTTTCTAAATAAAGAACAAAAAAAAAAAAAATAATAATAGTTAGGGAAACACACGGCACACCGCTGCTAAACTGCTTGAGCTGCAAGAGGACGCGAGAAGATTGCTATGTACCATGACATTGGTTATTGTGTACGGGCCACTTTATATTTTTTTTTCTCTGTTCAATCATTTCAACATTCATTCACAATGTTCATTCATTTTCATTGACGTTTTGACAATCATTAGAGAAATTCGTCAATATAGTGTTGTACTTGAAAAAAAACGTACTGATCAGTTTCATTTACCAAATATTTAATTCGAACGAAAAACTAACGATTGCCTTGAATCGTGCGTATCACGAGTCTACAGTATTAACGAAGTACGTTTTAATTTTCTACGAGTGAATAAAAACATTACATAATGCCGTTGCTGAGGTTGACCGCTGGTACCTTTGGGCAGTTGCGTACTTTCGCTACGTCACAGGCTCTGGGGAAACGTGTCAAGACCTTCGCCATATACCGTTGGAATCCGGACGAGCCCGACAAAAAGCCTTACACTCAAAACTTCGAAGTTGACCTCGATGACTGCGCACCAATGGTTCTGGACGCTTTATTAAAAATAAAAAACGAAGTGGATCCGACGTTAACGTTCAGACGTTCGTGCCGCGAGGGTGTCTGCGGCTCCTGCGCGATGAATATCGACGGCATCAATACACTCGCCTGCATCAGTCACATAGACCAGAATTTGTCGAAACCTTCAAAGATTTACCCATTACCGCACATGTACGTAGTAAAGGATCTCGTTCCCGACCTGGGAAACTTTTACAAGCAGTATCAGTCCATAGAACCCTGGCTGCAACGCGAGAAAGAAGCTGTGAAAGGTAAGGAGACCCAGCTACTTCAGGATGTAGAAGACCGTGCCAAATTGGATGGTCTGTATGAATGTGTTCTGTGTGCCTGCTGTTCTACTAGCTGCCCCTCATACTGGTGGAATGGTGATAAATACCTCGGTCCTGCAGTCCTCATGCAGGCTTACAGGTGGATTATAGACTCTCGTGATGAGGCCACTGAGAAACGTTTATCCAAACTCAAAGATACTTACTCAGTCTACCGCTGTCATACAATTATGAATTGTACGCGTACATGCCCCAAGGGCTTGAATCCGGGCCGTGCTATTGCTCAAATCAAGACCCTGCTGTCTGGTCTTGTTAAGAAAGAGGAACCCATCATGGATCCAGCTGGTCTCCAAAAGCAAGCTGCAAGTAATTAATTGAATTATTTATATTAGTATTTTTGCCTTTTGTTAAGCAATAGTTATGAAAGTTTGATTATTAAAAAGTAACTTGGCTCAGAGTATGGTTTTAACATTAAGACTTAAATATTTTTTTTATTACTAATTAACAAATGAATAATAAAAATTAATTTATACCCTTAAAAATTATGTTTTAAATCATTTTAATTTTTAGAATTTGTAAATGAAGAATCTTATCTTTATTACCTTTTGACATTCATTTTATTTATTATAAATTGTTTTGTGAGTAGTTTCTGTTATCTATTTTATCATATATATGTGTTGTTATGTACAACAACTCAGAAAGCTATTTAGCTCTTCTTTCTAAGTAGAACCCTTGTAACTTAGTTTGCTTTAAATACCATATAATGTGGTTTAAAAAAATAGTGTTAAGGTACTTTGACATATTAATATATTTCAAGGCTGTAAAAACATACAATTTTGTTTGTGCCCAGGGACATAAAACAAGTTAATAATAATAATATTTAAAAAATATGACTTAATACAATGAATTAGTGATTAAATTTGAAAAATTTGCAAGACAAAGTATTTTATTCTGTTAATATATATACAAATTATTTATTTTTGAATCTATACAACAATTTATTTTCATTTATTAGTATTTCTTATTGTCTTATGAAGTTATTTATGTATTGTAACCTTTATTTATTTTATTTTTTTTACATTTTGCAATTAAATTTTCATAACTGACACTTGTAAACTCATGTTACTCATGATAAAATTGGTTCAAGTGAGATTAGAATTATAATCTTGCTTTATAGAACCTTAAATCATGTAAACAAATATTATAAACAATGTTTATTAGATTTTAAATTATACATGTATTTATAAGGAGACTATATGGACACAAATAAACTTTTAAAATGTAGAAAAAACATATTGATATGTAAAATTGTGCAAATGCTAGTTTCAAGGGTAACTCAATGTTGCTTTGTTGTTCTCATGATCACAATAACACGTTTTTGAAACAGACCAAAATAATATACTTTTAGATTTTATTTTACAAGCAATTGATTATGATGACTATTTGAAAATTTCTAGAATTTTTAGCTGACAAATATAATTTTTATTATTTACAATTCGCTTCATGAGTAGTTCTAGGAAAGATTTTTAATAGGTACACTTGATTATTACTTTTGATATTAGTAAAAATTAAAGTATTATTTGAATCAAAGTATTTTAATGAACTGACATCATCCAATCATTGTTTTTTTATGTATTAAATTATTTTAACTAAGTTCAAATATTTATTTCTCATATCATTTATTGAAAGTGTTTATTCAATTTGTAATTAATGTACAGTAATTGTTGTTAATTGAATAAAAGTTATTTAATAAAGAATTTGTTTTATTCCTACATCATAAGTCACCCATAAGTTTTACTGTAGGCACAATTTGTACAACCAAACGCCCGCTGAGGCGCTCCGAGCAAATGCCCTACTTGCCCCCCTCCCCCCTTGCTAGAGCGGGCACTTACTAAAGCCATGTAACGTTAGATGAATTCAGCTAAGTGGTTGAATACGACGTCGATGGACTTCTTTGGAATTCCATATTGATCCTGATTTCGGTAAAGGAAAACATGGTGAGAAAACCATAGCATGGTGATAAAGCATATGAAGTTTGAAAACCTTTCATGTCACTCGAGAACAAGTTAACGAGATCTGTTTACCATCATGAGTCACATCATCAATTAACAATCAGGTGAGATTGTGGTTAACACTAGAAGTGCTGAAGATTAAGACCCCCCTTGAACCGCCGTTGTGACAAATTTCCTAATCCCATTCAACTTATAAAAATGATCGTTGGTATAAGGTTTAGTTATTATTAAAAACAATACGTGAGATATTCAGAACACGTATAATAATCAACTTAAAACAAATTATTATTGCTTAAGAAACAAACCATGAATTAGAAATCAAATATTTCTAGTTTCGTAACAAAATCGTGAGAAATTAGTTAAAAATTCTTCTTTTTTATACTGCATAGGCTCAGTGCTTTGACCACGATCTCACCTGATGTTAAGCGACAACGTGGTCTATGATGGTAAACACAACAAGCTCAGAGGTACTGGTTCTCAAGTGATGCTACTGAAACTACACCTATGGGTATATGGCGAAAGATTTTCAAACTTGAGAGTGGTAGCTACTCAGGCGGGCATTATTAGATAATGTCCTACCACCATGCTATGGTTTCCTCACGATATTTTCCTTCACCAAAAGCTCACGCAGATTTTTGAGTTGAATAGGTGGGCCTGAACCCGTGTCCATTGACACGGAATCCGGCTGATCTACCAACTGCGAAATTATCGCTTCTATAAACTATCTATCTACCTATAAACTATTAGTATTAATTATATATCAACTAGTTAATATTTTACTAGAACAAGTAATGCATAAATAATGTTCTTTATCAATGCATTTATTGTTGTTTCTGGAATTTCCACAAGAATTGTAGTTTTTCTACTAGTCAAATACTTTTTTCCCTATTGCAATAGAAAGTCTACGTTTAATTTTAGTATTGTTCATAATTTTATACAATACCCATGCATTTATATCTGCTAAATCCAACAAATTATAAAATATATGAACCTGCCAACGTCTGGAAGCTTTACTGTATATTTAAGACTCGTTTGATGTACGACATCTACTCCATATTTCGAGCTATTGTAGAATAACACTGTCTCAGGTTTTTTCTTTGAACTTAGGTCTATTGTTACATCGGGATGCATGGTACTGAGCGTTAAGACATTTTTATCAAATTTATCCTGATAAACAGTCAACGATGTATCGTCTGTTTTCAGCACAAACGTATTATGTAATTCTTCTTTTGCGGTCTTCAGGGAAACGGGTATTTCTCTCCAAGCTCTATTGACAGTTCCCACGATACTAGTATTTTTAGATTTTAATTATTCTGCTATTAAAAGTTATGTGAAAAAATTGTCACTTTCTTCCCTTAGTGACGTAAGGCATCATATTTTCCAAGGTAAGGAGGTATTCCTTCAAATAATGAGACAAAAATGACCCAGCGACAGTTCTTGAAAAACGTATATTTCGTAAAAACGTATTATAAAATAAATATATTTAAAAACTATGTTCAAGAGAAAAAATGGTATAAATAAAATTACATACATAAAAAAATTACTTTTATATATAGAAACCTGACGTCCAGTTTCAAGTTAATCATGAATATATTATTTTTATCTCAATAAAAGTTACTGACGCACTTGAGACCGGTTGTTCCCGTGATATTATCTGGTTGAGGCTTCTTATGACAAAACTGGATTGATTCAGAGACGTATTCAGGGAAATATTAGTTACCTATTTCAATTAAAAATTAAATTTATTTGTAGTTAGGTATGCATTTGAAATTGTTTTACTCACTGGGAGCAAAAAAAGGAAAGAAAGAAGGGTGGACAGAACAGTGGCGGGCAAAGGAAAAGATGAAGTAGCCCGCCACTGCTTTCAAAGGAATTTAGGTCCCTCCCCTTCACTCGTCTTGTCTTAGTCGACAAGACGTAGGAAGGAGAGGGATAAAACGTAGGTAGGAGAGGGATAAGACGTAGGCAGGAGAGGGATAGTAGAATAGTACGTACATGATCAAAGGCTAAATTTTAAAATGCTTACATTGTCATTAAAAATTCGGATAAGGGGCCGTTCAAGAAATACGTAAGCAGAATTTTAGACTTTTTTACTTACCCTCCCGTTTGTCAGCAATATTAACCTAAGCTCTCATAAAAGGTAATATGCACTGGCATAATTATACAAAATCTACTTGAGTAAATAAGTAAAAATTACTTACATAGTCACTATTCAGACCCATAGACCCGCAACGGAGATAACTTGAACAACCACTAAATCGAATGATAAAGCTTATTAAAAAATAAATACCGGTATCAATTTAAATAACATCTAAATAAGCCCACGTTAATTTTTTCTGAATGCATGCCTGTGGCGAATGAGCAAGTAAATTGATTCAAATGCCTCGCAGTAGAAAGATGCGTTATCGTAGACTTGTTTTATAAATTTATACAACAGTTTCCACTTTAAAAATATTCCATTACGTCACTACTTTAATAGATAGATAACTTAGTTGAATGGAATGTGGTACCTAGTTGAAAAGAGTGCGCAACTGACCAACAATCGAGAAAGTGTGATGAAAAATGATAGAATACTAGTCCTCAGTGGTTTCTGACCATTATACATATTGTTAAAACATATAATCGTGTCTTGTTTCGTTGCAGTCTTGTATTTTATTTATAAACTAGCTGTTCCCGAGGCTCCGCCTGCATATCATTTTCTCTTTCTCGCACAATTCTTCACTGTGTTATATAGTCTTTAAAGAATCATTGGAAAACACCAAAAATAATCAGACTTTTCTGGCATATAGCTGTATAAAGTTTAAGGAGTGTCTTAGGATACTTTAATTTTAGGATAAATTTTAAAAAGGCTGACCATTGAATCAGATTTGTTCACAATTTCATGATTTTTTTTATGCGAAACTAATTATTTTACTAAAATAAATGTATATTAATTTCAGCTATTTGCCAGAAAAAGTTCCGTCAAAATCGGTTCAGCCGTTTCGAAGATTAACTGTAACAAATTGACATAAAAACATAATTATACAAAAAACTCGGTTTTGCATAGATGTTTTGACACGTATCATACGAAATTCTATTATGCCGATCTTTTTCAGCCAAACAGGAATATCTTTATACAGAAGTTAAAACCTAAAATCCCAATACGTTAGTACGTACATACGGTGAGAGAGAAAGAACTTAGTAAATATGGTCACTATTTATAACACACACACACATACACACACTCACACATACACAATCAAATTTGAATTTCAAGACATTATACTGCATAACAAATTTAATTATAATTACTTTGTAATTGGTACTACTTAAATGTTAAAATAATAAACTGTATTATAGTAAATGTACTGTTAAGTAATATACAATAAACAAAAAAAAAAAAATTAACAAATATGTTTTTTTGTGAAGTTATCGTATATGTACGTTCATATGTATTTAATAAAAAGCTATTATTATGATATTACAAATAGACACTATTTATTTGTATAGATCGATTATGTTCGCCAAACTTCTGTAGAAGATAACCATATTTTGTCTATAAGATCATAGGCCTGTTAATATATGCGTTGATTCAATAATGATGATAGCCGTGTGATGCCGGCTAAGAATAGTACCATCCCATATCATTCCCGTGGGTATCGTAAATGGCGACAAAAGTTATAAACCAGGGGTTAAAATTAAACATTAAAATATAGACGTATTTACGTAATATTAAGTTTAGGTAGCCATTTATTGACAATATATTTGATTACAGTATAAAAACTATCGTTACGCAATAATGAGTATATGAATAATGAAACGCGAGCCTCACATCTAACTAATGTTAACAATTATCTACTAAATTTACTAAAGCTCCGCGTTAGCAGAGCTATTCAAAAATAATTATAGACTCATTTGAGTGTTCCCCTCCACGGAAATCTTTAGTAAAAGGCGAAAGATTTATTCGTACTGAAGGGAAACCAGAGCTAACACGATAAGTTTAACATCGATCTACCCTATCAACATACGAGAATCTTGACAGCGCGATATAACTTTACAAAAACATTGTATAGCGCCATCTAGTGATTCAATTTTGTACTTGTTAACTGCGTTATTGGTAGGTACAGATCAATGTAAAGAACTTTGTACTTTGTAGCTCAAGAAGGTATTTAACTGAAATTTTTGTGAATATCGACTGGGTTTAAACAAAATAAAACACGTATGTTGAAAAAAATTAGTCGTACTATTTATAATTGAATTACAGGTATTTTAAGGGATTATAACATTAATGTAATACTGAGTAGCAATAAGAAAAATGTAGTATGAAGAGATAAAAAAGAATGCTTTTTCGATTCCAGATTAGGTTTCTGGACATTTGCATTAAGTTTTGCCTACCTCAAGCTTTCTGTAGACATTTGTTTATCAATTCAAAAGTGGCATAAAGAGGTAAATAAGTAAAAAAACAATAGGTACTTTAGAAATATTTATTTTATAACAATACTATTATATTATATATAATCTATAAATAAATATTTCTACGCACAAGACTCTATAATAAACATTTTCATATTTACATATTACGACATACAAAAAAAGATCATATGTGATGAATAAAAAATAATAATGTAATTAAATATACACGTTTACAATCAATACATTAATAGGCTATATAACCACGTTATACAATCTATTCGGTGATAATGTTTACACGCTAATATTCAAAGATCCTGATATAAACACAACCTCTTTGTGGTGAACTAATATTTAAGAATAACACTTCAGAAAATCGTTTTTATATTTATAAAACTACACAGTTTTAATATGTTTATCTATAACAATAATATATAATTATAAAGCCTTTTATTTCTAGTTTTATGCTTGAATATAAGGCATGTAATTGTAGTGAATTACGTGACATTCGATTTAAAAAATAACGCGCGTCGCCGCCATCCGCCAATTTTACAATTTTAAAACGCGTCATTCGAACAAACTATTATTGCAAACGGACGACGCGACAGTTTTTAAATATTTTCTAGATCAATACTACCGGTAACGCTATTTTTTTTTACATTTTATATTATTTATATTCACAGGTTAATAGGACGAAAATAGTTTTTTTTTTTAATTCAGACTGTTGTAACACACTTCAATGCGTGGCATTTTAACATTGAGCCGTAGACATTATTTAAAACCAGTCTTTTGTCGACATATTCGATTTTACCATCTGACAAAAACTGACCTCCGAAAATAAGGGGCATCGACTTTAAATGATTATCAATCATAGATTTATCTCTTTTTCTATCATTTCCTGTCTTATATTTTGGAAGCCAAAGGACTAAAAAATTACTGGAGTTTTTGGCGGGATTTCATACTGTAATGTAGCAGTTATTTTCTTTTAAATCATTAACAACTTGTGTATTTGACCCTACAGCATGTAATCTTGGTGAAGTGTTGCGAGATATAGTTTGATGACTGTGTTCAAGATTATTATAAAAGATAACACGTAACATTTATTCCGAGATGCCGACAAAACTCCATGGAAAGTTCGAGCAGGATGGGCTAGTTTGGTTACGCTGATACAAGATTGAAAATACATCTTATCCACATGACACTGGCATAAATTGTGGATCTAAGATGGAAAAGAAGATTATTACTCTCATTGTTTTTCGTACACGATTATATTCAAAATTAACAAATATTATATCTTAAAACCGTTGATGGACTTGAAGCCTATAAAAAAAACCATTTAACGTAAGCCATTTGAATTTCTGCGGCAAATTATTTTGAATAAATGACTATCAAAATGACACGGAAAACATAATTCCTCGAAAATAAAACAAAATTATAAACTTTATTTCTTCTGTGAAAGTACTCTACTAAGAATGATTTATTTTCACTGTTGTTGGCTGGAACACATCGGTTGATACTTGCAAACATACTTCCAACTTGACCAGTTTCCCTAGATTATTAAATGATAAGTGACATAACTCTATGGTGTGAGGTGCTTGGCGCGATTTTGATCTGTCATGTTGTCGTCCATATTTTTAATTCATTATATTGCAGTATTTGACTATATATTATTAATTTTGGTGGCATTTTACGTGATATTGTGTAGTTATGATACACATGTGTAGTGAAGTGACAATAATGACACGGAGCGTGAATTCTGAAGTGTCCCAATCCAACCATTCCCGTTGTGGTCTTAGAAGGCCACCATTTTGTTACCGGCATTCATTTATTGATTGTTGCTAACGTCTGACTTGGCTGCATGGTCTACTAGTACCTTTGCCTTTTCCTTAGAAAGGAATAAATGGAACCAAAAAAAAAACTGTGGTATCCCATCAAGATATTTTCCTTCGGTGAAAACATAAGCGACTTAACATTCTTATGAACCCATATTCCTTGATAATACTATCTCCATAAAAAACATTTCCCGGACATTTAACACCAATTCTGGATAATTACAGGCAGTTCTTGAAGTCAACTGTAGTATTTTTCTGATGCACGGTCCAAGGAATCTTGTTCCCAAACAAAATGTTGCCGTTTCCAAAAACTAAACCAACTCAAAATTTAATTATCAAAGGCTCTCTCCACTATGGCAATTTTAGCCAGAATAGTGACATATTAGCTGATGTTATTTCTTCTCGATAGATAATGTAGTTTGGGTTTGTACAAGTCCGATGTATCATATCTCTGTACTTTTGTACGTTGGGGAGCTTTTAATTTCCCATTCGGTGTCTCTAATGTTGAGTTTTGTTCGTAGTTCTCTACTGATTTATCGCTCGAGGGACTGTTTGGGTGATCTGAAAAAATATTTAGGGATACTCTTTATTTCTTCATAAATTAATGCTTTAGCTTTCTCTACGGGTATTATAATTTACGCGAGCAGAGCTGCGGGCATAGTTAGTAGAATAATAAAGAAATATAATTTAGTAAAATTATTGTGACCTTGCCGGTACCGATTTACGTATATATATTGTAACGTTGCCGCGTGCGCAACGGGTTATAGCCGCGTTCATGCTACGTTGCTACCGGACGCAAGACAATAGAAATATACTTTTTTTTTTTGTCATAGTATATTCGTAAATACGAATTGCTATAAAATTTTCAATACCCGATATGTAGATTCAATGAAAAAATAAATGGCTTGTGAGGAAATCTCAAATTTCGAAAATAATGACACAACCTGGCAATGTTTATTAAATTATCGTTTATTTAAAATGAGTAAGCTTTAAGGCGTCCACGCAACACTGATACGAAAATTACGTATCACGTTATTGCATATATTCCGTACAGGCATAATAGTTACGCGTAGCAAACGGGCATGAAACCCGTTATAAAGGCGTATTTGATACGTGGTCGATCTGTTGCAGTGGGCATGGTAGCGCGTGTCGTGTTTTTCACGTGCCTAATACGTTCATAGCACGGTCATGGTATGATACGGTCTAGTGGGAAAGAGTTGTTTTGTGTTAAATAATTTAATTAGCAATACTCACTAGGTTTCCTAGGTCTTGACAAGCCAACTCGCTTCGCTCTTCCCAAATATTTGGACCTCGTATTTGTAGGAACTTTATTATTGTTTGTCGCTTCTTCAGTCTCTGTAATTAAATTGATTTATCTCAAATAGGAATTTTTATTTTTTTGCCGTAATATGGATGTTCCGAGGAGAAATTTCAAAATAAACATTCTATTACAATTATAAATCTATTTCAGTGATTTGTTAGTAAAGTAGTATTTATTGACAACAGGCAATACATAATTATCTAAATACCCAATTAATAATAAATTAAAGTGTCTCAGAGACTCTATACGTGTGGACACCGTGTTTCTAAAAGGATAATTGCCAAGGTTTTTCTCAAATGAATAAACATATGTAAATAAAATACTCCTGATGACATTTGTTATTAATTTTTTGAAGACCAAATATCTGCACTTATAATAATAAATACGACGAATTTTTTTTCTTCCATTTCGTGATTGTTGATTATGTTAATAAATGTGACCTAAATTTATTCTGCCATATAGGGGTTGTTTTTTTCTCAAAAAAAGATTAATTGTACTTTCTTCATTTATAACTAAGATATTTATGATTTCATGATTTACTTTAAAACTGACTTTATTCCCGCACACATTTACATCTATCTTTTCACCTGCTTTGGGGGGAGTTTTCAAAAATGTTTATTCCCGGGACATAGAATAATTCTGTTTAGAATTTTATCACAATCCATCTAGTACTTTTTGTATGACAGATAAGCCAAAATTACAAAAATCATAGAAATGTGTTCTGCCATTCGAACACTTAAAGGTTTTTTTTTATATGCATAATCTACAGTTTTTGGTTCATTACAGCTTTATTATAATTATTTACCTACCTATAGATATACGAATATGTTAAAGTAACATCATATTACTTTTTTTTACATAGTATAGGCTCAGTGCTTTGAGCACAATCTCACCTGATGTTAAGTGACAATGTGGTCCAGGATGGTAAACACACTAAACCTAGGTACTGGTTCTCGAGTGATGTTGCCGGTACACACCTATTGGTATTTGGTGACAGGTTTTCAAACTTGAGGGTGGTAGCTACTCAGGCACTACCACCACGCTATGGTTTCCTCACGATGTTTACTTTTACCAAAAGCTCAGGCTGATTTAAGAGTCGGATAGGTAGGATCGAACCTGCGTCGCTTGACGCGAAATCCGGTCACACTACACGCTGCGCCATTATCGCTTCAATCGTTATCTTGCTTACTCTCTACTAGAATCATGTTAGTTTGAATAGTACAAAATAGAAAAAAAAAATGAAATTGTTGTAAATTATTAATCTACAAATATAACTAGATTAAATAAAATCAGATGTTTTACCTTCGGTCGTAGACGATATTTGATCTGATCCGCTTAATTTTCTAATTTTATTCGGTGTTAAAATATGCCGATTGTTGTTCACGGGAATTTCTACATCACTCGTTTTCCTTTTCAATGGGATTTCGCTTATGATATTAGACTCCATACAATAGTCAATCATAGGCATAGTGTCTGACGTATTATCTATAATACCACCGAGTATAATTTCAAGGACTTCTCGCTTGGATGTTTTGTTCACCATCTCTTCTAATCTGGCATCATAATCATTTGACAGTTCAAAAGAACATACCGATTTTACAGGACTGAAGACGTCTGGTCTAGACACGGGTGTTCGATAGCTTTTATCTATAGGTAAAGCTATCTCTGCTTCTAAATCGAAATTTTTCACATTCTTAGCCGTTGGTAATTTCAAATGGCCGTTTTTCAAATAATTAACCACGTTATACTGGCCAAAGTTTTCACACACCTCACTGAATATATTCTCTTCGTACGTATCACAATTGACTATGTACATAGTTTTTGTTGTCGCTAATGCCTGCTCGATTTTTTTCAGGAAACTCGAGTAAACATGTTTTTTTAATTCAGCGTCATATTTCTCGTGTTCAGCGAAATAATGCAGGAATTCCTCGTCGGGACACTCTTTTAAAACTTCTTGGCTAATCTGTGTTTCAATATTATTATCCTCGACTTCTTCGTTTTCAGATATTTCTTCAGTTATTATTGTCACTTCAAATAAGTCAGATCGATCTGTGGTTTCATTTATATCTGTGTTAGGTTTATCTGTTAGCTTCATCCTTACGGATGCTTTGCTGTATTCACTTATTTCATCGACTAGTTGTGAAAATGGTTTATTTTCCTCGTAACTTTCGATTTTCTTTTCATTTACTTGGTTATTTGATTCAGTCTCGTTAATATTTACATTTCGATCTATAGAATCACCATGATTTTCATCAGTTCCTTTACAATTTTCCATAATATTTTTTTCTATATCAGTTTGTATAAAAGTATTGGGAATATTTCCATTATTTAAGCAAGCTCCTTCTATCTGATCATTAATGTTACTGGCGTTACCAGCTTCAGATGGATCTTTTTCTATAATCATGTCTTGAGTTTGATCTTGGAACTCGTCAATTTGATCCTCAGGGTTGGAAACTTGTACTACTTCGTACTTTATTTGATTTTCGATTGCTGTTTGAGCTAGATTAGTAACACAAGCAAACTCTAATTCCGGCCCTGAGATACTAGAATAAGCTTGGCTTAGACTAGGCCTGACATTCGCTTGAAATTCTAGAAGAAGAGCTGCTTCTTGATTCATTCGTTTCTGCTCTTCATCAAGAAATTTCCTCATTTTCATCATTCTCTTAGCTTCTTCTAAATTTGCTGCGAATTTTGGTTTTTTTTCAACGTGACATCCGGTACGAAAGGCAGTCGAGGAGGTGAAGCTATTGGTACTTCTAACTGTGTTTCAACTCTAACAATTGGTTTAACATTCGGCCCGTTTTTTGGGTCATTTTCTGAATTAGTTACTTTATGTTCTTTATCACTGGGGCTGGTCGAATCACTACTAGATGTATTTTCTGATTTTGAACTTGACTCTTTGCTTTCCTTCTTGCTCTCTGATGATTTTGGGTTTGCTGGGTTATTTGAACCTTTTGACGAGGAACTCCCATCATTCGAGTCTCTATCAGTAGATCTTCTATTAAAATTACCTCTACCAGATAGACTGTAATGGTCATCTGTATCTTTTTTACCCCTTTTCTTATCTCTATCGTCATGTTTACTTTTACTATCACTTTTTTTGTCTTTCTCAGAGCGATGCGAACTCGACTTTGAGTCGTGTGATCCATGCTTTGAATCTTTCTTATCCCTACTTTTATCAGAGCTCCTTTCACTTTTATCTCTGTGACTTGACGATGATTTCTTGTCATCTGCCTGTTTTGAAGATCTCTGACTGGAACTCGAACTTCTATTTGATTTAGATTCTTTCTGGCTACTGGAACTTCTATGTGAACTTCTGTGCTTTGAAGAATCTCTGCTATCTTTCCTTTCGCTTTTATCTTTAGATCCTTCCTTATGGTTTGACTTTGATTTGCTGTGATCGTCTTTGGGTTTCTTATCATGCCGACTACTATCCCGAGAACTGGATTGTTTGGAATTTGATTTTTTGTCTTTGCTACTTGAATGTCTGTGTGAATCTCGAGAACGATGAGAACTTTTGTGACTGCTTCTTCTATCATAAGATTTATGGTCTTTTTTGGCATCTTCGGAATTTTCAGTTTCGTGAACTTTGTTTTCAACATTAGTTTTACTATTTGCATCACTTTCATAATCAATTTGCAAATTGTTACTATTAGAACTATCTTCATAGAATGGCGTATTGAGGGCATTAATATTTACTTGATTATTGAATTGGTATGCGAGAGAAATTTGTTCTAAGTCCTTCTTTTTTTTACTAGAATCAGCAGAATCACGTTCAGATGTTTTAGTTTGTATTGCAAATCGAAAAGAACTTGGTACTTTTTTGTTGTCTGTTTTAGCATCCGAATTATCATCAAACGCTTGTTGTGCATCACAAGAGTTTTCAGTATTAAAATTTCGTACAGGAGTCAAAGGTGACATATTTCTTCTCAAAGAAGAGTCTGAACTTGAATCATCATTATCACTATTATGGTTAATAGGTTTAAAGCAATTATCGTTTTCAAGAGGTCCATCTGTAGGCAAAGGTATTTCAGTAGGATTTTGAGGAAGATGTGCATACTCCTCGGGCGTTTTGGGTGTTTCAATTTTATTCAAATCTAGTTTTGGTGGACTATTTTCGGGTGGTGGTATATTTTCAGGCTTCATTTCTTCTGGCAATGGTATTGTACTTTTATCAATGTTCATTTCAGAATCTCCTGTCGTCTCAAATACACCAGAAACAGTAACATCCTGAACTATTGGTTTTTCTTTCTCCTTTTCAGGTTCAGGGGAGAAAGAAAAACTTTCTTCTATCTTACTTTCTTCTATGTCTTGATCAACATCCATGGATTCTTGGTTTGTGTCCATTTCGACATCATCATGTTTATCATCATTGCTTTTTACAGAGCATGGACTGACTGCTTCTAGATCAGTGGGAAGGAGATCGATAGAGGGTTTCTCAACAGAAATTTCAGAAGAAGCCGTTGTAGATTTCTTTCTAGTTATCCCCAAGTAGTTATATACAAGATCTTCAACTTGTGGAATAAAAACTGAAGCAATTTTGGGATTAACTACTTGGTCCACAATTCTTTCTACACCTTGCTCCAAATAGTTTCCACTGTAATACGAAAATAAAACAAATCTGTCCATTATATATTCAACTTAGAACATACTACTTAAGTGTACACTGGAGGATATTGTTTGTATTTCCAAAGATATTATAAAAATGAATTTTAATTGGTTAACTTATGAATCAATAATGGTTAGTTATTAATATGATTACAACTAAATTACAATAAAGCTGAGATTTTTACAATATATATTTGTGTATGCTAGCTGTCCCCGCGGGTTAACCCGCTTGGAATGTATGCAATATGTCATTACCAACTTTCATCCAATTCGGTCAGTCGTTTTTGCGTGATGGGGGGGGGGGGGGGGGGGGGAACAAATAAATAAACAGACAAAAAAAATTAAAACTGTCGAAATGTGTCGTGTTGTGAAATTCTGAAGTCCTACCCCTAGTAATGTTTCAGAACATTCCAAAGTGATAAAAAATAAGTATAGCGCCATCTATGAATAATCGTCAGAAATACATAGATAATTTGCTTACGTAATTACCATTCTGAACATTTCGACACCCATATCATCAAAAATAAACAAAACATGAACCATCTAATTATAATTAAATAATATTATGTTCCCGGCCATATTTACCTATTGATATTATAATTGTAATTCAGTTCACTACTTCCATAAATTGGCTCCTTAATAAAACGGCTAAAGTGCCTAGATATTGTACAAAAATATCAAAATATTGTTTTCTCATTGACCATGACTTACATATTTATTATTCAAACAATCCATAATTTTTTTTCTCGAATAAGACTAAAACGCATTATTTACAAACTCTTCTTTCATACTAAAGTCGCCGCGTGTTATTCAAATTTATTGTTTGCCACTAAATTTTTTTAGAAATACTTCTGAATATAATTACAGGCTCCCATTTAAATATTGCCATTTCACCCTGTATATATATGTTTATGACATTGAGCCAATATACAACCTTATACTATATAAACTTCTTGTTTTAGGGTTTATATCTGAAAAGGAAAGACCGCCAGGGATTTCTAAAAATTATAGAAATGTAAACAGACACGTGAAATTTACAATTTTATTATCTTTGCATTATATTAAATGTGGTTAAATGGGTAGAGTACCACACTTCAGATTCAAATACTTAGAAGCAATATATTCTCCCTGAATCTGACTGACACTCTAATTAGAAAAAGTGGATTGAAATAAAACCTACAAAGGAAAATAACCTAAAGTAAATAAAGCATTGAAAGGTTTAGAATTTTTCATCTTCATTTAGCTCTAACATGTAGGACATTCATATGGGACTCGTACTTTGTGCAGTAAAGAATTGCAGTAATTTTCCAGAACTCAAAGAATTAAAAAAAAAACCTGGATTCCTGGGTCTTGAGAATAAAAATCCGTGTCTAGTCTTATTATATTAGAATTAATTACTATAAAGTTAAATAAAATGAAGTGTGCCAGTACCAAGTAATATAAAATCTTACTCTAAAATATGTTTTCTTAGTTTCTCTCTTAATTGGTTCTTGTTGAGATCTTGTTTCCAACACTGATGTGAGAGAAATGTGGTAACCGAGGTTTCTACACGCTGACGCAGATTCTGATAGGCCGGCCTTGTGTCAACGTCAGCTATGCATTCCTTTCGAAACTGTAATTAATAAAAAAAAAACTAAATAAATTTGTGAGAAAAATACATTATTCTATTAGATAATAATTTGTTTACAAGGGATACATACGCATCTATATCTGATATAACATAGTATTTTTGGGAAAGAATTAGAAATGTTACAAGACCGACTTGATACAGTATATCCAGTAGAGATGTTATGGAGCTCAGTAACTGTAACCGAAATTAGCGGTTATCCGAAATAGATATTTATCCGTAACCGATATAAAAAAATTCGAATAATTATTAATCATTTAAGAGGTCGACAGTATTTTAATAGTAATAGTACAAAGAAATTAAGTAGTTTTACTGCAATAATTGCATCGATGATCCCGTTATTTATACTACTATAGTTAAATGAATATGACTTGAAAAAAATAGCTGATTTTAAAAGCAAATGACAATCTAGAAATAAAGACAAAATTATTGTTCATCTTGCTAATTGAATTTTACTTTTATAATTCTTTAAAAATCTAGTATCCGTAACTGAAACTATCCGAAAGTAGAGGATAATCCGAAACAATTAATATCCGTAACCACAGCTGAAACCGACATAAAATTATTCTTATATCTATTTCCATATCCGAAATTTCGTATCCATAACATCCCTAATATCCAGCTGTGACTCCGGTTCTATTTGAATGTCATAATTTATTTTCAAACTTACTTCATCATTAATATTATATAGTTTAGTTCAGTTCAGTTCAACGTTTCTTGAGTTATAGCCCAAGGCTCAACAAACGTTGCTATATAATCTTACTAATATTATAAATGCGAAAGTAACTGACTGTCTGTCTGTCGCACTTTCACGCCAAAACTACTGAACCAATTTAAATGAAATTAGGTACAGAGATAGTCTAGCGCCTAAGAAAGGCTATAGGCTTTTAATGCGAAAAAGGGTTGTAAGGGGTTGGAAAGGGGATATGAAAAGTTGTATAGAAGTATCGTTATTTTTAGAGCTAGAAGCATGAAACTTATTTTTTAGGTTGTTGATTCGATATAAATAAATATGACATTCAAGTTTGTAAAAGTTTTACCTTCAAGGGTGTAAAAGAGCAATAGGGGATAGAAGTTTGTATGGAAATATGTAACGTTAATGTGAATATTTTATAAGTTTGCAACAAGATACAAAATATTAGAGCTATTCTGATGTAACATTTACGGAGTTATTATAAAATGTGATACTGAAGTTAACGCGAGTAAGAAACTTGCCAAGCACCGCGCCGTACACTAATGCTGATTAAACTTCGATAGTATTTCATCTATCGAAACTATCAATTGTCTGAGACAGGTATCGATATATTGTTTATTTTCGTACTAAGCACATTTTTATATATTACTAAACACGCAAACCATATATTAAATTGATGACTTTGCTGCTACGGGAAATCCCGACGACCCGGTGTAAAGAGTAGTACTAAGTGTAGCGTTTCCAAGTTGTAGGAAATTCCTCAAAAAAACGGGTAATTTCAAACCGATATTGTAATGTGTAAGGAGTGTTTTAGAGTTTATTTTAAAAAAAGCAAGCTTTGATTTTTGTTTTCAATGTTTTAATTTATTTTTAACTTAGTAATTCCTTTACACAGAAAATGTAACTATTAGTATGAGTAAAACTTTCTACGTTTGTTTCTTTCCTAATTCGGCGATTTTTTTGCATAAATTCGAATTCGTCGAAAATACAGATCTCATCACATCAACAGTAACAGAAATACCCGAAACACAAGCTTCTCCAAGTACGTCTGCTATAGCAGATATAACCAAATTTGAAATCCGACGATCTGCTCTTTTCACCCAATCAGGTCTGCCATTTAACACCACTGGTTGAATCAATAATTGATGTTCGTCAGTATTTACAAAAACCAGTTATAAGCATTCTTATCCTTTAAAATATTGGGCAAAATCGACTGTCTTATCTGTGATGCCAACAAAATATTTGTGCTGTGCAGCGACATCTGTTCTCTCCGAACAAGTATTTTCCAAAGCACCGCTCATGATGAATGAAAAATAAGCCGGCTGAAGTAAAAGAATTTAAATTTTTATCAATCAAAATTTCATCCAATTAAATATGTTTCATTGTTAATACAATTGAATACAAAATTGTTTTTAATTGTATACCTTTAAAAGTCTCGAAAACAATCGATATATAATTTTTTTTAAAATACAATCCATACTATCGGAATATCAAACAATCGATGTTTAACCAACACTACCGTACACAATGAGCTAGGGAACCAACTATTATTTTAGAAAATAATCGGCTATATTTTTAATTGCCCGTTGAGTGTAGCTTGTTCTTAATCACCCATAGTGTATCTGATTAGGTTACTTTATATAATAAAGTAAAAATTGGTCTAAAGATCGCTCCGTAATCCATTATCTCACGTCTTCTCCCACCGCATCGTGTTATATAGATTTATTATATTTTCATATAGTTTATAATATTTTCACTTGATATTTTTATAATGACATTATCCTTCCCTTTTTCTTAATCTCTTAAAATTATATTGTTTCTCGACGTTCCAAATGTTCACATTTTAAATGTTCATTCTTAGACGGCCTTCTCAATGAATCCATTAAAACTAATGTTACATTGGCAAAGCGCACGCGTAAGATATACTGATAGTTGACATGAATAAACTAATAGAACCCCTTCGGGTTTTCTTTCTGTATTAAATAAACAAATAAAATGAATATACATAAATAATAATAATATAACAAATATTACAAAAATAAACTATTTTAAAACCAATCATTACACTGAAGAAAGATATTTTTGCCATTCAGAAATTACTACAATTTTTAGTGGAATTGGGCGAAAATGTCGTTTTTATGCAAGACAATGCCCGCCCGCATACAGCTCCGATAGGATTTGCCTATTTTCAAGAAGTCGGTATCACGCACATGGTGTGACCAGCACGCAGACCAAATTTAAACCCATGCATCGTGCAAACTGGGACAACATGTACGTCAGCGGGATCCACCGCCAATCACGCTACGTGAAAAGAAAGAAGCTCTAATAGAGAAATGACAGAGTATTCCGCAGCATCACGTCAAAAACTTAGTAGAAAGTACGCCAAATCGCATAACAGCAGTATTGCGAGCTCACGGAGGCAACGCAAAGTACCAAAGTGCGTGAAAATGGCACGTCTGTAACCAATCTACATTTACGAAAATACTGGAAGAACTTTTTATTAATTTTACATTTATTCAAAATAGAAAGCTTCATTAATTCATTTTTTATTTATGCACATTAAAATATTTTTTAATTTAGTTTTTAGTTCATAAAGCTAGGTCAGCTATTTTTGAAAATATTTTAACCCACACTTTTTCTTTGCGGTCCAGTATATATGTTAATTTTTTCACCTTCAAATATTTCGACTATTTATCAGGTCATCGCGTCTTAAGGTAAAATTATTGATTTATCGATATTTTATACTCGAAATATATATAGATATTGTTTGAATATATCGATATATTTTATACATTTGCCCATCCCTACAATGAGCGATGTCCAGTCGCGCGAGGATGCTGAGCACGCGTGTTACGGCGCGATGTAGGTGGTGAAATATGCCTAAGTGTGCTTACCAGCATGACCACTTTTAGATTTCTGCTTTTTTAGTAGATTCTGAGCTAAAATTATGAACCTTTGTTAGTTCAAAACCATTTAGTAAATTTGTAATTATAAAAGATATACCAATACATTTATAAAATCGCACTCATTGGAGATCTATTGTGTTCAACGAGCAGCGGAGAAGTTATTACTTACTGACGTTGAAGAGTTTTGGGCATCCGTTAGTAAATTATGTCATATTGACAATAAGCCAAGTTTAAGAACTTGAGGAAATTTAACAAACACTAGCTATGTCAATATGTGATAACATTAAAAAAGTGCTAGCAGAATGTCTGCAATAAGTAGGAAATAGTTTCTAAATGATACATATATGTTGTTTCAATCTTTCTGTCGACCTGTCTGTCGATCTATCTGGCGACCTGTTTTCCGATTTGTCTGTCAATCTCTTTGCCGATCTGTGTGCAGATTTGTCTGCCGACCTGCGTGTTGATTTATCTGTCTATCTTTTTGCAGAGTATGTGTTTCGTAAGTGTAACTTCTTTGGAAATGTTCACTTTAAATCTGAAAGACTTTAATTAATAGTAAGAGATAGACATCAGTCACTAAGACAGAGATAAAAAATATGTATGTCCATTCTCTGAAATACAGCCTTGCGCATGCTTGTTAAAACTGATTAAACGCTGTTGACCAGAAGGGCCTTAACAAGTTCACCAGACTATAGGGCGAGCGCTTAGAGCATTTAGTTTAAAATGGCAGCCAGCACAAAGGTAACAAAAGGAACGAACCTCAGCCTATGTTAAACATTTCCCAAAAATTGCCTTACCTAACCTAACAGTTATGGGGATCTTTGGAGGAGACCTATATCTGGTAGTGGACATCTTTTGGTTGAAATATTATAAATAGTGACAATAACAAAATATAAATGTCGCTGAGGCGTGCATTGTATCTGGCTTAAGTAGTTAGCAATAGTAATGTTCTGCAGATCCATTCATATACAATTATTTATGTATGTCACAATTATGGATACAATACACAAATATCTCCTAAGGAGTCCAACACAAATCTTTTATCCAAATCCAAGATGATCCTCCTCATATAATATGTAATATATAATATTGAAAGATAGTAAAGGATTTCAGTTTCAGAAACCAAATGAAAGTCTCTTTAGTAAACAAATAACATAAAAGGTTATATTGCTATGGATATATCCTTACATACACATATCAACAAACATACATATACACATTACATACACCATACACACATACACATGTAAATGCAGTCTTACATTTAGCTTTTAAATAATGATAAATTCATTTTTGGCTCTTTATTTAATGTATCTATTTTATAGGAGCTGTGAATTTTTAATGTAAATAACTAAAATAAATGAATTGCCAAAATTATATTATTTTTTATTATGTTTTCCAGGGGGTATGAGAATATTGGATGTTTTTTTTTCAAATATCAAGTAACATGTCTCTTCATTGAAGACAGAATAATTTATAAAATCTAAAGATTCGTGTTTTTTTAAATACTTAGTCAACAATATCTCAATAGATGGACCATGTTATAAAAAGCAACATCATTGTCTGTCTCTCTGACTATTAGTTTATTTGTAGATGTATTTTCAGATTAGGTTTAAAAATACAGTTTGTTTAACTATGTAATATCTAAGGAATATAACATTGTAGTCTTTTTTTAGTGTTTGATCACAATCATATCTGTTCACTGTCACAACCATCAGAACACATATAGGGGACTGGTGATAGATTTTAATTTTGATAGATAAGACATTAGAAAAGAGCCTAAAACCATGCAATTAAGTATGTCCTATTTCTGACGATTCAATAAATAAAATTCTCAGCCCCTGATCATGATTTTTACTTTCCGGGGCAGAAACTTAATAGTGACACACCTCTTCATAATTTGAAATAAAAAAATTAATAAATATATAATGGCTAGCATTTTTCGTGAATGGGACATTAACTTGATTGGCTACATAACTTGTGTACCGTTACATTTTATGTTTGAATTATAGAACAGCACTACCTTCTTGAATGTGTTATTTCTGCATTTTCACTGGTTAGTAGGTAATGGTAACAATAAAGAATTCATTTAAGAAATTCATAGAAGAACCCTTTAATACATTTGTACTTTTTATTTTATAAAAACTTTTTCAATTGTGTGTCAGGAAGATACTTGCCAGTTTATTTATATAAACATGAACACATCAAAAGTTAAGTTATATTGATATGATTCTTATTAAATAATATGAAACTTGTAATTGCCCCAATGCTGTGGGCATGTTCTCCATTTTTGTGTATGGTCCTCCACCCTACTACACAAAAGCTACAAATTATGGAAAACTTTCAAAAACAACAAGAATTTTCTATATTTGTACATTTCCCCACTACAATGCACACTTGGAAAACATATGATACACCATATTTGACAAATGTATTAGACAAAAAAAATATTTTCACAGGGTTTCGCAATGAAGCAGAATACTTTATATATGAATGTTAAACAATTCACACATCATAATAATAAACAATTGCCTTGACATTTCCCTAATTAATAAATATAAATTAGGCACTTTTAGAATTAAATATGGATCTATACTCATTCATATTGCACTATGGTTAATGGTAACATAGCTATAGCACTATAGTAAACAAATAGCCTGTTTAAATATTTAATACTTGATTTAGGTAACAAATACTAACAATCCATTTGTTTATATCATAAAATACTATCTTATACTTTATTATAATCACAAAATAACAGTAAAAATTGTATCATTGTGATTATAGATGCAAGGAAATATCAGGTTTTACATTCACAGCATAAGCAGCATTGAGTAACAATTTCTTTTAATAATGGTATAGCAGCATCACCATTTGATAAAAAGAAGGTAACTATTGACCATTACTGTAGTACCTACTAATGGGTTGCTTGTTAACCTAACATTATTAAGTTTGCAGTAGATATTCTGCAAAGCTTTACTCAAATGAAACCAACTCTTAGTTTTAAGCAACAAATAAGAACACATTAAATTATATATATTTATAACTTTCATACTTTGATGATTATAACCTAAAAAAACACTAATTTATTGGTATTATTCTATAATCCAACATAATTAAATAACATAAAATGTTTCTTAAATATTTTTTCCTTAAATACATTTAAAAAGAAAGCTAAAGTCATTATAATTCATTGATACCTCTATAAGAAAATGGGAAATGTATAAGATGTTTTAGACAATAGAAAATGTATGTAATATTTTATAGAAAAAAACTAGTTAAATAGATATTAGATTCTTTAACAAAATTCAGTCAAATTACCTGTTAAAACAAAACATTGTATTCTAAACCAAGGCTGCTCAACCCTACATCCTAAAGTTATAATGAGGCTCGTATCAGATTTTTAAATGGCACACACAAGTTACCATATTCCCTTCAAGTTGAGATTGTTGTGTATGCAGTCACCAAAAGAAGATTTTAGACCTGACCTTACAACACTTAAGTAGTTTCTGAATAACATATAATATGTTTGAGAAAAGCTTATCAGAAAACACAACGATTATGTATCAATTACATACATTACTTTTTATTTATCAGATACATAAATGATAATGTACAATTTTACTTCTTAATTTGACATAAGATATATTCTTTGTTTAATTATTTTAATAAACAACAATTATAGTTCACGTCTGAATATTTACATTGGCCCGACTGATATAAAAGTTGAGCAGCCATGTTCTACAACCTATGTTATAATAGCCCTTGTGAATTTCATATATATTTACTCAAGAACAACAAACCTAATTTAAGGCTCCAAGTATATTACCTTTAATCATTAAATTGGATTATTTAATTATTTTATTCAGCTTCAATGGTTTAGAAGGAAAATATTACAGAATACAATAAAAAGTTACAATCCATTGTAAATAGATAGTAGTTACTATTTGTATCATATTTCTAAAATCTATATTCAACATAATCTCAAGTTGACTTTTCTATGTTATACTGCCATATTTTTCTTGGACTCATAAAAATAAATATAAAAATTAAATGAACGTCATGATAATAGATTTTTTTTTTCTTTTGCAGTAAACTGCTTGTATATAATTGTAAGTTATTTTGACTAACCTGATCGAAAATTCCCTTCGATTTAAGTTCATAGACGAGTTGATCGACCAAACGAGGATCTCCCGGCATGTACTGCAAATGAGCCATTATTGCTTTTTAGTAATTATTTATGTATATAGCAATCACATCTAACTAGAGTAACCTATATTTTTTAAACTATTAGATTTGAAATAAAGCCCGTCTTAACTATAAAAAATTACAAAACTACTGGCAGTAACAATTTGATACTTTGAGATTCCCAGTCAATATTTATAGAGTTGGGAAAAAATGTCATCGATATCGATTTTTGAGATAGGTATAATATGTCATTTGCAATATTGTTACAGTATTATAGTATATGGTCTGCTTATTTTTCTAAGCTATTTATTTTAATTAAGTCGTTTTAAAAGAATCTCTATATATATGTTGGCATATACCCATTGGTGACTATTACTATTTTACTTTATTAAATTATTTTAATTTTATTATTATACTATTTTTGAAGTAAAAACTTCTTTAACATCATTATGATTTGAAAGTCGATGAAACGAAAAAGAGAGAAAACGTTTCTGATGGAGGTCAGATTTGTTCATTAAATTTTTGAGAGCGTGGTTAACCCGGTGAACTAATCCGCGTGTCTCATAGACGGTACGACTGAAAGGTCAGAGGTTTAAACCCAGGGCGGGTAACACATTTTCTTAAAGGTTTCATTTCTACCATGTGTGAATTGTACACATTTTAAATTTGCCAATCATTACAATAAAGTTGCATATTTGTGTTGGAACAGAAAACCAGTCACTTAAGCTTAAATCAGATAGCATCCTAGCCGGTTGCGCACCGTGACGCCAGCACGATACGAACAGTCACGTCGCAACCGAGCTCTGCAGGAATACGACAAGGAATGCGGAGAGGGCAGGGCTTGATTATCCGCGTGCGCCACGCTACACGTTGTGTTCTATGAGTCCAGAGTTGCCATTTACACGGCAATTGCCGTATTTTACGGTAAATGGGGATAAAACATTTTTTTTCTAAATAGATATGAGTGTATATACAATACATATACTAAAACAGAATTTTTAAAATTATGAAATTGTATGCCTATGTATCTGTCTGTTTGTTCCGGAAAATTTCCGAAAATAATTAGGGTTCCGCCTAAAAAAATTAAAACTCCTAAAACAATTGAATACTTGAACAATGCAGTTTTACGGACAATTGCTTGAATTTATGAGAAATATATTTACTTTGCCTTAATACGAAAAAATTATTAGGTTTCTGTATAAAAAATTAAAATGTAGTGAAGAATATATAAAACGCAGGTGCAGCTGCGGACACACAGCTAGTTCATAATAAAATATAATCAACAATACAGCCCACTAATTGACTTTACTCTACATACTTAATCGAATAGTGCAAATTATACTAATAAAAATTCGTACCATGCAAAACGATAACAGTGAAATCGAAGAGTTTCCAAACCGCTCTAAAGTTATTTGTCAAACCAATTATTTATACAAGTTTACATAAATAATTATCAGCAAAAAGTAATTTAAAAGTAAATTTAATAATTACGAATTCTCTCTCAAACACGATTACTAAATTTAAAAATCTCGGGAGACTCTACAAAGCTGTGCTTTTTCCTAGTTAAGTATTATGTTTTGTGTACGATTTATTTAAGCGACAGTAAGGAGACGAAATTGTGAAAAATTTGCACAAATATTATTGATATCGTACATCTGACAACACTGTCTAATGCCGTGACTCGGTTAACGCCTTAAGCCCTCGCGGATCTTATCTGACATGATATTGCGGGTCTATGCTGTCAGCGTCACGGAGTGTAACAGCCATGGATCCTACTTGCCACAGCTATTAGAACTAACTGTATCTCGTAGTTTCACTATAATTTCATTTGTTTTCGCCTACAGCTTACTAGATTGTTACTGCTTATTGGTTCTTGAGCAGAGATAATTAATAAAATTGGTCTTGAGATTAGTACATTCTTATGAATATAATGTTAAGTACAGGGAATAATAAAAAAAAATCTCGAAGTGAAAACTGCTTTGGCGGCATTGAGCGATACTCGATAGGGGAAAAGCTTATAGATTCACGTTACCAATGCTACGACGCCAGCCGTCAACACGCTACAGTGTGTCAAGTATAAGATGGCGTTTAAGTACTCGACTTTTGAGTTGGCAGATCAAAAATATTTTCTCATAAATGCCTATTATTACCTATTATTAAAACCAAAAAAAACTCTTGTTTTGTAGCACAGAACTGTGTTCTATAATTCTATAGCGTCTGTGCCAAAGACTATAATGTAATACTGGATCTGTGCTTTTGACTTTTATTATCCATCTGTTGTTCTTGTTGACAAACTAAAATATTTCAAATATTTCAACTGTTATCGGTTATCAGCTTTTTCATTTCAGGGTAAATTCATTTAAAGCAAGATGAAAGATACTATAGAGACTAATGTGCAAAAACAAGAAATTCTAACGAGTATTATTGAAAGGGATAAACAAGAACGTCTCGCTTCAGGTAAGGCGGATTTTTTTGAATTGTTTACATGACATAAGCCGTCTAAATTGCGAAAGAGTCTATCCAATGATATTGATTGTTTTCGTATGTTATTCTCAAATTTGTCGCATTAGCGTGAGCTGCGTTGATAACCTACATGTGAAATATAATTTGGATTATTGTGTACTTTATGAAATAAAAAAATAGCGAAAATGAATAAATTAACTTGTTATACTATAAAAGAAATACATAAGGCCTATCGCGAAAAGATATTAACACCTACGAGTTTCGTAGATTTATGTCTGCAAAAAGCTAAACATGCGTACGACTTAAACGCTTTTGTGACTATAACTGAAGATGTAGCAGAAAACCAAAGCATCGAAAGTGAAAAAAGATTTTATATTGATAAACGTACAAAAACTCTTGACGGTATAACTATTGGCATTAAAGACAATTTCTGTACTAACAACATACGCACTACCTGTTCATCGGAAATGCTTAAAAACTTCTATCCTACTTACGATGCCACAGTATATGCTAAATTAAAAGACGCAGGCGCTTGTCTTATTGGTAAATGCAATTTAGATGAATTTGCTATGGGTTCTGGTACAATTGACTCAATTTTTGGACCAACAAGGAATCCTTGGAAATATAACGATCATAAATGGCACATCGCTGGTGGTAGTTCTGGTGGAAGTGCCGTGGCTGTTGCTTCTGGAGCTTGTGTTGCAGCTATAGGATCTGATACAGGGGGCTCTACACGGAATCCTGCCGCTTTATGTGGAGTTGTTGGTCTGAAACCAACTTACGGCCTTGTGTCTAGATATGGTTTAATACCATTGGTGAATTCTATGGATGTTCCTGGTATACTAGCGAGAAATATAGAAGACACACTTATAGTTTTAAATACAGTAGCAGGACCTGATCAATTGGATTCAACTAGTATTAAAAGAAAATTTAATCCAATAGTGTTAAAGGATGTTGAAATGTCTAAAATATGTATTGGAATACCAAAAGAATATCATTGTAAAGGTATCAGCAAAGAGGTTGTTGATACATGGAATTTTGTAGCAGATTTACTTGAGAAGGAAAGATGCACTATCAAAACCGTTTCATTGCCTCACACATCAATTTCTATTGCTGTTTATTCTATACTCAATCAGTGTGAAGTTGCCAGTAATATGTCTAGATATGATGGTATAGAATATGGACTCAGGACTGATGAAACATATTCTACAGAAGAACTATATGCTTCAACAAGATTAAAAGGCTTTAACAATGTTGTTCGGTCAAGGATTTTAGTCGGAAATTATTTTCTATTAACACGAAATTACGAGAAATACTTTATAAAGGCTTTGAAATTAAGAAGATTAATTTCTGATGATTTTAAAAGAGTTTTTAATAATGATAATGGTGTTGATTTAATTTTAACACCGACTACATTGTCTGATGCACCATTGTATGAAGATTTTTCATTGAGAAACAATAGAGACCAATGTGCTTTCCAAGATTATTGTACTCAGCCAGCAAATATGGCAGGTGTTCCTGCCGTTTCATTGCCGATTCGTCTTTCAAAGAATGGGCTTCCATTGTCTTTGCAGCTAATGGGTCCTGCAATGTCAGAAGATTTATTATTGAATGTAGCGAAAAAAATAGAGGATCTTGTAAAGTTCCCCAGTTTGTAAATTATAATTATTGATATCTTTAGACCCTTGTATTGTGATACCTTTATGATAGAAGTTCAGATTAAGGAAATATAGTTATTAAATATTAAAAATAAATGCTAAAAAAATAGGAAGTGAAATTGTCAATAAAAAAATAAATAAATCAAAGTTTCATTAATTAAAATAAAAATATTGACCAATCAATAAGTCCAAATAAGAACCAATATACTAAACCATACAGAGTGTCTTACACCTGTACGCAATGATACTCAGCCAGAACTCCTTGGCTTGACAGTCTGGTGTGACACTCAGTTATGAGAGACTTGAAGCACCAGATTCTCACACAACGATGGCCGATACAACACTGCTTTTCTATCTCCATTGCAGTACGCTATTATAGGGATTTTGTTAGTTGTTGTTTATTTTTGTTAGGAGGGTAGTGTCATTGTTAGTTATACAAATATACTATTTCATGTTTATTAAGTAGAAATTATTTTTTTCTTACCTGTATCTTTCATTTTCTTTAGTTCTAGTACATTAACTTTTCTAGAACAGTTTTATAAATAATCTATCTATACTAATATTAAAATTATAAATTTGACATGTCTGTACATTTCCGATTTTTATGAAAAGAATTATTGCAAGGGACTAAAAATAACAAAACATACATAACATAAGCTCATACCTGTTTCCCTGAAGGGTTAGGCAGAGATGAAATAGTGAACTACACCACCCACATTTCGCCAAGCTTAGTTCCGTCCCAGATGTGACAGGGGGCGAGCCTGTCGCCATATCGGGCACAAATTCCACACTCTGGGATGATACTGAGTAGAAAAATCCAATATCACGTGACCCAACACGCGGATCGAACCCGAGACCTCAGAACAACAGTCGTTCCGTAATATAACAGCACCACCGAGGCAGCATAAAATAGGGAATTAAACACATTTTTAGAAATATCTGCCTGTCTGTTTGTTTGTGCAGGCATCAATTAAAAAGTACTAAGTATATTTATTTCAACAATTTAATGAGCATATTCCGGAGTGACGTCAAAACTTTATTTTATTAAAATCAGTCTACTCTATAAAAAGTTATGGTAAAATTACCATGAAATTCAAATGAAAGAACCGGGCGACCAAAGACTACAATCAATATAATACTGCGGTGACTTTATTATAAAAAAAAAGTTTATAAGGAAATGCGTTTTAGTCTTATTCGAGAACAAAAAATTTATGGATTGATTGAAATTGACAAAATGACATAATATAAAATTTATGTATATATATAAATAATTAATATCTAAGAATTGTATTGTATACTGTATGTATATTGTATTGTAGTAAATGACAAATAAGGCTCGGTACATAATATTATTTAATTCTAACTATAATTGGACGGTTCACGTCTTGTTTGTTTTTGACGACATGGGGGACATGACATATTTTTATGAACTGTCAAACGTGAATTTCCCATAAACTTTGTATGTAAATAATAAGCTATGAATTCATTTTATCAACCTAATTCACTAAGTATATTTAAACTCTGCTTTGAGTTATTTTCTATCAAAATTGTTTGCGTCATCGTGGTCCGCACAAATACCGCCCAAAAGCCGCAGTTTGACTACCACTGGTCTAAACTTTCATATTATTAAAAGTGTTATATACAGTGAGCTTGTACTGACGATAGTATAATGTACCAGAAAGTATCTAAATGCTTATGAATATTTAATTAGTAAGATATTTTATTATTAGTTACATATTTTGATGTGATATATCATATCTGTAGCAATATTGGATTGTATAGGATAGAAAATTAATTGTAAATTTTTATTTCTTTAATATTAAAATAGGTAGCTTACTGGTTGTTTAATATTACAAAACCACATCCAGCCATTTAAAGAAATAATATAAAACTGCAGAGTTTGCATGACTACCAAATGATTTGAATTTTTCATTAGATAGTTTGTTTAGGAATTAATATATTAGAGGAAGTATAAAAGTGGTACCATTGACAGAAAAGGTAAGTGCTTGCGTCTCTCTTGGTATGGTCATGCAATGCGTAGGGAGAAAGATGTTGTAAGAGGATATGAATGTCGACAGATATAGGGGAAGGGGAAGACTAAAGAAAAGATTAATGGACTGTGCGAAAGATTTGTTTAGAAAGAGAGTGAATGTAGGTATGACCTCAAATAGGGATGAATGGAAGAGGAAGACATGTTGCGCCGACTACAACTAAAATTGGGATAAGGGCAGGGAGATGATAGTCTTTTTATTGAGGAAAATTTGCATTTGATTACAGTATACTTCAATTGTTTTCTGTTTTATACATGTATCTATCAGTTAATACAGACGCTGGTCGTGAATATTTTAAATAACAATACCAAATGAACTTGACAACTATATTAGTTTTGGTTACATGAGCAAAAAATAGTTTTGTCCATATTTTATGCATTTCCAAATTTTGTAACTTTTCATTATTTATTAGAGGTCAGTGCCGACAAACACAATACACTTCCAACTCTGTCGCTCAAATCATCATATTTACTCATGATTTGGAGTTCAGCAACACTTGGCATTTTCTTCACGAATAGATTCGCTGTGTTCGGCTCCTTGTCTGAGTACTGGTACTCCATGCCGTATTGATACTCATACTCTATGAAATAGTTCTCATTCACAGGCCTGAAAATTATGTGCTGTTTCGATTTTCCATCACATTTGCATTTGATCTTCAAAGTGTTTTCCACTTCAGCTGACGTGTTTACTGTTAGGACTGGGAAATATAGTTTCTCGTTGTTAACTATGTTCCTGAGTTCCAAAATTGGTACGTTATCTCTGTTGCCACATTGACACTGTTCGGTTGTGTTTTTTCTGGATAACTCTTGTCGGTCGCATATTGTAGGTATCACCATTGCGCTTTGAGGATAAGTGATAATAGGTAGCCATTGCCCGTAAAATTGTTCTATCTCGACTTC
This sequence comes from Samia ricini, assembly GCA_014132275.2. Classification (NCBI taxonomy): domain Eukaryota; kingdom Metazoa; phylum Arthropoda; class Insecta; order Lepidoptera; family Saturniidae; genus Samia; species Samia ricini. The sequence goes on from AP028158.1 coordinate 20,086,324, forward strand.
GGGCATTACAGCCGCGAAGAGAAGTGATAGAATTATTAATTGTATCATTTTAGTAATCCGTTATTAAAAATAACAGAACGGTTACTATTTACAAATGGAGTACTACTGTGAATTGTGATATCTTTAATATTTAGGTAACTTTATATACAGTACAATCGTTAGAATTGCCAATCTAAAATTGATAATTTTGCATATGATATTGGTAAACGTGAAAAAATAAATTTCTTCGTCTTTTGTATTCGAGTTCAGCAAAATGTACTTAATTAAATGTTTAATAAACTACAGTCGAAGGACGAGGATAATATATCGACAGTTCGGCGTCATTATTTCGGGCTACATCTACTATGACTAACACTCTAGCTAACTCTGGATATACCTACACTTCCTGATCCCAAAACGCGAAACACCTTAATATACCACTATGACGGATTTTTAACAAATGTAAATAGAAATATATATATATATATAAAATTACTCCATCATCGCTGGTCCAATAAACTTGAAATTTTGGCAATAGGAAACTCTTATGAAGTAAGCATCTACTAAGAAAGGATTTTTGGAAATTTTACCTTGCCATCTCTAATCCCGGAGACTTATATTCCCGCCGTGAAGCGGCTGGAATACCCACTCAAACCCACTACCATCAGCCGCCTACCTGGGGGGCGATTAGTCGAGTGCGTACTCGACTCGTACTGCATCGCCCCAGCAGCAGGCCCAAAATCCGGGCCACTTCCTTTATCTTCCAACTGAGGGGAGCAGGAATAGTCTGGTACCAGCTGCATCTGAACTGCAAGTTTTACTTGAAAATGTTCAAGACGAACAGATAATTCTTTTATTTTACTCATTTTGTATGAAGAATAATGAAAGCTTGGAGTAAAAAATATGGTACTTAAGTATTAATTTTGCACAAACGAGAGATGTACAAGTAATGAGATGATTACATCTAGAGATAGAATATAAGCTTGTTTGAATTTCACCCGAGGGAAGCCGCGGGCATAGCTAGTATACTATAAAGGTTTATCACAGTATATATAAATAGGGTTTTCATTACACCTGTTCCTGCTTATAACTACTTTATACTTAAATAATTTTCGATGTTATAGTTTTATACCTGTAGGTAAATATAGCCCCGTCGTCGAATATTAAATGAAAGTTTGTAACTTGCTTAGGAGGAAAATGATCGTTGGCAACACTGTTTAACGAGCGATAGAAATTTTCCACAGACGAGTCTTTTTTATCTTGACCCCTGTACAGCTTATCTTTGCTAATGTCTTGCTTATATCTCCAATTCCTTATAATATATTATATACTACAAGTGAAAGTAGTTTAATGTAATTAAGAGAAACCTAACTTTACAAGAGTTACAACCTATGTTTACAAGAGTTCGTTTTTTTTTAAATAATGATTACGGAATATTTTGTTTGTATTCTGCTAAACGTTTGTATTTAACCCAAAATAATAGATTTGGAAGACGATGTGTTCCATCGAGTGTCATGCGGGCTGCTCTGCTTTTATAGAAGCTAATACACCGTCTCGACACGTGACACGCCGTCGTAAGTTCTGTGTCTTATATCGTGTGTATAATTACAATCCGTTGAGCAGAAATATACACATAGTTATTTTAACTAGCCTCAAATAGGAGCTCAATCCTTGACTAAGTTTAGTTAATAGTAGTTTGTTATTCCTGATGTACAAGATGGAACTTCTCGTGTGCCAGGGCTTATAAGTATAACAGTCAATAACAATACGAACTAGAACACAAGTATATTAACGTGGTGATTCTTGGGAGTGGCATATGTTTAACTGCCTCGGTGGCGCAGTTGTATTACGGTGCGTCTGCCGTTCTGAGGTCTCGGGTTTGATCCCAGGGTCGGGTCAAGTTGTATTGGGTTTTTCTAGTAAGTATCATCCCGGAGTTTGGAATTTGTTCCCAATATGGCGACAGGCTCGCACCCTGTGACATTTGGGACGGAACTAAGCTCGGCAAATGGTGGTGTAGTTCGCTATTTCACCTCTGTCTAAAGTTTCGAGGATAACAGGCGTGAGCTTATGTTATGTTATATATGTTTACTAGCCGATTGTTAATTATACCAATAAAAAATTCACAATAGGAAAACAAATGGAAGCTGGCGTAAACGCCAGGTTAGTGCTTAACCGGTTAAATATATTCGTGCAAATAAAAAAATAATCACTGGTAGGTTGCAAAAATCTAAACAACTCACTGTTAGTTCGTCGTATATAAATAATAATAATGTTTTAGCTACCCTGATATCGGATACCTTATCAAGATTAAATGTGAGTGTAGAAAATTTACCTCAAAGATGTCAACAATTTCTACAAGATGTAACAAAAGTTCAATCTTCAACTGATATCGCAGAACTCGACCATATCTCTATATCTCTGTACCAGACGCGACAACTATCCGAAAGCCTTGAAGAGGATTACGAGATCTTGAAACTGCAGCAGAAAAATGCAGAACTCCAGCGGAGGATAGAAGGGAATAAGAAGTTCTTGGAAGATTTGAGAAGGGAGCTGGCGTGGTCGAGGGAATCGCTTGCAAACCAATCACCGGGCCCTATCGATATTCAGGATTACTTGAGACAGGTTTAAACAGAAAGTGGTTTCCTACGAGGAGAACTGTGAAAGAGCCAAAGTGAGTCAAAACTCTTCTTAAAAGTCTCTAATATCTCTGTCTTTGGTTTATAGGAGCTGGGCAAAACTTTATGGTGAAGTATATTCTAAGTAAGGTAGTGTCTGCTGAGCAAAGATTATCATAGATACCATATATATAGTTTTTTTGTAATCCGAGTCCGGCAAAATGAATCTGATTTCATCTGATTATAATTAAAAAACATTCTTATAATGATTTCTAATATCTATCGACGGTATCTATTATCATCTTGGACTACATCTAACACGGCTAAAGCCCTCAGAGTAGCTCTGGATAATACTTGCTGATCCTGGGTTTTCAATACTAAGTATATAGGCTCAGTGCTTTGACCACAACCTCACCCGAAATGACGATGTGGTCCAGGATGGTAAACACACTAAACCTAGGTACTGGTTCTCAAGTGATGCTGCCGGAACACACCTATTGGTATTTGGCGACAGGTTTTCAAACTTGAGGGTGGTAGCTACCCAGGCGCTACCACCGTGCTATGGTATCCTCAGGATGTTTTCCTTCAGCGAAAGCTCAGGCCGATTTTCGAGTTGGATAGGTGGGATCGAACCCGTGTCGCTTGACGCGGAATCCGGCCGCACTACCCGCTCCGCCATCATTGCTTCGCATCGCATCAATGTATAAATTTGCAGGTGAAATTGGCAAAGCTGAAAATCCCGGAGTTCATAATGCCCAAGTCGTTGAACGCTATGGTCTCGTCACTGCAAGTCCTCAGCGAGGAAGCGAGCTCGCTGCGTCAGCGCGCTGATGACGTCACACTCGCAAGAGATGTCGTCGAGAAGCTGCACAGGCTTCGGAAATAACTTACACCGTTTCAGACGAAAGATTAGAATTATATTTAAAAAAAAACATTGTTTTTGAATCCTGTGTTTAAATATAACGATCAGTCGTTTCGTTTACGACTCGCACTTCAATATTTCTTTTTGAAAGAAAAATAATGATAGATACATGTCGCACTTTTAGAATCTAATCGACTCAATTAAAATTACGAGTCGTAAATTAATTACTCTAAACGTGACATTTAAAATTGTAAACTGTGTAAGATTAACTTAATTATATTTCAAAAATTAGTTCAAATATTTATTTATGTGCCTACATGAGAGATTAAAATAGTTTTAAACATTTCAATTGCTAGTTTCTCATATTGTCATTATTTGAGTCAGGTATCTTTCATTGTGAAGGTGGGGTATTTGGCGATAATGTGTTTACTATCATGTGGGTAATTCAAATTAAATTTTTTTCATGTACTAAACATTTGTTGTTTACTGAGCAAATGAAAATTCATATAATGCAAGAAATATAAATATATGTTAATTGTGTTGTTTTTTTTCTTTTCGGTAAAGCTTCAATACCTTTTGAGAAATACTGTATATAAACATTTAAAAAAAGAGTGCAATAAAAATGATGAACTACCCACTTTAACCGTCACACAAAATGAAAGTAAAAAAAAAAAACAAAATTTAAAAATAACCGAATTTTAATTATAACATTGTAATTCATAAGCATACAATAAAAACATTTCCAAAAACGTATCGATTTTATCATTCGTTCAATTCAGTTACAAGCGAAAATCGACTCTGTCATAAAATTGCCGACAAATGACCGAGTTATTTCACTCTGTGGTGACATTTTGTATATGAAACGTGTGTCTTCTATCCGTGTCATCACTGGAAACGGTAGAACAGACACTTGGAGCTTTGATACCGTTACACGACCACGTGCATATATTTAATCCCACATCTGTGATAATAAAAATATTCTTTTAAAACTTGACAAGGGGACATACAGTCCATTTGGTATCAAGTGGTTACTGTAGCCTAAACTTTTTAAGTGACTAGAGAAACCTACTTTTTTGAGGATTCTTAAAAAAGTGTAGAACCTTAAAAAATATTTAGCTGAGAATTAAGATAGGATGCTCTATCCTTTTCCCGCGAAAGAAAAGTTAGTATAGAACTTGCGAAGAACACGTAAACTGTGACGTCATATCTAAGTACATTCTCTTGGATAAGATTAAAACGCTTATAAGTTCCTTATTTTCCATTGGATTTTAATTTAGTTCTAAGTGGTCAGTTTTATTTATTGGTCTGTTTTTTAAAGTCAATTAAAAATAATCAGTCGACATGCTTATTCCATAAGGGACCGGTTACAGAGACTTTGATTTTAAATGAGAATGGAGACCGCAAAAGAGGCCGTGTTTTGCTTATTTTTGATGACTTGGGTGACGGGATGGTCTGAATGGTAATTACGTAAGCAATATCTACTTATTTTCTTTTTACAGAATTATGCCAAGTCCAATCTAATCAAGGGAGGTGGGGATAAAATTGCTAATAAGGAGGAGGGTGCCACAAATAAGACATATACTTGAATGGGCCCTAAGGTGAATTTGAATAATTATATACTAACCTTTCTTTTTCTCTGGCGAATGTGGTTCTTTTAAGTGCATAAGATGTTGCCCGTAACCCGATTGCCCTCTAAGGCCCCATAGGAAATAGTTATCAGCGATCGTGTTCATTCCGCTTTCTTTCATTGTCTGCAGACATTTGTCTCTGGGCTCGACCGTTTGACATTGAATTTCAGACCGCAGGTGACTATAATCGGTTTGGGTCGAATGAGTCCTGCAGTTTACTATAGTGGCCTGGGAAAATTAGTTCTTTGTTAAAGTTGCAAATTGTTACTATTGAATTTAATATGTCAATTACTCATAAAAATGAAACAATAGGCAAATAATGGAGAGCTGGCGTAAACGCCGGGGTTAGTGTTCAGGATTGTTTAATGTTCAATTTTGTGCATAAATATGACAATACCCTCCTTCAAACATTGCAAGGTTTTTATTTTGCAAGATAAAAGAAGTTAGGATTAGTATTCAGATCTAGTTTCTTTCCAGGTTTTCTTGATAACTGGGTTCTTGTTTCGAATCGGTGGTAGTGTTTTTGACGTTCATAATTGCCTTTTGGAGGCCTAAATTAATATGCCGATTACCCATAAAAATGAGAGAATAGGAAGATAATAGGAAAACTGGCGTAAACGCTAGGTTAGTGCACAAGAGGTTAAATAAAGATTTACTGAATATTCTTTTAACTTGCCGACCCAAAACGCATCTCGAGAAACACTGGAATTTTAGTCAGTAATTTTATAGCATCGACCATACCCATTGGCAAGCTCTTCTCTTCCATTCCCACAGATCCCATGTGTAATTCTTCTCTATATAACTATCAACCGGATGCACGTCTGTCTGTATATCCTTGTCGCAAATCTGAACTGTAATGTATTATTAATTAACATACTTATTTATTTTTACAGACATTTTCAAAGTTATAACTTTATAAGGAGGTTCGCAGAAGAACCAAAGTAACTGACATTGCCCAAAGAATTGCCAAAATGTAGTGGCAGTGGGCTGGGCATATTGCTCGTAGAACCGATGCCCGATGGGGCCGATGGCCGTGGGTTCTCGAATGGCTACCACGCACCGGAAGACGTAGCGTGGGTGTGCGCCCCCCACAAGGTGGACCGACGACCTGGTGAAGGTCGCGGGAATCCGCTGGATGCGGGCGCTGCAAGACCGGTGATCGTAGAGACCTATGTCCAGCAGTGGACGTCTTTCGGTTTGAATGGATGGATGTAAATTGATCGATTAAGCTAATACTCACTTTTAGCTACATGTTTGATGATCAGATTCTCTATATCCTTAACTCTGATAACGTCTTCTACAATATTCAATAAATTGATCACGTGCGGATTGTTTCTAGCGTAGTCTAGCACTTCGTTAACGTACCTAGACATGACATTTTCAATTATATACTAAGTAAGTACCGTAATTACAACAAAAAGGCTTGTATAAGGGTTCACTAGTAAAATACTCGACGTTCTTTCACAGGTTTAAAAGAATAAAACAATAAATTTACTAATACAAAGTTTTAATAATTAAACCTATCGGCTGATGATGAATAAAATATCGTAAAGAGATTTGGATATGTAATGTTCTCGAAGTATTAATAATAATAAATATATTGCTGACGTAGTGCCTCTCCTCTAGAAGATTCCTCTTTCAGTCAGTAGATAAGTTAATTCTACGGAGACTAACATATGCAAATCTATCTAGAGTGTTATTTTTGTTTCTGTACTTTATTTAAAATCAGATGTGGTGCAGTCATTTCGCCGAACTCTAATAAAAGAAACAGATGATTTTTTTATAGTATGAATCACACTATAACTATAGTTATTCTTGCCAAGCTCAAAAAGATTGACTCAAGAGACGGATGAATTTCATCTGAGGCCATTACTATTTATAAGGATAATGTTGATATGCCTGATATGTAAGTACGTGCTATGAATGTGGGAAGTTTAAGAGCTATCGTTAACACATGTACGCTATTGCGACATACTTACGGGCCATGTGAATCTCAATGAAATATTCGGTACCAACTTACCGGTGAGGATCTCTGCTAAATCTTGCAGCCATTTTCACTGAGCAAAAGCCATACCGATTCCCTTTGACCTTGATCAGGCCCAACTTCATATTACTCGGCACTAACGCGCCCACGGTAAGGCATAGTGCACAGAAACCTAAATACTGGAAACAAGCGACAGTTCACTAAAAGATTCAGCTAATAGTAGATGAGATATAAGTAAGGCTAATATTGTTAAAGTACAATATGGCGCTCCTATTGAATGTCTTTGATTTATGTTTATCTTTGGTTTTTTCTAATAAGCTATGACAGCTTTCTGCATTGCCAAATAATTGTATTGCTGTATAATTAGGAAATTAATGGTCTTTTAAACACAAACATTACCTATGTCTGAAGCGTTCTAACAAGTTCATAAGGTTCTATGATCGTCTACAATTGTAATAGCAATTGTCCATTTGTAAATATCACCATAAATGAATTGGATGAACTTGACACACTCATCAGCAAAGATTACCCAACTTAAGTGTTTCACGTCCCGTGATCTGTCTGTCTGTCATTTTATTTTATTTCTTTTTCGTGTAGAATTTGCAAAAAGATTGTCGTGTTTTTAAAAGTGTAAGTGCGGACAGAGCCAAGTTTCGAGCTTTGGTAAAAATGGCCTATTGGGTAAACTGTAGTCTCCGTCTGCGTACATTACGTAGTACACTTTTGCATTCTTCCAAAAGTGTTATGTATCATTCCATAATTCGAAAGTATAAAAACAAAACTGTGAAGATCACCGTAGTAACTGGAATATAATGGTCATATTACAAACGAAGGTCGTCCCATGCATAGCGCTATTTGTTAATTAAATAATTTATAGGTAGTTATTAGAAACGATAAGTTCACACATATATGTAAATCGTAAGCAGCTGTGGACACAAATTGAATTCGATCAAACAGATATAAGAACAATCGCGTATAGTACTCACTGCAATCCTAACCTGCAGGTCCTAACCTAAGTTGCTCTGCCCCTTATGCTCGACTTCAGGTTTCTCTTGGCGTTTCAAAAGGCTCCTAAACTAGGAGATGCGAGTTTGTTCGTAATTGTAAAACCCACCTGTACATGTTTTTCACTGACTGCTGTGAGGTTTTCATTGTACGCTACATAGTTCTTAAGTGAACCGAGCGAAAGCCTCTCCTCCATACTGACACGGCTGTTCATTCTCTCCTGGAAATGAATTTAATGAAACTTGCCCCTTAAGGGGTTATATCCACTTGTGATTTTCAAAAAATCGTTTTTTTTTTTTTTTCTTTTCATTTTTTGAATGTACATATATTCAAAAATATTCTCTGAAAATTTCAAATCGATCCGACAATTAGTTTCGGAGATATGAGCGTATCCGTTAGTAAGAACGTCTCCGAGCGTTCGAAAGTAGGCGAAGAACGAGCCGGAGTAGCAGCTGTTTCTGGTAGCTTTTATCCTTTTGTTCTCGACTTATATTGCGTTTGGGACCCTAATATAATAATACAAAAGATCTAGTTTATACCTGAAACCTATGTTGAGGAATTTTAGGTTAAAAATATGTGAACTCATCAGTTAGAAGTGATCTTCCACGTGGACAAGTTGTGTTTGTGCTCAGTTTATGTATTTCTCAGTGTGTATAGTTTAATTAATTAAAGTAAAAAATGCCTCGTAAAATTAGCAGAGAAACTCGTAGAACTTTCATTGAAATTTTGTCTCGAAGAAAGAAACGGAAGAACGTTTTTAATCCGAAAACCGTGGAATATGATGAGAGCAGTTTCAGCGCCTCAGCAAAAAAATTTAAAGCGCAAGAGGAAATATGTGTAACTCGCGATACGTCAGTTGAATATAGAATCTTAAATTTTATAACTGTGTTTACGGCTATTAGTGAGTATGTATTGTATAAAACTTGCCGTGAGCCAGTAAAATTTGAAACAGCATCAGAACGTGGACTTGGTTTTAAAGTTGTTATCTTATGTGATAAATGTAGTCCTCGTAGTATAAACTCTTGTAACTTTGTCAAACACTCGTATGAAATAAATCGACGATTTATATTTGTGATGAGAACCCTTGGATTAGGTTTGAAAGGTGCTACTCAATTTTGTGGGCTAATGGACATGCCAGCTTTTTTGCTCCAAACTTCATATGATATGATCGTTAAAAATATCCACGAATGTGTGTCAGTAGTCACAGATAAACTTTTAAAAAAAGCTTGTGTTGAGGAAATGGATGCCACGTCTGAAGCAGAGGGTTCCTCTTATGGTGCTGGAATAGATGACACGATGTAAGTTGAAAAAAAAAATTTTTTAATTTAGTGTAAATCGTTCCCGAAACTTGAAACGCGTTTATCTCAAAACCGTGTTTTCAGAGTCGGTGAACAAAATTTCTCCGAAACCGCTAAACCGATCGGTTTGAAATTTTCACACGACTTACTCAGATATATTTTTCAGGTAATGATCGAAGGAATAAGGTTTTGGACAATAATTTCGATTTTTTAAGCCACTTTGAAGTGAAAAATTTTCATGAAAAACTTAATTTTTTTTTTGAACGGCCGCCATTTTGTCAAAAATCAAAATTTTGACTAGACCTTCGATCATTACCTGTATTTATTTATTACAAAACTAAATATTTTTGGTTTTTGGTTTTCAGATAATTTGGACCAGAGATATCTTGTTCACCGCCAAGCACTTTTTTTTTGGAGGTCTCTCCGCAGATCATCTACAGGAGCTAGGGGATCCAATATTTTTTTTAAATAAACCGCTGATTGTTAAAGTACATTAAATTCTGTTTAAGTACATTTTTTTCATTAATGTATAAAATAAAATGCCTCTTTGCAAAAAATTCACAAAAAAAAAAAAAAAAACGCGTTTTTTTCTGCCTCGCAAGTGGATATAACCCCTTAATGAACCCATTAATCAATAATTCACAGATTTACATTTGATTTGATTTGAAGAGATGATGGCGTATTTGATAGTGCGGTCGGATTGCGCGTCGGTGGACGTAGGTTCAAACCCACCTATCCAACTTTATAATGAGCCTGAATTTCGTGGAAGGAAGACATCGCGAGGAAACCATAGCATAATGGTGGAGCATCTTTTAACAATGTCCACTTGGGTAGTTCTCTTCATATTTGAAAACTTGTCGCCGAGCAGCAATAGAGGTATTCCAGTAGCGTCATATGCGAGCCAGTACTTCTAGGCTTAGTGTGTGTTACCTGGACCAAATCGTCACTTAACATCAGGTGAGATTATAGTCAAAACGCTAAGCCTATCTATATCTATACTAATAATAAAATTGTAAATTTCACGTGTCTGTACATTTTTTATTTATGCGCAAAGAATCATCGCAAGGGTCTTAAAATGGGTAATTAAACATATTTCTATCATTTTTAGAAATGTCTTTCTTTCTGTCTGTTTGTTTGTGTAGGTATCAATTAGAAAGTACTAAATATATTTTAAAAACATCATCACGGTAATTATAAAGCATATTTCGGAGTAACGTCAAAACTTTATTTCATTAAAATCGGTCCACTCTATCAAAAGTTATAGTAATTTGAATGACACGCGGCGACTTTAGTATGAAAAAAAAGTTTGTAAGTGAATGCGTTTTAGTCTTATTCGAGAACAAAAAAATTATGGATTGATTGAAATTGAAACAAAATAACGTAATATAAAATGTATGCATAGTATATACATATCTAAGACATAGTAAATAAGAAAACAATAGTTTTGTATTAAATTTTCACGCAATCATCTAGGCATTTTAGGCGTTGGAGTCATTTTTTTAGAAGTTGTGAACTGAATTTGAATTATAATATTACTAGGTATAAATATGGCGCCGAACATAATATTATTTCATTCTAGTAATAATTGGATAGACATGTTTTGTTTATTTTTATTGACATGGGGTACGAAGTGTTATGAAAGGAGATTACGTAAGCAAATTATACATGTATTTCTGATTATTATTCATAGATGGCGCTATACTTTTTTTTTCTACTAACCCCGACTGTTCTGAAACATTACGTCGACATTAATCTATACTTAAATTACAATAAGTCTAAAGGGACAAAATCTGTACATTCGAGATATTTGAGACAAAATAAATGGGTCTTCAGTTTTCAATAGTAAAAAAAAAATTGTTGGACGGGATGGGAGAATATAATTATCTAAATTCCACGCGAGCGAAGTCGCGGGCACAACTAGTATAATATAAACACTAATTATTTTTCTAAATCTAGATTGAACTCGAAAACACATGATTAGGCATAAATTAAAATGTTACAATGTTTAGCGTATGACTGTCGAAGTTATTCAACGTCAAAGAGACTGGTTAAGCACTAGCTTAAAATGCAACAAGAAACAAGCTGTTGCAGATAATAAAAAATGCGTCAGCTACAAAAGTAATGTAGGCGTTACCTGATCACAAACGATATGCTTTCCGTTTAGCATCTTATCGATCACAGTACGGGGTATTTTAGTCTGATCCTGTATGGCGGCGAGCATCGACATGATTCTGTTTACAGTCGACACAAGGTACATTACGTTCTGCATCGCACGCCATACTTGCCACAGCTTGGAGAACAATGGCTGTGAAATCATTAACGACGAGTTTTTCTTTACATTTCTATTTATTCATGAAGATTACTTTATAATTGATATATAAGAAGATGGACATAGAACAACTCTTAATAATTCCTATTAATATTAGAATGGATTACATTATCTAAAGAAAGTTGCTATCTCATTTTTACTATCAACGAAGGTCATTAGCGTTATTCAACTTATAAAAATATCGCTCCCAAATCCTTAAATTAAAATAATTCCTACAAATATATGCGTAATGAAGAATAAATTCTTCTGAAATTCTGTCCTAGCTTTAGACCTATTGATGAAGTAACTGTTCAGACTTTGAATAATGATTTATAGAACAAAGTATGGCTTAGGTAACCTTCAGCAGCTGAAGAGGTATTTGAAAAGGTTTAGGAAGAGGATATTCAGGTAATGTAAACTTACGAAGACCGCGACAACGGGCACAGCGCTTTTGTACTTTACAGCTGCGTGTAATTCCTCTAGAATGATCTTTGCTTTTTCCACGTACTGTGTGCCTTTATGCGTCATAGTCTCCACGTCCGAGAGGAGTTTGCGAATGAACACTTCGTATTGCCGGTTGAAAGAGAGCAGATCGAATACTTGCTTGTAGTCATCTCTGTAAGTTTTATTCAGCCTACTTTATCAATATCAAAAAAAACTCTTTATTCTTTTTAGGCCCTAATAAGGCGCTTATGAACGTCAAAACACTAGGTACCAGCAGTTCGGAAAAACACACACAGTCGAGAAGAACCGGCAAGAAATTCGATCTGGTTCTTTTATTTTATAAATTCAGAATATAAATATTATTATTAAATAAAATCTATACAAATCGTAAGTATAACCATTGTTAGTGGAAGCACAGAGGGGTATGAATTCCAGACATCACTATCGTTCACGTAATGATCCGGCCTGTAACCTTTTGAAATTAAGACATGCTTGACATGGTTTTTGAATTTATTTTCAGGTAAATCGGTAATGTTCTTTGGGATCTTATTATAAAACCGAATACTATTACTTATAAAACTTTTATTAGATTTACTTAGCCTAAAGCGTGGGACGCGTTATGAGCTTTTCTATGTAAATGAAATAACCACAACGAATTTATGTTTTCGATAAAAAGTAAACACTGTTAGACCTACCGAATTTACTAAGTAATTGTCCATTTTTAGGGTACCATTTTGAAATTAAACATTTAAGTCAGCATCAATGATGTGTTTCAATACTTAAACATGATTTTTACCATTGTATTGATCGCTATTTATTAGGAGTTCACGTTTATACCTTGAAGTCTGAATTATCGCGGACAGTGTAATTTCATGGGGAAGTTTCCTTCCGCGAACGATACGGATATGGAATGAGCTTTCTTTTAGCCAAACAGACGCTGAATGCGCTTAGCGCTATGGTTACTTTTTCACCTGATGTGGCCAAAGATCGTAAACATGCTAACTATATAGGCTGGCTCTACTAGCTGTAAGTAATTCTGTCGGAATACACACAATAGTATGTGCTTGGAGATATATTACAGTACTTATGCTAACATTAGAAAAAATTCTACCACCGGAATCTTCAATAGGGAGGTGACAATTTTTAAAGGGTCGGCAATGATCATATGATACCTATCACTAGTTTTGTAGGCTTTCATACGCTACGGTGACCTCTTACCATCAGGCGGATTGGGTTGTATGCTATAGTATTAAAATAATCGAGTACTACATAACCTATATTCTATGTCAAAATATAGGATACCGAATGAGTTAATAGACAAAAAAATTACAATTTTTCTTTAATGAAATAAATGTAAATTACATGATCGATACAGCATCAGGTGTAACATCGACCAGAACGTTTCCAGTCTCGTCTTGGATGATGATGGAATCCTCTACAGCCGTCGTGAGGGTGTTCACGCGCTGCATCACCGTTATTAACGAATTGGATAGTGACGTAAGACAAGCCTTACCAGCGTCCACAAGGTTGAACGGTACTTAAATTGAATTTAAAACGAATCAGCACATAATTATTGTGTTAATTAGTTTAGGTAGTTTTATTGAGTTCCTGACAGTTTTATAACGGCAATGTTACCTTTATAATACACTAGCTGTGCCCGCGACTCTGCCCGCGTGGATTTTGTAAAACGACGTATTCAATATACTTAGTTGAAAAATTACGTAAACATAATTTTTTGAAGTCAAATGCTTGTCAGCAATAATAAGCAACGATCTTACCCCCAACCCCATGATGATGTAAGCATTGGCATAATTAATATATATATATATATATATATATATATATATATATATATATATATATATATATATATATATATATATATATATATATATATATATATATATATATATATATATATATAAATTGCTTATGTGATCATTATTCGGACCCCTCCCGTCTTCCATACTATCAAATATAAAAAAAAACCAAACTGAGGCTCACGTAATTCTTGGACGGCCCCATATTATTCGCAGTTTTCATATCAGACTATTTATTTCTTAACAAATACGTATAGCCTTTTTCATCCACTTAAAAAATCTAGAAATGTATTCCAACACTGGTTCAAGTATTTTTCTCAAGATTTTCATTATTAAGAATTTTATTATAAGAACGAGCTGTGTACCTGCGGCTGCGCCCACGTTTCATTTTTTCTTCACTGCGTTTTATTTTTTTTTTGTACGGAACCGTAATTATTTTCATAAAAAATTTGGTATGTACTACGATTACATAAATTATAGCATTTGCTCGTAAAACTGTCCATTGAATCGGATCTTATCGAAAATTTTATGAGTTTTACTTTTTTTACGCAGAACCCTAATCATTTTTGAAAATTAAAAATACCCTAAGAAAAAAGTCCTGTCAAAATCGGTCCCTCCATTCCGGAGATTACTCATTACAAAGAAACAGAAAGACAGACAAAATTTTTAAAATTATATTATTGGTATAGTTATCGTATATACATTCATATCTATTTAGTAAAAAAAAAAAAATTACAAACAGGCACTTCAATTTTATTACATTACTATATATGACATGTCTGTATATATGATTTTAGATTGGTTGGATTATTCTTAGGCTTACGAGTTTTCATTGCTAGACATTTTATTTTTTTTATTTTTTTTTAGTTTTATGAAAGGCTTACAGTCAAATGTTAAAATTTGATAAAAGAAAATATAAAAGTATTACAATTGCTAGTTATAAGCCACCACATTATAAGCTTTGAACAGCTCTTAAATTCTCCGCGCAGAATATTCGAGTTAGAATTTATACGTATAATCAAAAGTAGACAGTTCTCTCTTATCACTATGTTATAGCATCCATAGATGAGCAAGTTACTATATTTCCATTTGACATAGCTGATTTGTATGCCCGTAAAAATCATTTTAATGTTTATTCAACTTTATAAAATTATGGAGAGGTAAAAAATAGTATATTTCTTCTCTGTTTAGGAAAATATACGATCACTTACAGTCAGGTATCCCTTCTCCGCCTTTCTTACAATCTCTATTGAAGAGTCTCACTCCTGAAACGACTTCCAACAGTTCGTTCAACTGTAACAACTTCTCTGCACGGGGTAAAGCAACAAACACTTTGAGGTCCTCCATGGACAGTACGCTTTCTAAAGCAGCCATACCTTCTTTTAAAGTCTATAATAAGGGCATTAAAACTATAATAATATGTCTGTAAGTGATTTATTTTTACGCCAAAAGTAGTTAGGAATTCCATGTCATGAATTTTTAACTCAAATTTTTTTTTCTATATTGAGGAAATGAACAGTAGGTACTTTTAAGGCTTTCCTTTCATATTTTCCATCACCACTGATGGAAGGTTTTAGTAATGAAATGACAACTTTTTTTACACGATATAAGCTTAATGCTTTGACCATAATCTCACCTGATGTTAAGTGACGATATGGTCCAGGATGGTAAACACTAAACGTAGGTACTGGTTTTCAAGTGATGCTGTCGGAACACACCTATTGGTATTTGGCAACAGGTTTTCAAACTTGAGGGTGGTAGTTACACAGGCGGGCATCATAAGAAAATGCCCTAACACCATGCTATGGATTCCTCACGATGTTTTCCTTCACCGAATGCTCAGGCCGATTTTAAGAGTTGCAGAGTTCGGATCGACCTGGCGTCGATTTTCGCAGAAACTTAAGGATTTTATGTAGAATTACTAATAGATACCTACTAAACTGGTTTTTTAACCCTTCAGTACCTAAACATAAATTTACAAAAGGATTTTAATGCCCATTAATCCCAAAAAATACGATTAGATACACACAAAAGAGATAGTAGAGTTAGGGGTTGTATTCAAATATCCAAATCCATACACGAAAATTACAATACAGGCTTATGATATTGAAAATGGAACGTAAATACTGCATTCGAAGATATTTAGAAAAATCGTTTTTGATATGGGCCTCAATTATTCACAAATAAACTATAGAAAGCACTGGAAATTATACAAACTACAGTTGTTTACAACAAATCTCAACGAGTTTTTGGTGTGCTCTTAGTTTGTAATGTGGTATTTTTATTTTTTAGTCAATCCACTTGCGGTATTCGTGTTATAGTTTGCGTTATTTTACAGAAATGAAGTGTATATTGGAAATAATAACACGGGATACGTATTTTAAGGTGCTACGAAATATTCTTGGATAGTTTTAGAAAAATAGCCGCCATTTTGTTAGAGCTTTGAATAATGTGATGTAAGTTTATCTGCTTTATTGCGCAGGAGAAATAAGTGTGGCGGTCTTCCACAATCATACCCTAGGCATCAATTTTACAAAATTCTTTACAAATAACTTACCGTGATAACACCAGGATTGCCCAAACCGCTACAAAGTATGACATATATCGATATTTTTCTAAAAATCTTCTTGAATTCGTCTTCATCGTTGGGTTCCGGATCTCCTTCTAAAATCTCATTGACTAATGGTCTTAGACACTTGTTAATCGATTCTAAATGCTTGTCCACTAAGTTCTGTAGTTTATCATAGTTCGTTTGTAGTATAAATTGGATTTTCAACGTGTTGAGTGATGAATCACCACCTGGGAATTTTGAGTTTTTGGGGTCGTTAAATGTTTTGTACTTTTGGTGACATTGGAATCGGTCTGGAGGGATAAGGGTCTAAAAGACGTTACGTAAGTAATATTTACTTATTACTTTGCTTACTATGGGCTGCTAACGTACGCAATAGGTTCAAAATGTTTAAAATTTTGCTTACGTAATACTTGACTGACCCCCTTGAAGTGAAACAGTAAAATTTCAAGGTCGCGTCACGAAATTTGGCATCTCGATTTTGATAATTACAAGACGAATATCGTAATGTAAGCTATACACCAACTCTTTTCATACTGTATAGGTTCAAGCCTGGAGTTAAAATTTCACCTGATATTAAGTGACGAAAATGTTTAACATGGTAAACAATAAGTGACGATGGATAGATTTTAAAAATTTGAGCGTGTTAGCTAAGGGGTTACTCATTAATCACGTGAGGCTCGAAAGGTTTCCAAAAACATCACCATTTTTGTTGAAAGTGCGATATCTAAACCGAGAAGCGGCACGTAACCTTCACTAGTCGTAGCGAGGTAATGTTTTTCAAGCCTTTTCAGAATTAAATTAAGTTGTACCTGTATTTTACAGGAGATTGATCTAAAAGCTCACCACGTATTACCAGGGGTGGGGGAAGTTTATCGAACAGGTATAATTTATTTTGCAAAAACGAATATTTTAAAAAGATTACCTAGTACATCAATTTAGCTAAATAAACTGACTTCTATATATTTTGTCGATTCCTAAATTACTATAATGGGGAGACGTTTTTACAGTTTCCAGGGTTATCTAACTTCAACGACCTCAACAATACTTACGGATGAGTATTTTTACGCATTCTTCGACAAAATACTGAAGATTGGTCCTGTTTATCGTCTTCGTGAACAGCATCCCGTATTTAGGATTCAAGAGCATCAGATCGATAAAGTAGACGACAAACTCTGGATCGACAATAACGTTCTTCCCTTGACAATCTCTTGTTACTTCATTTGCGATGTTTTTTATTATGTTCTCGTTGCAAGCCATTGTTTTAAATGCTGGTTAATAAATCGGTAACTTGTTCTAGGTAAAAACGATTGTATGTAAATTTATTTGTATTATTACTCAATGCTAATTAATGTAGGTACGTCAGGAAAGAAATAATTATGTTGTTCGTAAAAACATTGACGTTAGTAAAATCGATGTTGCTAAGTTACAAGATTTGATATCTATACTAATAAATAAAATTGAAGTGTCTGTTTGTAATGTCAAAATTACTTTTTTTACTAAATAGAAATACAAGTATAAGTATACGATAACTATACCAAAAACACAATTTTTAATTTTTTTTTCTGTCTAGCTGTTTGTTACGGGTAGTCTCGGAAACGGTTGGACAGATTTTGAGGAGTATTTTTTTGGTAAAAATAGCTGAAATTACTTCGTGAAAATCATGGTAATTTTTTTTTAATAATAATTGTTCCGATTAAAAAAAAAATAACTTAAAAAAATGTCAATCAAATCCGATTGGAAACGCCAAGAACTGGCGCGGTTGGCCAAAATGGTAAGTGAAGCGTGGTAAATGCGGGAACAAGAAAGTCGTGCACTGTCCTGTTCCCCAGCAGCAGCAAGCGCCTTCGACGTATAAATCCGCTCGCAGCCACCCGAAAGTAGCCTAGAATTCAGCAAAGCTGCCGACACCTTCTTACATTTCATCCAACACTAGGCGTCACCACAGTTACTAACAGTTTAGTTTATAAGCAGAAAGCGACGATAAGAGGTCCATAAAACTTTCTGCGATATCTATAATATTCGAATTAAGTATAAGCTGGTTGCGAATTAATACATAACCACCACGGTTGACGTGGCGACGCGAGCGCGGGTAGGGATGCAAGTTTATATTGCGGGGTTGCGAAAATTAGTAGGTATGCGCGGGCGCGGTTGACACAGAAGTGCACGACAGAGAAAGGGGTGTTTTAGAAAGTCGCTCTAGGTGTCGTTACCACCACCGATTCAATGCAATTTTACTGGCAGGTGTATAAATTTGTTAGAAATACCTTTGCGTAATGTTAGTACCAAGTATTTTTTTTTTTGGAAAATAATTAGGGTTCCGTATAAAAAAAATTAAAAACTATATTATGCAGTAAACATTTTTATGAAACACGGACACACAGGTATTTATATATCTATATATTTTTTGTCCTGTTTGACTGATTCATCAACGCAGATCCTAAATCGCTATACCTACGAACTTGAAATATACTTTTATGATTTAAGCATCCACTAAGAAGAAATTTCACCCCTAAGGAGACAAAATAAGGGATGAATTGTTTATGATGAGTTATGATAATTTTCAGCAAACGAAGAGAAAGATATTCGAATTTTAATAAAAATAATGCATATTAATGCCTTCGTCAATCGAACATTTAATTCAAATTGTTTTGTTAAGCAGTGACGTAGCCTTTAAAGCAGTGGTCGTCAAACTGCGGCCCTTAAATGGTATTTATGCGGCCCACGGTGTCGCAAACAATTTCGGTGGACAATCACTCAAAACCGAGTTTGATTATAGCTAGTTAATTAGGATGTCCAAAATGACTTCATAGGTTGTTATTGCAATACAAATTCTATAGGGAATTCGCATTTGATAATCAATTTATAGATGATATCAACTGCACAATATACAAAAGTGCGGCCCGCAGTGGTATCTCTCATTGGACCTTTTTTTTTTTTTTTTTTTTTTTTCGAGGGGAATGCATTTACGCACTAGCCGTCCAGCCAGATCTGATAGGGACCCCCCCTTCCAGATCTGGTTGAAACGTGTCTGAAGATGTGTGACAGTCTCTCGCACAAAAGTGCGAGAGGCTGTCACACAGGATTAGTGTGGGACTCGCGGCGAGAAGCGCCGTTGACCACTACCCACTAAACCCCCCGGTACCTCCCGCCACCTAGTTGGAGCAAACACGGGATCGCTCTGCATGCACCGCGAGTGCTCCAATCTCTCATTGGACCTGTATGGCACCTGACGAGATAAGTGTGACGACCACTGCTCTAAAGGGCTCTGCCGTGCACCGGAACCTCGGATTTGCTATAATTTCTTTTAAATTAAAGAAATAAGCTGTTTCTTTTTTTTCTAATGTTGCTTGAAAATACTTTCATGAAAAATCATATCATACTTATTACTTCTTATTACTAATATAATATTCCTGGAGGACAACAGTATAGTCAGTTTGAAATAAAAGTACACTCTAAAGCTAAATTAAAAATAATTAACGACTCCGAAAAATAAATCATACACACTTTTTGTAATGTGTCTCGTTTAATGTGCGTTTTAATCAAAAAAAATCCAAAATAAAATAACGATATATTACTTTGTCATAATTTATTTATTATTAATCTTACTGTGCCTGAGCAATTTTATATACAATTTTTATCACATCAAAACAATCCAATGTATTAATTTCGAACAAAAAAAATATACGTTTATGAATTTAGCTGACACAAACGAATGCCCCATGTTGATAGCAGTGTTGCTAACTAAATAAAAATAAATAACTACCAAAAGCAATAAACATAAAATAATCTAAACAAGATTATTAGGGCAAAGAATATGAAATATTATTTAAATTGATTGTCTCAAAATTAATCCTTTAAACTTCAAGCGGAATTATTTATTCTTAAATCTTGACTTCCTTATTAAGACGCGCGTCTTGATTTTCAAACTAAAGTGACGATAAAGACGAGTTGAGGGATTAACACATATATTGGAGGGAAATTTCTAAATTAACTAAGAATGACGGTTAATTCGACTGTGTGCGAAATTACTTATACCGTTTCCATTGCCGCCTCGAAATTACGTTTCTACCACAAATATCTATTCGTTTTCAATATTTTTTTAACAACAATGTTGTTAATAATTTGAGAATACAATTCGAAAATGATTAGTTGACACAGCAATATTACGTAAGTTACTTAAAAATAAATAGATGCCTATTTCACAGCAAAGTCTAACTTCAATATTAATATTAGCGAAGAGAATGCCTTCAGAAAATCCCCCTAAATTTCCTTACACATTACAGAAAAATAAACTTAATGAAAGAATACTTTAGGGGCTGTATTAAGTATTATTACGCATTAGATTGGATTACTAGTGCTAACACGGAAAGAAGGCGGTCAAAAATGTTCAAAATTCTGCTTACATAACATTTGAACCCCCCCCCCCCCTATAATAAGATGCCATCACAATTCTTGTACCACCATAGATAAAGATGACTTTATCATATCTCTTTTGGCATTTTGTAGTAAAAAGAAAAATCTTTACAAATATAATGTGCCAATTATACAAACTCACCCCAATATTAAGTGTCATACGACACTGGCTGAAATGTGAAATTATACTACAGAAGCCATGAAAATAAAACTATTATCTATCTCATCCTATTATCCTGAATGATCATTATATATTTTTGAATGTAATCATATAAAGTTAATTAATGACGTCTGATAAATGTAACAATACATTTAAAAAAATATTAAGTATAAGTATATAGGTAGGTAATTTTCGTGATTATAAAAATTTTAAAAATCAAATTTCTTCTACATGACAAAATTTAATTTCAATCATATCCCTTTTTATTGTAAACATAAAACAAAAAAACAAAACATTTCACATAGATAAGACAATAGAGTAACAGATAATGAATAAAAGATCTCATAGTCAAAATACTCCTATCATCATATAATACTTTTCATAAATGAAAAATACAAACAGATAACGTATACCCCCCTACAAATATGTAGACAATTATTACCCCCACAATGGGTAATATGCCATATAAGTTTAATCCAAGAAATGCGTCTTCAGGTACTTCATCATACCGAAAGCCCTGAACCTTTGTGTGCCGATAACTTTGTACAGGCTCTTGTCGCAGACGACGAAACGCTTGTTGTTCGGATCGTACAAGTTCTTCTCCTTGATTATACCCCATATACGTTTGACAACTTCATGACGAGGCATCTCCTCCTCGCCCAATAGTTCAGATAAAGCCGGCGATAACTTACACGCTCTAGTGTATCCGTTACCCTTCGAAGCGCCTTTAGCTTTCCCACCGGCTTTCTTTTCCTGAAATTAATTCGTTTACTCATGAATCTTCCTGACATAGAATAGGCTCAGTGCTTTGACCACATTCTCACCTGATGTTAAATGAGGATTTGGTTCAGGTTGGTAAACACACTAAGCCTAGAGGTACTGGTTCTCAAGTGATGCTGCCGAAACACACCTATTGTTATTATTTAGCGACAGGTTTTCAAACTTGAGGGTGGTAGCTACCCAGGCAGACATTATATAAAATGCCCTACCAGTATGCTATGGATTTCCTCACGATGTTTTCCTTCACCGAAAGCTCAGGCCGATTTTAGAGTCGGATAGGGGGGATCAAACCCGCGTCGCTTGACGCGCTACCCGATGCACCATCATCGCTTCAAAATCAGCAACATCGGTCTGCCCGTTAATTGGCTTATAACTCAAGAATCACAAAACAGATTGACTTCAATTTTATTTTTAAATAAAATTGAAGTCAATAAATAAACTAGGCCAGCCATGGGGACTGCCGACAGGAGTGAAAAGTCAAAACTTTAGAAAAACTATTTTTTTTTTAATTTAAATTTCGTAATTTTTTAATTGAAATTATTAACATAACATTTGTCTGGTTTTTACATCTATTGGGGCTTCAAGCAATGATTATGTACATTTCCATTTAATTTATTCATTTATACATTTTATTATTTACCTCTGAGAGCAGCATTTTATAGCCATCTTATAGCATTGGTAACGCGAATCTATAAGTTCCTCCCCTACCGAAAAACGCTCAATGCTGAAGTTTTTACTTCAAAAATAGCACCACCACATCATCTGGCAATATCTTAACTAAGCCATTGCATGTTTTTTTAAAAAAATGTAAATTGCAGCAAATATTTTTAAGAATAGAAATATCATACGAGAGTCGCTGAGAATAGTCAAAAATATATTACAATGTCCAGTTAGTTATATGTTTGCAACTCAAAAATGGCTGGACTGTTTTTTATGATGTTATAATTAATTGGATTTGTTCCGAATTACTAGGAAAACTATTAAACGGAAGAAAATATGAAAAAGATTTAATGTTTTGAATGTTACAGATAACATTAGATATCATTCATTACCTTCTTTGCCTTGGGTTCAGATTTCTTCTTCTGTTCCGCTTTCCTCTTTTTAGGTGCAGGCTGTAATATGTAATATTATGTCTAATAGAGAATATGTTACTATATAACACACTATATTAATTATTATTGACAAAGTGTATAAAACAAGATGAAAAATGTTCTGTACCAAGTTTCAAAAAAGTACAGGCTAAAATTATTCTTATCTTATAGATAATAATTACAAATACTGCATTCCTTTAGGTCTACAGAAAGCAAAATAATTTTAATATATTGATTAACCATAAAAATGATACAATAGGAAAACAATAGAAATCTGGCATAAAAGGCAGGTTAGTGCTCGAGGGGTTAAGACTTTTTATTTAACAATTATTAAACTTAAAATGTAAATAAGAGTTTATAAAAAATCCATAATCAAGAATTTGATGAAAATTGACAAAAAAAAGTTTTTTCAAGGAATTTATCAATTTTTTCTAGATTTTTTGGCAAATGTATAGTTGGGACACTCTAGTGCTACTATTATTTGCAAAGTGACATTTAAATTGACTGACATTAAAAAAAAAGAAATCATACCTTTGAAGGATTTAGGTACAAAATGAGGAGGTATATATGTCATAAATGGAGAGTAGTAACACTCATTTCCACTATCATTATTCTACAAAATGTATAATGCTATACAAAAGAACATAGGTAAAATAGATTTTATAAGAAAAGATAATAAATATTTATTACTTATTATATGCAAGATTACAAAATATGTAGATTATTCTCGATTACAACATGCACTTTGTTCATACTCCAAAGATCCTTCTTTTTACATAGATAACTATTGAAGAAATTATTTATAACTTGGTGGTTATTATTTCAGTAATGATTTATAATTTTAGGTGAAAAATTTAATTCATTTAATATGTTGATTACCCGTAAAAATGAGACAATAGGCAAACAATGGAAAGCTAGCGTAAATGCTCAAGGGGTTAATATACCACACTTACCATCAATTTTAAATGTCTTATTCTATACTAGTATTAAAAATATATTGATATATGACACATACCTGCTCTTCTTCAGATTCTTCCTCCTTTTTTACATCCATATCTTCATCTTCCTCATCAGAATCAAGACTGTCAACATATTCCATTACTAGCTGATCTATTAGCTTCCTTCTATCTGATAAATCAATATTGAGATCAGCCTCCAATTTCTTGATGACCTTTTTTGTTGATGTGTTGGCAAGTTCAGCATTTTTTATATTTCTGAAATAAATGTAGGAAAATATACTAATTAAGCAATATATAAAAAATGGATGGTGATTGGTATTTAGTTATTTCTAAATATAGTTATTTCTATATGTAAACCTTCTAAACTTTTACCATACAATAAGTAACATAGACTTTAATAAAAACAATCTAAAAATCTAAAATTTATAAAGTTGTATAACATTCATAATTTGCATAACGGTACTTAAATATACATATAACTTAAGAAAAATGGCTGCACTTTATGTGCTTTTAAATATAGCACAGTACTAGAATGATTAGTAGTGTTTTAGACATTCATAAGCGCCTTCTTAGGGCCTACATTGAATAAAGATGTTTTTGTTTTTGATTACAATCATCGATAGTTGAGAATTTGACGAAATGCTGATCTTGGAATGTGATAATATTAGTGTTAACGTCACTATGTTAGATTTTTTTACAAGTATCCAGTGGTCACGATCCAGTCGGCCTAAATTGCTCTATCACCTCGCTAACTGCTTGATCTACGCATCCTGATTCTAAAATGCGACGCGTCATTGTGATGGGGTTTTTACTATGTACATGGTGAGAAAGTATCTTTCAAAAATTACTCTAAATTTTCTTACTTTTAAAGTAATAGTATTTGTTAAAATCAAATCAAATATTAAGATACGTATAGTAGATTGCGTGACACGGAAAAGCAACACAATGACATTTGATATAAATGTTTTGGAAATAATTGTATAAAATCTATGTTATAAATTATTTTACATTTCAATGAAAAAGGTTCATTTACATAGATGTTTAAATTTATGTTGCGCACCAATTTACGTACTTAAAATGTATTTCAAAGTAGTCATACGTTTTATCCATAGGGAGTGTTATAACGCTCATTTAAAAATAAACAACCAATAAGTGGCATGAACAAAACAAGTTCATACTTATGGAACGATTTTAAAATTATATTTACAAGTAATTTACAGTTAAAATATTAGTCTGTAAACAATAACAACAACAGAAATATACAGATTTAAAAGTACCGAAAACATTGTCCATACAGTAGGAAGCCATTTTATAAGCCCGGGCCCATGCTTTTACCAAATGTATAGAATTTTGTTAATTTTTCTTGGTAGAAATAATGTCGTACTTACTCTCAATCCTGGTTTTAAGTTCTTCTTTACTTATATCTGCCATGATTATTAAATTTATTGAGCCGTCTAAACAGTATCAATATAGAATCTAGCCACACAATAATAAACCTACGTACTACGTACAACACGGCGTCATTTCATAACGAATGATACAAATTTCGCCAAGCAAGGTAAAGCAATCGGAAACGCGCCGCCAAAAGATGCACCAATGAGCAAAGAGTATTTAATAGCGTCACGATAAATACTTAATATAACATGTAAATATCAACCGTAACTCTTTAAGATAAGGTAAATACATTTCTATCAGAGACGTAAATAAAAGACAACCTTTAGTGAAGCAATAGCTTTGAGTGTGATACGTTCACTAAGTTTTAATTTTTTAATAATGAAGTCAAATGAAAATGCGATAAATTAAAAATCCATTTTTAATTTATTGAAATAAACATGTAAAATACAATAAAAGACAAAGATGTGGTTGAAAAATGATTTATTCAAATTATTCGATCAGAATACAACTTGAACGCAACCTTTTGAAACAAGTGTCAAAACCATGTGCATGTTGTTTTGATGTTAAAAAATGAATAATGAAACTAACCTATTTTCTTAGATTATATATTTCTTGCTTTGTATTTTGTAAAATATTAGAGTAATTTGAATATGGCAAAAGTAAAAAAATAAGCGTAACTCGGGTTTAGCGGATAAAGTTCATAATAAGAGAAAAACGGATATTAACAAAAAGAAAATTAATCCATTTGAAGTTCATGTGAATCGCGAAAAAATCAAAGTTTTGGGTAAAAAATCTAAACATGACAGAGGTTTACCCGGTGTATCACGGGCTAAAGCTATTCAGAAGGTAAAATAACGTGTATCAAAGGAAATTTTCATAAATTGATGCTGCAATATCAAAGTGTGTCGTTTCGTTATTGAATTGTATACGTGTTAAATATTTATTTCTCTTTTTAGAGAAAAGAAACTCTAGGCACTGAAATGAAACTGATGAATAAAACGAATGCTTTTATCGATAAGCGTATTGGCGAGAAGAACTCTCAATTATCGGCTGAGGATAAAATGATAGCTCGGTTTGCTGCTGAGAGGGCAAAGCAGCATAGCAGAAAAAACATCTATAATCTTGCTGATGACGAAATATTAACTCACAGGTATATATCAAATGACATCAGTAATAATTAGATGATTCTTCATGCATGAAAATTAGTGATGCCTAGTGGCCATGCTGACTTTGAATGGACATATAGAAATAATTACAAAACAAATAAGCTTATGTTGTTTAAAAAAAATTGATATAGTGGTGAGTTTCTCCATAACAAACAAAAAAAAAATCAATTTTACCTAGTTATGTAAATAAAGTATAGATTATTTGAGAAAACAAAAAGAAATGCAGTTTAGTTTTTGTTTATGGTACGGTACTGTTTGAACTACTTTGTGAAAAGAACAGAAGGACTGTTTTGAGGGTCTACTTTATTGTGAATCAATATCAATTATGTCACTAAATAAGTGAATAATATATATGTCTACCTATTATTATATGCTAATAAAAATAAACGCCACTTAGTTTTTGATTAACAAATGTATTGTAAATTGTTCTATGTTTTTACAAAGTTTATGCAATTATTTAGTGTATACTGTATGTTGTATGAATATAAATGAAAAGCTTTATGCTTATGTTATAAATGAAGATTTAAAAGCTTTAACTAATAATTTCAGAGGTTCAACTAACAGAATTTAATAGACACAAATATAACATAATATAAAAAGTGCAATAATCTAAGGCTGTTAAATTTACAATGTGTATAATATTATATATTGTATAATATAATTGTATAATAGTATAATTAGAATATAATTTAAAAAAATCTTCAATAGTGTCTTTAATTTCTTTTACAGAGGTCAAACATTAGAACAGATTGAAAAATTTGATGATCCCAGATCTGATGATGAAGAGGAAGACAGCAAAGGATTTGGAGGTCTAGATGGTTAGCTCATACAGTTTGTGTATTATTTATATTAATATTTTGGGAGATTATAACATATTTTGAGAAATTTTAAAATGCCCCTTTTGAATTTTTGTTTAAGTAGAGCTCTGAATTTTCAAATATCCTGTTTTATCTAATAATGTATAAATATAACTTGTTACTTACTTAAATGATTAATCATGTTGTTTTTCTTTCTTTAGATGAATTTGTATCAGAAGGACACTTTGGTGGTGGTATGTTGTCAAAAACCGAATCAAAAGATGGTGCCAAATCGCACAAAGATTTAATAGAACAGCTAATAGCTGAATCGAAGAAGAGAAAAGCTGAAAAACAAAAGGAAAAAGAGCAAACTCTTGATCTGACTGAAAAGTTAGATAGTGAATGGAAAGATCTACAACCAGTTGTGTTTAAAAGACCTAGGGTTGAAGAAAGTGAGTCTGTGATAGATAAGTTACTTAGTAAAGCAGACAAGAATAATCAAGATTATGATAAGATGATGAGAGAATTAAAATTTGAAAAGAGGGGTACTGTAAGTAATTATCAATCTTGCTTTATTTAGTTCTAAACATATCTAATTTAAACATTGATCTTGACATTTACATTTGTGTATATTGTTAAAACAGTCACTGTTATATAATTTATCAGTTGTATTATGGTGCGACTGCCGTTCTGAGGTTTCGGGTTCGATCCCCGGGCCGGGTCAAGTGGCATTGGATTTTTCGACTCAATATCATCCTAGAATTTGGAATTTGTGCCCGATATGTCGACAGGCTCGCCATCTGTCACATCTGGGACGGAACTAACCTCGGCAAAATGTGGGTGGTGTAGTTCGCTATTTCACCTCTCCCTAACCCTTCGGGGATAACAGGCGTGAGCTTATGTTTTACGTAACACAACATTAAATACAAATATTTTGTATTGAACAGCTGTAAAAATAATGGTCCAACTGAATTAAATAGATAAATAGAAATGCACAAGGTAATGTGTTTCAAATAATGAAAGACTATATTTAGCTCAAGTAAACTCTTTAGCATCACTTTGTCCCTGAAGATGTCAAGAAAGACAAAATTCTATATAATTATATTTACAATAATCACGGATTTATAGGAAATATGAACACTAGGAATGAATAGGAATACTTATGTATTTTATTGATTCAGTCAAATAATCAGTTTAAGAGTTTGTTATTTTAGAGATCTTTTTTAAATATTGTATAGTCTTAGTTCTTTGACCACAATCTTACCTGATTTTAATGCTTCTGAAAAAACACCTAAAAGCAATTGGTGACAGGTTTTCAAACTTGACAGGAGTAGCTACTGAGGTGTTAAAAAATGCCCTATCACCATGGGATGGTTTCCTCAAGATGTTTTCCTTCGCTGAAAGCTCAGGCTCAGTATAAAGACTAAATAATTAAAGTTGGATAGGTAGGTTCGAAATTAAATCTATAAATGCAGGATCCGGCCACAATACTGACTGAGCGGTCATCACTTAATAGAATATAGGTAACTTTGCTCCATTTATTTCTCATGATATAATAAATTCTAAACAAAATCTCTAAGGCAGTTTTACTACTAGTAAATAGAGCTTCGAAAAGCAAAGTAAATTCATGTGTTAACCCTTTGAGCACTAACCTGGTTTATACGCCAGCTTTCCATTGTTTTCCTATTGTCTCATTTTTATGGATAAGCGACATATTAAACACGTTTTTAGTAAAAATGTTGTTTAGCATATTCCGACAGTACTTAAACTTTTTATTTGTGGCACAATATTACTCATACATATTGTTTAAAGTATTAACTAACAAGAAAGCCTTTAAACTTCAGCCATCAGATGGTTTAAAAAGTGATGAGAAGAAAGAAAAAGAAGAGAAAGAAAAGCTGGAGCAGTGGGAGAAGGAGAGATTACAAAGGATGATGGGTGATGAAGACACTATTGTAAAACCTAAACCTACTTCTGGAAAACATAGGTAAGTTATATATTATGACCTACATACTTATAATATCCATATAATTTATTAGTATTCAGCATATTTGGATATTAAAGTTAATCTCATAATAGTTCAAAACAAACTGCTAGAAAATCTTTACAAAATTATTGGGTAAAAAAAAAGTATTGCGTTCCGGGACGCCTGACAGAAGTGTTAACTTAAACTAATCTAAGTTTAACTATTTAATATTGAAATTGTTTAACTTTAGAAAAGCTTAGATTATTACTTAAATTTTATGTATATTAATGTGATAACGTAAAGAAATGTTTATTAATTAATAAAATCTTGTATTTATTATAAAATATATTTTATTGTTAGTTACAATTCTTGAATATGTACATTAGAATTTTGCGTATGTACATTATTAGTATTATTATTTAATTAACAGTGTATGTCTATCGCACACTAAACACTGAGTAGAGAGAGAGAGTGAGAGTGAAGCATCTGTTCGAAATACGGCTAGCGCTGTGGGTTAGAGTGAGAGAGGAGGTGCCTGCCTACCGTATGCGTGAGAGAGAGGGAAGCCAGATAGATGTGCGCCGTAACTCGTTACGTAACGAAAGCGGTTCATCCACCTATATATAAGAAATTATTACTTCAAAATTTCTAGTGAAAATTAAAATTCTTTGTTGTACACATTTCAATTCCAGAAAAATCATATCTACTAAATGAATCTTAATCTAATCCAGATTCGACCATAGTAACATTCTTAACTAAAAATTGAGTCATGTCTTCCTGTAGCCAAACGTAACCATCTTTTAATAAATGCTTTTGGACAAGTACCAATACTACTAATGAAACATATTAGATTTATTTAGGCAAGACTTTATCAGACTTTTTGATTTCCACTCCCCATAAATTTAAGTATAATTATTTGGGTGTTTGGTCATCATTATTAGCACAAACTTGTTTTTTAACTCCTTCAAAAGATGTTTTATGTTCAAATAGGTGTTGTAGAATCGAATACATCTAAATCTCCTATAAATTGCAACATGAAGCTTTATAAAATCTTGTTTCCTGGTCGAATAACCGACAAAATTCAATTATATAGTGCTTGTATATGAGTATCCTAGGGCGTGTAAATAGCCCAAGGAGCGGTTTTAAGGGGCAATCTAGCCTAAGCGATGCGGTTGTGAAAGGAGCTAGTAATCTACTCACCGATGGTGGCGGCGACCGTTCCCTCTGCCAGTGTATAGTGTCCAGGACGGTTTCCTCTAACTCACTTCCACGTAAAAGCGTATAGATTATTATAATAAAAAGCATGCAGCTGCAATAGCGCGGATTTGCGGTATATACACTATATGTAGCGGAGGCGTTCGAACTTGAGTATGCGATCCAATAACTCGACCGTCGGGTCGGCGCAGTAGTCCAGCTAAGGTACTACAGCGCCACCACTCAACGGCACAGCAAATCATCAGCAATCCTTCACAAACCGCCTATAGATGGCGTTACCAGTGCTATTAAATAAATATGAAATCAAGTTACCTTCTTGATAACAATTTTTGTAGGTCTGCTGAAGATTTAGAGGATAATTTCGAGTTAGACAATGATCAAGAGTATATGTTGGCATATGACAAGGATGGGAAACCTTTAGTTCCTGAACACATCCTTAAAGATTTTTCAGGTGATTTTATCAATTATTATTTACATTTGTTGTTTGTATAAGAATAATAAAATTCATATTTCCGAAACATTACTTGTTTTTAATCTTGATTACATTTAATATTATAAGTTAAACATTTAAAAAATAAGCTGTGAAATTTGCATTAACGAGTCACAAAAACTTTTCTTATACTTTCCAATTAAGGTTTCTTATTTTATTTTCAACTAGCTATGCGCCTGCGTTTTATATGTTCTTCACTCCGTTTTATTTTTTTAATACAGAACCCTAATTATTTTCCTAAAAAATTTTAGTACTAAGATAAAGTAACCATATTTCTCATAAATTCAAGCACTTGCCTTGCCCGTAAAACTGTGCGTTGAATCAGATTTTATTCAATTTTTTATGACCTTTTTTACGCCGAACCCTAATTGTTTTCGAAAATTAAAAGTACCCTAAGTTACCCGCAGTAACTTCAGTTATCTATCAAAAAAGTGCCGTCAAAATCCGTCCAGCCGTTCCGAAGATTACCCGGAACAAAAAGACAAATAAACAAAAATTTTAAAAATTGCATTTTTGGTTTAGGTATCTTGTTTAAAGTCATATCTGCTTAGTAAAAAAAAAAATGTTGACATTACAAACAGACATTTCAATTTTATTTATTAGTATAGATTACAACTCAGATGTATCTTAACTCTTGCAACATATTCTGTATCTTTATTAATAATTACCCTATCTGAAGATACTTTAAATTTCATTTTGCTTTCATTATTTTCACCAGTTCCTAATTCAAAACCCAAACTCGATGATGGTGTATCTGATACATCATCAGATGACGAGGCAAATGAAGATGATGAGAATGATGACAGTGATCTAGATAACGATTCAAATGACGAAATAAAGAATATTACAAAAGATAAAAACAGTAACAAAACAGAAGATAAATCAATACTGTTTCAAAATTCCGAGAGCGAGGACAGTTCTGATGATGAATCAGAAGATGGTGATGATGATAATCAACAAAATGGTGTATCTGAAGTAACAAAAAAAGATATCAAGGATGTTAAAAAATCTCCAAACGCTAATCTAGTTAGTGAAAAGGAAAATAGTTATAAAATAGATATCGGAAAAGAACAGACAAATGATGTGGATTCTTCTGACCATTCCGAAGAGGAATCAGATTATGATAATGATAAAGAGGATGATTTAAAAGATTTAAAAGAATCAGATAACGAGAGTGAACATGAGGAAATTGAAAATGTAGAAAAAATTACAACTTTTTTTGATCTCAAATTGTCTGAAGGTGAAAATTTGAAAGTACGACACAAATATTTTTATTAATTAGAAATTTTCTTTGCTCTCTTAATATTGCTAGAAATAAATTAACTCTAGATAAAATAAATTATATGAATTATACTTTATTTCAGGAATTATTATTAGGAAAAAGTCCATCAGAACATGCAGTAGTTCTAAAGAAATTGATAAAAAACTACGATCCAAGCCTAGCGGAGAATAATAAGGATAATCTTAGCCGTTTGTTCGCACATTTATTACAATATATCAGTGATATATTTACAAATTTATACGATGAAGGGTCCATAATAAAGTCATTTTTAATATTCGATAGAATCGTTCCTTATATTTTTGATCTAGCAATAACGAATAAAGTTTCAACTAAAAACTATGTAGTGGATTTGTTAAAAAAGAAACGTGTAGTGTATATGAAGCGATACAAAAGAGTTCCCGATTTGGATACGTTGATATTATTTAAATTAATATCGCTTTTGTATCCGACATCGGATTTTAGACATCCAGTAACGACGCCAGCAATTATTTTTATGTCTGAAATATTGACTACGTGTAGATTTAACGATCCGTATTCAATATCTAGGGGTTTGTTTCTGGTATCTCTGATTTTGGAGTACACGTCACTTTCTAAACGCTTAGTTCCGTCTGCTTTAAACTTCTTACGCGGTCTTTTATATTTAACCGCAAACACATCAGTACTTAACCCAGTACAAGTTGTCCCGCCGTTCAGACTTCATGTCGATGCGAAAATTTTAAATTTGGAACGCGACTGTTCCAAAATGGCCGTCGATGGGAAAATGGCGGCGAGAGATCTTATACCTTCTAGAACGATCGATGATGATTTTAAAATTCGTTGCTTACTCACCACAGTGAGGATGCTGAGGGAGTACTTCGATTATTTTAAAGATTTAGAAGCTCAGGCGTGTTTGTTCGAGGATCATTTGAGGTTATTGGGGCGCGTTGATATAGATTTGTACCCGAAGAAAGTGGGTAAATTTGTTAACGACATTTCTCAATATATGAAGGAGAGTTTGGAGGTAAAGACGTATACGCCTCTGTGCAGGGAGAAGAAAAGACCTAAGGCTTTGAGATTATACGAACCGGATGTCCAGGAAGTGTAAGTAGATAATTTAGATTATAGATTCGAATCTACCTATTTTTGACTTTTTGAAGTTATACTTCTTTTGGCGCGTTAGGGAAAAATGAAGAGAGTACATCTTTACGATGCACGCGCAACCGTCACGAAAAAACGACACTCTGTAGTTAGCTA
This sequence comes from Samia ricini, assembly GCA_014132275.2. Lineage (NCBI taxonomy): Eukaryota > Metazoa > Arthropoda > Insecta > Lepidoptera > Saturniidae > Samia > Samia ricini. The sequence continues at coordinate 20,119,789 of AP028158.1, forward strand.
GTCAACATACGATGCGCGCGCGCACCACTGAAGTTAGCTGTCAACGTTTTAGTTTTTTCTATTATTACGTCAAGAAGTACGTGCGTACATAAGTACACACACTTTTTTTAAAACATTGTAATGAAATCAAAACGCGGTGGTAGCGCTTGTGTATCTACCACTTTTAAGTTGGAAAATCTGTCACTAAGTGACATTAATGTGTATTTTGACACCATAACTTGTAAGCCAGTTCTTTTAAGCTTAGTGTGTTGTTAACAGATTGGCCACATTGTCTCTTAATATTATTTAAGATTATGGTAAAAATCTAAACATATTCAATATATTATTCTTAACACTTTTCAGTTTAGACTCGGTTATAATATCCTTACTTGGAAAACTATTGGTCATTTCATTTTATATATTGAACCAATTAGTTCTGTTTATTAATTGTTATATGAGAAACCGGACTCTTAAATTAAATAGTATACATTGAGCGTCTGAGAAAAAAGAGATGCACAGATGATATATACATTAGGGTGGAGCGAAAATGATTCTTTTTTTCTTTTTTCTTATTCTGAGGGTGAAATTTGTAGCTTATATTTATTATTACTCACATTTCAGTAAAATTTGAATGAACTATACTTTTTTTGAGGATTAACAATTAAAATTGTATGAACTTGATCAAAACTTCCATAAACCTTCCGATTATCCTGTTTGTTAGTCAATATTAATTAATTGTAATTATTAACTTCTAAATGGGTTGGCGTATTTTTTTTTTGTAAATCGTTCTAGAAACTGAAATGTCTTGTTTAAAGCTAATAAGACGAAATGAATAAAAAAAAGTTACTTGACGATTATTGTGAATTTTATAAAAAGGTTTAAAAAAATCACATGTTTTATTAATTATATTGGAATTAAAATCAAGTTCAAACCAATTATATTTGTTCATTTTTAGATGTTTTCAAAGATTATACTTAAGTATTTTTTTTAATATTTTAAAAATCCGTGGGGACCTCAAAATATTCAGCAAAAAATTTAATTTTTTTCAAACATTTTCTTATTTATAAGCTAAGAGAAACAATCACTTGCGCTCCACCCCAATATACATCCAAAATTTTGTATGAAAAAATATATGTTTAGCAAACACATAAAAGTTATTGTGATGTAAGAAATACAGGACCTATATACAAATGGGTAAAGATAAACGAGTTCGGCAGATTTTTCTTCGATTTTCTGTATCGTTTTTTATTTAGTACCTACTGACTATTATAGAAAAAAATAATAATTGGGAAATAGTTTCTTTAAGATTTCAATAATAATTACGGTTCATTTTTAAGCCTAATAGTTTATTTTAAGATAGTAATTGATCCGTGTGTAGATTTTACTAATTTATTTTTTATTAGAATATAGCGAGTTATCTTGCATGAGTAAATTTGTTGTTTCTATTTCGCTCTAACTTATAGTTGTGTCTCTGTTAATTAGGTTTACAGGAAGCAAGAGTTCGAAGCTGTCACGGGAACAAGCTGAAAGTGCACGATTGAAGACGAAGTACAAGAGGGAGATGAAAGGAGCTATGAGAGAGATCAGACGAGACAAAGCCTACATTGCGTCTGTTAAAATAAGACAGAAGATACAGAGGTGTGTTGGCTTTTATCAACAACTTTAATTTTTTTAAATGGAATCGGCATTGGTTTGTAGGATTAGTAACCGTGTGCGGAAATCGCAATTAATAGATACCAGATTATTCTAATATTAAGATATGTAAAATATTAAAAAAACAAAAAATCATTTTTTTCTGAAGATACCTATTGTATTGTATTCAATGTTTATAAGAAGATCGTCTTTGATTAGACTTAATAACTAAATGCGACTAGATTTCATATCTCTAAATAGCTATATATACTCATTTTTAATCCGAATATAATTACAGTAGAATCCGGTTATAACGACGGTCGAGAAACCCTCGTACTAAACTAACTGACAATTTTTTTTTTTAATAATCACATATTGATATATTTATTTTGATATTTATTAACATTTACGTGACCATCAGGAAAAATAAACATTTCAATCAAAATAATTATTAATTACACCTATATATTTATGTACATATATAAATTTCACATAAACTTAACCAAATGGATAAACAAATGCTTGTTCATACTCAAATGTAGAATGTAAGATAAAAATAACTGTGGACGTACATAATGTACCTTTCTATATAATCTATATAACTAACAACGAAATATCTAGTGCAAAAAGTCTGTAATGTTTTATTATTTTTGATTTTTATTTCCATAGTAAGATGTACGGATTGCATTATGCAAACGAGACATTGTATACTGTCATCTTCAAAATTAGAATACACAAACACATCAGGATTTCTGTAGCTTCAGATACACTCGGAGTGGTACAATTTTCTTCCATTTTTGTGCGCGTAATCACTCATCACCCGCAAATTACCGTCGTAAACTAAACAGTCACATTCGAATCAGAGACGTGCAAGCGAGAGGCATAGATAGTTTCTTACCTACGATTTATTTGTAAGGACGTCAACGCTCGTTGTAACCGGAGAATTTTGTGCGGAATTCTGTCGTTAAAAGTGGTACGTCGCTGTAAGCGGAGTCGTAATAAACGGTTGTACTTTTATAGTGGATCATATTAAAACCAAACATGTACCTATACTTACGTCACTAAAAACGGTTGGTTGTTATATACGAAGACGTACTAAACGGACTACACTGTATTTTAAAAAGTACGCTAAAAATATAATATAATATTTCATAGGTAGAATTTTACCTCCTCACAGAATTATATATATAATATATTTAATTAGCAATAAAATATATTACAAAAAATATACATCTATATAATACCACTTAAAACTTCAAGGTTTGTCTGTAGCACTTATAATTAAAACTTCGGTTACAAATATATAAGGTAGTTAGGGGTTTTACAAGCAGGATAAGTAAAATTTTTTTAAACAAAATTTGTAATTTTTCATTTTAATCTTGTTGCGTAAGGATGAAGGTAAAGAATTTAAGAGTCTAGGAATTAAGTAAGTAGTTGTCCATTCGCCGTAACAATTATTGGCTGAGTGAGTAGTAAACATATTTTTCGCGATCTGACGTGTGTATATAGGGATGGTCTATTTTCTTTTTACAGAAGACTTACGTTTGTGTAAAAAATTGTTCCTTTAAAAGACTAAATTTAACTTTGTCGTAGATAGGATGCGTTTGTCATTATTTAAAAAGTGTCTTTTCATCCGTGAGTTGAGATTTGATGCTTGGTGGAATTATTAACTTTAAAATTCTCACTTGCAGTCTGTAGATAAAATCCAGGTAGGTTTTATATGTGCGACCGTAACTAGATAGACCGTAAGTTACAATTGAGTCAAAAAATGCATTATATAATAATGATAATTTTATAACATTATTGTGCTGTGTAAAACGAAACGTTAAAACAAAAGTTCAAGTTAGATTAGAAAACATATTTTATTTAAAAAGTGTTTATATAAATATTTTTTATAATCATACTAATTTATATGAAAAGATTTACTAATGTTGATTTTTATACATGTATTAATTCAATCGTATGTTTTTACAGTGACAATATAAGGAAAGACAAAGTCAAGCAGATATACAAAGAAGCCGCTGTACAACAAGGGGAATTAAATAAATTAAAACGAATGAAATAATCTATTTATTCTGTATATTGAATGATAAATAATAAATATTTTAAATAAGTAACTACGTTTTATTTTAAGAAGAAAATATTCGTATATCATTAATGTGGTGTATGTAATCTTATAATATCTCTGAGCGCGTTTAAATGAAATTGTTTACTCTTTGATTTGCATAATAACAGGATAATTTATAAAGAGTCGGAAATTAGATCATATAGTTCTCAACAACTTTGAATCACTGTTAATTTTTTACCAGAAGTAATTTCCGTATATTATATTACATGTACATTAGGTGTTATTTTTGTCTGGCAAATAAAAGAAGACTGTTATTTCCTGTAAAATTCAACGATTACCGCAAGGTATATTTATGACAGTCTTAGAAAAAAAAAATTGTGCGGTTGGGGGACACCCGCCAGGAACAATATTCTTAGTTAAAACAGAAATTATTCGTTTTTAATGGATTCATTGACAAGACTGTTTGTTTACATTTTTACGAAATTTGTACGTGTCTGTATAGCCGTGTGTTGAAGTTATATGATAAAAACCTAATAAAAGAAACATTAAAAATCATGTTAGTTTAGCAGACCGCACGCGTATGATATTCTATAAAACTGACAGTTGAGCTCACAGACTATTATTATATAAAGTAGTTTACATGAATAAACTAATTTATTGTACACATATTATACACAGCATACGGTATATCGTTACCCGTATTATTATTGCGTAAAATGGAACTTTTTAATCATCTGACTGACAAAAGACGCACGTAAAGAGTACGTCACTATAAAACGTCATTGATAAAGCATCTATTTGCAAAAGATATGCAATCAGAATATCTACCAAAAATTTGCCTGACTTCTTAAATTTGCCGATACATATTGTTCCAGTGTTTAGGTCTTTACTGTATTTCGCTTTTTATAAACAATTTTGATTGAAATTTGAAAGTCGTCTGCTATTTTTAGTAACAAACACAGTAAGTAAAAAAGTTATTTTGTTAATTGGAACAGATATTCCCGAAAAGCAACCGGCGTTTTGTGTAAACAATTACGTAATTACTATATTTTACTATCCAATCACGCAACCGCGTTTACTGATTATTTGATCATCATTGTCTTGTATTAATATATAGGTCCTTATCTTGAATTACATCATTTTTGTATTTTCATTAAATTTTGGTAAAGGTAAGTAAAACTAAATACCTACCTAATTTTATCTTATATAACAATTGGTTGGTAACTTATAACATTTTAAAATTAATTATCATAATGTAGATATGAAATTATCATGTTAATTTAGAGATAATAAGCTTAAATATATAAGTATTTGGTATTTGTTCTTGTGTCGTGTTGAGTGGTTGTGTGACGAAATTAAAATTTTAACATTTTCACTGAAATGGATAGATTAGATATTGCAAGGTAATTTGATTTTTGTAAAAAAATACCAAAAATATATATTTATAATCAACACTCTTTTAAATACCTACAAGGTTTTAACTTCCGTTTGAGAGTAATATTACCCTTAAAATATCATAAAGAATTAACAAAACTCATCCTTAGTTGATTTTTTATATAATGGTGTAAAGTTTGGGAATAGTGGTAACTGTGAAATAGGAGTGCCCATTAATTGTTAGTGTATTTATGTGAATTGACGAATCTGAAAATCTTGTTTATTTCACACTTTTTGTACACACATGAGTAAAATGGCGGACTTAATTGACTTGCCCTCCCAATATATTCTTGATAACATATTGTATGTTGGCAAAATTTAGATAAACTTGAACTTGTAAACAACCAGCATAAGTTAAATACAAGGAACAAACATGAATTAACAGTTCCATGTTACAGACTTAGTAAAAGTCATAATAGTTTTCTGTGTAATAACAGCTTTAGGTTTTATAATAAAATCCCAAAGCACATTACCTATTTACTGGGCAATAAGTTAAGGCGCCATGTCAAACAAGTTTTAATTTGCAAAGGTTATTATATGGTGGATCATTATGTGAATGATGGTGATGTCTGGAAGTGACAGCCTTGTCTGTGTATCTACTAATAAACATTGTAACTATTAGTTTTAAAGGTCTAAAAAACATAAAGAAAATAACTAGATTGAGTTTCTTGCTAGTTCTTCTTGATGACTGGGTTGTTTTCTGAACCAGTGGCAGTATTTTGATATTCATAAGCACTTTATAAGGGTCTAAATTGAATAAAGTATTATTGAATTTGAATGCCTTATACATTTTCTTCTTAACCTTAGGATGGTGAAGTGATAAACGAGGGTATGAACTGTATGTTTGGATATGTTCATTTGTGAGATATATAAAATTTCCCAAGGATACCATATGATTATTCGTAAAATATGTTATTATAATACATCTTGAAATATATGGTTGTTTCATAAAATTTATACAGTAGGCCCCAGTGCGTAAATACCTAACTTTTATTTTTTGTTTTATTTTTTAGGAAACATACAGATGTGTTTTTATTTATTACTGATAATATTACAACAGAATCATACACCCAATGAATTTTCCAATCAAATGAATAAAAACAAAATCATAAATATGTACTCTAATATGTACTATAATTTATATAAATATAGAAATAGAAAAGTACAGTATCACATTTAGCTCGAATTTTTCTCTTGTAGCGAGTAATGTTTGAAATAAAACCTTAACCTTTTACTAATAATTAATTTGTAAAAAAGTATTTTTTTTTGTTGACAAATACTTTACAAATACAAATAATTTCCATTGGACTAGGCATATATTGTACACTATAATACATCATCTTTTTTTAGACTAATTTTACCAGAATAGTAAAAGGGACAATTAGATGAAACTAGCTGTGGCCATGGCAGCGTTCGTGTTTCATATATTCTTTCTTTACTGCGTTTTAATATTTTTTATATGGAACCCTAATTATTTTCCTTAAAAAAATTAAGTACTAAGATAAAGTAAAAATATTTCTCATAAATTATAGCACTTGCCCGTAAAACTGCATTGATTCGAATTTTGTGCAAATTTTTATGAGTTTTATTTTTTTACGCGGAACCCTAATTACTCTTTAAAATTAAAAGTACCCTAAGTTACCTGGAGTAACTTCAGCTATCTGGCAAAAACAATGCCGTCAAAATCAATCCAGCCGTTCCGGAGATTGCCCAATACAAACAGGTAGACAGACAAACATTTAAAAAATTGCGTTTTGGGTATAGGTTAATTTTGACATTACAAACAGACATTTTAATTTCATATATTAGTATAGATAAATGTAAAATTTTCTCTTACAGAGATTTCGTTATGGCGAACTGGCAAGCCATTGGTTCTATAATCCTACCAAACGTTGGTGGTTGGGTTAACGGGCTGTACTTTGCGGGCCAGATCCGGAAGGGTGAAGAGAAATCTTGGTACGATTCATTGAAGAAACCCAGCTGGACACCTCCTAAATGGGTGTTTGGACCAGCCTGGACGGGTCTTTACAGTGGAATGGGTATCGCCTCCTATCTGGTGTGGGAGGAATGTGGCGGATTTACTGGTAATAAACAGCATTGAACTTGAATTGAAAAGAGGTATATTATAATCAAAAATATAGATGGGTCCAATATGGGTTTCAAAGAATACGAATATTCGGCATATTTGATTCCCATACTGAAACTATAAGTCTGTACTTGTTGACGAAAACCACTCAAACCGCTAGAAGATTCATTTATAATGGAAAATTGACGATTTCAGATTAGTTCTGCTAATCAATTATCAATCAAATATTTCATTATACTGTTTGCATATAGGTACTTAATTTATTACAATAAAACCGATTATAATATTTTTTTTAAAGCTCATAAAACTACACATTTAATGAAAAAAAAAACAATATAATTTAGATTTTGCAAGAGAGTGAATCTGTTAATTATATTCAGTTTTGTACAGAGAACACTTTGATTAGTACTACGACGAATATTCGGTGATTTAGCCGAATACGAATACTCGATAATACTACTTAACATTCTGAATACCGAATATAAAACGAATATTCGGCCCGTCCCTAATCGAAATAATCCTATTTTATGGAGTTACTATTAAGAAATTCTGATCTATTTTTTGTTGTTAAATACATCTGATTGACATTTAAATGCAGAGACATGTGAAGTATACAGTTACATAGAGCGCAAGTTTAAAAACACATTTATCAACACTCCAGAACTACTTTATCTTTATCTCAAGGTTACGTCACAGTGAAGTGTTCGAATTTTCTTACCTCTCATTGCAGATATTATTTTGCACATATGCAAAAAAAAATTCCATGGTTCATTTAATATCTATTTACATACAATAAAACTGTAACTAGGCTAAATCTGTACATTACGTATTTGTTGAAAATTATAATCGGGGTTGCCTTTGTTATCGATATAAAAAGCTAAAATATTTTATTTAGAAATTTTGTCTGTCTGTCTTTCCCTGTGTACAAGTATCACTCTGAAAGTACTGAACCAATTTTGGCGAAATTTGATACTGTGATAACTAATATTACAGAGTAACATCCAGGATACTTTGTGTCCCATAAAAGCCAAGAGTTTCTCCAGGATAACGGACAAAAGTAAAAAATGTAGTAAATAAAGTTCTTGACGGATTTCGATGAAATTTTATTTTTGCTATAGCAAATAAATTATCTAAAATTTAAGCTATATTTCATATCTCTATTCTTCTTGAAAAAAAAGAGCAAAAAAAAAAAACTCCAGCGTTAGGTTTTGAACCAACGTCGTTAGCCCGTGTAGTACCTAAACTTTACAACTTGGCTAAAGCAACATAGCATTTTAATACGAAATTTTCAATCAGTTAATTTAGAAGCTTAACATCTAATAAGTAGGCTAAATCCTATTGATGTACATATGTGTTTGTCTCTTTGTCATGAAGCATTTCCATTTCATCGAGTTTCAAACCACCAAATGATTCTAAAGAAAGTTCATTTCAGTAATAAGTACCATGTCTACAAAGTTGAAAAATTATTCGAGACTGTCATAAACAAAATCTTAATACGATAAAAGACTGCCTATTAATATGTAAGGTATCACATTGTATGTTTGAAATTGAATATAAGTATCTATAATGACGTCAGAATCTTAAAAGGCGTTAAAATAATTAGATGGCGCTATTCCCCAATTTACCTATTGAGGTAAATTATAAAAGCCACGTTGCTAGCTCACGGTTAGTTGCATGCGACGTTGCCGCTCTTTGTTTTCGTCTCTCTATAGAGAGTATATGGATTTGAAAATATTTATGCGAATATGAATATAGTATTATAAATGAATAGTGTAATGAGCAGAAATAAAACTAAATGAAACAAACATAAATGATCTACATTTATTATGTGTGTAATTCTGACGATTATTCATAGATGGCGCTTTACTTATTTTTTTAATAAATTGGACTGTTTTCAAACATTACAAGGGCATAGATACTGGACAATGAACGAAGTCTGTGCATTGAAGATATTTGAGAAACAAATTATGTAGGGCTTTAGATTCTACTTCAGGACACATTTCGATTTTTTTGAAATATTTTCTCTGTCTGTCCGTTTATTAATTTGCTCGCTAATCACGCAAAAACTACTCAACCAATTTCGATGAAATTTGTTATTACATTTGGAACTCTATAGTAACATCTGGCATACTTTTTATACATATATGTATTTATATAAAGTATGAATATCGTTTATCTAGATACATAAAAAAAGTATAATAAATAAGTGTTTGCATAATAACATCTATACTGATATTGTAAAGAAGTAAAGTTTGTGAGTTTGGATTTTCGGGGTAACCTCCGGTACTACTGATCCGATTTTGAAAATTCTTTTTATTTCGGTAAATATATATTTCCAATAATTGAAGTAGGTAATAATTATATAATATAATGTGCGCTGCGTGAAAGGTTTTAAATAAAGGAATAAAATCTATAGCATTTTCGCATATCTTTCATTCAGGCCTAGCATAGCATTCATGCCTATTAGGGCAAGAATGACTGGATGTATAGTTTAGGCACATGAGCTCCCCTCGAGAGCTAAGGGCAGACGGCGGCTCAGTCCGGGCACACCGGTGGGGTCTGCATTCTGCCGCATTGCCAAACCAGGGGGAGGGGGAAGAGGCGTTTGTCCTGACCTTCCATTGCACTGGGAAAGTTGTCTGGGTGGCCTGGTCTGGCCGGCGTGACCTCCACCGCGTGTGACGGGACTGGACATAGATAGAGAATAATTGCTAATGAGATACATTGCATCTAGACGGAGAATATAGTCTGTTTATTAGAATATATTTGTCTGAACTCCACGCAAACGAAGTCGCGGGCACAGCTAGTATTAAATATTATTTTTATAGTTTTTTATATTATTAAAAAAACGCGAGTCGTGCACTACTACTTTTACAGTAAAAGCGCGCCGGCGTTCAGGCTCGCCTGCTGTGTGGTGAAACCATAACGTATAAGAAAACGAAACGGTGACCGAATAGTAAGGGCAGTGGAATGTCCGATACGATATGCTCAGATCGAGCGTCGACTAGACTTTATTAATTAAAAAAAAAATTCAATATCCCATTGGTTCCATTCATACATACGCTTCTTTTTCATGGGATAGACAGACTTACATCCTTCCAATTGCTAAGTTCTTGACACCATTTGACACAATCTTTCGCTTCTTCTACTTTCCTGAGCGTTATCAAACATGCACGTCGGTTATGGGTATACTTTTTATCTACTTTTACTTACACATTATTCCTTGCGTTGTCCACAACCTTCACTCCAGTTTATACTTCTTAGATTCTCAGCTCTATACTATTGATATTACTTTTATGTTTCTTCTGCTAGACCTAGCACTCGCTACCGTATATAAGGTAGCATTGTCTTTTTAGATTCTTTTGGCTGCTTATGGAAGTTTGGTGACATTTGATGAATTTTATTGATTACAGATGAGGCAGTTTTACCTCTTAGCCTATACGGTGGGCAATTGCTCCTGAACTGGGCTTGGACCCCGATATTCTTCGGGCTGAAAGACTTCAAACTGGTCAGTGTTTTTTTTTTGTACAACAAGTTACGTTTTTGTCTGTAATGTTTGTTGACTTTTACATGTATTCATAAAAAAAAAAATTACGTTATTAATGTATTTTATAGTGTGAAATGTTGATAGCTTTATTAAAGCGAATAATTGTTCTCTTTCACAGGCCTTTATAGAGATATCAGTATTATCGGGAGCTGCTGTAGCTACGACTATCTCTTTCGCGCATGTCAATAAGACAGCTGGCCTTCTCCTTCTACCGTACCTGGCGTGGTTGGGGTACGCCAGCGCACTCTCCTACTCCATCTGGAAGAACAATCCCAAACCGGCTATCGACAAGGCACAGTAAAGGTAATGTAACTTGAGAAACTAAATACAATTAATTAATCAGGACTCCTTAAGTGAAACAAAAATATGTAATGTAAGTCATGAGAGGGAAACATCGCGAGGAAACGCCGGGGCCTGGGGTAGCTACCACCCTCGAGTTTGTAAACATGTCACCAAATATAGATAGGTGTGTTCCGGCACCGTCACTCGAGAACCAGTACCTCGAGGCTTATCGTGTTTACCATCCTGGACCACATCGTCACTTAACATCAGGTGAGATTGTGGGCAAAGCGCTGAGCCTATTCCGTATAAAAAATAAAGAAGAAAAAAAATAAGATCATATATAACTTCATTCCCCACTGCAAAGCTACTGAAGTTGCTCTGTATAGTGTTGCTATGTTATCGATAAAAGATATAACGTATATTATTAATGTTTTCGGGTTTAGAACGGGAACCCGGAAAACATTAATAAAATATGAGTACGAAACGCGTTAAGTTTAAAAAGTGTTAAATATTATAACGTTTTTTTTTTCTTATTTCAGATTTATATAAAATTCGAATAAACGAATAATCATCACAATACTTAATCTAAGATAAAGTTTAATGTCTTCTCTTATTATTTAATTGTTTTTGTGATGTTTCATCTCATAAAGCGTTGGCTCGTAAGCTTTCTGTCGAAAGCACGTGAGTTAGTTAGCTTACAATGAGCCTCAGTTTTCCTTTAAAGAAAACTTCCATACTCATCAACCACAGTATGATGATAATACACTTTCTAGCACTTATCAAGTCAATAATTTGTCAATTTTGACATTTGTTCTTTTGTTAGCGCGATTTTGGTTTGTCATGTTGTCATCCTGATTTTCAATTCATTATCTTGCAGTATTTGACTATATATTATGTAATTTTGGTGGCATTTTACGTGATATAGTTTAGCTAGGATGCACATGTGTAGTGAAGTGAAAATGATTGATGACCCGGAGCATGAATTCTGAAATGTCCCAATCTCTCTCGGTGTGGTTGTAACAGAACGCCGCCACTTTGTTCCCGCCATTTATTGATTGTGTTCCTAACGTCTGACTTGGCTGCATGGTCTACTAGTGCCTTTGCCTTATCCTTAAGAAGGAATAAATGGAACAAAAAAAATAATTGTAGGACACATTGTTTCGTTTAAGAATCTAGCAAAGGACGACAATACAACTATATTTCTTTAAGTTGTGAATGTTCTAGAAAGGTAATACCTACGAAATTACTATGTTTGTAAAACTATATTTTTTGTGAGATAAAACATCTATTCTTTCAACCCGGTAGCAAAGTGTGAGTACTTTGAGAATTATTTTTCATGTGTTTCCAATTGTTGTAATCATTCTGAAATTCGTGCAAATTACATTGACTTAGGAAGAATATTAGGAAATGTCATCTGTTATTTATAATTGAAATTAGTAAGCGCATCATATTATATGAGGAATATGGGTCAAAGTGTTGGATAATAAGACAAAAATGACTTGCTCTTATATTGGTATGACATTCTGTTTGTGTAGACAATCTGATTGAGTTGATATTATCAAATGTATTTTTAACTTTTATTATTAAAAGGATGAAATTTTACATCATAATCAATAGATTTAGTTCAACAGAATTAATAAAAGTAATACGAATAGTATTACGTTAATCGAAATTTAACTAGGAAATAGTAAGGTTATAGTAAACTAAACTATAAAAATACACAATTGAAAATATTTATACTTGGACCAAAGTGTTGTTTACGGATCGATAATGCATGTAATGCACTTTAAAATCGATAACGATATTGTCGATAATCACAGCTATTAAACTATTGGTTAATTATCATCAATCTTATCATATGGGAGTAAGTAGAGAGAGAGAGATATTCGAGTGTATTATTAAGCGTGGTTGCACAAATAAGTTAAGCATTCCTTTTTACAAGCATTTATCAAAGTTAATAAAAAATATGTCAAAATACTAATATTCAATAATTGTTCTTTCACTTTTGACAGTTTGAAAATGCATAATAAATTCCAATTTTTGAACCATGGTAACCTCGCCAACCCTGTGACGTATTTATTATTGTCTTTTTTCGAATATATTTACTGTTTAAAAATTAGTGTTTCTATAAATTATATATGTACTATTTATGATTGTGTTTTATTTTTATACCATTTGCATACCTCTTTTTAGTCACGACAAGAATCTTAATCGAAAAAACCGAACAAATATGAATGATCAATTAAAATTGATTGCAAAGAAAGCTCTAACCAACCGTTTTGTTGTTGTGTTGTATGAAATTATTCCAAACGTCAAACTTGGCTGTATCGTCTAGTACCTTTGTCTTATCTCTAAAGACAAATACTTTCTTTGCCTGGAAAGACAATAACAAATGAGAGGGTTCTACAAATTTCGCAGTTGGCCAATATCTGTCTGACTATACGACGATATCAGCTCTGACCTGCTGAAACAAGCGTTTACGGTGGCTAGGTCACGTTTGCCTCATGGATCCTTTACGTTTACAACGGCAGACTCTCTTTGGGGAAACTGCATGTGCAAAAGGGCCTGTAGGTACACCTCACCAGCAGTTCAAAGATAACACCAAGCGCGACAAGGATAAGTTTTCCATAGATCACTTTGTTGGTAGAAACTGGTAGACAAACGTGAGGTGTAAAAAACAGTTGCTGACGGTTGTAAATTCCACGACACCGTCTGGCTTAAAAGGCTCTCTGTAGAGCGCGTATTACGGCATAAACACTGCAAATCTTAGAGTCGCAGACGGTCTGTTTGGGTGTGCTAAGTGGGGTTGTCGATGTTAATCAAATATCAGTTTGTAAGCCATTAGAAGAGGTGCTTCCGCGACGCTGCCTAAAGAATCTTTCGTTGGTGACCAAGATCATATTGTATATATATATATATATATATATATATATATAATTTAAATATATATAATAATCAATAAATGAAATAACTATAAAAACGTTAACTGGCCCGCAAAATGTTGCTATAATACGCCTGCGTTCTTACTAAAATCGGGTAAGGTTATGATCAAACGCTGATAAATATAAAATAAAAATCATGTTACGCCTACTTGTAGCGTTATAGCCAAACTTTATTGGGAATTAATGGTGGTTTATCTTAAAATATGTAAGTGGACATTGACTTCAGTGTAATAGTAATATGATTGCAAAATGGCGGTTGTTGAAAAATTAAATAAGTTATAAAATTTTACATAACTTTTTTTATTTATTCAGTAAACATTTATTATTTGCAATAGTGACATCAAATTTTGAGAAAATTTCATACAAATTTTAAGTCTAGTTCTTGGTTCTTGGTCTTGGTTCACCAAGTATTAACTACGCTTTACAGGCTTACGAGTATTCAAAACAATTCGTCCTCATTGTATTTAAATATTTTAAAACTGGATTGTAAATAAAAGCCGTTATCAAAAATAACCGTTTACGTACACAAAGCCCGCTTTGAATCCATTTCTATATATAATCACAGCTCCCCTCGGCCCTCAACAGTTCATATTAGAGCTCATTCCTCCCAAAACATTCCAATATGTTAATCCACAAATATTCCATTATTGGTGCTTAACGTTTGAATCGAATATCAAACATTTTGCAATTGGAACATACATTAAATTGAAAATTTACCATACTGTACCAGTGCGGTATGTACTTATAACGTCTACATCTCTGAAATATTCAAATTTAGTATTTCTGTGTCGACTTTATTCATTGTCATTGTCATGTAATGTGTAAAGAATTACACATAACTTCCAAATAATGGTGTAGTATATGATTGCGATGCGATTTTAGAATGGACATGTGATGCCAAAAAATTGGCTTCATTAAAACATCATCGTTTAAGATTAGGTAAGCGGCATGTAGAGACGGCAGCATAGATCGGCCTGTGCCCGGCCCCGGCCCACACTCCAGACAGCGGTCAACTGTCGAAGATAGATTTGTCAGTTTGATTTATCATTTCGAGGAATTCCTATACCATCTGTCAAACTCTAATGTAGCAAAGCGAAGTGAGTAAAAAGTGAGTTCTTCTTTTTTAGTTAATCTGTCAATTATATTCATAATTCTGCCAGTGTCATGTGCGTTATGATATATTTCTAATCTGTACTTAATGCTTCAATGCTAGCTAGCAAAAAATCTTATTAGAATTTTCCAAAAGACTTTGTAGAGAATAACACAAATGATAATAAAATATAAGCTCACGCCTTTTATCCTCGAAGGGTTAGGCAGAGGTGATAATAGCGAACTATACCACCCACATTTTGCAGAGCTTAGTTCCGTCCCAGATGTGACAGGGGGTGAGCCTGTTGCCATGTCGTGCACAAATTCCGGACTCCGGGATGATATGGAGTAGAAAAACCCAATATCGCTTGACCCGATCCGGGGATCGAACCAGATACCTCAGAACGACAGTCGTACTGTAATACAGCTGCGCCATCGAGGCAGAAACAAATTACATCACGTATGTAAAGTCAAATACGAAAGTTAAAGAGTTAAAACCAAGAATTACAACATAACACACTCAGGTCCGAATAAAAGTGAGTTCGTTCACTTCATAAATGACTTCATATTGTATACGTTTGGGACATTGTAAGATACCGATGTATCCAAACTTTAAAAGCGATGACCAGCCTACACAATAAAGGCCAGTGAAACTGAAGCACAATGTATGCTATAAGTGTAGTTGCCACTTGAAATGTTAAGCTTTAATTCCATTGCTCGTAGTACTTGTTAACTTAAATAAAATGAAAAAAAAACTTTATCCAGTAGTCATAAATTCTTGCTCCAAATATTATTGGAAAACTTGTTACGAAAATTATTGCTCACAAGTCCAATTAAATATTAACACATTCGAGTTATTTCAAATGACCTCTAGCAATTTTGTACAAGGTCTATAAGTAACGCAATGTTTTACCAACTGGTACTATTTGCTAATCTTTACCATATTCAGTCACAAAGTCCAGTGAAGTTACAAAGGCCGCTCAGGCTAACAATCCAGTCTGTTTGAAAAAAAAACCAAAATATTATGTGAAACATGTGTACTCATTTGAAATATTCGATCCATCCATCCGTTCAACCCAAAGACGTACACTGCTGGACATGTGTCTTCCGTAAAGGTCTCTAGCAGGACCGGTCTTGCGCCACCCGCATTCGTCGGATTGAAAGATATTTGAAGTAGTTTTTCTTATTTTACTTTACTACTTTCGTCCAATACTGTTTGACAGCGGTTGCGTCAGATCTGTTTTCAAGGTGAAGTAGTATTTGACAAATCGACAAACTCAATTCCAATTTCGATGATTTCACAATATTATTAACGAGTGAGAATCGTTAGTAATGGTAGCAGATAAGAGGAATTGCTCGTCGGGTCTCGGATTAAAGCCATTTCTCCGTTTGATAAAGGTCATGTTTTTGCCTTAAATCACTATTAGCATCCGAATAAATCTCCTGGACACCTAACGCTATCTAAATACGTATTATATAAATTGCAGATATAGATGGGTGCTTAAAGTGATAATTAACAAAATAATATACATATCGATCATGTACATAATCACTTAAAAATACCCTACTCGCCAATTTTCATGGTGATGATGTCATCTACACAAACGTAGAAACATAATTAAAGAAAATATCTGTCTGTCTGTTTATTCCGGATGTTCGGAGCGGCTGGAACGACGGGACTTTTTCTAGCATTTAGTTGAAGTTATAATATATGCTTTTATTTTTGGATAGAAAGTAGGATTCTGAGTAGGTAAAAAAATAAATATTTTGAAACTGAACACATTCCTATTAAGTGGACAGTTTTACTGGAAAGTATCTGGATATCTGTAAGATTTCTTAGCTTTCTGTTAGTACTAAATATAATTTAAGGCCCGTACAATAAATAAGTTCCATTCTTTGTCAAAGATTATTTAAAAGTCTCTATTTTACTCAGTGAATAATTTTACGTAGGTAATAGAAAAGATGATACATGAGTGGAACCGCGGGAACACCTAGTGTAATACTTAGATTTTCTAGCAAACTTTATTAAACAGTGAGCAAAGGATACCATTTCATGAAAGATGTATATCATATAACTGGAACAGGGATGAAGGTAGACTAAGAAATATGAAGACTAACATGAGATGACACATGATAAAGTCGTAAAATAAACATTCTGTTAATCCCGTATATTACAGCTTAAGGACAAGATAGTAATAATGCTAAAACCTGCTAATGAAATTTTAGTTTAGCAAATTCTTAATAATTTAAAATCATAAATGATAGTTTCTAGCAAATTTTTCTAGTCCAAAAGTGTACCTACTTACATTTACTTTTTTAATTGTTTTATTCTATTAATGTTACAACAGTGTTATGTTCTATGAATTTTATTAGTTTCCGGAAAGTGTTCCGGGAAACAAAATTCTCTTTGCACGTGTTAGGTATATAGTTGTAAAGTTGACGACATTGCCGCACGCTCATCTACTCTCGCGGCGGCCATTTTGTTTTACGATGTCATCAAAATGGCGAAACATGTTACGTCGCTTGAAAATTTTCGCTCGTTTTAGAATGTCGTCGTATAAAAAACAGTTTGTGTTCTTATTTTTACAATAAGTTACTTTAATTACCGTGTTCTATTGATTTGCTATGTAGTCGGAGAGGATTGAGTTAGTACAGTTCTATTACACTAAGGACTGCGAGTAAAATTGTATTGTATGTAAATAAAATATATGAACATGTACTATTATGAAGCTTGCTACGTATCAATGTTCCATGGAAAGGTCTACGTTGCGGTTTCCTAATATCATGGACGTAAGACACATCGTTGAACCTAAGACACATCGTTGAACCTAAGACACATCGTTGAATCCAACGGAAATCGCCGCATCGCAGTTTCCTTGTAACAATTGCAGCATCGGTCCACTTACGCCACATGCCACCTGCTATTATAAGGAACTTCAACTCATCGTTATCATGGGAACCACTCCATCACCTCACCAGCCGAGTCTCACTTAGGCTCGCCTCGCCTGTCAACTCCTCCGCTGAAGCTACTATTCGGTAACCTCGATCGGTAGTCACCTCTCTTAGGTTTAAAGACTATTCGATCTAATATCGGTCGGTATCTAGTCATTTGTATTAGGTTTAGTTTAAATAGTTAACTGTAGCTCTGAAAGTAAATCTACATTAATTTGAATTGGCTTTTTTTACGCCTATCAGGCGCGCCCCACATAATTAGCTTTAGAGAAAACTAACGGTATCGTTTTTAACCTTCGAGATTTCGGTTAAGCAAGATTAGCGCTTGCAGGGTAAAGGTATTAAGTTGAAAACCTTTTAAGCATTTGCAGGAGAGTAACTGTAACTATAGTTCAGAGGAAGTCGCATGGCAATCCTGTCGTGTAGCTAACAATAGCTTCATCGTACTGAAAATCTAACGAGATTATGCCAAGGAAACTTATAAATAATTAAAATATTACAATTCAAAAATTGTTAAATTACACTTAGTTTATTGAGTAGAATTCAATTTGAAAGAATGTCACATCACACCGAAAGAGTAACAACTTTCGATTCGCAATACAGAACGTGAATGAAACACGACCTAGCGTCCAGCATATTTAAATATCCACGGACATGACTAACTAGTTTTGACGTAACAATGTTGAGTCAATTGAGTACTCTTTTATACGTAGCGTTACTATAAATACGATTTATACATTAATTTAAAATAGAGATTAATTACGAGTAAAATTTAAATATCAGATTATAATATTGTAGAATTGGTAAAATTTACCCGAGTCACATCCTCCGAAGCGAACGCGGCACTCTCTGAGTATTTAATTGTATAATTGACTTAAAAACTCGCGAACGGATAACTTTGCTGGAATACTGCGAGAAATTATCATCTCTAATGGATGGTAAGAGGATGTTTTCAGCGTTTTTAGTGTTGGATTAATTGATAAATTTGTTAAGTACTTACTATTTTTAATATCGAGAAAATATACAGATTTTTTAAACTAACTTATTACATTTATTAATGACTAGCTATGATCAGCAATTTTTCCCGCATACAACAATTTCTATATTTCATAATAATTCATTGCTTTATTTATTCTAATTATTAAACACATTTATAAAGTGGTGTGTACCACTTTGGATGCTACCACTTCTGCGTCAGTTACGGGTAATTTTGACCTTGCTGTTTTTTGAATGTTTTCGATCTGGTGGAGATAGTTCACGTAGGTCTACCCTTAAAAACTTGCTCAGTTACTCTCGCCTTATAGATTTGTCTCGTTAATCTTCTGTCATATTTTCTACCCACACTGACTTAGCATTCCTTGTCGATCTAGTGAATGATCGTCATAATTTAATATTAGAAATAAAGACAAGTAGGCCGTAACACGCTTTAGGCTAAGTAAGTCTAATAAAAGCTTTATAGGTAATAGTATTCGGTTTTACAATAAGATCCCAAGTAACATTACCGATTTACCTGAAAATAAGTCCAAGCATTATGTCAAGCAAGTCTTAATCTCAAAAGGTTATTACAGTGTGGATCATTACGTGAATGTTAGTGATGTCTGAAATTAACCCACATCTCTGTGCTTCCGCTAACATTAGTTATGACTATGATTTGTATAGTTTTTTAAATGATAAAAATTTATATATTTTATATTTATAAAAAGAAAGAACCAGATCGAGTTCTTGTCTGCGTTCTTCTCGACTGGGTTGTTTTCCGAACCGGTGGTAGTGTTCTAGACGTTCATAAGCGCTTTCTAGGGCCTAAATTGAATAAAGATTTTTTTGATTCGATTTTGATATATTTGTCACTACATATGTACAACAACGTGTGTATCACACTATTCTTTACTTTGTTCCTGATCTATACTCCAAGTAACTACTAACTAACATTAAATTTACTTTCATTCTGGACCAAGCCCTCGCTAGCATAAAAAGTGTATATATAATATAACTCGATGAAAATTCAATCGTATCTTTTCAGTCACTCTCTGGTTGCTCATGTTCACTCGATACCTTAAACCAACGTTTCCTACAATATCATAGTTACACTTTATATATCTCAAAAGTACTTTGACTTCAAGTAAACAAACTATCTTATCTACTTAATTTAATACTATTTTAGGGTCCTATAATGTAAACAAAATATTGGAAATTTTTGACACCCCTCTCTATGCTCTTACCCCTTCGCCATGGTTACATAAATATTGGCATAATCATTCAGACCCCCGAGTCTCATGTCATCAAAACTAAGCAATGTATAAACCCCGCCGCCCTCCATTCTTTATGTAATTTTTGACCGCCCTTTATCAATAACGATTATTATTATTAATTTCTGACCAGGTTTTATTTATACTAATAAATAAAATTTAAGTGTCTATTTGTTTTGTCAAAAAAAAATTTGTACTATATATATGAATGTATATACGCAAACAAGTAAAAGGAAGTCAATAAATGGTGGCATTATGTATTGTAAAAATATGAGAGTCAATGTGAAATGTAAATAAATGTAGGATACGATATAACAATAAAAATATTAAAAAAAAACTGAATAATATAATAAGTGGAAACAAACAGAATAAAACATAAATTAGAAATAAAATAAAACATAAACAGATTAGACGAAATTAAAAAAAATGTGTTATTACCATATTTACAAACATTCACACGTATTTAGTAAAATGCTGTTTTATTGATGTTACAAACAGACACCTCTGTTTTATTTATTTGTATATTATATTGAGTTTTTCGTTTGAAATAAATTGTATGAAAAGTTTTAAATTTTTCCGACGCATATTTAAGTATATCTTGAGTGTCAATTACCGTGTCTTTGAAAGTATATTCTTGTATTTCGAAATGCTCACGATTAAAAAACTTTCCGGCTTGACCGTAATTCTCGACTAATGAAAATACCGTTTGAAAACTTTTTTTAATACTTTATAGGCTCAGCGCTTTGATCATAATCTTTCCTGGTGTTTAGTGACGATGTGGTCCAGGAATACACACTACGCTTAGAGGTACTGGTTGTTAAGTGATACTAAATACACTTATAGGGCGTTTCAATGTTTTTTTTTTTTAATATCTATATCCATGTTGCTTTGATTAGAAATAAAAAAATCTCTTTTAAAACTTGCCGAGGTAAACAATTAAGTGATACAGAACAAGTATTCAAGGCCAAGGGAATAGAGGACGCGACCTCGACCTTTGGTGTCTCTATAAATTTCCCTTACTCTTATATTGAAACTATTGTTAATCCTCACCTTGCCTTGTCGATCTTGAGATATATCAGTGCAATAGATAGGTAATTTATTACGTTGCAACTTTATTACCTGCTATCCAGATATGTGCAAGATCTCTACAATGAAATGCAATTTTGTTTGCTTATTGTTTTTTTATCAAATTTTCTTAGTATCCTTAACCTGGTTATCTAAATAGAAATCACGTTGTTTCTTTGTTTTTACACATATTTTATTTTTGTCGTTATTTCTTCCCGCTCGTTATATGGGGACACTTATATATAAAGCGCTATTTATAGCATTCTTATCAGCCAGGTCAAGCTGCTTCCCTTGAGGACCATTGCTATCCATTTGGTCAGTGTCTTGGCTCGGTCTTCCTTTCCTTTAGTTATGGAAAGGGGCTTTCTTACCATGTTTAATAGTTCCTTTGGATTTCGAATCTGGAATCTCTTAGAATGGACTTAGAAAGTTTCTCAATAATTATAGACACGTTGTTTTTATGCGAAACTATTAAACTTCCTATTTTTGGACAAGCCTGATATAGCAAACGAACGGTATAATTTAAATACCAGAAGTAATCACAAATTAGCCATCCCATTGTTGTTTTGATATAAAAAACTGTCACATAAATTTTATTTATTAGGCATTATTCAATAAGTAATTTGTTAAGAAGAAGAATAAATATTTCTGCTGAAAAGTAAACAAAATCGGTTTGTCTATCAAAAAGGAGTTAATAAAAATTCGACCTCGCGAATACTTGTACACGGATCTTCTAAAATACCGAAAGATGAGAAATTTATATAAAGCAAAAATAATTGACTCTAGCCTCACTTCAAAAGGGGCCATTTACACAAATTGAATCTCTCCGGCGCTGCCAATTAAACAAATTTCATAGGAATCACTTGAAAATTTTGTACAAAGTTAAAATATTATTATTATTACGTACCATTACGAAGGAAACGATATCCATTTGACATTCATCACAAAATTGAAATTGGGAACTTCAGTTTTATCTAGTGAACTCTAAAAACTTCGCTCGAGGTTCTACGTTGGAACTCGAGAACGGGTTAAAAACAATTTAACTTAGTGCAAAAGGGATGTAGCTACTCCTTTTATTCATTTTAGGGATGTGAAACAGTTAGCTAATGGAAAAAAAAAAAAACAATTAAATACCTACATCTTATAGATTATATACATGTGTAGCAGTCCCCTTAACAGAGGCTATCCTCATTAAAGATTACCCAAAAAAAAAAAAACTGACTGTCTTTTACGCTTTTTTCCTTCTTTATAAAAATAAATATTATTGCTACTGATATCAGCTGCAACTTGCTACTCGGTAATATAATAACCTCCATGAAAATTTGTAGCGGTATATATAGTCTAGATTCCATGTCAGATTCATTGATATGTTTATATTGTATTGATATGTTATTCTGCATAGTGCATGGTTCAGTAATTTTGCGTGATAACTCTGATGAGCTATCAAATGCAGAATATTTACGATTTCGTTATAGATATGGAAGTAAATTTGATTGTTTATTACGTTTTCGTTAATAACGTTAGGGTTTAAGTAATGTTTTTTTGATACATTTGACTTTTTTTTAGAAATTTTGTAACATATCTATTTTAGTTATTACTAATCTTGAATATGACAAATTTTTTGTTTGTATATCTATCTGTCTGTCGGTATGTATGTCCGGATTTAACTCAAAAATGGATTGAACGATTTCAATGTAACTTTTTACACGGGAAGTATACTGTACGGGAAGGAGCAATTAATAACCTAATAAGATTTATAAAATTATGATTTTTAGAATTCGTGAAACAAACATTTAGAAAAACTGTTCGTCTCGGATTCAAAAACGGTTAGACCGATTTAAATACAATTTTATGTGCTTAAAGTAAATATTAATTAGCAATTGTCTGAAAAAAATTGAATTAAATGTGGTGTACAGGAAGTGAATGCTGGGTTTGGCAGAAGAAGCATGAAAGTAAGATTAACGCAGTGGAAATGAGAAGTCTGAGAAGTATAGCTGGAGTGAAGACGATTGACAAAGTCAGGAATAGTATGATAAGGGAACGCTGTGGTGTGGTAGAGGATGTGGTGACCAAAATAGAGAAAGGTATGCTTAGTTGGTATGGGCATGTAGAGAGGATGGATGAGAGAAGATTAACGAAATTAATTGATAAGGCCAGGGTGAATGGGCAAGTCGGTAAGGGTCGACCTAGGCGAATGTATCTAGACCAAATCAATCATGTGTTAAATAAAGGCTAGGTAAAAAGTACTCATAACCGACGAGCATGTATGAAAGCGCTCATGAAAGTAGAGGAAGCGAAAGAGGTATGCCAAGATCGTAGCAAGTGGAAGGACGTAATCTCCGCCTACCCCCACGGGAGAAAGGCGTGATGATATGTATGTATGTATGTATGTATGTACAGGAAGCGTGTGTAGTTCGGTAACCCATAAGCTTTGAAATACAAAACAAAAGCAGTAGATTCCACATTCAGTCAAGATAAGGCACGAAGGCAAAATCGCGGACGCCCGCTAGTATAGTAAACTTAAATCTCGATTAAAATAAAGTTAGTAAATTATACTAAGTTACTAAAATATATATCAATATGTATCTTTATGATTTCAAACGTAGTTTCTGGTAAAAGGTTTTCAATTTGCATATGCATTAAAATACAATGTAGCTTAAATTGAAATTACAATGACAGCCCTACTTTTTACCTTAGAAACTTTCAACGTTAGATACGCGAAATGAAATAACTGTTTTAAAGGAGAAAACGGAGAGAAACCTTTTGTTTGTGTTACAAAAGAATTCGCGAGAATCACAAATCCAGTCGGACTCGTCTTCTAGCTTTATTAAAACTGTGGATGAGGTCAATCTTGTAGATATGTATTCAAGTTAACGGAAATTTATCTCCAGGCATGCCTCGATTTTATAGGTTTACACTTGTGAAGTTCCGTTTTCGGCTAAAGGGTCGTTCACAACTCACGTGAAGTTTTTACAACTTTTTGATCCCCCTCTCCCGTAGTGATACTCGTACGTGTTGAGGTTTTAGGTCAACCTGCCCCTCATCCCACCTAAGGTCATGTGTTTTTTTTTTGGTGCAAATAATCAGATTTTTGTTTTAAATAATTTGTGATAACCTTTTGAAATTAAAACTTGCTTGACGTAGTGTTTGAACTTTTTGTCAGGTAAATCGGTAAATATACTTTATTACCATATTACTGAACCTACTAATCTACATATTAAACTTTTATTAGACTTACGTAGTTACTGCCTGTTACCTAGTTAAAGCATGGGATGGCTAATTTTTGATTATTTCTGGTAATCAAACTATATCCTGTATTTGATTTATGTGTACCTATGTAGTATTTGACTAGTGAATAAATTCGACTATAATTAATAACATGGAAACAAATATGTTTCAATTTATTTTTTAAATTATAACAACAGTCATCAAGGTCGTCAAAATCTTTACAACAAAAACAAAAGAAACTCGGTTAACAAACTGAGGCGTAAAAGATAATGTATTCCAGTACCTTTGAAAAGTAGCACCATTTGATTAATCTTCTATCTTCAGACAGAGAGGTCATCAACAGACAAGGTCATCGTGCCGGCCAATACGAAATCTTTTGAATAATATTACTTGACTATTATGATTTCTCTCAAACTAAGTATTAGTAATAGTAGCGCTAATATCATTTACGATGATTTTTTAAATGTTTTCAACAATAACAAATGCAAAATAATTCCGGAATTGAATGTAAACTGGTTGGTTCTGGTATGCGAAACGCCTAAGAGTCTCACTGTGACATTTTGGTTTAAGGTAGAAGGCTAACTAAGCAAATTTATCGTGTTTTACTTCTATTTTTTATACTGTAGAGGCTCAGTGCTTTGACGATAAAAGTTACCTGATGTTAAGCGACGACGCGGTCCAGGATAGAAAACATTAAATCTAGAGACACTCTCAAGTGATGGCACCGGAACACACCTATTGGTATTTAGCGGCAGGTTTTCTAATTTGAAGGTGGTAGAGCTATCCAGGCGAGTATTGTTAGAAAATTAGCCTCCAAGGCCTACCCCCATGCTATTGTTTCCCCTTCACCGAAAGCTCAAGGTCAAGTTTATAAAAGTATGCTTTAAATCTTGAAGGTGTTACCCTTAACAACTTTACGAATTAACACGATAATGAAGAAATGTATGAATGCAGTTTTCAACACGTAAAGTCTTCCCCTACGAGATAAATCAGCGCGCACCGGAATGCGTTTCGGGCTTCCGTCTACCCCGGAACAAGCTTCGAAACATACATACATTGCGATATTTCTTGTAAGATTGTGTATTGTGTATTTTAAAATAATTTATATATAATAACTGGCTTCAAATGTAACGCAATTTTATGAACTTGTGGCTGAAATTGGAAAAAAAAAAAACTGAAATGGAAAAAAAATCTGTTCCTACTTTTTTATTATAGTAAAGCTTGCTTGTAATCTTTATATGTATGTATGTATATATATATACATATAAATCTTCTGTACGTGTGTATGTTACTAAACTCACTGTTGAACGGCTGAACCGATTTTAATGAATTTTTTTGCGTCTATTTCTGAGGGTTCGAGAATGGTTTAGATTCATAATTTCATCCAATTTTATTTTTTATACATAAAACGTGAACGAAGTCGCGGTCACAGCTAGTTAATGAATAAAAATAAATTACAGTTTAAAAAAAATAGGCTTAAATAGCTTAAAAGTTAAGAATTTTTGTTTTAATGTGGAATGTTCGTTCTATAGCGATGCAAAAACAATGATGGTGCGGTCGGATTACGCGTCAATGGACCCAGGCTGCTTGTTACAAATGTTACTAATATAATTTATAAGATTTATTATTAATAGTAAATAGTATCCCACTATTTTTATTAAATTAATTATTTTCTTGATAACCTAATTCTCATCTTAAAATAACCTATTAGAAATTATTTAAGTATATTACTCCGGTGAAGTTTCCGGGGTATGGTATACAGATACCGTAAAAATTGGGGCGACTATCCTTTTTGAAGCTGATGGGTGCAGGCCGGCATTACAGTGGCGACCGCCGATCGATAATGCTCTTGTATTTTTTTAACTAAACCAAATACAAAAAAGCTATTATTGACACACAGGTGTGTACAATCAGGCCGTGTATTATATTAAAAGTAGAACGAAAAGTTAAGCTACAATAAATACTTACGTTTGAATTACGAAGCATTCGTATGACGATTCAGTTTTGCATGACGGCTTCTGCGATATAGAGGTTTTTTTTCGTCCCGGCATAACCACTAATTTTATCAGGGATCTTTTTATTACACTTTTTTTTTTCATTTGTGTGCTTTTTTCCTTATTTTTTATTACCAGCGCATTCTTTTGCTGTTGACTGAAATTACTATTAGCTAACTTAAGATTAATAATACTATGGTTTATTAGTTAAATTTACGTGCTTATACTATTTGACCCCAACATAGCACTAGGATTCCTATTTGATGTTAATTTAGTATGTCAATTTCAAAATAAGAACTACGAATAATTTCATGTCAGATATGAAACCATAATAAAACAAATTAAAAAAATTCACCTAACTATTACGATTGAGTTCCTTTAATTCAATTAACTCTGGTTTAAAGGTGGTTTAAAGGATGTTGAGGTTTGTGGCAGACTTTCTCCTTATGCTAAATGATTAATTCTTTGTTCCAATTCTGGGAAGTTACAATTTTTAAAACGAGACCCACCCACGCTCACGACCCACCACTATCTTTTTTGGGTTTACCCTAATTTATCTTCTTATTTTTTATTCTTAAATCAGCATCAAAAGTGGAACAAAAGTATTGTATTGTCATCGATCTTTGATAAGTATGCAAAATTTGAATTTCGTCCGACGTTTTGAAGTCAATCAGAAATGAGTTCGAAGATTCTGTTACATATATAAAAGTCAAGCTAATATACAGCGTATAAAAATGATTTAAAAACAAAAGAAATAAATGTACTGAACTATTTCGGTTTTGAATGTGCGTAAAAAAGCTGACACAAATTTGGATGTATCTGCAAATTATTGTAATTTGCTAATACGAAATTATATACAGATTCGTGTTAGTTCATAGCTGGTGTTATATATTTTAGTAGCATTCATGTCGTTTTATTTGACTAAGTTATTAATATGGTAAATGAAGTGCGTGGAACATTGAAGTAGACAAAAAATTACTAAGAACGCGTTAGTTGGACTAAATAAACCATTAAATATTAAAATATATTGAATTGTATAGGTATAAGCGAGCAAAGCCGTGGGGATAGCTAGTAGAATATAAACAATAATAATTTTCTCGAAAATCTACAAGACGTGTTTAAAGTCAAAGTTGATATCAAATTATAAACTTTATTCACCTTAAGCTCTGAGAAGTCAAACCTAACACCTGTTCGGAAACGAGCTCTGTCATTAATTCAAGGAACTCAACTGTCAGTGCGGGAAAGTAACATATAATCTATTCCTCGCCATTATTAACTGTATTGTATCTTTTACAATATTTAAATTAAATAAATTAATAGAACGTAACATTGTTTATTTTTTGATGACTTTCAAATCTTAGTAGTTCTAGAGGGATTGAGTGTCCTCATGGTTCTGGGACTCTACTTCAATTAACGTCAAATGAAATGCGTTCACTTTTCCGTGCTCGTGTAATTTAAAAATAAATAACAGACAGATAGACCGAGAAAATTTGTACTAAATACAAATCAATGTTTATACGGTGCCTATAACAAAACAATTTTTTTTGTTTGTTTGTTTGTACCGGCTAATCTCCGAAACGGCTGGAACTATTTACAATATATATAAAGGAGCTTACTCGCTTCTTATCAGGATCAGTCAAAGCGTCTTATATGAGTATATTTACATATGCCAGCAATGTAATTGGCCGTTAAATCAATAGCCTAGTAATTACAGAATCGTTAAATGTATCACTTCTGATTATTGTAAACGCATAATGGAAAAAGATTACGACGAACGTAGACGATTTCTTGAACACGATCTGTGCTCGCTGTTGATGTTCGTGAAGAAGTGAAGCCTGTCACGGCTGCACCGACCATCGACACGACGCTTCACCATACAAACTGCCAGCTTGTTAAGTCTCGTTCCCACGTAATTTAAAAGAACGTTAAGAGGTTAGGTATTTATTCCGGAGGGACTTGGCGTCCGACGTGGGTAGGGACCTCTCCGTACCATCACTCGTCAGAGCGATGGTCGGGAGTTCTAGGGTCTGGGCGGCTGTCTCTTCCTGTTGCGAGTCCGTCATGCTCGCAAAGGAGGAGGCAGAGAGGGAGAGGGAGCGGGCAGCGCACCCGAGCCGTGTGAGGCGTGTCGCACGCCGGGCTTTTTTTTTTTTTTTTTTTTTTTTTCCTACCTAGCTAACGCTGTTGACCGGAAGGGCCTTTACAGCTTCACCGTGACTTTGGGGGCGAGTGCTGAAGGCACTCAGCCGCAAAAGGTGACTAGCACAAGGGCTACCAAAATGGTACGAACCTCGGCTTGGCCGTCACCTGAGTGTAAAACTCTCTCGCGAGTTTGAACCTAGCTATTCCCTACATTTTTTTTATTTATTAATAAAAAGAAAAAAAAAAGGTTCCTTACAGGACCTATGTACCTACATGTTATGTGCAAGAGTGTGTTTGCAGTGTTGTGCGTGTATTGCTCAATGCATGGGCAGTGTCACTGTATCGCGCTGGCGGCGACGTCAAGAGCCTCCCCAGTTGGGGAACGAAGCACGTCTTGTGTCGCCGCCTGAGGGGGACCCGGAGAGTGTGCGGGAGCAAAATTAGCCGCCTGTCCCCTGCGGCGGGATCGGCGGTTACGCGGGCGTGGGCGCTGGCACGCATACTGAATCGGGTGCCGGACGCAGTCGTCCTGGCGCTCGCCGAGGTCGCCAAGCCTCGTAAAATAACTTGACGTCGAACCTCTCGCGAGGTATGGCGCTGTCAGGGCCTCCGAAGAATACATGTATATGTGCCCCCGGAGGCCCTGATATCGTTGCGCCGGTTAGGGAACTTGGAGTGTTTAGTCAGTCGGTTTTAATCGGAGGCCAACCTGGCACGCGGGTAATCACCACGAGAGATGGCCTTGTCTGTAGCGCAGAGCAGCGTATGTAAAAACTACAGATTTAAACAGATTTAAACCACGTAAAAAAAGGTATTTATTCCGGAGAAGGATAAAGAGAGAGAGAGAGAGAACAAAAAAACACAGTCACTATGAATTTACAACAGAGAGTAGCATGCCTAGGCAAAAGTTCCTCGATCTATCTTGCCTCTGGATTATAAATCTAAATTATAAAAGGTTGAAGGAGGATGTAGTCTCAGATAAATTGAGATCGGTCCGCTTTCGACCGTACGGTTAATTGCGAAACTGTTGACTTTACACGTTCAATCCGATCTGACAGTACCTTAGTGTTTACAATTCAATTCGTATTGAAGAGATGTCATCTAGTTTAATGGGTTATAGTAATGGTTGTATTTAGATATCTTAATTAGCGTTTATAAGTTAATATTATCTATATCTATACTAATAAATAAAATTGGAGTATATGTTTGTAATGTCAATTTTTTTTTACTAAATATATATTAAAGTATATACGACACCTTTACCAGAAATTCAATATTTAAAATATTTGTCTGTCTGTCTGTTTGTTCCGGGTAATCTCCGGAATGGCTTTACGAATTTTGACAGGACTTTTTTTCGTAGATTTGTGAAGTTATTACGAGGGAATAAAGGGTATTTTTAATTTTCGAAAATAATTAGTGTTTCGCGTAAAAAAATTAAAACTCCTAATATATTTAATGAAATCCTATTCAATGCACAGTTTTACGAGCAAGAGCTTGAATGTACGAGAAATATATTTACTTTATTTTTAAACTACAAAAAAAATGTAGGGTTCCGTATAAAAAAATTAAAAGCAGTAATGAATATATGAATCGTGGGTGCAGGCGCACAGCTAGTATAAAATAAAGTCGGGTTAGTTTAACCATTTATAACTCCATAACGGTTGGACCGATTTTTATGATGTTTGTTTTGTTGGATTTATCTCCGCCTCGAATAGCAGAATAATTATTCATTATATCATGTTTCATGTAAGTTGTATGGAACAGTTTTTCTATGATATCTTGAGAATGGATTATGAATAAACGTGTTTTGTCCATCTTCGAATCCATAAGTTTCTTCGCGCATTGGTAGAACAACTAAATTAAATATAACACACAATTTATTGATTCTGAGGCGGTACGTAGTTCACTGGGACAGCTTAGTAATCTCATAAAATATTAAGTGACTCTGTGTCTTGCTTATTTTTCCTTGATATTTTGTTTGATCTACAAAATCATCCTTTAAGAATTTCTATATCTTTTCTAAATTCGTCGATATTTTTCATTTAAATAAAAATAAAAAAAAACTCTAAAAGCATAGTTTGCGAAAGGAAATTAATTCTAAAACATTATATAGGAAATACCGACAAAAAGTAGTCGCTTTTGTCATTAGATTATATCTATTGTATTTATCACCGTTTTTGACGTTTACACTTTTGACAGAAATTTAATTTGTCAAATTGATACGTGAGAAAGTTTTTGAAAGTGTAAATTCACCTAATTTCGGTACAAAGTGAGTAAGTCTCGCGGGAGGGCCGCAATAAAAGCTTCCCGTGTTGTTTCTGAGCTCTGTGGCTACGTGCGAGCCCTCAACTGCCCTCCCGGAGGAATATGCTTTTAACTGCCTCCGACTATATTACGATTTAGGATCAGTTGATACGATGTACGTGTTATTTCCACTTGTGACATGCTAACGCGCTTTGAATATACAAATCATGGATTAAGGAAAAGCCGGGAGAGATGTGTTTCCCAAAATTACATATACAATTCACAAAGCCTAGAAATACAGACTGTAGAGACATATTGAGACATGTAGATAGTAATGTATTAAATAAAATGGTACACTGTAAAGTGAAAATGAAAAATATTAGCCTTAAATATAAAGTCATGTTAGAAGATAGAATCTCAGTTATTATAACCGCATAGGAGTATCCTAGGGCTTGTAAATAGCCCAAGGAGCGGTTTTGGAGGGCAATGTAGCCTAAGCGATGTGGTTGTGAAAAGAGTTGCAGCAATCTACTCACCGATGGTGGCGGCGACCGTTCCCTCTGCAATTGTATAGTGTCCAGGACGTACTTCTCGAACTCACTTCCATAATAAAACTTGTATATGCTAATTATAAAAAAGCGTGCAGCTGCATTAGTGCGGGTTTGCATTGAATTCAAAATATGTAGCGACGGCGTTCGAACTCAAGTATGCAATCTCACTGTCATGGCTCTCTAAAGACTAGACGGTCGGGTCGGTGCAGTAGCCCAGCTAAGGTACCATAGCACCAACACTCATAGCAGCATAGCAAATCACTAGTAACCCTTCACAAAACGCCCATACATGGCATTACCAACAACAATACAATCGATATTAGTTAAGATGATATTATTCAAACTAAATTAAAGGCTGACTATATATAGATGAAGATTAAAGGCAGTCATGTGAATCCGTAAACATTTTAAATTATTTGGAAGATTTGCAGGATACAATACAAATGAGGTACCCGATTATGATTAATTTTTTATTCGAGCTAAGGAAAATGACTGCAATTTATTTGATATTAATGATGGGTCTTTAAGTATACAGTGGTCACGATTTAGTCCAGATCAAATGCTCTAACACCTGGCACAAAGTTAATCAGTAGATAGCTTAGCTAGGTTCAAAACTCCGTGGATTTTTTTACTAAGGTAACGGTCAAGTCGAAGTTCATACCACTTTGGTAACCCTTGTGTTAGTTTTTTTTCAGCACTCCCTCACAAAGCTACGGTGTACCCGTAAAGGCCCTTCCGGTCAACAGCATAAGCTAGTTAGATAATAAAAACTAAATTCGGAGTTTCTAATACTTTTATTAAATAGGTATGAAATAAGGTACAAAAACTTGTAAAACTGGTTGTCTCGTTTGCAATGAGATATACGTTGTTATTGCTGAAGGTAGCGTCGTGCAAGTATTACTCGACTAGCTGGTACACGACACTCTGTTAGTGTATGAACTCTGTCACTCCGTACGTATGCTGGGTCAGCAGCTAATTCCGCTAAAGCTTTCCGGATCATAGATTTGTCGAATGGCACTTCTGGTGTATCGATGACTCTAGACAACCAACGTGTTTCTACACATCTGGAAATTCATCGAAGCATATTAATTACTTTGACACACTGTTCCGTGCTTAAGGGTAAATTCAACTTAAGACCGATATCAAAATTGACTATTTCTTTATTTAATGATTAATAAAGTCGCTCAAAGCCTGATATTAAATGATCGCCTAAGCCTAACTTGGATAGTTAGTTATAGCGATGATGGCTTAGTTGGTAGTGTGGCCGGTTTTCACCTATCCAACTCTAAAATCAGCCTGAGCTTTCGGTGAAGGAAAACGACGTGAGGAAGCTATAGCATGGTAGTAGGGCATTTTTAAAATAAGGACCGCCTGGGTAGGTACCACCTTCAAGTTAGAAAACCTGTCGCCAAATACCAATAAGTGTGTTCTGGCAACATCACTTGAGAACCAGTACCTCTAGGCTTAGTGTGTTTACCATCCTGGACCACATCAAATGAGATTGAAATCAAAGCACTGACCCTATACCGTATACAAAAAAAGGTGTTTCTAAAAGTATTGCAGTACTAAGATCAGTCACCATTGCAAAACTTGTGTGGAAATGTTTATTTGTAACTCCGGTTTGGACTGGAATACAGTTAAGACTGCCGTTTAGTCATCAAATGAGCGTAATTGCGGTGCTTCCGTATACTGCATAGGAGTTATCAATTATCAAAATTATCAAAATAATCTATCAGAATATAATTCAGCAATAAATAGAAAGCTCTGGAACTTTGACGACTTTAGGGTTATATACCGCAAAGAGTTAAAACAAAAGGAGTAATGACTAGGGATTGATGGTTCTTACGCAGGACAAGTGTCAGCAGGTACGAGCAGGTTGATAGGTGTTGGCGCGAAAGGATCCAATGGTTCAACATGGACAGTATATTTCTTCAATCGAGACGTGCTTGATTTATCACTTTTCTTTTGAATAACACGTTCCTGTAAACGTAATCAAATTTTGATCACATTGACTTGAAGAAAAAAGAGCAAGAATGGTTGGGTGCATAGTTTCGGCGGGATCTGGACTCTGCCGTATGACCAAACC
Organism: Samia ricini; assembly: GCA_014132275.2. Classification (NCBI taxonomy): domain Eukaryota; kingdom Metazoa; phylum Arthropoda; class Insecta; order Lepidoptera; family Saturniidae; genus Samia; species Samia ricini. Next base: position 20,153,356 of record AP028158.1, read on the forward strand.
AAGGTTAAGGGGCGGGGGCGTAGACCCTCCATTGCTTTCATTGCACTGGGAAGGCGGCCTAATATGGCCGGGTGGATTTCTCCACCTGAACGGGACGAGACATAGAAAAAGTATATATATGAATATATTAGTAATGAGATAGACTGCATCTAGAGGGAGAATATAGGCTGTCTATTAAAATATAATTATCTGAATTTCACGCTGAATCTCGCCTAATGTTAAGTGACGACCTAATTGAAGATGACTTTCAGGTTCGTTTTCTGGAATAGATCGCTTAATTATTGGTAACAGATTTTAAACCAAAGTGATTATATAATTTATCATGGGCCCTTTACAGTGAGGTCATTAGTATTTACTCACTACTTTAGTTAAAACTTCATGCTACTACCTGTGGTATTTATTTTTCCATATATTACAATAATACTCAAATACGTGTCATGTTTTTGGCCTGCATCTCGACATCGCGTATTAAAATTCAAAATTATTATTGGGCGCTGTTTATTGTCAAAAACTTATACAGTGATGATAAATTGTAAATTCATATGTGTTTTGATCAAAATTATAAACATGAAATTGTTTATGTAAAACGACATTTAACTAGCAGAAGGAATTAAAACAAAAAAGAGGTTACCACAAGAAAGCTGAAATAGCTATTAAATTAAACTTACATTGTAATAAACGCAGTGGATATAATCTTTAATTTTTTCAGTTATAAGACAGAGAGTCGTTTTTAGATTGTAGACGGAAGGTTCCTTGTCTCCCAAAAGGTTTTGAAAAGGTTCTACACTGCACTCCAACATTCTAGAAGAAAATCTTATTTAAGCATCATCTATACTAATAAATAAAATTGATGTGTCTGTTTGTAATAACAGAATATTTTTTTTATTGAATACTTATGATTGTACATATATACGATACCTATACCAAAAATACAACATTACAATTTTTAGTCTGTCTTTCTGTTTATAATGGGTAATCTCCGAAACGGCTGGACCGATTTTGACGAGACTTTTTATGATAGATAGCTGAAGTTACTCCACGTAACTTAGAGTACTTTGGTTTTCGAAAATAATTAAAATTCTGCGTAAAAAAAAACTATTTAAAATTTCAATAAAATCCGATTCTATGCATATTTTTATGGGCAAGTGCTATAATTTATTAGAAATATTTTTACTTTATTTTAGTATGAATTTTTTGTTAGGAAAATAGGGTTCCGTATAGAAAAATTAAAAAGGCAGTGAATGATATATGTAACCGCGGGCACACAATAAATATAATGTGCGGTCTAAGGTACATATAAAAATTAATTTTCTTCGGATAGTTCTGGTGACGCTTTATAAAGAGATGACTTTAATGTGTTTTTTCATTGTTATAAAACTTTACCAATATATTTTGTAGTAGAATTAAATATTTCATTTTGATAATAAAATTCATGATACGAGGGCTAGAGAATGGTCTATTCCTTTCCATCAAAACTAGAGAACTTGTGCGAAATATGTAAATCGTGACGTCATATTTTAGTATTGTACGCTTCCTCTTTTGTACTCATCATATTTTTGAATTTTATTCTCAATACCTATTTTATTATCTGATTCTTCATGCGACAAAATCGTCAAAATAATGATTCTACGATAATTTACGCTCTCTTAATTTTATCTCTAAACGAATCAATGAAAAATTAAAATTTTCAAAATTGTTTTTTTCTCACCAAGGGGCCGATCATACATTACGTAACATGAATGAGAGGAGGAGGCTTTATGTTTTGTTTTTTTTTTTATGACTTGAGGTTGGGGGAGGGGGGGGGGGAGAAGGGGTGGGGGGTTGAGAATGGTGATTACGTTTGGTTACGTACGAATGGTGATAATGTTTACATACTGATTTTCTTTTTTTGATTGTAATTATGCCAATCCTTACGTTAATATAGGTAGAAGGGGGTATAAGCTTAATACCGATGAAAGAGGATAGGCAAGGGGGATGGCCAAAAACCAAAATCTTGCTCAAGTAATATTTAAATGCCCCCAAGATACAAATTTCGTGATGGCGAGGTATTCGGGATTACTCCTACAATGCGTGTAGTGAAGAGCTGAATGTCCTTGCTGATTTCATTGCTGTTGCTTTTGTTTTTTCAAGCAAGTGTAGTTCCAGTAGTGGCTGTCTATAAGTATATTTATTTATTAATATATCATATAACAGTATAACAATACATTGATCATTATTATTTAGAGATAATAATAATACAGTATGCAGGATTATCAATTCGTTTGTCTCTATCGGAATCACGCTAACGTTTGATTGATGCGTGCTAACTACGCATTAATGCTAATGACTTGGACAATCATCGTTGTCTGTCGTTACCGAAAGCGATATCTGCACAATCTTCACAATGGAGCAGGCGGGTTTATATTTGGATCTATTCGTATTATTGTATACGCTTCCCTCTGTTAAGAGTATATTAAATTATGTTTATTTCATTTAACATGTTTTGTTTATTCAGAGGTGCTGGTCCCTACACTTATGTATGCTGTGAGTGTTTGGTTTGGCAAAGACATTTAAGTTAAGGCCGTGAAAACGAGAAGTCTAAAAAATATAGCTAGTTGGACAAAGTAAGGAATAGTGCAGTAAGGGAACGTTATATGGCAGAGGATGTAGTGACAAATATACAGAAAGTGATTCTTAGTTGTTTTGCACAGATGGAGAGGATGGATGCCAGGAGATGGATAAAATATGTGTATAAAGCGATGGTAACTGGGCTAGTTGGTGAAACTCATTCAACATAGACGAAAGTCAGTTTGAAATATCACATCAAAAGTACTCATAACTGACAAGCATCTATGAAAACGCTCATGAAATTTGAAAAAGCGAAGAATGTATATCCAGGTCGTAGCAAATTGAAAGATCCCTGGTTATGGTATGTATGTGTAAAACCAGATTTAAAAAAAATAATAATAATGGACATAATTTTAATAATAATCAAATATGTGAAATCACAGGATTAAGAAAATAATTAATGAATCTAAATTGAAAATATGGTAAAAAAAACTACTAACAATGCCAACATAATAATGCATTAAGCTGAGAATCAATTTGTTTAAAGCCGTGAGATGAATTGTGCCAAGTAATTTTCTTCAGAGTAACAAATCGTTAAGCGCTTAATAAATGCATTGGAATTCTACATAAATCAACCATAGAGACCGCTGAAAGCTTTTCAAACCTTTACGTAAAGAGACAAGCGTAGGGTTGCTAAAAATTATGTAAAGGTGTTAATTTTTTCTGTTTGTGCTACTAATTTTAATTAAATACTAACGTTTATTTTATGTTTTAAAGTCAGAAAAGGGACCTAGATTATGCTTTTTAAATTTCGTTAGTTAGTGGCCATGCCCTGTCCGAAATAAAATCTAAATGACACATTAAATGATATTTAGTTGCAAGCGGGACTATAATATCTACTAATACATATAAGTAATGAACTAAACATATTTTGGTATACTTGAGTGAACACGTTAAGTATATTATATACTTCGAAATATAAAAAAACTAATTATATTTAATTACCTACTCACTTAAAGGAATAATTCCTTGGTGTGTAAATGTTTGTTAAGGTTATGATTTACGTAACCACCAATAGATGACTGCGCCATTTCATAACTTGTTTGTAATGCCAATTTTTTTTTTACTAAATAGATATAAATGTATATACGATACTTAAACCAAAACAACAATTTTTTTAAATTTTGGTCTTTCTCTTTGTCCGTCTGTCTGTCTGTCTGTTTGTTCCGGGTAATCTTCGGAACGGCGCGACGGATTTTGACGGGACTTTTTTTGGTAGATACCTGAAGTTACTCCAGATAACTTGGAGTACTTTTAATTTTCGAAAATAATTAGGGTCCCCGTAAAAAATATTAAATCTTGTAACACCACAAATAATAACAGCAGCGTCAAGAGATGTCGCCACTTATATTCATCCTGAGTATGTCATAAGAGTGTGCCTTGATTGCCAAGAGATGGCGTCACAAGTATTTTAGATGCCGCTATCGGAACATCAACTTGAAATAAGGACCTCCAAACTCTTATAACGTTAATGTGTGAAACAACCTCCCTCTAGGGATTAGTTTAATGCACGCTATGCGCTTTCACCTTTGTTGAGACGTTTTAGTGTAGTTGAACTAGAAAACCGTTATCGTTCACGTATACTTCCACCCCATGTTGGGATATACTGGTTCGATCCGGCGCTGAGAAATTGTATTTGACTCTCTAGCTATCTCCTGTAAATAAAGTCGTCGAGCTTGAAGGTTGTTCTTCTCTTCTCTTCCTCGTCATCTAAGAAAATACTTCCTATAATCTTATAAAAAATTGAATAAAATCAGATTCAATGCATAGTTTTTACGGGCAAGTGCTTGAATTTATGAGATTTTTTTTTTTTTTAAATCTCAAGAAAAACGCTTCGAAAGCTATGCGCTCTGTGCAGTTCTGGTGCAGGGAGAGGGTGACACAGAACACCCTGGTAGAATATGCTAGTCGCCTCTTGACCAAAGCTGAGCGTAGTTACTCCACAACGGAACGTGAAGCGTTGGCAGTTGTCTGGGCTGTTAACAAAGTCAGAGTATATATTGAGATAGCAAGATAATGATTATGACTGACCACCAAGCTCTCAGATGGCTTATGCCTTTAAAGAGTACTGCTTCTGTTAACATAGCCAGAACCCGTGGCAAACCGACAACAAGGAATCAATAAGAAACAATAGCAATAAGAGCCAGTTAGTCCTGTCTCACTCGTCGAGTCGATTTCATGGACAGAGGGGGAGAGCTGTAAAACCACAAATAATAACAGCAGTCGTCAAGAGATGTCGCCACTTATATTCATCCTGAGTATTTCATAAGAGTGTGCCTTGATCGCCAAGAGATGGCGTCTCAAGTATTTTAGATGCCGCTATCGGAACATCAACCTGAAACAAGGGCCTCCAAACTCTAATAACGTTAATGTGTGAAACAACTTTCCTCTAGGGACTAGTTCAATGGGTTTTAGTGGGTATTTCCGGGCGCTTCGCGCCCGGGTGAGTCCGACACTGGCACGGAGCTCGTCACTCCGTGCCCCCTTACCTATTGTATTGGGGGACTTCGGTCTCACTAATACAATAGGTAAGGGTAGTGCGTAAATGCATTTCCCCCCGTCAAAAAAAAAAAAGGGACTAGTTTAATGCACGCTATGCGCTTTTCACCTTTGTTGAGACGTTTTAGTGTAGTTGAACTAGAAAACCGTTATCGTTCACGTATACTTCCACCCCACGTTGGGATATACTGGTTCGGTCCGGCGCTGAGAAATTGTATTTGACTCTCTTGCTATCTTCTGTAAATAAAGTCGTTGAGCACGAAGGTTGTTCTTCTCGTCTCTTCCTCGTCATCTAAGAAAATACTTCCTATAATCTTATAAAAAATTGAATAAAATCAGATTCAATGCATAGTTTTACGGGCAAGTGCTTGAATTTATGAGATTTTTTTTTTAAATCTCAAGACTAAAAAAAATAGAGGGTTCTGCATAAACAAATTAAAATGCAGTGAAGAATATATAAAACGCAGGCGCAGCCGCGGGCACACAGCTAGTGGTCAACAGATTTAAATTATTATATACCAATGTTATCCGTTGATGGTGTTTTACATCAACTATGTATCATTTAACGACGGATGTTTTTTTTTAAAGTAGGTATCGCTGTTGTCCGCAAGGTCTATTACAGCTTCACCGTAACTTTGGGGGCGACTGCTGAAGGCACTCAGCCGCAAAAAGGTAACTAGCACAAGGGTTACCAAAGTTGTGCAAACCTCGGCTTAGCCGTTACCTGAGTGTAAACAACTCCGCGGATTTTTGAACCTAGCTACTGTATTTTTTTTGTAAAATTTTCGTGTCTGGTTTTCTTTAAAAGTTATGTTGTTATTATATATAGCACCACTAGTCGTTCTAAAGTAATCCAAGAGTTCTTGATGTAATTAACTTGCACTGATGACTCTATTGTACGAAAATTTGGTAGATTCTTACCGTGATAATTTAATTATTGTGCATAAATTAAGTGTATATAAAATAATGACACGGAGCGTGAATTCTCGATCTTACAATAACTCAGTACCAATAAAGCAAACCAAGTTCAGATTAAGAGTTAGTTTTACCAAAATTTATAATTTTATTTCGTCGCGTACGAATAAAACATTGTTTGATGTTTAGACAATTGTCTATAACTTGCCCAAGTTTTTTCTAAAATAGCTAGATAACAACGATTTCAGTGTGACGTGTAATAATCTTTAAGGACAGCCCTAAAGTTTAAAATAACGGGTTTCGTGATCGATTTTAAAACTGGTTCACTGAGGGAAGGTGGTGGGTAAATGGATTGGCCCACTCTGTTACTATTTTCTTTCATTTCGCAGTTCGGGACGTGTTGCGCGTTGTAAAATTACACACGTTCCGTACGTTATCGTTTGAAATCCTATACGTACGGCTATATTAACGTTTATTTCATAAAGTTAAATTCAATTTACAGAGGATTTTATATATTTTCATTAATTCCCCTTTGGTTATTACCACGGCTTATAGCTGGAGAAACAACCGATTTACGTTATTCTGTTCTTAAATGTTAGATATATTTTCTGGATAGGTTTTAGTAAATACTTTTTTACGTCGAGTAATATATGTAAACAAGTTAGGACAGTTATAATAAATAAAGTCAATGAAAAAAATATAGTAAGTTTTCTTGCAATTATGTACCTACATTATTATTTAATAAAACGAATACTAATATGTAAAACATAAGCATTGTATTATACGTAGTAGTGACCGATGGATTTTTTTTTTCAAATACAAGTCTGATGTAGAAGGTAGTGCGGTCGGATTCCGCGCCAATTGATGCAGGTTCAAACCCATTTATCTAACTCTAAAATCAGCCTGAGCTTTCGGTGAATGTAAACCTCGTGAGGAACCAGTATCTAGGCTTAGTGCCTTTAGCATCCTGGACCACATCGTCACTTAACGTCAGTTGAGATTGTGGTCAAAGCACTGACCCTATATCGTATAAAAAAAGTCTATCGTTGTATCTAAAAACAATATACTTAAAGATTTCCTTTATTTGCTCCATGGCTTCGTTTAGCAGCGTGTTATGTTCGTTCACTTTCATTCTCAAATTTCCAGTTCTGACTTTCTGTCCTTCGAGCTGTTGTCTTAATTTTTCTAGTTTATTTTGTCGCCTCTCTTCTTCCATGACGTTCCAGTCTCTTCTGTCATCTGGAATTAATATATTATTACGTGGTTCGATCTGCAATCGCGGAGATTCCTGTACCCACCGCCAGCTTGATTTCGTGACAATTTCATTCACTAGCATAAAAAGCATTCCACTGCACCGCACACATTACTCGTAGATATAGGGTTCTATAAGGGACCTTGAGATCCGTAGATTCTTTTAATCACTGCAGGCTCAGGTGTGGAAAACCCGTGAAATTTACGTGTCTCAGGTAGGCTGTACCACTTTAGTGCCCTTGCGCTAATTACCACTATCTCAGCTGAGTTACCTTAAGCTGTCAAAGCTCTTCCGGGAAACAGCGTTTAGTCAGTTCGAAAATTATATGAAAAAATATTGGGAATAAATCTTCATAAAACCAGTTATGTCATGCTAGCTTTTAAAAATTATGAATTTACTTGCCAAAAAATCGAAAAATAATTAGCTAAATTGTGGGCGTTAGTAGCGATACCGCTATACCATCGGTGATATCGCTATGATATTAAAAAAACTAAATTACAACTCTGCTTGTCAATAACAATAATTTTTACGATTATTCATTAAATTGTATCTCACGGTAATTTTTCGTCAATATGAAGTTACGTAAATTAACAAAACACACATAATAAATTGTAATCAGAAAATATATGTTTGATTTTAAGAAAGATTTATGAAAATCGGTTTAGTGTTTCTAGAATTATAAGCCTTCCTAAAATACAGGGACATTAGTTTTTACGCTTACGCCCGGAATATCGTTAATAGCAACTGTTTCTATAGTAACGGTTATTTAGCAATGATGGGTGGGAGCCATGAATATATATGTGATGTAATATAAAATATATATATTTTATTTCTTTTTATTTATTTATTTATTTTTATTATAATTTGCGTTAAATACTTTATTAGCGAGCGTCTATACCCTACTTTATGTTAGTAAAGTTCCAACATTTTTTTTAGGAAAATAATTAGGGTTCCATTTAAACAAAATATGATGCTAAGGATAGAAAATTCCAAACATTGATTATTCAAAAACTATTTTACGCAGTGAAAATTATATTAAACGCGGGCAGAGCCGCGGGCGTACAGCTAGTTATATATAAAGAAACGCTAGAATATTTACTAATATCTTGTTGGATCCTCTTGAGATCTCTACTTAACACTTCATTTTCAGCGCAGTGGTTAACAAGCAATTTATAAATGGACAGGTTTTCCTGTTCTCTTGCGTTAAAATCTTCTATAATTTTATTGACACTCTCTTCTTTAGTGTACTCCTGTAAATCCAATTTTAATTTAGATGCTGTATAGGCTCAGTCTTTTGACTACAAACTCACCTAATGTTAAGTGAAGATGTGGTCCATGAAACACACTAAGTCTAATGTGCTCTCAGGTGATAGCTGGAACACACCTACTGGTGGTTGGCGAAATGTCGTCAAACTTAAACCTGCTAAAGTGGCGGCGTTAGTAACTATGCTATCATCATGCTATCGGTTCCCTAAGGTTTTCCTTCACCGAAAGTCTAGACATTTTTTTAATACGGAATAGGCTCAGTGCTTTGATCATAATCTCACCTGATGTTAAGTGACGATGTGGTCCGGGATAGTACTAAGCCTAGAGGTACTGGTTCTCAAGTGATGTTGCCGAAAACACACCTATTGGTATTTGGCGACAGGTTTTCAAACTTGAGGGTGGTAGCTACCCAGGGGGTACGCGGTGTTACGAAACAAGATAATATGACATGCCCAAAATGAAACAACTGTCACAGGCATGTACAGACAAGCGAGTTATTACCAACTTAGCATGATACATCAAACGTATCAAGTTTTGCAGACGGCTAAATATTATCAGTTTGGTGACGTATTTATATCTTATTGAATACCACCAATGTTAAGTGAGAAATCAGTTACTGTTATACATATCCGTAACTTTTGATTTTTTGAGACAATCCCTGTCTCTCTGCCTGTTATCCCCGAAGGGATAGGCAGAAGTGAAATAGCGAATTACACCGCCCACATTAGTTAGCTTCGTCTAGCTTAGTTCCGTCCTAGATGTAACAGGGGGTGAGCCTGTTTACATATCGGGCACAAATTGCAGACTCCATGACGATACTGAGTAGAAAAACACAAAATAACTTGACCCGATCAGGGGACCGAACCCGAGACCTCAGAACGACAGTATTTACAAGTTGTACATTTCTCTAAAACGATCACCGTTATAGACATGTAATAAATTCCCCATTGCTGGATCAAGTTTTCTTCTAGAAGACAACCATGGACATAACTATATTTCCCATTAAAAAAAACCTAAATGTAAATTAAGTATATCTTATTATAAAATGTAACAATACATACATTTATGTCGTCTAAAATTTTAATATGAATGTCTAATTGTCTCTTGTTTTCTTCTATTTTTTTTCTTTCCTCTTCTTCCTCCTTCTCTTCTTGTTTTATGTTGATACGAACACCCTTCTTTGCTAAGAAATTGTAGGTTTTCATCTCGTTGTCATAGGTTTTTTGAAGATCACGCATTTCCTATAAAAGGTTTATTACTCGTAAAATTCAATAAAAACAAAAGTTTAGCATAAGATAATATTTTATGTATTCATTATCTATAGTCTTTACTAATAAATAGAGTTGAAGTGTCTTTTTGTAATATTAAAATGACAACTTTTTACTAAATGGCTATGAATACGGTACCTATAAAAAAAATTGGTCTGTTGCGGCTAATCTCCGGAATGGCTGGACCAATTTTGACAGGACTGATAGCTGAAGTTACTCCGCATAACTTAGACAACTTTTATTTTTCAAACACAAAAATATTAAAACTCATGAAATTGTGAACAAAATATGATTGAATGGACAGCACCATCAAAACATTATTTTCCAATTATTATTTTAAAACTATATTACGCAGTGATGAAGCAGTGTATGCATGAAATGAAACACGGGCGGAGCTGCGGGAACACGGCTCGTATATATACTAATATTATATGATATAATAAAGATTTACAAATAAATTATTTTAACCAAATTTAGTCAAACATCTGTGGATTATTATATTATTGCACTATTTCAGTTTTAGCATAGATAAAATGGTACATAGTACATAGTCTTTGGTTTTAGTATTTCACGAATAGGTATCAATGGATAGTTAAATTAGGTATTTATTTATAAATAGAGGTTACACTAGAAGAAGGTAGGAGAAATTGAATGACTGTCCCGAACTACTGTATAGGATTCCCTTAAAAATACAAACGAAAATAACTCGAAATCCTCACTTATTTGCACCCCAAATAGTAAAACATAATTATACAAAAAACTCGGTTTTGCATAGATGTTTTGACACGTATCATACGAAATTCTATTATGCCGATCTTTTTCAGCCAAACAGGAACATCTTTATAAAGAACTTAAAACCTAAAATCCCAATACGTTAGTACGTACATACGGTGAGAGAGAAAGAACTTAGTAAATATGGTCACTATTTATAACACACTCACACATACACATACTCACGCATACACACAATCAAATTTGAATTTCAAGACATTATACTGCATAACAAAATTTAATTATAATTACTTTGTAATTGGTACTACTTAAATGTTAAAATAATAAACTGTATTATAGTAAATGTACTTTTAAGTAATATACAATAAAGAAAATAAATAAATAAAATTCGTTATTCAATAGGTAAACAAACACTTGACTACTATTTCATGGGGATGAATAAAAGTTTAAATAAAGACGGGATTGAGATTTTGGCGGGATCTCAGTCTGTAACGTAGCAGTTATTGTCTTTTATTCATTAATATTTTATCTATGGCTCTACATTACGTAATTTTGGAGGCGGTTTCCGTGATATAGATTAATTATTGTACTCAAGTGAAGTTTATTGGTAATAATAATGCGAAAAGTTTATTCTGAGGTGCCACGGAAATTGACAAAAGCGATGATGGCGAAGCGAAGCGAGTAGTGCGGCCGGAATCCGAGTCAATGGACGCGCGTTCAAGCATACCTATCAAACTCTAAAATCAGACTGAGCTTTCGGTGAAGGAGAACATCGTGAGTAAACCATAGTATGGTGGATTGTAATTATACCCGCCTGGATAGCAACCACCCTCAAGTTTGTAAACCTGTCACCAAATATCAATTCCTATTGTATTCCGGCAGCATCATTTGAAAACCAGTAACTCTAGGCTTAGTGTGTTTACGATTCTGGACGACATGACATCGTCACTTAACATCGGGTGTGATTGTGGTCAAAATATTCAGCCGTGTTGAAAAATAGATGGGCTTCTGTTTTAATAGAGATTAGAAAGGTTAATGCAAGATTGATAATACGAGTATAAAATTATCCACAAGATGTTGCCCCAGGTCGCTATTAATTAAAAAACAAGAAGAAAAGAAGTAGAAAGAACGAAAAATTATTCAAAACATTTTCTTTTATAGTTTTACTGTCAGGCATCTTTCATTTATATTTTTTTTACTAGCTATGTGGCCGCGATTATTCCCGCGTTTCATATATTCTGCACTGCGTTTTAATTTTTTTATACGAAAACCTAAATATTTTCCAAAAAAAAATTATTAGTACTAAGATAAAGTAAAAATACTTCTCATAAATTATAGCACTTGCCCGTAAAAGTGTGCATTGAATCGGATGTTATTCCAATTTTTATGAGTTTTACTTTTTTATGCGGAACCCTAATTATTTTCGAAAATTAAAAGTATCCTAACTTACCGGTAGTAACTTCAGCTATCTACCAACAAAAGTCCTGTCAAAATCAGTTCAGCCGTTCCAGATATTACCATTTACAAACAGACAGTCAACAAATTTCAAAATTGTAGTTTTTGGTATAGGTATCGTATAGAGACAAACTTCTTAGCATTCCATGGATTCACCGTGCGGGTGCCGGGTCCATCGTGTGGCAGGGGGAGAAACTCAGAGCAGTTCCCAGAACTTGCGCGACCTAGGTGTAGGTTTAAGGAGGCCCCCTTTGAGATGCGCATCAACGCTCACCTTCACTGCTCGAGTTTCCCGCCCTGCCTAGCCAAATTTGGTAGGAACCTGTTAGTGCAGCCTTTGATACTCGTTCTAAAATAGAACTTACTGCAGTTCTCGACAGGCCAAGGTCCTTCAGAAGGTTATAGAGATATTTTGCTGGTAAACCTCTCGCTCCTACTTCTACCGCGTATAAATTAACCACATAGCCATTTTTGTTGAGTTCATTAGTTAGGTCGTAATATTTATTTAATTTGATGTGTGGTCTTTAGGAATGTTGGTTTCCCCCGGTACATTCATATCTATTTGGTGAATTAATTAATTAATTTTGACATTACAAACAGACACTTCAATTTTATTTATTAGTATAGATGTAAACTAAAGGCGACATTATTTAAACTGGATTTATGATCAAAGGATATAGTTATTCGGCAGTCTGTTCAAATGGATGGAAGCGTTCATATGTACTTACGATACTAATGAAATAAGATATAACGGTTTATTAAACCATTAACCATTTTATTCAGTACTAGCTGTGCTGGCGATTCCGTCCGCGTAGAAATCCATGTTTAATTTTAGCAAAAAAAAAAAAATAGATACATGTTCAAAGCATTCACTTTTTGACGTACATTGGAAATTCATAGAAACGTTTTCCGTTATTGATTCTAACACGCCCGGAAGGTATATTTAATGTACTGTTTTTTTTCTCTGCAGAGAGTTATTGTAAGTAAAGGTAGATAAGTTTTTGAAGACCGCATGTGTGTGATTTTAATTTTTTATCCATTAACTTTTTTCGAAAACGTTAAATTGTATTTTCTTAATTTTAAACTAAGAATAGGTAGTGGATGTAAAGATTTAAGACTCTACTTTTAAAACTGATTTAATTCCCTTATAAATTTAGATTATTTTTTCATTCACTTTGTGGTGAGTTTTCCAAAAAATTTTAATACTACATCTTTCTCTGGAATATAGACCATTTTCATATTTAATTTTAACAATATCCATCCAGTAGTTTACACGTGATGCGTTGACAGATAAACTTAAAAAAAAAATCATACAAGTGTGCGTTTAGTCGACAATGTTTTAATTAAGGTTTTCCCGTCAGAGGTTTTTCTCAAAAATATATAATGTAAATGTCTTTTATTTTTACAGAATAATTTTAACTATACAATAGATTATAGATTGGGAGTACGCACTTTAAGCGGAACTAGGTCTAATCTTACCTGAACTTGTAACATCTGGTCCATTTTTCCTTTCTCCTGAATAGATCTGAGTTTAGCGCACCACTCATCCCTCTGATCGTAAGCGAGGGTGGAAGACTCGAAGAGATCGGTGAGGAATTTTTTCCCTTTACCGAGAGCTCGCATCATTTTGTTCCAAGATTGATTAAATAGAGCCCTGAAGTTGAACAATTATTATGATGTCATATATTCAACTTTCTGCTTAGGTTCAGGCGATAGTGTTAAATTCTACATTAAGGTCTAAAGTTCATTACATGATTATAAATGTAAGACCTATGTATAAAAAAGTTTTCTTTTCAAAGGATTACAGTGTTTTGACCCTAATAAGTACTTTCTCAAGATTTGAATAATTTTCATTTTTGATTTTTCCATAAAATATTGTTTGAATGATTCTTCTTTTTTTTTGCATTTCATATCTATCTTTGTATATATTGGGCCGGTTTTGTCTGTTTTTTTTATATTCCTTACAATATTGTAAGGTATTGTGTAGGTTATTTGAATAGATTTGCATTAGAAATTTAACCCCTTGACCACTTACCTGGCGTTTACGCCAGCTTTCCATTGTTTCCTATTGTCTTATTTTTATGGGTACTCGACACATTAATAAAATAAAATAAAAAATACCATAAAATAAAAATACGTTAACTTGTAACTTGTGGATAGTAGGGTTTCGATAACGTTTTTTCACATTCACGTAATCCGAGCAAACCTGGATAGGGCAGCTAGATTTTAATAATGAGTCTATCGATACTATAGCTGATTTAGATTTTTATTGACACTTAATTGCCAAATATCCAGTATAATATGACCTCTGATGACATATTCTGTGTTTTTACGAAAGGGTCTTTAAAAATTGTTACTAGAAATCAGACATATTACACACTGCGCGTGTTTTATAAAGATTGATATGTCTGGTAAAACACTGGAGTGTACTTCAGTGTAAGTTCTTTATTAACACAGTGCCCTGAAGACGGGAAAGATGAGGGTCATAATATACTTCGTAGGTATTCACAGAATACGTCTTAATTTAGCAGACATTTTGTAGTGCGCGTTTGTTTTATGTAACGAAGATGGTTTTATATCTTCATTATACGTACTAGTCTTCATAATTACGTATATAAATTCTTTATGTTTACAACAATTGTATTGTATAAATAAATAGTAGTATCCGCGGATTAATTTGAATATTAAAATGTATTATATTTTTCGTAATTATGCACTAAATTATAGCTTGGAAATATTACTTTACGTGATTAAAATTACAATATAAGTTGCTGATTTTCTTATTGCAAAAATACTAATAGCTAATGTAAAATTACTGCACTTTATACAATCGTTCTCATGCCCTGTCCCCAATTCACTATCAGTAGTCGCGATCCTCTCGGGCACAATTGTTCTACAACTCCTGGGTATAGTGGTAGATCCTAAAATACGACGTTCTGAAATGTTTCGTTGTGGTAGGTTATTCCCCATGTGTAAGGTTGCAATCCAGTCCTGCACGGAGGCTTTACCTACCACCCCGTGGTAATTTTTTGTCAACATAATTCGCTTGTTTTCAAAGATTTTTAAACAAATTTTGCAGAATCGAAAATATGATACGCGGGAGTGTAAAATAGAAAAGTTGTCAGTAAAAAATTACAGAAAACATGAAGTGTCACCTGTCTTTCAACATGTGCTCTATCTCTTCCCTGATGGTTTTGTTTTCATAGTGCACCTGGTTAAACCTTAACTGAGCTGCTTCTAATTTGTTCTCAGTCGATAACAGCCTCTGTTCACTTTGACAACGACGTTCATCCAGCTGATCAAGCAGAATTTGGTTCAGAATTACCATCTCTATTTTTACCTTTATATTCGGTTATGGATTGGAGTAGTCGGCTGGTATTTATGTGAGTAATATCCTGGTTAGATAACTCATGAAATTTCAATAGAAAAATCTAGATGTATCAATAAGTAAGTCATAAAAATTATATCTGATACCAGACTGCATGAAATATACGTTCGTACACACATTATATGATCACCTATAAAGTGACTTGAGTACAAAAGTGCATTTATAAGTAGATGTATTCCAGGTGCATCACTTGAGAGCTAGTTTCAGTATAAACGATACGATACCTATACAGAAAATTAAAAAAAAATTTGTCTGTTTGTCTGTTTGTAAAGGGTAATCTCCGGAACGGCTGGACCGATTTAGACAGGACTTTTTTGATAGATAGCTGAAATTACTACGGGTAACTTAGGGTACTTTTAATTTTTAAAAATAATTAGGGTTCCGCGTATAACAATTAAAACTCATAAAAAAAATAAAATATATATCGATTCAAAGCACAGTTTTACGGGCAAAAAAAAAATTTAGGGTTCCGTATTAAAAAAAATGCAGTGAAACGCAGGCGCAGCCGCGGGCACACAGTATATAATAAACAAGGAGCAAATTCCCATGACCTTGTTTCTAAAATTTATTTGTAAATTATCTGCCTGCGGGATTTACCTGTCAGTGTTAGTGCACCTGTGCCGAGGTTTTTCAATTTATTATCTAACTTGCATGCCCCGGTTTTATATGTTTAAATGAATTGAAACTGAGTTTTTATTATTACAATAAATTAAGCAATTTTTAAAGAAGAATAAATCTACACGAACATTAAGTAAAATATCAAAGTAATTCACAATGAATTTGGTTAAGAGTACAATGTATGTTAGTATTGCCAATTTGTTACCTACTTATCGAAATAATGTGTCTGTGATCGATTTCATAGTTAATAACATTAACATTTTTAGTACCTTTATAAATACGGGTATTTTTTCTGAAAATATCGTATACTTGTCACTTGTCTATACAAATAAAAACGTGCTATAAAAACTTTTCACAGCATATACTTGGGTGAAATTTTCAACAAAATATCTAACAATCTTATATTTTTTGTAAATTAAAGATTAAATAAAAGAAGTGATGATGGCGCAGTGAGTAGTGCTGCCGGATTCCGCGTCAGTCGACGCGGGTTCGATCCCACCCTAATCAACTGTAAAATCAGCCTGAGCTTTCGGTGAAGGAGAACATCGCGAGGAAACCATAGAATGGTGGTAGAACATTTTCTGATGATGCCCGCCTGGGTAACTATCACCTTCAAGTTTGAAAACCTGTCGCCAAATACTAATAGGTATGTTCCGGCAACATCACTTGAGAACCAGTACCTAGGCTTAGTGAGTTTATCATCCTGGACCACATCGTCACTTAACATCAGGTGAGATTATGGTCAAAGCACTGAGCCAAAACTGTGTAATTTTTTTTTTATAAATTATTGATAAACTTTTTGAAAAAAGATTGTTTTTTTCCTTGAATTATAGGGAAATGCTTGATCTTACCTGGCCTTTGGTAGTGTTTGCAATTTTGCGATATCGTAGCATTTCTTTATTATCTCTTTGTAATAGATTATCCAGTTGGTTCATCATAATGAGTCCATCTGTGAATTCGATAGAAACAACAACTTTAAAAAGTATCCTTAATTTTTAGTTTTTTTCTAAACTGATCACTTGTTCTTTTACTGAATTAGATTAGATTATAATAGACTTCAAAAATTTAGCAATAGAGTCTTACAAGAAGATAAATCTTTAGATAATATAAAAGTCTGTATAGAAAAGAATCATTTGCGACTACTTGGAAAAATTGCATGATGTATAAAAATGATTTATTGCTAGAAAAACACCAAATATATCAAACAGCTATTACAATTTTTAAAGAAACTATAGTAAATAAACAATAAAAATATTATAATTACATAAAATTCTTTTGATAGTAAGCAGATCGCAGGTCAATAAAACAAGTCCAATTCGAGTGATTTACGAATATCACTAATGAACGGTATTATCTTACAAGTGTTGTTCGAGATAACTTCAAAACCACTGAACATATCGGTATGTGACTACTACCATTCGACGCAGAATTTTTCGTGCATGGTTATAGGCTATTTATTTTTGGATTTCATCGAACCTTTCTCTTTTTTTTCAATTTACTATTATGTACATTTTTTCCGCTAAAAAAACAAAAGACTCGTCTTTCTTCATTTATTTGTTTTTTTAGACGGTATGGGCCCATTGCTTTGATCACAATCTCACCTGATGTTAAGTGACGATGTGGTCCGGGATGATAAACAAACTAAGACTAGGTACTGGTTTTCAAGTGATGCTGTCGGAACACATCTATTGGTATGTAGCGACAGGTTTTCATACATGAGGGTAGTAGCTACCCTAACGGCTGTCACTAGAAAATGCCCTACTACCATCATAAAAGTTACACAGTAAAGAATATATGAAACACGGGTGGAACCGCAGGCACCATCTAGTATATTTATATAAACAAAAGAAAGTTTGGTTACTTATGCTATTTATAAGTAAAGAAAGGCTGGATTGATGTTTGCTAACTTTGTCTTCATCCCAATCTCAGAATGACTATTAAACTAAACAAAAAAAATAACGGAAGAAAATTATAAAAAAATTATCATTTTTTCATATTTAGTTTGATTGGCGTGGTTTTTTTGATGATATCTCGATTGACTTAATTGTTGCCTTCCGGACTTGAGAAGGTTTATCGCGCATTGGAAGAAAAAAACAACATTTCATCAAAACAACTAATGACAACCTAACATTTATTAATTCTTAGGAGGTACGGAATTCATTGGGACAGCTTGTTAAATGCTTTTACGAGTAATATCTAAGTTAAACTTACCCATATGTGTTTTCTCTTCTTATTAAAATAACTAATAAAATTCCAACAGTAGAAAGCATAATCGAAATTTATTTTGTAATAAGGCGTACAATAAAAGGAAACCTAAAAAAAATAACAAATCTCTCATTATACCTTCACAATTTACTTCCGATTTCATTTTTAAAAGGAGAGCTTTCAATAATTCCTTTTTCATTTTTACGTCTTTTTTCTTATGTGCACCCGATGTTGCGATCTGTAAATGAAATTATATGCTTATAAACTATTAGGATATCTGGAATATTGTTGATGTCGCAGTAGTAATGTAAATTAATGGTATTAATGTTTTCTGGAATCAATTCAGCAACGGTCGATGCATTAAGCAGATAAGATTCCGATTTTCTATCACAGTAATTGAATCTAGAGATTGGTAGATTTCATAGTCCTATGCACTAAATCATTGCATTCATCAAGCCTTATACGGCGGTTTTTGGACTCATTACCATCAAACTGTTCCCAAGCTATTTAAGGTTGGCACAATACGTTTTCTTCTTCCATACAGTATTCACCCGTTTTGATTTCACACACACCAGCCATTGTTTTTGGAGATCCTACCCCTGTTTATTCCTTATATTCTGATGTTAGATTATAATAATATATATGAAACTCTATCGAATAGAGTCTATCCGATTACTAGTTTTCTACAACTAATAATAGTATTTCCTTTCATACTTTCTGAGATTAATTGACAGCAACAATTACAACTTCTCAGCGTGGTTTGGTTGCATCTTCAAAGTTGTACACTTTAACAAATATATGGTTTGGTAAGCCATGACCTGTACCAATAATCATAAAGAAAATAAATACATTACCTTTAAATCTTTCAGAATGTTTATGTATTCTCGCTTCAAAGTTCTGAGTAAGTCGTCCTGTCTTCGGAATTGAGGATGCACGCCGAGAGATCGATGGAGTCTGTCAGTTTGGATTATGCGGATCTGAAAAAAATATACAATTTGTCAATAAAATATTCATTAAGATGTTTGATGCTGTGTGGTGCCGGCTAAGAATAGTACCACCTCATATCTTCCCGTGGGTGTCGTTAAAGGCGACTAAGGGGTAAACCAGGCGATGGGCAGCAGCATCCTTGGATCACCACAAATACCTACTGCGATCGCCAACCCGCCAGCCAAGCGTGGCGATTATGGCTATTCTCCCCTTATTGGGGGAGACCTATGTCCAATAGTGGATGTCTATCGGTTGGCTGATGAAGATGTTTGAAATGGTTTTTTTCTCACGCCCATAATAGTAATGAAACACCTTTTTTTTTTGACGAGGGGAATGCATTTACGCACTACCCTTACCTATTGCAATAGTGAGACCGAAGTCCCCCAATGCATTAGGTAAGGGGGCACGGAGGGACGACTCCGTGCCAGTGTGGGACTCGCCCGGACGTGAAGCGTCCGGAAATACCCACTAAACCCCCCGGGGCCGTCCGCCGCATTTGGGATGGGGGCGATACGGGATGGCTTTCGCAAGCACCGCGTCGACGCAAGCACCGCGTCGTCGCAAGCACCGCGTCGAGTAATGAAACACCTAAGACTCGAAATTTTTCAACGCATGCAATGTAGCTAAGTTTAGAATTTCATCGATTTTTTAATCGGCTATTAGTGTCGTTTTGTTCATAATCGTTTATCGTTTTGTTTACAACCTCACCTGGTGTCAAAAGTAGTCCAGATTGGTAAACGTACTACACCTAAAGAGACTAGCTGGCTTTCGAGTGATGCCGCCGGAACACATCTAGCGTTGTCTGGGGACAGGTTTTATATTTGAAAGTGGTAGCTACCCAGATGGGGATTATTAAAAAAATACTTTATCACCATGCTGTTTTTATCTCGATATTTTCCGTAATAAAAATTCAGGCTCATATTACAATTAGATAGGTGGGTTCGAACCCATGTCCATCGACGTGGAATCTAACCATATTACCAACTGAGCCATCATAACTTCAAAACTTGGGACGCATGTCTACTTATAATCAGATAATTCAAGTCATATTATATTATTAGCTTGTGATAGCTCGTCTTATAAGGCAGTAGGCAAACGTAGTTCTAGACGTGCTTTATTTAATTATAATAGGTTACTAACTTGTCTTTGCAATCTAGAATGTTCCTCTTCCATTTTTTTCACATCATTCTGAACATCACCGGGAGCCGGCTGCGTGTTATTCATTCTTATTAAAATATAATTCAATTTTTTTTTTGTTTTAACAGATGTAAAATGTCTTTGAAACACGCAAAAAAATGTTTACTAAAAATTATATGACGCGTAAAGTGATTTACTATGCACAGCCATCTTGATTTTTTGTGGCATCTGCATATTATTCTGTTTTTATTTAATTATTTTAATTTTTTATTCTGTAATTTAATATTGTTTTTTAACTGCAGAGCACCACAACGTTGCGTTCTTCGAATACTGAAAAAATTACATAGCGTTATTAACATATTTTTTTTAGTTTATTTTGCGACATTTTCTTTCATCGCAAATGTTACTAATTTAATTTAACACGCGCAATATTATTATCGAACGGTATTGAAATTGCTTTTTTATATTGAAATGGAAAATACTTTAGGTGGTTTTTTAAGCTTTTAAATTTAAAACAGTGACTAAATACTATTTAGATGATTTGGTTACGCGCGTGTTATGTTTTTGAATACATGTGATAAACATAAAAGGTTAGCTCTCAAATTTGGATTAGAAAGTGAATATGTATAGTGCATTGTTGCTATTTCTTTTAATTGGGCGCTTTTAAGCTATAGTGTCCACTCTAAAAAACAAAAACGAAATTATGGTATCAAACGCAAAATCATATAATAACTTACATTTTACAAAATGGTGTTGTATGACATAATGGAATATTTATATTTAAAAAAATGTTAAAGAGAAAAAAGTTTTAAACCTTTTTTGCTCGTATGTTACGTACATACCTTAACACTTGTATTTAATTCTATTTATCAATATATATTTTTTATATAGGCTCAGCGCTTTGACCACAATCTCTTTTGATGTTAAGTGACGATGTGGTCCAGGAAAGTAAACACACTAAACCTAGGTACTGGTTCTCAAGTGGTGCTACCGGAACACAGCTTGGTATTTGACGACAGGTTTCCAAATTTAAGGGTGGTAGCTACCCAGGCGGGCATCATTAGGAAATGCCTTACCACCATGCTATGGTTTCCTTACGATGTTTTTCTTCACCGAAAGCTCAGGCCGATTTTTAAAGGTGGATAGGTGGGGATCGAACCCGCGTCGATTGACGCGGAACCCGTTGCGCTACCCACTCCATCATTATCGCTACAATGATACGTCAATTACTGTTATAAAAAAATCAAAAAAACACTTTAAATGTCTATAGTAACTTATTAACTATTATTTATAACTATTATTAGCAACTATCATCGACTAACTCGAAATCCGTATAAAAACGCGCTGCAACTGCAAGCGATAAGCAGTGTTTTTCGACCGCCTTTTCGTGTGGACCTGGGTTCTCAAGTCGCTCATGCTGATCACCGTAGGCCGAGCACCGCGGGACGAGCACCGCGGGCCGAGCACCGCGGGCCGAGCACTATGGGCTGTGCTACGTGCTCTGTACTGCGTGACGGAGGGCCTAACCAAGTGGTAATTTTGCAGTCGTTAACGCTAATAGAACAATAAAAAAATGTATGGAAATGATATGTGTATCTCAACGTTGAATCACGTGATCAAAACAAACAAATAAAAAAAAAATCATAGCCAAGTTGACAATTTATGATTCGTTTGAAATGATTGAATAGAACGTATCGTTTCTCTTACGGTGATCGCCCATGTGCCATACATGTCGTAGCCAAGTACATGTCGTAGCCAAGATGCTGTTTTGACAAGCGTTAACAATGTCGTAGTTTTTTAAAGTTTGGTAAGCGATCCACAAGACTCTGCAGATAGCGCTTAAAAAATGGCGTCTATGCAATCAGCTGTTCGCATAAAATTACGATGTTTTAAATTTGGATTTAATCTTATATTGCTAACTATTTAGTACATATAGAACATTCTTATAATATGTTTTGAAAATATGTGATTAAATAGAATTGATAGTATTTATGTCGAAAATGTTTAGTTTATTCCGAATGTCAAAAGTGCAGTGTGGTTAATTTTCATTCAATACTAAATTCTCAATATACCAACCAACTTTAATATAACTAGAAAATATTTCAATAAATAAAAAAATGTTGTTAGTATACATGTACGGAGTTTATGGCTATTACAATCCAATATTTATAATCCATTGAAATATCCATGAAATAAAAATCGGAGTGATTTTCATTGTTTATATTGGTTTACATAGACAAATGTAACATTGGAATAACGGTTCAATGAAAGACGAATTTAAGAATTACATTTGTGATCATATTCACTAATATTATTCTTTTTCGGTACATACTTCATATTTTTCACTCATGTTGGTAACAAACTATTTATAAAACACACAACGAAGCTATGTACTTGAGTAAACATTTGTTCGGGCAGTTTTGTAGAGAGTCCGCTGTTATTTTTCGTTTATGAAGGCTTACCATAAACAAAAATCTATTATTTATCGTTCAGCATTGACGATTTAGTGATCGGTACTAATATGTCAACTTGGATAACAATTTATCTCTTCCTAACTTCACTTAATGCTAAGACTTTAGCGAATGTCGTAAGATAATGGATATGATACGTTTGCAACTTGGCTAGGCCCTCTGTGCTGCGTGCACAGTGCTGCGTGCCCAGTACTGCGTGCGCTGTGCTGCGTACGCTGTGCTGC
Organism: Samia ricini; assembly: GCA_014132275.2. Lineage (NCBI taxonomy): Eukaryota > Metazoa > Arthropoda > Insecta > Lepidoptera > Saturniidae > Samia > Samia ricini. Next base: position 20,176,380 of record AP028158.1, read on the forward strand.
GTGCACTGTGCGGCGTTCTTGGAGCGGTGGGGCGGAGCACCGCGGCTGAACGTCATACAGCGTATAGGTGTGAGACACTCCGTGCGGTATTGTTATCTACTGTGGTTTATTTGTTTGTAATCGGCTCCTGTTGATCTTACCTGATTCAACATTAACTTATTTATTTTTTTAAATTAAATTTTCATTTCGTATCTAACAATATTATTTAAAAATATGTTCAAGATGTTTAATTGATCAATTAATCTATCCGTAATAGAAATTATCATTAAAAGTATCAAATAACAACGACCTTTATTCTGAAATGTTTTAGTTTTTCAATTAACATGAATCATCATCAAACTGTTAACCTAAAAGACATTGATATCTTAACTATGTGGCGAGCGTTAAAGACACTTGCTGGAAATCGGTAATTAGCACAGGGGTACCATTATTGTATAAACCTCGGCTTGAGCTGTTACTGAAATGCTAACTTTTAGTTTTTAAATAAAAACAAAATTTTCATATCGAACTTTGTGTCTAGTTTGTGCATATGATGTGCAAACATTACAACTCTCAGAATGATCTTGAGATTGTGAAAAAAAGGGAAGACGAACATTCCAGATTGCAAAAAAAAGCTAGTATTAAATATCTAATTAATCAAATGAATATTAGATAATAATATTGTAATTAAGTGAAGTATATTTGGAACTACGTTTTGCTATTGTTTTAATAGAAGCGTCTTTACAAGTATTCTTGATCGTTTTAAAGAGATGACGGCTCAGTTGACAGTGTGGTTGGATTAAGCACCATGAACGTAGGTTTAACCCTTTAGTAGGGTAACTACATCCTTTTTGGAATTCCAAAAAGACTATTTGACACATTTATTGGGATTGCATTGGGTTTGCCAGATAATTATAAAAAGATCGTTGTCAAAAATAAAATAAAAAACAGAACAGTGGAATCATCGAACATTTCCATCCCACCCTCAAAGCAACATCATGGCACACCAAAATATTCAGTGGACAAAGATTCTACCGCTACTTTTAGGTCTTGGGACAGGTTGTAAAGAAGACTTAAAATGTTTATGTGCTGAATTGGTTTACGGCGAGACATTACGCGTTCCTGGTGGAGTAATAACCAAACCTACAGTTAGTATTGAACCGTCAGAGTTTATCATATTGCTGAAACGGTGAATGTCCAAACTTCGACCTACAGGAACAATTTATCACTCCACATCCACTGTATTCATCAACAAAACATTGACCATATTAACATAAGATCCGGCACGGACATTTTGGAACCACCTTATGAAATTTTAAGCAAAGATGAGAATGGCAAAACTATTACAATCGACATAGCAGACAAACATACCATAGTATCTGTTAACAAAATTAAATCAACCTTCCTATTTCAGAAACTTTCAAATGTTTCATCCGATTCCCAGAACAATATTACTACTGATCCTTCTGCTGTTGTCACATAAGCGGCAGGCTCGTTCATTTTGGGACGTAAATTCTCTGAGCGGGGTTATGTAGCAAGCTAGCTACATCCTTACTGGAATTCAAAAAAGAATTGGGTTCGTCTGGGAATTATAAAAATATCTTTCGAAAATACATGATGTTAATGTGTTACATTTGAATAAATTATTATTAATAACCGCCAAACCCATCTAATCGTATAATGAGCCTAACTTTTCGGTGAAGGATAACACTGAAAGGAAACCATGGCATGGTCCCTACCACCATGCATTTCTTAATAAAATGCATCTGAGTAACTATCACCTCCAAGTCTGAAAATACGTAGCCTAGCATCTATAGATGTATTCTATCAGTGTCACTTGAGAACCAGTATCTCTAGGCTTAGTACGTTTGCCATCTCGGTCTATATAGTCACTTATATCAGGTGAGATTGTAGAAAAGAGTTGATTTTGTAGAACATGAAAAAAAACTACAATTAACTGTTGGGTTACACAGTATACAAGAAAACAATATATAAAGTAGATCGTCTGTCTGTTAGTTGGCATATAACTCTGGAAATACTTAAACGATGTGGATTACAATATTGTTTAATTGTACATAAATTATATGCCTAAGTTTTTATATGTACTATGTTGTTAGATTAGGTAATAGATGGAAGAAATTAGGAGGAATATTATACTATTTTAGAAAATATAGACGCGTCCTACGTCTAAAAATGGTGGTATTATACTATATAACCTACAAACTGTGAACGCGTCTATCACCATCAGAATGTTGTCTCTTTTACTCTCACGTCAACATAAACTACACTCGCATCTCTCACTCGTGCGTTTCGGGGCGCATTTGAAAAACATTTTCTAAATATATAGTGAAGAAAATACAGTTTATGAATTGAATTCAACAATTATTTCTTGTTTTGGTGATGTCATAGTGCAACAATGGAGTGCCCATTGTTTTATGTCGCCAAAATAGATTGCGATTAACGCAATTAAACGCATAATGTCTTAATAGATTATGTAATAGATTAGATTTGATATTATAAGTAAAGCATTGTGTATAATAAAAAAAAAATGTTATATGCGAGCGGAACCGAGTAAAATATCTAGTGGAATATAAAATACGATGAGAAAATGTTTTGAAATAGCACCAACATTTAATTCGTAGCCGGCTCTCGGCTTTGTCGTTTTAATTTAAACTCTATTTTGTTACTGTTAAGATCTCTGTTACGCTGCTATAGTTATGCACGCGGATTGTGTCAATATTGTGCTCAGCTTAGGGTTGTCACCACCTACATAAAATCGGATTATGTTTTGATGAACTAAACCTATTCTCAGGAAAAATATTTTTTAGCGTGAACAATTTTAATCTCCTAACTGATGGTTATTATAAATGTTAAGATCGATGGCGTATCCATACGATGTTCGAAGGTTTATGAACGAATGAAATTAGATTTTTTGTACAGGGCCTTCAATACCCTTACGTATTCTTACGAATACCTCATCATTGATCTATAGTGGATTCTGAAACTGGTCGTCTCAAAATATGTCACCATGGCGTGTAGTTTACCATGTGTATGAAGTTTGCGACCCGACGCGCTTAATAGTTAGATTTCTTTTTGTTTTATAGCTCTTTGTCTACAATTTCACCTGGTCTTAAGTAACCATGTGGGCCCGAATGGTAAACGCATTAAGCTTAGAGGTTCTACTGGCTCTCAAATGATTCTACTGTAACACTCCTTACTTGCAGTATTATTAAAAAATGCCCATCGTCACAATATTTTCGTTCAGCGAAAGCTCGGCTCAGATATAATTGGATGGGTATGTTCGAAGCTACCTCCATCGATGCGGAACCCCACCACACTGCCAACTGCGCCAACATCGCACCAGTATCCAATTTTATTTCCTTATATAAAATTCGTTCCCTACGTAAATCAAGTTTTTGTGTCAAACGAAATAATTTCTGAATGTGAAATAAACCCTGAAGGCTTTCGACGCATCCCGATTTGGAGTTTCGTCACGTTGTATATTGCAGTTCCGTGCCCGGGTCGGTCTGTTGAGCCTACATCCGCTCCATTCTGTAGAAATATTTAGGAAAACTATTTCTAAAGTGGGGTTTTTTATTTTCTGTCTCAAACTTCTTCTGCTTCTATCGTTTATTTTGTCGTTTCTCCTTGTCAATCAATGGTAATTATACATAAAATTCACAGAACTTTGTCAATACCATGTAGATAAATTAACTTTCATACCATGACCTACCAGGAAGGTTTTGTGGAAATCGTAGAACTCACATTCTGTGATATTATTCCCAACACACTTCACTTTTGCACAGTAACCAAATCATTACACTCTTTATGTCATGTGGCAAGTCGGCAAGGGTCGGCCTAGGCTAACTTATCTCGACCAGATCGAATAAATCAGGCACAGTCGCAGCCAAAAACTTAAAGGAATTATTGAGTATTTATTTTCAAAATGAGTTTTAATACCTATATATTTTTTATTTTATTATTTAGACGTTTGAGCAGGGAGTTAGTAATTGATTTAAAGATATTGTAAATTATCTATTGTTAAGAGACTAGTCGATTAGACGTGTACGATTTTGGAGGGTCATAACTCTTACGATTCTCTCCATCTGAGACCGTCACTGGAAGAACTCTTTACAGCATGCATGAAAGCGTTCATGAAAGTAGTACAAGCTATGATGGCGCAGTTGGCAGTGCGGTCGGATTCCACATCAATGGACGCAGGTTCGAGCCCACCTATCGAACTATAAATAATTCCCGCCTGGGTAGATACAACCCTCAAGTTTGACAGCACCAAATACCAATAGGTGTGGTCCGGCACACCATTGAGAATCACTACCTCTAGGCTTAATGTGCTTACCATCCCGGACCACATCGTAACTTGATATCAGGTTATATTGTGGTCAAAGTACTAAGCCTATACAGTATAAAAGAACACAGATTTTATCGATTACAAACAAAGAAATCTTTCCTTTTTATAATATTATAGTATACTAGCAGCTTTTCGCGGCTTTATTCGCATAGTTCCCTTTCTCGTGGTATTTTCGGAATAAGACTATCTTATGTCACTCTCTGGATCTCCTTTTTAAGTTTATTCGTTACATACAAAAATACAAATCTTTCCTCTTTATAATACAAGTTTTATAATATATATAGTAATCGTTCAGACTACCTGTTCCCACGGCTTCGCTCGCATGTTTTCTATTCCGGAAATTTATTTAATGCGTAATATATTTTATAAATAACGATTACAAAAAATTAATCTCATTTGCTTTGCCTGCCAGAAAAAGTTCTGTACAAAAGTACAAAAGTTTTATATATTTTTGCTATATGTACAGTATATATGCGAGTATTTCTATGTATTCAAAAGTTTATTTTTTTTAATATTACAATATTCAATTTTATTTATTTGTATACCTAGAACAGATGAAGTTAATCTATACTAATAAATAAAATTGAAGTATCCGTTTTGTAGTGTTAAATAATTTTTTTTTTACTAAAATATGGTATCTATATCAAAAATACACTTCTTTAAATTTTTGTCTGTCTGTTTGTTCCGTATAATCTTTGGAACGGCTGGACCGATTTTGACGGGACTTTTTTGTTAGATAGATTGAGGTAGATGGAAGTTATTTCGCGTAACTTAAGGTACTTTTGATTTTCGAAAATAATTAGAGCTACGCGTAAAAAAAATCCGATTAAATGCACAGTTTTACGGGCAAGTGTTTGAATTTATGTTCAATATCTTCGCTTAATGATAATAGCAAAAAAAAGATTTCGCATAAAAAAAACGCTGTGAAGAATATATGAAACGCAGGCATAACCGCGGGCATAGAGCTAGTATTATTATATAAATACGACGTAACTGTTTTTTGTTCGGGCAAATATTAAAATCTATTGGATCGATTTTGATCAGATTTTTTTATTACTTTTTCTTTTTCAGACTTTCTTTTAATAAACTGTGAAAGATATGGGTTAATTTTTGTATTAGGTACTATTTGGTATGAGATTTTTTATATAATAAAAAAATATAAATACTACTTTGGTAGTTGTGGAAGTTCAGTGTGTAACTTAATTTTTTCTTTACTCTGTGTATACTTTTCATAATTATTATATCATTTTTTATTTAAATAATACCCGGGTAACGTCGCGTATGAGCGCTAGTGTAAGAATAGTGTATGAACTTAGTTACTTTTTATATGGAAGTTGTTATAAAAATAAAAATAAACTTTCTCGTGAAAACTTGTTTGTGAATTAGCGAAGGTGGTGGATGCAGGTTACGGGGTAGAATTCGCCACTTCGATTGGCGCTAAGTTTTTTTTACAACCGCTGGCAGGGGATGGCGAAAGGCGGGGGTTCACGCAGGCGCCACTTCCCGCCATTTTCTCGTTATAGTGATACCCGCCTAATGACATTTTCCTCTTGCTTAGGGTGAAAATATAACAATTATGTTATTATTCGAAACATGATTTTATTACATTTTATGGTCTAATGATGATGTTGTCTGATATGAGGAGAATATTAAATGATGTCAAAATAATAATAAAGCCGTAAATTGCGTTTCAATACAAAGGGTTTCTGAAAGAATATTTACCTACTAGAAATAGAAAATGTCTTCTTTTTTTACACATTTTCACTTTGCTGTTGAGGAAGGGGAGGGGAAGTAGAGGTACCTACCTCTTTCTAGTATTAAATAAAATATCGTATGAGGCGATTTACGGATCATATCTTCATCACAGTTACAGAAGTATATTCACAAATAAATCCGGATTGGTATTTCCGTAAGGCTGAAACTAGTTGTTGGAATGAACACTGGTTGTATTTACTCGTCATTTCCATGAGACCAGCCGGTATGAAGGGATGAAGCAGCTTATGGGTATGTATTATCTCAATCGCATGTAAAGTTTTGTAGTGTCCATGATAATATGGACGCTGTTTTATATCATTTGGTTCGATCGTTAGGTCTACGATAATAATTTTCCATCACCTCTGTCAGCCTATAGCGTTAGCTATTACATTCTATTTAAAGGACTCTCAAAAGTCAATCAGTATGTCTCCAAGCTCGAAATAAAGAACGTACAATTAATTTTTTATAAGTCTACATTGTTGCCCTACAAACAATATCCGAGATAAATAATTTTGTATTTTGACAGCTAAACATCTAAAACAACAGCATCTAGGGTGGGATCTATGGACAATTGCCGTTGACAGTCTGGTCTGTCAAAATCTGACGTACATAAGAATGGTTTTCTACCATATGTATTGTGGTTGAAATCAAGTGCTGTACTACAACCATTACAGCGATTATTAGGGTATGAAAATTCCCCAGAATTCCTCGGGTAATAATACCCTTAATTGTTGGTATAGCTTCCAAAGAACGGTCAGTCGTTTTGGCGGCGTCGTCGCGTGCGGTCGTCTATCCGCTCTAATCTAATTTAAATATCGTGTCCACCTTAAGATATATATTGAGATTTTTTTTTAAATTCAATACGAAAATATGTGTCAAGTTCTTTAAGTGTTTCCTGTGTTATGTATTTCTGTGATTGTGTTTTATTGCGTACTGTATCGTCGGTTAATATGTAACGTGAGTATAATATGTAATGCTTTGTAGAGTATATTACTTCGTCTCCCGAGCGGCGAGGATTTCCAGCATATCTTCTATGTCCCGTAATATATCTTGAATAAAATCCGCAGATTTAGGTTACACTAATAACATATAAACATTAGTTATAGCTAGTCATGTTTTTTAGTTTTTTGAAATTTTTATAACAGGTGCTTGACGTCTTATTAGTGTTTAACTTATTAAACAAATGTATAATTTTTGAGTATGCTTTAAAAAAATGTTTAGGATTAGGAAATTGATTTAAAAATATAACTAAATATGTTTTTATAATTAATTTTAAAAATTATGAAATATTTTGTATAGAAAAAATATATAGTATGTAGATTCCATATATTACATTAAAATATATGCGGTGTAACTTGAACATGTGACGTCAGAGACCCAGTCGACCTAAGCACTGAATTTGAATTAATGCCTCGGCTAAGTTTATCTTGGGTACTGTTTCATATAAAAATGTAACTTCTTACATATAAATATATATTTTTAGTAAGTTTAAAACTGCTAAACATGAATTACATAATATTACTTATAAATTGCGTAATATTACTAATATGATAAAACATTATGTAAATTAAAAGTGATTAGTGAGAAAAGTCGATTTACTTATATTGAAGTTAGACTTTTCTGAGCTTTTTGTAATTTTGACGATATAAACACGGTAGGTATTTTTGTTTTTATTAGCGGTAAAAAATGTACATAAGAGTAAATCGAAAAAAAAATGTAAGCGAAAAAAATTGAAAAATAAAAATCAGAAAGGGGCGATGGAATCCAAAAAATAAATAATAGCCTATAAACATCTACGAAATATTTCGCTTTGAATGGTAGTAGTCACATCCCGATATGCTCAGTAGTTTTGAGTGATGGTCAAAGCAACTCCATTTTCCTTATATATGTATATATATATGTACATAGAAGATGAACGATAAACTCTAAGATCACTTTGTCTGTTCGTTGGTGGCCTTTACGTTCAAAAACCTCTGAAACAATTTACATGATTTTAACTGTAGGCTGATACTTTACATATTTTTTTTAGTTTATAGTAGTATATATAACAAGTTTATCAATTAATTCGACAAAAAATGTACCATCAGCCAACTGTTTAATATTTACGTGATATATAAGTGGAACCGCGGGGATAGCTAATGCTTTAAGTAAAAATACGTAACAGGATTAAGTATTACCATAACGACCCCTCACAAGTACTTATAATAAATAACATTAAAAATCGTCAAGTTAGTAACGATATTAGCCGAAGATTTAAAATTAAAGTGATACACTTGTGAACAAGTTAAAAGCCGCCAGCCAGTTTAAAACTCTACGTGTTGAGTTAAACGAAGAAATATTAAATACTTACTGTTGTTACGTGCTAGCTGTCTCAGCGAATTTCGTACGGTATCAATAAATGTTATGTCATTGGATGAATTCGAATTAGATGGAGGATATCCTAACGCTATTTATTCCATAGAAAACGCAGTACCCTGTTTCCTCCCTGGATAATAGCATTATGGTAAATATATATATGCATAATATGTATCCATCACCGCCATGCCCGTGCCTTTTTTCCATAAATTAGTTATTGTAGTTGCCTATGAAAATAGAAAAAAATGATCGATTTTTCCCCGTCATTTTCAGGCGTTCATCAAACAAATTAAAAAAAAAAATAGGGTTCCGTATAAAAAAAATTAAAACGCGGTGAAGAATACACGAAACGCGAGCGCAGCCGCGGGCACACAGCTAGTAATCAATAAAATAGAAATTATTTGAATATAAATTATTTAATATCAGTTATATGAGTTGCTTTAATTTTTTTTTTAAGAATAGGAACCGTAGTTCGACTCTATTAGTATGCTATGGGATATTATTATTACCAGTAGTAAGCAAAGATGTGATTATATGTAGTTTTATTTTTAAACATACATACATACATAACGTCACGCCTCTCTCCCATAAGCGTAGGCAGAGACCACATCCTTCCACCTGCTACGATCCTGACACACATATCTCGCTTCTTCATAAGCACCTTCATATATGTACTTTTCATTTGGCCTTTCTCCAGAACGTCCGCGATCTGGTCGAGATACGTTCGCCTAGGACGACCCTTACCAGCTTGCCCACTCACACTCGCCTGGTAAATTTGTTTCATCAATCATCTTTCATCCATCCTCTCTAAATGTGCAAACCAATTTAGCATCGCCTTTTCTATCTTTGACACTGCACACGACACCACAACGTTCCCTTATCACACTATTTCTTACTTTATCTCTCATTCTCACGCCAGCTATACTTATTATATTAGCTATTTAGCCAGCTATTCTTAGACTTCTCATCTCTACTGCATTAATCTTGCTTTCATGTTTCTTCTGTCAGAACCGGCACTTTATTTTTACTAATGTATTTTATCGATTGTAACTGTAAATATTGGGCATGCTCGAATGGGGCTGGCATACACTAATATGAAACAGCCTGTATAATTGTAAAAAATGGTGAATAAAATAAATCAGATTAAGCATAATTCAACGAAAAGCTCACGATTTTAGGAATCTTGGAGCCTAAATGGTCACAGATAGTGCAGTTACATAGGAGTTCTCTCTCGCAAACGGTCCGAATAATCTCTCTACTTAAGTTTTCCCAGGGGAATACAGTATGGGTAAGGTTACCATTACGTGGACTGTATATATACATTTCTGTGATGCTTTGACGTATGTATAGTATATAATAACAATATCTTCATATTGTTCATCTTCATATCATTTTCTAATTCTACTGATTACATTTTTTAAGGCTACCAGCCTCAAGTTTGATAACCTGTTAATAAGCATCAATAGGTGTGTTCCGGCAACATCTCTTGAGAGCCAAACACCTCTGGGTTTAGTATGTTTATCTTCCTGGCTGAGCCTATCATCATCTACCTACCCTTTACCCATATTCATTTGGGGACGGCGCAACTTGTCTTCCTCTTCTATTCCTCTCTATTTGTTGTCATTTCCGCATTCACTACTTTCCTAAGAATATCATCTTTCACACAGTCAATCCATCTTTTCTTTGCTCTTCCCCTTCCCATATAACCGTCCACATGCATAAAGTAAAAAAAACAAAAAAAAATCAATAAAAGCCTATAAAGTATTAAAAAGCCGCTATACAAATACGCAAGAAAACGAACCGAAAAAAAATATTGTCCCGAAGGGAAGAAAAAATACCTATATATTTCTACCGAAGATTGATTCAGAGCTATAAATTAAAAGACGCGCCGGGCTATCCCCCCCGTTGGCCCCGCAATTTGTCAGCGATGCATATCCCTTATAACCCTTAACTGGGTCAGTCCTGTTAATTATACTCGCTGGGCTTTACTGAGCTCTCGGAGTTGGGCTTTCTTCTGACGTAAACGGTCTTAAATCGCGATGATCGAACTGTTTGGACAGTCGAAACTCAATATTACCTTGATGTGGATGTATCAATAAATTTACCTGAATTATATATTTGAGATATAGGAAAAAACATAGCGATCTTATTTGAACCTCCCAATATAGTTTACGGTTTTAAGACATTATCATACAATATGGAGATATAGTATACATTCGTATTCGTATATAAAACTCTCAAAGTAATCCTTCCTATTCGTTGGATCCTAATGGTAATGGAAAAATTTGAATGGCCACACTAAAGCTTTTAAATAGTTACTAAATAACGAAATGAGTAGAAAAATATACTGAACAATTTTATTTGAATGTGAAGTAGCGAACTATACCCACCCCACCCACATTTCGCCAAGCTAAGTTCCGTCCCAGATGTGACGGGGGTGAACCTGTCACCATATCGGGTACAAATTCCAGACTCCGAGATGATACTGAGCAGAAAAACCCAATATCACTTGACCCGACCCGGGGATCGTTTCCGATACCTCAAAACGACAATCGTACCGTAATACAACTGCGCCACCGAGGCAGTCTTTTTTACCTATATAAATATATCTATCTTTTCTGCAGATGACACTAAATCTCGTCAACATAGCTATTAAAGAGAAACACAAATAAAAGAAGAAAATTTGTTGACAAACTCATCTCACCTTGTTATTACATTAAGTTGGGTAGCAAAACGAGATTTCTTCTTCCACTCTTCTCTCTCTGCTGACATCTCAACATTCACACCTTTTATACACACATCGACCTTCATACAATCCATCCAACTTCAAGCTTAATACTCTTTCAGTTACGTGACTTCAATTTCTCAAAATCAAATCAAATACAAAATACTTTAATCAATTAAGGTCCTTATGAACGTCAAAAGACTACCACCGGTTCGGAAAACAACCTAGTCATCGAGAAGGACGTGCAAGAAATCGTCGATCTAGTTTTTTCAAATGGAACTATACAACTCGGAGTTAAAAAGTTTATTAGTACATAAATGCACAAAGAATGTCATTTTCAGACATACAACTAAGGAACTCCATACCATACATGTCCATACCACGCTAACTACTTAACTTCTTTGTTACTGGTGAAATTTTCAAACTTCATCGTATATACTCAATTCTAATCTAGATTAACAATTCTAAAATAACACTAAAATGTCTTGTCTTATATATAGAAAACTAAGTGAAAATATCTGTCGAAAATTCTACACGATAAGCGATTTTTAAGTTAAATAAATTGATTTTTACCAATGATATATCCCAAGGTATAAATCAAAGGAATCCCCTCGAGTAAGCCTCGCTTTCGGGTCAAACAATTACTCAGCTCATTCGGACTAATTGTAGACACTGGCTTATACGGATTTTAAAGCTCGGATTTTCCTAACGAACTATCTTACGCTGGTGACTTTCGCCGTAACTTTACTGAGGACTCATTTGCATGACTATGTCTTGTAAGAAAAAAACGCAATAATTAAGACGTGGTAAACTATGCGGATTTGATTTTTTATTATATGTATGTAAACTGGAGTAAGATTAACAATTCATAAGCGGGCATTGTTGATGTAGTGTCTATCTGTCTTTAGGTTGACTTAGAATTCCAGAAACGCTGAACTAATCTTCGAAGCCACCATTAGCTAAGTTAGTAGTGCGGATTCGGTTAAAACCATTTAAGCAATTATATTACATTTATATAATGAGCCTAAGCTCTCGGTGAAGAAAAACATCGCGAGGATATCATATCATACCATCCACAACTTCGAATACCTGTCACAAAACACCAACAGGCATGTTTTGGCAGTGGCACTTTACTTTTTAAAAAACAGTCCCATTGGCAACAAGTTGACACTCCATTTAAATTTACCGCTCGTTACCTTGAAGTATGATTCGACTAAACTACACATTAACAAATGAAGATGGCAAACAATTATAAAACAAGTGTATGTAAATTACGTTTATTAGCTATAAATGTTCTTTCCCTTTCATGTAAGGCCTTTTAAAACTATATTTTAAATATAAAAACAACAGAAATTACTCCAATTGTAAACTGTATTTAACAAAACTTAATCTATACTAATAAATAAAAACTGAAGTATCTGTTTGTAATTTTTTTTTTTTACTGAATAGATATGAATGTGTACACGAAAACTTATCAAAAATGCAATTTTTAAAATTTTTGTCTGTCTGTCTGTCTGTTCCGGGTAATCTCCGGAACAGCTGGACAGATTTTGACGGGACTTTTTTTGGTAGATAGCTGTAGTTACTCCGGATAACTTAGGGTACTCTTAATTTTCGAGAATAATTAGGGGTCCGCGTAAAAAAATATTCATAAAAAATTTAATAAAATCCGATTCAATGCACATTTTACGGGCAAGTACTTGAATTTATGAGAAATATGTTTATATTTATCTTAGTACCTAAAATTTTTTAGGAAAATAATTAGAGTTCCGTACAAAAATATTAGAACGCAGTGAAGAACATATAAAACGCGGGCGCAGTCGCGGGCGCACAGCTACTTCCAAATATAATCCTCTTTCAGTGCAACACATTCGAGTTTTATTTCACGATTAAAAACACATTATATGTATAATTAATAACTAATTATTAATTATCCTTAAATCAAAAATTGAAGAGAAAATTCTATATTTTTTGTTCAAGGATCGACTTTATAACTTGTAGCAGTAGTAGAAGCCAAGTGTTTTATTTTAATTTGCAAACTCTCGTGCCAAGATCTACATTGGAAAGTTTTTAACAATGTCGCTTCTGAAGAACTCCTTTCAACAATTACTACTAATAACTTTTTACTTTATAGTTTATCGTTGAGATAGGGTTGGAGCACGGGTCCGGAAAGACTAACGGAAGTTTAATAATATAAGGTTTCTCTTATATATCTTATAAGTTGATCTTTGATCACAATTTTATCTGATATTTTAATATGCTAGTTATTTTTATATAGGGTAACACTCTCACTTGATGTTTTTTTTTATATTTTTTAATATGTGTTTTTTTATTTAGTCCTCTTGCATCTCAGACAACCCGAGTTTGTTTACTTTTTTTTGTGCCTTTATCGTTTTCATCTTATTTCTATTGTACAATCGTATTCTATTTCTTTTCTATGTGTTCATATTGCATTGTGGTTATGTCGAATCTTTATATTTACTTAAATCCTATTTCTAATTTATAATCCTTAGCATTTGACACACACACAACATATAATAGACCTTCGGTTATTCATCATTTTTATCAATGTTGGTGATAAGTGGCGATGTGGTTCGGGTGGTGAATACATTAAGCCTAGATGCACTCTCAAGTGATGCCGCCGGAACACACCTATAGGAGCTTAGCGGCAGGTTCAGAAACATCAAACAAGTCTGGTATTATTACAAAATTTCCTACAACCATGATATAGTTTTCTCACAACGTTTTCCTTCACCGATAGCTCAGCCTAATTATGGAGTTGGATAGTTGGGATCGAACTTGCATGATGCGCCCATCAATGCGGAATCCGACCGCACCACCAAAATGATCCATCATCATATAAATAGAAGTAAATATATTTACGGATTAATACCGGTTCCAGACAGCCCTAGCCCGGTTTAGGAATCTCCTCGTTCGGTGATTGTAATTAAAACTAATTTTCCTTTTTTCGCGAGCACAATTTGAACCAATACTGTAGCTTTAAAATAATCTTACATTGTGCCTCAGAGATCAGACATTCAATCGTTAGTACCATTGTGGTTTTTTTTAATTTCAACATGATCGTACGTTATCAAACCTTAAATAAAGTGCATTCCACGAACGATGACAAAAGCCGATAGGTGTGATTCTATAGACGGTTGGCATCATAACGCCGGACTACATCTACCAGATGGGTCTGGATATAAACTTGCTGATCTCGGAATGCCACGCATCTTTATATGTCAATATAATAGATTAATCACAAGTGTAAGGTGGACTCGATTCCGCGTTTACGATGAATCTCACTTAAATACACCAAAATCATTGAAATAGACATATGTAGAACGAACAGTAAAGGAAAGGCATGTAGTTGTATGCATAAAAGTATCGTCCCGAAATATTAAAAAAAAAAATATTCAAAACCTACTATGATGTCATGAGCTAATAAGTTGATGATGTTGGTGGGATTATTATCGACGTTGTTATGACTTCTAAGCGGTTCTGAAATGGTAGTTAATTGTAGACGGTAGCCTTAAACGATGACAAAATAATTTACGCTATTAACATCTGTAGTGAAATGGCGTATCTATAGCGGGTTCTGTATAGCGCTCGTAATGTAATTGAGTTGTGGTCGTTCTATTGTGGACAAGATTTCACGCTGAATACGATGTCACGCTCGTATTTTTCGACAACGAAGCGCGCTTCGACGGGGGAATGCGCGATAAAACGTCATAACATTAATTTACACGGACGTTTGAAAAAAAGGCAATCAAAAATTTCGCAAGCGGCTAGAGTTTAGTACAAAAAGCAGCCAAATGCAGGGCCGCAGTTAGACTTTCATGTATTGCCGCTTTTCTTTGCCCACGACTTTTTTTGATGTTTAATGAATTAAAAAACTAATATACTTCTGCCGAAATAGATCTATAGGTGAGTTATGACATATTTGAAACTCAGGTGTGGTCTAGTTATGCGGGTTAAACAAAAGATTTTACTATGAGCGCGATATTTACATTTTCGAACTGTTGACTGGAAGGGCATTGATATTTGCCCTAGTCAAACCCACGGTATTTATGGAAAAATACGGATAGTGTGCAAAAGTGTGGGGTGCAGTGTAATGCGTGTCATGCTAGTACATAGAAGTGTCAATGTATCTCGCTAGCGGTCAGTATACGAATTCTAAGTATAGTGTTTTATCTATGAACAGGATCCTTCTTAGTTGCGGATCGGATCACGTCCTGGGCCATTGTCGAAGATTCGAATCATGATCAACTGACGCTGTGTCTCTGACTGAGTTATTATATCGCTTCAAAAGCCTTGTCCTCGTGGATAATTGTGTTTTTCTTCATCCACGAGAAGAATGTCTGGGTACACCAGGATATACATAACATTCATATAAAGCCGTACACTACAAAAAAACAATAATAAAAGCTAAAAATAATAACCTGTAATTCGGATCAAGCGAACGCTTCTCATGGTTTCATTGAGTGGTTATGCTGGCGATAGAAGCGTATTTGTCATTAGAGGCGTTGATTAACTGCTATAGATGGATTACATTTATGTATTATTTTTGAATTACCATTTGAATTTCGTAAATCACGTAATCATACCGTTTTTTTATTAAAAAAAAAGATTTTTTTCAGGATCCTCTATATTAATAGAATATTGAGCGTTAAAATAATCTGATTACACACCTGTGGACAGTCTGAAACTTATTTATAAAGTACCCGAGTTGTCGGACAAAGTTTTAGGGCTGCCGCAACTCGACAATTTTGACAAGGGAATGTCCCCCCCCCCCCTCCCGCTCTGAACCTTGAGATTGGAGAAGGCCAGTTTGTTTAGTTTATGAATGAGTATGAGCTTATGATGATGATATAATAAATAAGTAATAAGTTGTTTTAACATCTTATCGCACTAACCTTAGACGCCGTCCAAATATTACGAGAACAAAATTTTAAAATATTGAACAGAGCACTTATCCCCCTATGATTATGATAAGCATTAGCGTAATTTTCAACAAACAAGGGAGATTAACTTACAATTATTGCTCAGGTAATCACCAATCAGACGTCCCCGTCTCCCGTGTCTGAATAGCCATTTACATTACATAAAAGGCTACATCTTTAACTATGTATGTCTGTCCGTTATAACGCGAGAACTGTTATGTTAAATAGTTTGCATGAGTATGTAAGAAATAATAGATAAAAAAACGTCATAAGAATAACCATTACCGTGTTCCCTTCTTACATCCTTATTTTTATTTTATACAAAAGGTAGCTACTGTTTGGCTGTCCATTAATTGGCTTACAACTTGGGAATCACTTATCCTGGTGGATATAACTCTTTTTTTAAACTTAGATGTATGCACATTTACCTGGAGGAATCACAAAGATTAGTAATAAAATTAACAACTGCATATTATTTTAAATTTAACCATTGAATAGATAAAATAATGTACCTACTTATGTTGCATTAAATAATTTATTAACATATCAAGCACTAACCTGCCGTTTACGCCAGCTTTCACTTGTTTTCTTATTGTCAATTTAACTGTGTATTTGAGGGATCAAGAATAGAAAAATTGCTAGTACACTCATCATTTATCCGCAAAGTAACATACGCTAATACCTCAGTTTGTATACAAAAATCCAGACAACTTAATACATCACTTGAATACATCATATTTAAAAAATTCATGTAAAATATTAAAATGAGCGGAAAAGGCTAGTTTCAAAGGAATTTCCTATGTAAACAAATTGAATGTGCAAACTCAATGTTGAGAACAATTTCCTTTGTTAGATTTTATTTCTTGAGCGTTGTACGGCGCCATATATAGAACCACTACTATGAACCTGTGGTCACAATAATTACACCTTAAATCGATAAAAACTCGAACTACGAAAATAAGTTTAAAAATTTTAAAAATCATAAACATTCACTTTTTTATACTGTGTGTGAAGGTATGAAGGTGTATAGAATGCTAGAAGCATTTAGAACGTTTGTATTTATAAGGTTAAATCTATAAACGCTTTGCATAGTGAATCCTTTTTTATATTATTTTTTTCTGTATTTGTTATAGTTTTTTTTATTTTGATAATCTTTCTTATGGCAATTTGAAGTACAGTTTGAACTGCGTTCAAGACTACCACGCAGCCATTTAACGTTTCTTAAATAATGTGATTGTTTGCTACGTTATTTTCGAAATAAATTGCATTGGTATATCTTTACTTTTTTATTTACTGACAAAACTGATGCAATGTAAATTTAATCATGTTAAAAAAACAGATATCAGGTTTTAATGCATATTTTATTACCGTTAATAAAATATAGATTAAATTTGACAATAATAGTGAACAGAATCAATACAGAAGATAATCTTTAGTAATAATTTATCTAAAATAAATAATATTTAAGAGGCAATGTAGCAGGAAAGAAAAGCATATCAGCAAATCCGCGGGTATGGTTAGTATCGAATATACATTTGTTTCCAGTTACACTAGCAATTTATAAATATGACCGGTGAATTTATTCAAGCTGTATTTCCCTAGTTAACAATAATTCAAATTAATCCCTTTGAGTAACAATTATTATGTAGACCTTTTGAAATGTTATTTAATACGAGTTTTATAATCGAGTTATCCATAGGAAGTACGGTTGTCACTCGAAGTAATTCGGTTCGCGTGTACGACTACGATAACAAATGGTATGGGATTCGGGTCAGGGTTACCACAATAACCACATGCACAAAGCTAACGAATAATTGACTAGCGTATACAACTGTATACTCTTACGGTCCTTTTAGTAGTTGCATATTTGTGGTAGGTAATTTTAAACTAAATCTGAACCGAGTTTCGGTGGAGTTAAGTATGTAAAAAAACTATGATTCGCTTTATTAGTTTATGTTATTAAATCTTGTTATATTGGATTAGATATCAGACCGGCTTTGCCTTTATTTATCTATATACTTGCCTTTATTTAATCTAGCAAAACCTTTTGTGGATAATCCTCTTCATTTTTTTGAAACGAAGAGCAATTGTGAGTATACGTACTTGTGCCAATGTCTCATTTATATAATTTTATTTATTTATTTCCTTAATCCTTAATTGTACATCATTTTTATTGAAACTATAATATAAAATATTAAGAACAAAGGCGGCCTTATTGCAGTCAAAAGGTTCCTTCAGATAATTTTTGGGTAGATAATCGGTAACGAAAGTAATATATACACATGAATATATAAAAAATAGGTAAGAAAATAGATATGCACACACAAGCACATAAATATACTCACTTATTACAATTTAATACAATTTTATCATATTTTTAAAATGAAAACTTTTTTAGCCGCTTTGAGCGGTTCTCGGTACGGAGAAAAATTTATAGATTCGCGTTATCGACAATACTATATCATTGGCTGCTATTGACATGATATAGTGTGTCAAGTATTCGATGGCGTTTAAGTGCTCTGGTAGTTTTATGTTGTCATAGATTGAAACATAATACATTAAATTAGCATGCTCGTACACTATAATATCCGTCTATTCAACCGAAAGACATCCAGTGGCGGAAACAGGTTCCCCTAATTAAGTGGCGGGATCGTCATAATCGGCACGCTTGGTATGTGGGTTGACAATCGCAGTCAGATGTTTGTGGTACTCAGAGGATGCTGGTGCTGCTGCCCAACACCTGGTTTTCCTTTAGTCACTTTTTACGGCACCCAGTGGAAGGTATGGGGTAGTACTATTCTAAGCCGGCACCACAAGGACTTATTAAATATTACATGTTAAAATATACTTCCCTTAAATAACTATAAAATTTCAAGAATGAATATTCCGTTTAGAAGTCTACGGTAGCGTAGGGTAGTCAATTTTATAATTGATCAACTTCTATTAATTTGTGTAACTTTACAAGTTTGTATAAGTCTGCAGTTAATTGATAGCCGTCTGTTTCAGCTTTTAAACACTCTGAATGTACTGTATTTAACTCTTCGTGTTTCAAGTAAAACTTTGTGCTTAACGAAAATAATGTTGGAAATTCAGAACAGTTTCTTCTTATCAGAGGTCATAACACGCTAGCAGCGAAATCCTTTTACTACACATATGTTGTGATGCCCACAGCTGAGACTTCATAATCATGCCATAATTGGTATGTTATATGCAATAATACAATCTTAATTACCAGAAATAATCTATTTTTTACTCAGAATATTCTCAGTGCTTTTACCAAAATCTCATCTGATGTTAAGTGATGATGTGGTTCAAGATGCTAAACCCACTCAGCTTAGAGGTACTGGTTCTTAAGTGATGCTGCCGGAATACACCTATTGGTAGTTGGCGACAGGTTATCAAAATTGAGGGTGGTAGCTACCTGTTTTTTTTTTTTTTTTGACGTGGGAAAAGCATTTACGCACTACCCTTACCTATTGCATTAGTGAGACCGAAGTCCCCCAATACAATAGGTAAGGGGGCACGGAGTGACGAGTTCCGTGCCAGTGTGGGACTTTCATTCGTACCGTCTATGAGACGCGCGGATTAGTCCACCGGGCTAACCACGCTCTCCGACCTGAATACCTACCATCCTCAAGTCTAAAAATCTGTCGCCAAGAACCAACCTATAAGTGTGTTCCGGGAGTGTTATCAGAAAATATGTCGACGAAATATTGTTTCTTTGTTAGTATATAAATGTTACCTATGCTAGATATTCCAGCGGCTTCGCTTAGTTATAAAGGTATCTATTACTTACAATTATATTCTGTTATTTTTATTTACAGTTATAATATTAAAACTATATAAACAAGATCTATGCACGATGTTAGAGCCAAAAGTGAATTTATTATTTTCGGAACTAAGTTCCTTAACGCGGTTTACGGGTAGTGCAATTAAGTAGAAATCGTCGCGTAAAGAAATGCCGGATGCTGGCTGTTTGTGTATCGAGCCCACTACAAGTAACACACGAGCAAGTGAGTGCGCAGCCGGGTGTGCAACTCGCTCTCTCTCTCTCTCTCTGCCCCTGTCTTTTGTTATCATATAACCTCAACATACGGTTTCATGAAAACGTATTTCTTGTGTGTTTGTGTGTTAGATAGATAGATCATATGTGAATATTTCATTATTGCAATTAAGTTTTGAAAAATAGAAACTGCAGCAAATGCGTGTAATACCGATTTAGAAAAGTAAGTTGATAAAACTGTACAACTTGATACAGGTATTTACTGTTTACATTTGTTTAATGTACATGTGATTTCATTGTTTACTATTATTTATTTTACTATTTAAATTATATGAAGACAATTGTAAAACAATGTATTCAAAGTCCAAAAGAGTATGGAAAGCGCAAACGCCAGAGCGCAAATATATAACATAAAAATTTAAATATACAGATTTCATTTCGAATTACATTCGGGGCTGAAGAAATAAGGAAATTCGTTCCTGACGGGGTCTCCCGACCTCAGAATTTTTTTTTAAAGCATTATTTACTTGCACTTGTGTATGCGTGGAGATTTTTTTTTATTTCTTTATTTAGAACAACTTTAATATGGTTGGTAATATAGCTTATAGATATAATATTGTAAAAATGATTCATGATGACAATATTAATGTTATTAATTAATGTATTTAAAATTAATTTCATGTAATTATATTTTAATTAATTCAAGTGCTCGTGGTCTTTTTGTGTCGACTTAATTCACTATTATCCACATAAGTTTTTCCATACATTATCTGAAGTACTAAAATATATACAGAAACATATTCAGATAATACATCTTTTTTTAAAGTTCGTACCAATTTTACAAGAAAGAATACACGTCGCGTTTAGTTTCGATGAGCCTTCGTAAATAGATTTTTACGGTAATGCATGCATGCACGTGTGAAATTGTCTCGAGATATTGGGCGGCACCGATTATACTGTTAATTAACATCTGACGCAGCCGGTGTATCCGTAGCGTGTCTTTTGTTATGGATAATGACGTCATTGTAGCGTATTAACTCGACCTGGAGGAACCGGACAATAGACAGAATATTAATCTAGGATGTAAGCTGATCCATACGCCTCGACATCTCCAATAATATTCATATCCTCTTATTCTAAAACTGTCTTAGAATTTAAAAACGTTAGTATTTTATTATTAAATCGTATATTTAAACATTATCTAATTATTACATATATGCATAAATATTAAGTCTCTCACCCATGTGGGTAGGTAGAGACGACATCATTTCACTTACTAAGATCCTGATACATGTCTTTCCTTTCTTCTACTTTGAAGATGGTCGATGGTGAGGAGGTGACAGTGAGGAACTCGTGTTGGCCAAAAAGGTGGTGGGGAGTGAGTGAGCGAAAAAACGAGTACGCCTTCTATGGTCGACGACGTAGAGTCATTGTGAACAACTTACGGCTACTGTAAAGATGGTTCCGGACATGTCTATCGCCCTTGGTATTAAAAGAACAGGCGAATAGAAGCGTATCAATGTTCAGCACTCCTCTCCATTAGTTCGTTTCTCCTCATTACCGGATCCTTCAAATCGTACAAGGAGACCCTCATTAGGAGGGCCCGCGTCTGCCAGACAGTAGATGTAATGTGAAAGCAGTCCCTATTCTATGGCCAAATAGGAACACCGTGGCGAGTAAGAATATAACATAACCCACGCTTCGCTGCCCAGTGGAAGTGGGTATCTTATGTAAGATCTTTCCACCGCATGGGTGCCGGCGACAGGGTGCAAGGAGATATACTTGCATATAGAAAAGATTTATTTGTATTAAGTTAAATTAAAAAAATATAAATCTCACTTCTGATGTTCGATACGAAGTTTAAATAAATTGGATCCCATCTCAGATAGCAAACCGTATTGATTATTTTACAACCGTACACGAGCCTTAATATATATCCACCGCCGCCATGGCTGTACGTTTTGGATTTTTTCTATAAATTATTTATTGTAGAAACTAGAAGCCTTTGAAAGTGAAAAAAAAACTCGATTATTACCGTCATTTTCTTTTTTTTTGACCTAGCTAATGCTGTTGACCGGAAGAGCCTTTACTGCTTCACCGTGACTTTGGGGGCGAGTACTGAAGGCACCCGCCGCAATAATGTAACTATCACAAGGTCAACAACATGGTACGAACCTTGGCTTGGCCGTTACCTGAGTGAAAAACTCCTGCGGAATTGTAATCCTAGCTAATCCCTATATTTTTTTATTTAATATAAATAAAAGGTTCCTAATAGGACCTATGTATCTGCGTGTTATTTGCAGGAATGTGTATGCAGTGTTGTGCGTGTAATGCTTGATGCATGGTCAGTGTCACTGTATCTCGCTGATAGCGGCGTCAAGAGCCTCCCCAGTTGTGGAACGGAGCACGTCTTGGGCCGCCACCGGAGGGGGACCCGGAGTGTGTGCTGGAGCGAAGTTAGCCGCCAGTCCCCGGAGGCGGGAACGGCAGTATCGCGGGCGTGGGCGCTGTCACGCAAGTAAACGCGGTTGATGCGGGAAGATCCTATTCATGCGAGTGATATTATCGTCGAGGTCGGTCAAGATGTTACGCGGTTGTCGCATCTTGGGGAGGGCAATCGGGTCGGGCGAATACGAGACGGCTTGTATTATAAGGGGGTTGGGGTGTGTCTCTGTGCGTTCGAAGAAAGGCTTTTCGATGTTCGTTGCAGTCCGCTTTTATAGGGATTGCGTTAGAGAGTGTTTAATTTAGTTTGGAGGGTAGTTGTCTCCTAACAAAACCATATTCAAATACCCGCTTGATTGATTAAATCTGACATTAACTTAGTATTCTAAATTAATCTCGTTATATTGACATAATCGAGACATTTACGTTATGATCCAGTTATTTAAGGTAATTCATTTATTAACTAAATATAATCAATGGTTTAATTAACAATTGTCCACGGTACAAAGCCGTGAGACCGGCGGCGGAGCCTAGGGAGGCTTAATTGCAATCTGTAATTAATCTCATAAATTGAAGTGACGATAAACCGCGGTAAACTCGCTTGTTTAATTATTATTTAACAAATGATTTTATTTAATAGTTTACTTATTAACAACAAATTCATGTAATGAATTATTAGCGAGAGTATTTATGTACTGTATCCTACTTGTGTAATCCTCTGATTTAATAACAGTATTGAGGGGGATGCATAAACATGCGATTTGTGGTGGCGACCATCTTGAATTTGATTTTTTTAATAATCTGCTGTATTATACTATGCAAGCTCTATAATTTGTGGCCCATATTAAGAGAGAAGTAAAGAAATATGTTATGCGCCATTTTGTGGCGACGGCCATCTTGGGTTTACAATGATGACTGAAACATATTATTGTATTATTGATGATAAAAGCGTAACACAGAACTAAAAGCGTCTATCAATTTACAAATCAGTCAGTCTTTAGGAATTAGGTAAAATATCAATTACTAGATGTGAACACAAGACTCAAAACAGGGTAAGCTAAATTAAACCTTTAATAATAGGTAATAAAAATAATAATAAAACCTATAAAAATAATAAAAATGTAGTGTGTACGTTGAATTTGGTATTGACATTGTCATAATACAGATGATACGTGATCATAAGGCATTATTTGAAGGTTGAACAATTGAATTGATAAAGATTTTTATAAATAAAATATAATCTTTTATATAGGTAAAACATAAAATTAGTAAAAAAATAAAATTAACATAAAAATTTAGACTAACGAATATCCCATGGAAATTCCAGAGAAAATACTTTGACGTAAAGTTCACCGAAATAATTCAAATTTAATTAATTACCTACCAAAAACCCAATGGTGATAAAGTCAATCAAATGTTTGACCAACGTTTACCCCAGTACTAAAGTGTTTCCGAATGTTCAACGTGACTCGAAAAAGTGCTCTAAAAGACATTTTTTTTTGTCACACACACACTCACATAGAGAGCCGCAAAGCTTTTCGGACGTAGACAAATGATGGCCAAGAGTAATGAGCCAACGTTTATTTCAAGCCTAAATTAATGGACAAACCTGTCCGCTGACTTATCGAACATTTTAATTAAATGACAGAGCGGTATTGTGGTGACATCGCGGGGCTTGGACCGCCTAAAGACATAAAACACTTTACTATCATTAATAACTCCAATGTAGCAGTATCCTCTTAATATTTAAAAGTATTATGCACTGTAATGTTGAAAAGGTTTATCTTTTAACATACACTGGCTTACGTTTTAAATTATTTCCCAGGAGTTTCAAGCGATTTGTGATTGGTTCCTGGTGAAACTGTCTGTTTAAGTTTGTCATCGATGCCTTTGATTTGCATTTGTTCGCCACTTACAACAATTGGATTTCTGCGGCCTTCACCAGGTCGTCGTTCCATCATGTTCGTGGCCTACCCACGCTGCGTATTTCAGTGCGTGGTCACCATTTGCAAATACGTTTACGCCATCGGACATCGGTTCTACATCCGCCACTTTAGTTTCAGTATCAGCCCTATAATTATCAGGTATCTGTATGTTTAATTTATCATTACACTTACGAAAAAGAATTCTCACATAAGGTTAACCTGATTCCAGTAAAAATTATCTTTTTAAGACAATAAAATCGTGGCAACTTGTGACATGTACGGTCCAGCCCGAAAACAAAGGTCTTTGTAAAAAATACACTTCTTTCGACAATTCTTCTCACTATGCTTATTTGGCAGGGAATTCACCCTCACATCTTGAAGCCAAAATGGTTCCAGACAGGGCAGTTCCAGAGGAGTTTCCTACTGCGAACTATCCGCATGTGGAATGAGCTCCCAGCGGCCGTGTTCCCGCGGAATACATGGGTTTTTCAAAAGTGGCGTGAGAAGGTTTTTATTGAGTCGGCAACGTGCACGTAATTTCTCTAGTGTTGCAGGCGTCCATAGGCTACGGTAACCGTTTACCAGCAGACGAATCGTATACCTGTTTGCCACTTTAGTAGTATAAAAAATGAGTATGATAAATATTTCATAATAATATGCGTGATGGTCGCGATACATACGAAGACGAGAACTGCAACATAATGTATTGTAAAACAGTAGAGGTTTTTTATAATAATAGATGATATTTCGTAAAAAGATTAAATTTATTATGGTAGATCTCTATAAAAGATTCAATATCTAAAGGGTCCCAATTATTATAACGGAATTCGAGTCTCTCGGAGAAGGGTGTTTTGGAAAAGGCGTTTAATAAAACTTTTATTAAAGCACGAAACTAGCTTTGTGACGGAAAACTTTACCGAGTTTATAACCGAAGTTTCTGTCAATTAGCCACGATTTGTAAATTCTGAAATATATTTAAAGCTTCCATTAATAATAATTGAGAAAATTTTCTAATTGATTTAGAAAAATTTGTAAAAAAATTAAACACCTGCACATTATCTCAAGATTTCTTCACTCTTCTAATGGTGATTTAGTTTCTAATGCACCCATGTGTCGTATTTTCTTTACATTTCTTAAAGTGATGGTTGCGCGCGCGCATCTTAAAAATTAACTCTCATAATTTTTTACTAGCACGCCAAAAGAAGTATAACTTTAAAAAGGACACCTTGAAGCTAGCTAGTCAACATACGATGCGCGCGCACACCGTCACGAAAAACCAGCACCCTGAAGTTAGCTGTCAACGTTTTAGTTTTTTCTATTATTACGTAAAAGAAGTTTCACTTCTAACCTGCGTTCAATAAGTACACACACACTTTTTTTACTGTACTTGTATGCTATCGTATACACGTAGGGTGATTAGAAAAAACAACAACATCATATAAATTCTATATCTTCAGAATTTCCTTAGAAATGTATAATAAGCTTATAGCCACACCCAATAAACTTGTATTAAGTTACTTTATTTCGTAACGGGGAATTTACTTAGTAAGTAATAAAATAATGAAACTGGCACATACAATTAATTTTAAAAAAAACAATCTTGATCAAATTTGTAATCAAATATGGGTTCTTCATGACTGTTCTATATATTTTTATGTATTGTTAAATAATATTGTTTTTTTTACAAACAGTAGTAGATAAACAGCCATAAATATAAGATGCAAAAGTAATAAACAAAAAAGGAGACTGAGAAATATGTTGAGGAAAATATTCGTTAATTAATAAAAAGCTCTGTTTTTAAGCCACGATTTGGTAACACGCGTTTGAGACTCGAAACTGTGAAAGTAATAAAGATCCGTTATTGCGTGTCTAGTTTTAGATTATAGAATTAATTGAATACCAATGAATAAACATGTGCGAGTAAAAATTAATGTTTGATATTATGAAATTAAAATCTGGTCTCGCCTAACCAACCATTGGACCAACACCGCATGTATTATGACTAAACAAGTAATTCAATTAAATTAATACTTGATTATATAACTATTATCATTTTAAGTCGTTCCTTTGTTATAATAATATGAAATTTATTGAAATTATTGACAGAATAAATAAAATACTTGCCAACATATAGTATGTTATGGTTATAGTATTATGACGCTTCAAGTGAATTTTTTATAGAAAAGTGTTTAAATAAGATAATTATCACGTCACATAAAACTTTTGTAAATACAGGATGCACAGCTTCTCTCAGTTATTACTATCCTCTGACGTCACACAGCTCTGTCGTCAACCTTCGTCGCGTGCTCCCGAATCGTAGTTTTAATAGACTGCAAATACGACAGCCACGGATGCCGTGGAGGGCGACAATTTGCAAGCGACAACGTAATGTAATTTGTTGGTAATGAGCATACGCTGGGAGGACAAGGAGTTATGTTCGAGAAAACTTGTTTTCACAGAAAATGAAATGGAACATCAAGATATACGGTTAATACGTAACTCGTAATTTATATTCTTATTTCTCCCCCTTTTTATTATTAAGTCACATCCTATTATGTGAACCGTCTAAATCGCCTGCTATGGGAAACCAAGGATTTGGCAATATATTATTATACTAGATGTGTGCCTGTGGCTGCGTTTTAATTTTTTTATACGGCACCCATTGGTTAATTATAACTAACCCTAATTATATTATTTTCCTTAAATGTTTTCGGTACTAAGGATAAAACATAAAACTATTTCTCACAAATTCAAACACTTCCCAGAGAAACTGTGCGTTGAATCGGATTTCATTTGAAATTTCATGAGTTAATTTTTTTACGTGGAACCCTAATTATTTTCGAAAAACAAAAGTTCTCTAAATTACGCGGTATAACTTCAGCTATCTACCAAAAATAGGCCCGTCAAAATCGGTTCAACCGTTCCGGAGATTACCCGGAATAAACAGACAGATAAAAAAAAATTGCATTTTTGATATAGGTATCGTATATTCAATTTTTTTTATTAGTATAGGCTGTATAGAGTTTTAGATAATGGGAAACATCGTGAGGAATCTATGGCATGGCGGTAGGGCATTTTGTAACAATGCCCGCCTGGTTAGTTACCACCCTCATGTTTGAAAACTTGTCATTAAACATCAATAGGTGTGTTTCGGCATCACTTGAGAGGCAGTACCTCTAAGCTAAGTATTAACCATCCTGGACCATATCGTCTCTTAACATGAGGTCCATTGTGATCAAAGCGCTAAGTCTAAATATTATACAAAAGTCTATTTTTGGTCATTTAACGATAAGTAAATTACAATCGAAAACGAAGACAATTGATTCTGTCGTCAGAAAAACGCCTTTAGGCAATCGTTAAGTGGCAACTAGCTATTTGATTTATTGTTTGACATTTCTAACATAATACGTATTTTAGAAAAATGGCACACATATTTTTTTATATTTATTAGCAATTTGCTTTGCAGATTGAAACTCAATTTTGCAATAAAAGTTATATTTCTGACACTTATACTCTGTAAACATGTTCTTTATCTATAATATCTATACTAATAAATAAAATTGAAGTGTCTGTTTATAATGTCAAAATTAATTTCTTTTACTAAATAGATATGAATGTATATACGACGCATGTACCAAAAATTCAATTTTTAAAATTTTTGTCTGTTTGTAATGGGTAATCTCCGGAACGGCTGAACCGATTTTGACGGGAGGTTTTTTTTGGTAGATAGCTGAAGTTAATCCGGGTAATTTAGAGTACTTTTAATTTTCGAAATTAAATTAGGGTTCCGTTTAAAAAAAAAAATCATAAAAATTTGAATAAAATCTGATTTAATGCACAGTTTTACGGGCAAGTGCTATAATTTATGAGAAATATTTTTACTTTATCTTAGTATTATAATTTTTTTAGGAAAAGAATAAGGGTTCCGTATAAAACGCAGTGAAGAATATATGAAATGCGGGCAGCCGCGGGCACTCAGCTAGTTTTAAAATAAGATTGTAGGTTCAAAATTGTAGTAGGATTTGAGCAATATTAATAAGGCTTAATTAGAAGATAAACTTAATTTATTTCTTCTTTTAGTTAAATCTAATGTAATAATAGCCGCTTAGTGCTACAAACAAACGTGGGTCGTAAGTCGTAAATATGTCGACCCGTTTGCGCATATTTGCCAGTGTCGCCATTGTTATTAGTTATGTAATGGGGTGCGGACGTCCGTTATTAAAAAAATCAAAAATAGAACGAGCGAGTGAATGTTATGAATGGAGTGAAATAGGAGATTGTAAGTTCGCAGTAGGTGGTAATTTTTGGCCGAATCTTAGTCTGTAATGGAGTTGTTATTATAATTTACTCATTAGTTTAAAATATTGGTGGATTTTGCATTATTATTAAAAAAATTGATAGTGATGTATATCAATTGGTTTTTACAGCTGTTTTTAAGAAGGTCGAACATGCAATCGATGTGGTTGACTTCTCTTCTCCTTCTTTCCTTTAGATAAGGTTACAGTGTATAGGCTTTGTAAGAGATTTTTATTTTGAAGTAATAACTTCTTTAGGTCGCTAAAGGTTTATGGATTCTCGGTAAGGGAGATTTATAGATTCGCGTTACCAATCCTATGATGTTATCCGTCAACATACTACAGTATGCTAAGCGCTTAGAGTTAAATTACATATATATATATATATATAAATATATATATATATATTATTATATGCTGTGTGGTGCCGGCCAAGAATGGTATCACACAATATCTTCCTGTAGGAATGGGCAGCAACATTCTCTGAGAACCTCAAACACCTACTGGGATCGCCAACCCGCCTGCCTAGCGTGGCGATTATGGCAATCCCCCGCTTATTGGGGGAGACCTATGTCCAACAGTGGACGCATTATGGTTAAATGGATGAATGTATGGATAATTATTACGCAGCCTATCGTATGTTTTGATTATGAAGAAACCATATGAAAATGTACATAACTATTGCTCGAAGCGCCAATAGATGTAAAAACCAGAAAAATGTCAAATGTCAGGTTATGTTAATAATTTCAATTAACAAATTATGAAATTTAAACATAAAAAAAAACAGTTTTCCATAGTTTTAACTTTTGCCGGCAGTCTTCATGGCTGTCTAATTTTTAATTATAATTACCTAATAATTTGGTTTGAAAGGCTTGCGAAATTCGTATGCCGGTAACAGCATGAAAAAAAAAAAAAACAGTGATGTTATGAAGGCTGTTAAGATGAATAGTCGACAGCGTTAAAAAAATTACGAACTCATCATTTATCAATAAAATATTTTATCCATACTTCCTAAGCAGTAGTGACGTGATATAAATATTTTAATTAAGATAATAAATGTAGTTATTGACTTAAGAAAATAAACGGCTTAAGCTAAAGGCTAACAAGAGTTGTGTGGAATGATTGGGCGAGCGCCAACACGTCCCCGGGAGCTGTTCGATCCGGAAAAATATGTTTTGAAAGTAACTAACAATTGTTTATAGAGTATTCCCGGGATCTCGGAAGTCTTGGGTTTGCTTCATCTGATTAGATCATTCAAGAAGCATTATATAAATAAACAACTAGAATACGACCTTCATACATAATTTATTTAAACCAAATTACAGTATATCATGAAACAAATACAATATAATATAAAGTTATTCTTTTATATAAAATATCAAAAACATCTATTGTTTGATAACTCTGGAAACTTAATTAAAAAAGAGACGTAACCTAAACGGTTCAATCAACACTCCATAAAAAGTAATGCTTGATAACAAATCGCTTACAAAGTCCGTACACACGTCCGTATAAATTTATAACCAGCAATAGAGTGACTTGCGTACACAGGTCCACACGCGATTATGGTTAACATAGAATGAACCACGATAGCGGTGCGGTCTTCTCAACTCTTTTATCGAGGATACTGTTTCAGAGCGCTCTGCCGTCTCCAGTGGAACCGCCACAGTATATGAAAATGTACCTGTCTTTAGGCTACCATATAGGTGTGGTTATCCCATGGTATGTATAGCAAGACCGTCAATCTAACAGGGAATCACACTATTTCTCTCCTTGGCTGCATTTTTCGTGGCTTCCGTATTTGTGTGTTTTAGTGAAGCGGGCTTCTCCTTGTCGACGGGTTCCTCAATTTTCGCCGTCGACGATGGTATCTTTGTCGCAGATGGATATGTGAACATCTCATGGGGGTTGTTTCTTTATCACGATTCCCGTTAGTAGATTAGTTGTCACTTAATACATTGTACGTATATAAAAGGTAGAGATAAAACAGTTGAAGACATTTTTCTCTTCGAACTATCAATCGATTATCTTTATTATTACAATTAAACTTCTTTTAACGCGATAATATTAAAATCTCAACATAATATTAATAAAAATAGAATCAGCTACACTTTTTGAGTATAGATTTATTATTTTCTTCTTTTTGCGGTTTAGTCGTTCTTGAGGAAGATTGTGTTTTAGAATTTATATGTACATATTTTTTTATCTTTTTGTCGGTTTCTGATCGGTTTCTAACACTAATTTATTTATTATTTATCTTATAATTTCTTACAGATTTTAACTAAAGGTTGCCAACGTAGTTTTAATTCTGACACGAGTATACTGGACACACACTCTTTCATTTATGGAACATTCGAATATTACGTAAGCAAAATTTTAATTTTTTTGGACTCCCTTCCATGTGAAGTAAGCTCTTACCCCTCCACACATGGTTACATTGCAAGCATTACCATGTTATGTACAAAGAAACGAACATTAAGTAAATATTGCTTATGTTACCACCGTTCGAAAACCCCGTCCCCTATTTCAGTAAAAGTAAGTAAATCTAAACCCCCACTACCTCCGCCCATGTATGGTTACGTAATATTTATACGGCGACGAGGCGAGTCCTCAACACTACGGCAGCGGAAAGCACCGAGGCAATAACCACGATCGAGTGGACCGATGTGGTCCCGGGCTGTGGGGAAAACAACGTGGCTGGTGAAGAAGTTTGATGTGGAGGGAAACGCAGTCGCGAACACTACAACCGAAGCGGCTAAGGATCTATAGGTAAAATTGGTGCAGACGCACGGCAGCAGGGCCGAAAAGAGAGCGCGCACCATGGCCTCAATACTCTTAATGGCTTCAAAAAATCCAAGAAACGTCCGCGTTTAATCATGGACGAGGCTCTTATGAACCATTTCGGGGCAATCTTGACCGCCGCTCGGCTGGCGGGAGCAAGCCAAGTCCTCTTCATTGGGCACTTCAACCAGCTGTCCTACATCGACCGAGAGAACCTCTTCGAGATGTCTTACTGCTGACCAACTGCAGTAGCCGAAATCACCAAACAACATCTCTGCACTCACAGGAACCCGATGGACGTGGCCTATGCGTTTAGTGAGGTTTACGACGGTATATACTCATCCAAACTGATAGTGAAATCCCTGAGACTCGAGGGTTACTCGACGCATTAGGCCACTTCATCCACCAAGCGGTGAGCGCCCCGGCGAAGGACATTGTGGACTATAATCTTAAGATGGCCATTAAACATGAAGACCAAAAGGTCATACAAGCTATAATTGCCCAAACCCTAACTACATGGTAATTATGCGGCCACGGACCTGGTTCTGTTATGCTTGTTACGAACTTTGTTAAAAAATTAAAATAATAATAATTAACCTGTACCCCAAATCTGACTAACTGTTGTGAAACAATTAATTTATAATAAGTAAACCCAATTAACAAAATAATTGTTACAAAATTAAAAAAAATCCTCTATAACATACTATATCCTAACAATATTAATAAAAAGGTGTGGACCCAGAGTCGGCAGAATGTGTTTTATTTAATTTTTTTTTAAATGTACGGCACTTTAGTGGTTATTATGAACGAGGTCATTAAACTATGACGTTTCCAGGTGGTTCTAGACCCCCTTTGTTTAATTTTTTAGTGATATTGCGGGTCGACCCAGTCAGTTCACTTTGCACATCGGAACGAAGGACAAAAAAAGAACCACGAACGATCTATAAATGCTACGTGTAAATAGTATTTCTATACTGTGTGTTATATTCGTGTTTGTGACAAATAAACTACAATCACCTCCCGGCGCCATTCTAGTTACCCACGAGCATAACAATATGAAAGTATACACAAGATAAAACGTGTATTTTAGTTTAAAAGCGAATGAAGTGAATCTTTTTTATTGGATTGAGCCGAGAGAATGAGAATTCGAGACGATTGGGAACAAGCGAGTTAATATAATATTGAGTGAGACATAATCGCCCTTTGTAGTATCAAACTCATCGAGTTTATAATATTATTTCGTTATAATAATTATTTTAACTAGTTTAATTTGATTCGATTCAAGAGGATTTCACTGATATTGTCTGCGAAGTTTATTATATTTTTTATTAAATCTGCGGGTATATTACGTTATGTTTTGTTTTGCTGTTGTTTTGTTTTTGTTGTTCTTGACCCGAAAATATTACATTGTTTGTTTTAAAATGTTTGCTTAATTAATAGCAATTTACTATTTATACTTATTAAATTAATTTGGCGAGAATTTTAGAATCAGAAATGCAATACATTTCTAATGTTTATCAAAACAAATAAAAAGGCGGATGCAAATTCATATGAAAAAGGATAAAATGTAAGTTTTATTTAATGTCATTGCTGTGTAAATCTATTCCTTAATTATAATTCATGTGCTACCTGGTTTAAAAAAGATAGATTTTAACACATAGATTTATTCTTAAAAAAAAGGATCATTTGAATTTAAACACAATTTATGAAAATGAAAATGGAATCTTTCCTATTTAAGAGTATATTTAATAGAATAAACAATAACATGAATAAGGGAACGTGTAAACTAGTTTTATAGAGAGTTAATAACATCGATATTTGACGAGTCGTCTTAGTCCTCTCAACCTCCTTGTATAAGTAGGTCCTGGGTTCAGTCATTATGACTTATCTTGATGAATTTTCTGGTTTTTTCTTTAGCTTGCGACGTCGGTGACGATGACGTGATTTCGTGATAACGGATTCGTTTTTCGTACCGGCGGTAAAGCGTGCAGCGGGGCAATGGTAAATTTTACGTCAGTTTAATTTTCCTTTTTCACTTAATTTATGTATTACATAGTAAAGCAAAAAATAGACTTACACCTTGTTAGAATATACGAAGCACCGTGAGCTGTGTGCCTCTAGCTTCACACTATAGTTTAGTCGGTCGCGCGTAACGAGCCGATATGGTGTGTGTGCTCTGTATGTATTTAATTAATATAGAAATAAATCATGTGATTGATATCATGTTGTGATCATTTATCCATGGCCTTACACACCTGACATATGATTTTTATAAAGAATCATGTTATCTTGTTTAGCGTTTCTCGAGTTATAAGCGTATTAAAAAGAATACAGCACTTTTTTTATTATTTCTTTCCTTCGTTTATTAATCTGAGGAAGTAAGTTGATAAACATAAATAAAAATGTTTTTGAATACTAATAAAAAAAAAATATTCGAATTTCCAGCTATGAAATATTACGTACAGATATTTCCCGATGAAAATTTTATTTTCAAAAGACTGTGGATAAGCAATTTCTAAATTTATTCAACAAGCTTTCTATTTTTAGCGCGATGTCTTTGAAAGTCTTTCCTCATTAACTCAAAACAGGTTTAATTTTGTTACATATTTTATACAAATACACACAAATTAAATACAGTCGAGTCTGTTTATGATATTACTAAGAACTAGGTGTGCCCGTGACTCCGTTTGCGCGAATAATGAAATTATCCAAAGTGTTTTTTTTAAATAGGACTGAACTGTACATGATTTATTTATAGAAATATTTATTGCAAGACCCTTCGTATATAACGTATACGAATATATATATACATTGAACCTTATAGGACACAAAAGGAATGAACATAATTTTTAATTTTATTTTATTATGGTTATGGCTGTGTGATGCTGGTTAAGAATAGTACCACCCCATATCTTCCCGTGGGTATTGCAAAAGGTGACTAAGGGATAAAACCAGGGGATGGGCAGCAGCAATCTCTGAGTACTACGAACACCTGACTGCAATCGCCAACCCACCTGCCAAGTGTGACGATTATGGGTATCATATAGGTCGCGGGAATCCGCTGGATGCGGGTGGCGGGTGGCGGGTGGGTTCTTTGGGGGAGACATATGTCCAGCAATGGATGTCTTTCGGTTGAATAGATATAGATGGTTCAAAATTTTATGTTCAACTAGCTGTAGGCCCGCGGCTACGCCCCGTTTAATATACTCTTCACTGCGTTTGTATTGTTTTATACGGAACCCTATTTTTAAATAATTTAAAGTATATTTATTTCTCATAAATTCAAGTACTTGCTTGTAAAACTGTGCCTTGAATCGGATTTTATTCAATTTTTTATGAGTTTGATTTATTTTAGACGTCACCCTAATTATTATCGAAAATTAAAAGTACCCGGAGAAACTTCAGCTATCTACTGTAAAAAGTCCCGTCTAAATCCTTCTAGCCGATCTGGAGATTACCCGGTACACACATACTGACAAAAATTTAAAAAATTATATTTTTGGTATAGCTATGGTATATACATTCATATCTATTTTGTAAAAAAAAAATATTTGACATTACAAAAAGACACTTCAATTTTATTTATTAGTATATATATAGATTATTCAAATTACTTTTCTTATATACTGGTAGATGCTATCTAATGTATTAAATATCTACTTAATGTGTCGAGTACCCATAAAAATAAGACAATAGGAAAACAATGGAAAGCTGGCGTAAACGCCAGGTTAGTGCTCAAGAGGTTAAACATGACATCTACGATAACTAAGTAGAATCATGTAAATTGGTTTAGTGAATCTCGAGTTCTAAGATAACTAATGGAAAGCAAGACAGACACACAGAGAGACGTCGTCTTTTATAAATATAATGCAAGGATAAAATATGAGAATTAAAAAATGGAAATATGAAACTGAAAGACGAACGAAACTTTCAGTAAATTAGATTGAAAGTATAAGTGATATCGGTAAAAAGAATTGTATTGTACTGTAGTTCAAACAAGAGGTTTCTTTTATTGTCTTTTGTATTCTTTCATTGTTTGCGAATTTGATCCGGGCTTCTTATTGTGATTCGAAATTTCAATAAATTGTTTAATTTTTTTTTATTCTTTATTCTTTCGCGATTGATATATGAAATTTCAAAGTGAATTTGAAAAGGGGATTTATCAATTTCTTTGTGAAGAAAGTTAAAAGAATTTACTGCGTGATTCTTTGTTTGACGGTTTTTTTATATAAATCTTTTTGCATTTTTGTAGTCATAGAACAAAGATATGAAGACTTGGGATGGGAAAGGTGAAAAAATAAAGAGAAAGAATGGGTGATAGATAGATTTTGAATAAATTTAAATATCATGACGGATCCAGTAGAATGATGGTGAGACATTTTAATGACCGCTTGGTTGGCTAATGAATAGGAAACATCTCTCCAAACAATATCTTCAGCAAGATTCAGAGCTCAGTGGCAAAATGGTAGAAATCAGCATCGGTCGACGTTAGTTCCAATTAATCTAAAATGATCCTGAGCTTTGTTTTACACAAAGTATGGTCTTGATAGCACCGTAACTTGATAGTATAGTATTTAGTAATGATTATTATTACCTGGCTACCTCTACTATTTACAAATATATCCCCAAGCATCTAATACGGTATCCCATCAATTTTTTAAATCTAGTATCAATACAAGAAATGTATTGAGTAGATATAAATTTTTCTAATATTGCGTATTATTGTTAAATTTCATAACTATTTTTTCTTCGTCGATCGTATTGTTTAGTTTAGTCTACTTTGCTTATTTTCATAGCTTAATGTATTATGGTATTTTGCTGTGGGGTACAGCAGCAGACGCTTTTTTATATTACAAAAGAGAGCTGTTCGAGCAATATACAATATGGGACCTCGCGAATCTCTAAAGAACAAGTTTCAAGAATATGATATCTTAACTTTGCCCTCCCAATACATCTTCGATAACTTAATTCTAAATAACTAAATTAACTTAATTCGTAAAAATTTAGACAAGCTCGATCTAGTGAATGATCATCATAATTTTAATATTAGAAATAAAGATAAGTTGGCCGTCCCACGCTTTAGGCTAAGTAAGTGTAATAAAATCTTCGGTTTTACAATAAGATCCCAAATAACATTACCGATTTACCTGACAATAAGTTCAAGTATTATCTCAAGCAAGTCTTAATTTCAAAAGGTTATTACAGGATGGATCATTACGTGAACGATAGTGATGTCTGGAATTAACCCACATCTCTGTGCTTCCGCTAACATTGGATAAGATTATGATTTGTTTAGTTTTTATATTAAAAAAAAATGATGTATGTATATATCATACTTAAAAAAAAAGAACCAGATCGAGTTTCTTGTCGGCTCTTTTCGACTGGGTTATTTTCCGAACCAGTGGTAGTGTTTTTTGACGTTCATAAGCGCTTTCCTGAGGCCTAAATTGAATAAAGATTTTTTTTAAGTTGAGTTTTGATTTTGAGTCAGTTCAGGTTTATTTTACGTACCGTCAACCGCGTCGTAAACTCTTCATCTGCATATTTACTCTGGTTAAGAGCTTCGATACAATGTAATGGACTATTTTCAAATACATTTATATAAGCTTCTAAATGTAATGGTATTATTTATCTAAGCAATTTAATTTTGTTTTTAAATCTGTAGTTTTGAATTTTCTTAAACTTTATTAGACATGAATTATATGCTTGAATAAAAATCACTTAATTCCATTGCGGCCAAAAGAAATTCAATTTTATTACCAAAGAAAAAGACGTTACAACTAAAAACATATATTTGTGTTGAAAGTATATACATACATGCAATTTACATTTTAAAAATATATTAATAAAATAAATATCAAATTATATTAACATCTGCTTAAACAAATATGCTTTTAGAATTTATTTCACATTGAATTTTTACAATAATATTCGAGATGTCAATTCAGATTCAGATTAATACTGCTACGAATTTATAAAAAATATATCAAAATACAGAAAAATATATTAGGGAAAGTCGATAATATAAATCGGATATACGATAAAGTACTGTTAAATGTACGAGTAAGATTTTGTTGTATTTGTAAAAAAAACATTATGCGAAACTGTCTAACAGCTGAAAGTTTTGCGTCCGACAACAAAACGAAATGTGTAAACGGTAACAATAGGATTTGGGAGATAACAGGGAAGAATGCACAAAGCTCGACTCCCGCTGTGTTCTCACGTACCCTGTCAGGAGGTTTTAAGGTAAAATAACCCCTCAACTGATTCGTTCTTGTATCTTATTTCCTTGACGGAATTGTTTTAAAATTTATAAAATCACCTGACACGCTGCATAACTACTTGTAAAACATAACATGCCTAGTACATTTCTTGACGATGAGGATATTTTTTGGTTTAGCAGCATTTAGTGATTCTCAGTAATATGCTATAATAAAGCTTACAGATTTACGTTACCAATTCTATAATGTCAGCCGTCAACATGCTATAGTATACCAAGTATACGATGACGTTTAAGTGCAGGCGCTCAGAGATAAATAACAAAAGTTATACTTCTCCTATGATTATCCTATGATTTGTATATGAATGAACTAAATATGTGCAAACATACATAAATATTGTTCGGAGCACTAGTAGATGTAAACCAGATGTAAAAAAAAATCTAATATTATATATGAGGTTATGTTATTAATTTCAATTAAACTATGAAATTGTAACATTAAATAAACAGTTATTCCAATATTTTGAGTTTTCACTTCTGTCGGCAGGCTGACTTGTTTTTTTTATGTTCGGGTTTTGCAATATTACTGTATTTTGTACTTTAGATACATCAGATATTTTTGTAAAAGAACAAGGCTTGAACCGAATGACTTTAAAATACAGTCACTTTGTCGAGTTTGACAAAAAAAAATTAAAAAATGATTTAATGGATACCTAGTCACGTTATTTACTTGTAAATTACAAACATGAAGCTTTATAATGTCCAATAAATATTAAAATGGAATTTTACACGATTAACTTGTTATAAATAAGCAATGGCGGAGCAATATGTTCGGAGCTGGCACCGTCCAGGGAATAAACTGGCATGTTGTCTAACTCGTGATATTGGTATACCTGACTTAGTTTCGGGATACCGCACTTAGTAGTAATTTAGTGACAGAGAGTCGTGACCCTTTTGAATAATAGAAACAGTTATACTTATTATTATAGGATTGTCAATTTTTTTTTCTACGGAAGTTATTTATTCTATATATTAAGTAATCAGCTGAAGCCGCGGTATCGCTGTCGTTTAAAATTTCAATTATTCAGTGAATTACTACAATATACTTATTTTTTAAATTTTAGTTTTATTTAAAATTTTACTATTATATATTATGTGCTGTTCATAATTTGATATTTTTATAATTTGGCTGGGTAAGATACATCTAAGAATAAAACATAATATCCGTCTGTTTGTTATGTTTATAACTCGAAGATGTCTGAGTCGATTTATACATTTTTTTATCATATTTCTTTTTTGGCTAGTTTTTTTTATCTGTTATTAAAGTGTCACCAAAAAGTGACCATCAACTAAATTCTTGTAATGGGTTACCTAAACCGTTAATATGTCGATTACCCATAAAAATGAGACAATAGGAAGACAGTGGAAAGCAGGCGTAAACGCCAGGTTAGTGCTCAAGAGGTTAAAGGTTTTTTTAAAAGGGTTAAAGGGTAATTGTATAGTTAAGAGTTTACATAGAGTAGACATTTTATGTAACTAAAACCACCGGCGCAATTAGTTTATCTATATTAATAAATGCAATTGGAGTATCTGTTTGTAACGTCAAAATAATATTTTTTTACTAAATATAGATTGTATCTATTATATATTGTAAAAAATATATTGTATTGTATATGATTGTATTATATATACGATATCTATACCAAAAATACAATTTTTGAAATTTTTGTCGCTCTGTCTGTCTGTTTGCACCGAGTAATCTCCGGAACCTCTGGACGGGTTTTGATGGGACTTTATTTAGTAGATAGTTAAAGTTACTCCGGGTAACTTAGGGTGGTTTTAATTTTCGAAAATATTTTGACTATATCTTAGCACTAAAAACATTATTAGGGTTACGTATAACAAATCAAAAAGCGGTGAAGAATATATGAAACGCGGGCTACACGATTAGTTTTAGAATAAAAATAATATAATAAGTAAATCATACCAAAATTATATTAACATTTCTTAGACGTCTAGTCATGAACGATCTGTGTATGAAGGTATATCTAAAACCCATTTCGGAAAGCCGTAAAGTTGTTGAGTCGATCTCTAAACGCATTTTAGCTCGTTTTCACACTGGAATCGAATCGTCGACCCCTACAATTCAGGCTATAGAAAAAGTTATTGTTACGGTTGGACGTAAAAAGGCGCATTTAATTCCCTTAGCTGCCTTAACGCGTGATTTGATTGTGTCCATGGGAAGGTCGGGCCGGATTACGAAAAACCCATGTCAACCTTACGGGATTATCTACTAATTTAAGGGCGTGCAAACGCTCAGATCTTTGCATTCCATAAATCGAAGGTTCACTCCCTCTAATTGCCGTCATTTGTTTCCCTCTCTGTATGTATATTGTTTGTTACAAAAAATTACATTGTACACGTATCTGCGAAAAAATCTTTTTTATTACACGCTTGTATTAGCTTCGCCTGTATGTAAGTATATAGGTAACGGAATCATCGAACTTAATTTTCATTGACTTTAAAACGTCGAATGATATTGTAACTTTGCGCACTTACCAAGGAACGATGACAATATAATAATTTAAAAGTTTATCCCAACACCCTTACCAAGATCTTGTAACAGATTAAATTTTATCACCACCCAGAGAATATAACGGAAAATATGTTTACCAAAATTTTGGCATAGTTTTATGAAATATGCAATATTCTGAAATACGTAAAAGTTGCGATAAATTTAAAGAGGTTACGATTTAAAAAAGGACGCAAAAAATTAAATATTGGCAAAAAAATAATGCATTAAATATAGGAAATTTCAGTGTGTTTTTTTTCAGTTGTTTATATTATAATTTTATTTTAAACTAGCTGTGTGCTAGTGTGTGCTAGCCGCGACTGCGCCCTCGTCTCATATATTCTTCACTGCATTTTTTTTTATACGCAACATTAATTTTTTTTTAGTACTAAGATAAAGTAAAAATATATCTCATAAATTCAAGCACTTGCTCTTAAAACTGTCCATTGAATTGGATTTTATTCAATTCTTATGAGTTTAAATCTTTTTTGCGGAACCCTAATTATTTTTGAATATTAAAAGTACCTTAAGTTATCTGCTGTAACTTCAGCTATCTACCAACAAAAGTCCCGTCAAAATCCGTCAAGCCGTTCCGGAAATTAGCCGGAAACAGACAGACAACAATTTAAAAAAATTGTATTTTTGTTATATGTATCGTATATACATTCATATCTATTTAGTAAAAAAAATATTTTGACATTACAAATATACACTTTAATTTTATTTGTTAGTATAAATAAATACTAGTTTACCACAAAATCATCTGATCTTTGCACTCATCATTATTATCGAATGATGTTCTTTACTGGACATAGGCATCCCAAAAGGAACTTAACAAAGACCGTTCTTGTGCCATAGGATTGTGGCGACATGCTCGCCCCCTATCTCACCTGGGACAGAACTAAGCTTGGCAAAAT
This sequence comes from Samia ricini, assembly GCA_014132275.2. Lineage (NCBI taxonomy): Eukaryota > Metazoa > Arthropoda > Insecta > Lepidoptera > Saturniidae > Samia > Samia ricini. The sequence goes on from AP028158.1 coordinate 20,217,664, forward strand.
ATGGGTGGTGTAGTTCGCTATTTCACCTCTGCCTAACCCTTCGGGGATAACAGGCGTGAGCTTATGTTATGTTATATTATTGCGTCACCTGAATCCACCAGATTTTCGTGACCTTCGCTCAGACGTCGATCCACTTTTCTAGAGGGCTAACCACATTGCATCTTCCAGGACATTATTTGAGAGGAGGCTATTAGAGAAACTGTTGGTTCCATCGAGCATCGGTTCTACGAGTAACATACTGCGCTATCTGCCAGTTATAAGTTTGACAATGCCAGTTACCTTGGTTCTTCTTAGGATTATGACTTTGTTGATAGTGTAAGCGGATTCTGTACCGATGGATGTAAATTTGTAGCTAAGCTTTTGTTGAAGGAAAACATCGTAAGAAAACATGGCGATAAGGCATTTTCTAATAATTTTCACCTTGGTAGATACCACACTCATGTTTGAAAACCTGTCGCTAAGCACCAATGGGTGTGTTCTGGCAGCATCACTTGAGAGGTGGTACTTCTAGGCTCAGTCTGTTTATTATCCTGGAGCTCATCGTCACTTAACATCAGGTGAGATTGTACTCAAAGCGCTGAGCCTATATAGTATGTAAAAAGTTCTGATTCGATCACGCATTGAAACTCCGAGCGTGGCCTTTTTGTCCTTTGGGTGACCTCGCGGCTTTTTGTGAGCGCCATTGTGAATAACCACGTCTCAGCAAGAGATACTATTGACATTAATTTCAACTAAAAACTGGTAGCAAACGAGACGGGTAAAAATATAAAATGTCTTACAATCATGCTATGATTTTATCACCGAAACTGGACCACATTTTGGGATTCAAACTCGCTCTTATCTAACACCAAACCACCAAACCTATCTAGTTTACGCCTAAGACATCATAACTTAAAGGTAATTAATTTTGTTTTATGAAATTAAACTAAGGGTGATTTCTCGAAAGTAAGTTATTCAGAGAACAGAGAAAGGGGTTAATATTTATAAGAAACAATATCCTCAAGTACGTAATGACTCGATGAATACGAGATAGTATTTGCCATCATCATTTAAAAAACTCGAACGCTTTTATATAAAGAAGGTTGTACCGTAGAGGCGTGTCAATAGTAAATCCATTGAAACTAAAGGACAGACGGGTGAATAAGAGAAAATATATTGGTAAGGTGTACATTAAATATTGCATTATTAATTTCACCGGCATTCTTACACTGTATAGGCTGTATAGGTGCTTTGTCTACAATCTCACTCTATGTTAAGTGACGTGTTCCAAGATGGTAAACACACTAAGCCTCTAAAAACTAATTCTTAAGTGATGCTACCGGAACAAACCTATTGATGTTTGGCGACATGTTTTCAAACTTAAAGGTTTACTTAAAGGTAAACACAGGAGAGCAATATTAGAAAATGCCTTTCCACCATGGTTTCCTCACAATGAGTTCCTTGATCGAAAACTCAGGTTCATTATACAGTTGGATAGGTGGGTTCGAATCTGTGTTAATCGATGCGAAATCCGACAAATCTAATAACTGCGCAAACATAGCTTAAAATAGTTATATAAAACAGATAAACCAGAGCTATCATTTGCGGACAAACGACATTTTAGGATAACTACGATATTAAATATATATCAAATTTTGACATAAATGCCTAGAACAGATTCACTAACGTTTCCCTAGATTATAAATGGTGGTAATATTTTGTTCTGGTACGTTCATTTACAATCCGCCCTGTGACGGATAGTATCGATATATTATTTAAGGATGCCTAAATAATGCATAAACACTGTAACATTTCAATAGATTAAATTGTAACAGAACGGACATGAATTAAGACAAATATACAATTAAGAAAGTTTTCATATCAATTGAACTTATTTGCAAATTGGATTTAGATCGTGAGTTCGTTCGCTTCTAATGGTCTAGGATGTTTTTTTAAATTATTCCAAAGTAGCTGTTCGCCCGCGACTGCGCCCGCGTTTCATATATTCTTCACTGCCTTCAATTTTTTTTTATACGGAACCCTAATATTAAAAAAATAAGACAAAGTAATCTCATAAATTCAAGCACTTGCCCGTAAAACTGTAAATGAAATCGAATTTTATTCAATTGATTTTATGAGTTTCAATTTTTTTTATGCGAAACCCTAATTATTATCGTTTTCATTTTCTGTAGGAAATGTAATGTTTAACTTAATTTAAAAACAATCATTAACAATACAATTTACGGTACACGAGAGAAGATGACACAGCTAGTATAACGATTAGATAAACTAACGTAATTTATTATATTAATCAGAGGCAATTTTATCAAATAATAATCACATACTAGTCATTCATTTTGAGCACCTTCCCGGCGTTTACGCCAGCTTTCCATTGTTTTCCTATTATCTTTCTATTGTTTCATTTTTATGGATACTCGACAACTTAGTTTATAAAAATATAAAATATTTACGATGAAAATAAGTAAAATGGTTCCTGAATTAAACTTTGAAGATATAATTTTAGAAATTATATACCGTTCCCATCATCTATGTTAATAAATAAAATTGAAGTGTCTGTTTGTAATGTCAAAATTTTTACTATATAGATATTAATGTATATACGATAACTATTCCATATCTGTAACTTATAAAATTTTTGTCTGTCTGTCTGTTTGTTCTGGGTAATCTCCGGAACGGCTGGACGAAGTTTAAAGGGACTTTTTTTTATAGATAGCTGATGTTACTCCGTGTAACTTGAGTACTTTAAATTTTGGAAAATAATTAGGGTTCCGCGTACAAAACTCTAAAAATTCCTAAAAAAAAAATAAATAGAACCCTTTTCAGTGCACAGTTTTACGGGCAAGTCCTTGAATTTGTAAGAAATATTTATATTTTATCGTAGTACTAAAAACAAATTAGGTTTCCATTTATAAAAATTTAAAAAAAAAACGCAGCGGAGAATATATGATACACGAGCGCAGCCACTGACACACTGCTACTAATATATGTAATACAAAAAAATAACACTATTTTACAAAATCAAAAATCAAAATCAATAAAATCTTTATTCAATTTAGGCCCCAAGAAGGCGCTTATGAACGTTTTTAAAACACTATCACCGGTTCGAAAAAAAACAACCCAGTCGAGAAGAGCGCAGGCAAAAAACTCGATCTGGTTCTTTTTTTTTATAAATATAACATATATCATTGTTTCCATTTAAAAACTATACAAATCATAGTCTTAGCTAATGTTAGCGGAAGCACAGAGATGTGAGTTAATTCCAGACATCACTATCGTTCACGTAATGATCCACCCAGTAATAACCTTTTGAGATTAAGACTTGCTTGACATAATACTTGAAATTATTGTCAGGTAAATCGGTAATGTCACTTGGGATCTTATTGTAAAACCGAATACTATTACCTATAAAGCTTTTATTACACTTACTTAGGCTAAAGCGTGGGACAGACAACTTTCTTTATTTCTAATATTAAAATTATGACGATCATTCACTAGATCGAGCTTGTCTAAATTTTTACGAATTTGCATTAAGTTATACACTTTGTTGCAATCAGTATGGTAAATTATAATAACAACTGCAAACTGCATAATATTTTTTACGTTTACTTATATAGTAAATGAAAAAAGATACTTTCAAACAATTTCACTAAAAGGTACGAAAATGGAGTAAATTAATCTAGGTTAATTATGAGTAACAATACAAAGTTTTGTTCGTACGCACTGGGGCCTAAAAACACTACGTTTTAACGTTTGGATCGGTGTACGAAACGTGTTTTTATTTATTTATTTTGCCAAATAAAGTAGGACTCAGTTAAATAGAAACAAAAATGTGTAATAATAATGTTAACACATAAAAATAACAGAATCAAAACATTCTCATTGTCAACTGTCAATTATAATATTTCAAATTTACGTATCAATAACATTAATAACAGATAATAATCGTAAAATATTAGAATTACTTATTAAAAATATGACTTACAAAAAAGTAAATCAAATAATAATGGTCATATATAGTAATTCAGTAAAAAGTTTATTATACATTAATAAAATATTGAAAGGCAGTTACTTGAAGATCTGCCCAACTACCCTTTTATATATATTATGCCCACAATTAGTCCAGTTATAGCTGTGGACGCTTCGAAGCCAAATTATTGTAAGTTCTAAAAGTTTAGTTAAGATATATTTCCTATATTTAGAAAAAATAGCAAGGGATGCAACTGGAATAAACTTCTACAGGTTCAAATGGTACATGATGGTTATTGGTAATCACTTGCCAATACATCATCAACTTGAGGGAGTTAGCTACTCAGACGGGCATTAGAAACAGCCTCACCTATTATGTGTTATCATGTTGTTTTCATACATGGAAAGCCAAGGATAGAATATGGACTTACATCGTTTTATTGATCACTCGATTACCATTATCGCTTCATAGTTATACAGATGTCCTTACTAATATATATATATATATATATATATATATAAGTGTACGGATATAAGTTATTGATGATTACAACTGGGCAAATTATGTTTAGTTTAGTACTAAATAATTGTATTTGTGAGTATAGCCTCCATACTATTAATACTAGTGTTTGCTTGTTGATCAAAATTCGACAGAATCATTACTGAAAGTTTGAAAACTAAACAATAAATAGAATCGAAAATCATCTTGAACTGTTTTATCTTTGCCTATTTATATGCAAGTTCAGGTAATGGATTTTATATAATGCTATACCTAAGCCGAAATTATCTACGCTCTATCATAATGTGAAATATTAGGATGCTTTCTGTGTTATTTTAGGTCGCTAATTCCACGACCAATTGATTCTGCTTAACAAGTATTAACATAACATTTATTTAATACCCTATTCTCTTCGTAATCAGTTTAAACGGGTAGTAATAACCAAACAGTATGCTAAAAAAAATAGGCAGTGAGATATAAATAAGGAAAGTAAATGACAGTAACATAATAATAATTCCATGTAATTACTACTTTACTAACTAAGATTAACTTGGTTTACGTAACATAACTAAGTATGTATACTTAAAGAAATGAATAAATAAGCAATTGTATTATACAATTAAAAATGTATTTTAAAAACAACACAACTAAAATTAAAGTTAATCTAAAATATAGCGATAAAACTGTAACCATTATAAAGTAATGTAACTAAATTAAGATTATAAATAATAAAGGATTATATAAAGTAATTAATCATTTCCATTATAATTTCATTCCCAATTCCCAAGTCGGCGCTGTGTTTTTTATTCTTCCATACGGCCCCATCAGCCGTCATTTCTCATTTGTCTTTCATATTATTCATACAAACTCTCTTTGGCCTTCCTCTACTTTCTTCTCTTTCATATTCATATTGAATACTATTTTATCCACATGCGTTTCCTCTTTACTTATAACATGTCCATACCACGACAAACGACTCCTTTTCAACTTTTCTACCACTGGCGCAACTTTTAAACCCCTCCAATATATTAATTCCTGACTTTATCTATTCAAGTTACACCACAAATTAAATTTAGGGGGGTTACTAATAATGGATATAATAAACAAGATAAATGCGAGACTATTCTTTTTAAATTTACGAGGGAGTAACAAAGTTACTTTTACGGTGAAAATTTTACTAAGTAAGTACTTTAGTAAGGACAATTTAGTAGAAATAATAAACGCGGATAAAGAAATAAAGCTAGTGCGTACGTAATCCGTACAATCGTGACCGCGTGCTGAGCTCTAGTGAGTGATTGTGGACGCCCTGAACCCCGAGCAGCGGTGAACAATACCAAACCATCATTAGACAACATCTATTGTTTATAAAATAATTCACCCAGTCATTCGATTTTATGATTAATCGTTTAAATTTCTTGGCGTATGTATGAGATTTTTAAAGCAAACTATGAGTTATATTAAAAAAAATAGAAACAAATAAAGAAGAGGGAACATAGAGTCAACGTTTTGTCTGTATCGATGGTAATTTCATGGTAGGTTTTTTACGCACAACTATAATTATCGAGTTTTTGGCGGGATCTCAGTCTGACATGTAGCAATTGTTTTCTTTAATTCATTAAACTTGTGTACTTGTCTCTATATCATGTAATCTTGGTGGCGTCTTGTGTGAAATAGTTTAGTTATTGTGTTCAAGTTAAGTTTATTATAGAAGACAACGCGTAGCATACATTCTGAGGTGCCGACAAAGCTCAATGGAAAGTTCGAACAGGATAGGCCATCGTTCTGTTGGAGCTTGGTAACGCTGATACAAGATTGAAAATCTTACCCACATGACATTGGCACAAATTGTGTGTACACACAGATTGCCATTAACTAAGAAGAAGAAGAACTATAATTATCGTATAAACTCCTCTAGCGATTTTTCGGAACCGGGGTAAAAATCAATTTAGTATGTTTCGAAATCTAATGAAGAATTAATTATCTTAAACGCATTAAATAGTACACGCTTTAAAGCTTTAAAGAAATTATAGTGTATTTTAATTTACTGATATAAGTCATAATCATTTTTAGAACAGATTTTTTTTTGTTTTTACACGAAAAAAAAATATCACGTTCAAAAGCTTTCCTTGTCGTGTCAAATGAAGAATTTAATACTATTTGCGTTTTCTGATTCTGTACTATTGTTCGACGCTATGAGTTGAGTTATGAGTGATGAAATATTGATGTAATTACCTAGGTACATATATTATCTACCTATTGTCAACTTATTTTAAGGTTTATGTCAGCGTCATCATTTCTGACGGCCGTAGATTCTTAACTTTATATTTTAATCGTGGTTCTCTACAAATATTGCAAAATTGTATAAAGTTTGCCAGTTTATACTAGTACAGTCTTACTTACAGTACTAACTAATTTATAGATTAAGGGTTAATAATTATTATGTTAAAACAGGTTGTGTAAATAAATGATTCCATTGCCTTTTTTTATAAAGACAAAGCGCTCTAAAAATGGACCTTTTTCGTATTCGGAGAAACAAATACTAATAAATGTGTTTAAATAAGTCGCAGACTCACGGAGTAAAGGGTTGTTTACACTACAAGAAAAAAATAATGGACAAAATTGCCCAACACGGAAAAAAAAGAGTTTCAAGTTTTTATTCCACCAACGCATTTTCTATTAACTGAAAGAATTAGATCATCTTTGATCGTTGATCTTTACTATGATCGTAATGATCTCTCTATTCGCACCCTGAATGTTCACCGATCGAGTTTATGGTGAAGTGTGATGTTTAAGGGAACTAACGTTTCGCTTCCGTGTTATATGAAAATAAACTGGGTAAGATTATAGGGTGTTTATTTGGCTTTAAAATAATAGTATATGTAATGTGTCACCCTCAATTATGAAAACATGATGCTAAATATAAATTGGTGTGTTACGGTAGCATAACTTGTGAACCAGTACCTCTAGGCTTAGAGTGTTTAACATCCTGGACCACATCGTGATTTAACATCAGTTGAGATTGTGGTCAAAACACTTAGCCTAAACAGTGTGTAAAAAAACTACTGAATTAATGGTTATTGCGACAAAATTATAAGGACATGCGGTCGGCAATATATGAAAAGTAGGTATTTCAGAAATCTATTGCTATCGCGTTGCGCCCCAAACAAACAGTTATAAAACACGAAAGGGACAAATGCAGCTCTGGCTGATTTTACTGTATGCAAAATAGACTAAAACATCACTTCGTAGTAGCCCGTTTCCTCATCCAAAACCTGTTTTTATTTTCTTTCAGTTATACAATAATAAAGACTTTGGTTATACCTCTACGTTTTACTTTCTTAATTTAATCCATCAAATTTGATTTACGAACGTCTGAAAATGATAGTGAAAATCGAGCATTTTTTTAATTTTGCAAGGCTCCTAGTTACTGCTATAACTCTCTAATACCTCTTAACCCCTTAAGCACTAACCTGGCGTTTACTACAGCTTTCCGTTGTCTTCCTATTGTCTCATTTTTATGGATATTGGGGACATATTAAGGTATTATAGTTGGATCTCAGTACGTAATCGTAGATTTACCTTCGTTCAGCGATATTGTAACATTAATTGATTAAAGACTAGGAAAGCACTATTTTCCGGTTCTAACACATATTAATATACAATTAATACACAACAATTTTAATGCAATTATTTATTTTATTGTAGTATAATTAGTTTGGTTCTTAAAAAACATTCTTGGTTAGTCAAAACGGGCATTATTAACTACCTACATTATTACTATCTATCATCGCCCTACCACCGTCAGATGAAATGCTATTAATAAACTATCGATTTTCTATATATATATATGGAGTTCCTATGATGCACCATAACCTCAAAACTACTGAACACATCAGGATGGGACTACTATCATTCGACATAGAATTTTTCGTAGATGGTTATATGCTATTTATTTTTTGGATTCCATGGATAGTTTTTTTTCGATTTACTATTATGTACATTTTTTCCTCATTCATTTGATTTTTTAGATATAGTGAAGAATATATGAAACGCGGGAGGAGCTGCGGGCACCAGCTAGTTTGAATATGGGTTTAATAATTCTTACAGATATTAGACGCACTTAAAATCACCCATTGAACAAAACTCAAAGAGTTGTTCTCACTTAGGTATTCGATTCAAATACATGGTGCGCGAATTAACGAACAATAGGCTATCCCCTCCCCCTCTCGCGCCCATCCATCGCCCTCCCTTCTTTTCACTCGAACCCCTGATTTAATTTAATCCACCACCCTTGACGCGATTGTTGGGGAATTAGCAATTATGATTCCGCCTATCTTGAAACCATCGAGGGACGAGGTAATCCCATAACGATGGAAGCCTTCAGTTTGATGTGAACTTAAATTTACGCAAATTTTTTTTTGCGTTTATTTCATTCATAAATTACACTCTGAGTTCATTACAAATATAAACAGGCTGCTACCTAAACTAGGAACTTCCGTATTACAAGCGGCAGTGATTATTGATACCATATTATGTAAGTGATGATGGCTCGGTTGGTAGTGTGGTTGAATTCCACATCGATGGACGTAGGTTCGAATCCAGTTATAAATGAATCTGTGCTTTAGATGAAGGTGGTTAAGTTATGGTGGAAGGTGGTTAGGTAGTAATTTCTAATAATAGCTGCCTGGCTAACTATTAAACCTGTTGTCAAGAATCAGTAGGTGTGTTCTGGGAGCGTAACTTGAGACCACTTACCTTTAGGCTTAGTGAGTTTACTATCCTGGTCGTCACTTAAGATTGGTTGAGATTGTAATCAAAGCGCTGAGCGTATACAGTATTAAAAAAACCGCACTGTGTAAAATATATATACTACATAGATCACTTGTCTGAATGGTTACAAGATCCATTGATGTATATAAAAAAATATTTGTTTTTTATATTTGTGTTTATTGAAACATACTCGTACAAAAGGATATGGACTAACAACAACTAAAGAGGAGACGTAGAATTGAACAATCAATCGTTCTCATATTAAGATCAAATATACAATAAAGAATCAAGGTTAGAGAGAGAGAGAGAGAGAGAGAAAATACACGATTTACTGCGAAAAGGATGTAAAACTGTTTGGACGAAAAGGGTAGTCCTCAAAGGGCATTTTTTATGGATACCCTCCTTACAGATGCACGGGTTCCACATATTTCTACGAATATTTTAACATTATGACCGGTAAATATTCTAACAAAATATCGGACAAAGGGTTTCCTTTGATATTACACAGGTATATAAAACATGCGGTCTTATTTCATATAGATAAAGTACAGGGCTGCATTCAGGTAAAAGTAGATAAATAAGTTGGATTTACTTATTAATATATTCAGACACTTTCAGAGAATATCGGCTTGCATATTGTTAAAGACAACGGCGCGTTATCTGCCCGTTAATAATTCTAGAATTCAATCAACAGATTTAATTGATTATCTAGTAAGGTTTTAGGTTACAATTACATTACGTTATATTTAGTGTTCGTTCATCAGTTTATCAAGTTTAAGCACAATGTCAAGCAAGTTTTAATTTGCAAAGCGTGGATCATTTATGTGAACGATGGTGATGCCTGAAGTGACACCTTTCTCTGTACATCTACTAATAAACTTTGTAACTATTAGTTGTAAAGTTCCAAAAAAAAACATGCAAAAAAAAAAAACCAGATCTTCTTGCCGGTTCTTCTCGATGACATGATTGTTTTCCGAACCGGTGGGGTAGTATTTTGACGTTAATAAGCGCCTTATCAGAGCCTAAATACAGTAGTCTTTTGAATTTTTAAAAGTGCTTGCTGCCAATGGGTTTCATAACACACGCCATGCAATCTATAGGTTAATAACATGCTGTCAATCCTCAACTGGGTAGGTTCCTGTACTATCCGCTAGGGCGATACAGTGACACAGCATACACTAGCATAACAAGTATTATAATGGACTCCATACCCCTGGATTCAATAATAGACATTATATTATCCACTTTGCTATTAAACCATAAGGTTTATCTAGTGAATACCCAAGAATTTTTATTACATTTACTATCCCAAGTTGAGATCCATTAAATAACACCACTATACTATGGTTCCGTCACGGTATTTTCCTTCACCGAAAGCTTAGGCTGGTTTTAGAGTTGGATAGATGTGCTCGAATCCGCGTCCATTGACGCGAAATCCGGCCGCACTACCTACTGCACCATCATCGCTTCATGCTTAATACTTCGTCGTCAGCAAGTAAATGAACTAATTTAGACCATTAACAATCATCGTGATAATTGCTTTAGAATCCATTACAATAACATTATATACTGGAAAAGACACTTTAAATCTATTGTTTGTAATATACTTTAGAGTGTATATACTCTAACTTATTTAGTTTTTTAGGGGATGTATAGTTTACACAAGCAATGCTCTGGAGAGGATTATCAATGTATTGTACAAAATAACTCTCTCATTCTTAGTGTCAATAGAAAAGCGTAAAGCGTTATTATTGTATCCATACACACACCTTGCCACACCACATACACAGATTTACATAATAATAAAATTCTATTACAATTGAAGACAATGTTATACTCCAATTATAGGAGAGACATGTCATTTTTTAACAATATCGATTTACAAAAATAAAGGACAAGTAAAAATGAGAGTATAGAAAAAACGAACAATCAGCTTTACTAGGTAATCGGTTTAACTATTTTAACTAATTCTAAACGATATTGACTAGGAACGACATCAGAATAATAATAACAATAAGAGAATGACTACGTTATTACGTTCCCGGTGTATTTAAAGAATTTTTGCCACACTATAATGCGAGCACACCAAGTTAAACATGTCACTACATCCGGTGGAAGTCAATTCAAATACTTTTAACATACTTTTATCGTCACCGTTCAAATCTCTAACCTTACCATTTCCTACGATTAAATCCAATTTGATTATTTCTCGACGCCAGTTAATAATAATTTAATCATTAATATTTTATTTTAGTTAGCTTAACATGCATGGCTCAACTGTAAATAGTTAGCGCTATGACATGTTTGTTATAGCACATGCAGTGTCGGTGCACTTTTCGACGTTGAATGCGGTATATCCTTTAGCAATGTTTTATGTTAATATAAGTACAGATAAATTGTATCTTGTGTGTTATGGTTTTTTTAAAATCTTGTGTATGTATATATATCATGTGTTCAGTGTCAAATAAATGTATCTTTCTTTTTAAGATCCTGTTATAAATATTCTCGGAGGTCAAGGAATACTGAGGAGGATGTAATATTAATTTTATGAGAAAGACATTTAAATTAGAATGCCAAGGAACCATTGAATATGAAAATGCTAATAAAAGGGTCTAACGTAATTATAAATTTTTTGTTAATTAGATAAATGTTAAATTACAATTAATTAATGCTTCATTTAAAAATAAGGTTGTTGTAAATTCAAATTACCCCTTGGCTGATTCTAATTTTGTATTATAACCAAGACAAATAAGATTTTAATTTTCAGGCGATGATGGTGCATTAGATAGTGCGACCGGATTTCGCATCGATGGACACAGATTCGAACCCAACTATCAAAATCTATAATGAGCCTGAGTTGTCGATGTTGGAAATCATTGTGAGGAAACCATGGTGGAAGAGTATTTTTAAAAAATGCTCTCCTGTGCAGCTACAACTGTTAAGTTTGAAAACCTGCCGCCAAACACCAATAGGTGTATTCTGGCATCTTCACTTAAGAACCAGTACCTTAGGCTTAGTGTGTTTACCATCCTGTACCACATCATCACTTAACACCAGGTTAGATTATGGTCAAAGCACTGAGCCAATACCATGTAAAAAATGTATATTTGGAACTTCACAACCTGCAACTAGTCGATTAGTTTTTTATTTACACGTTAAATCACAATCAATTAGAAGCAGCGAGCAGAATAAAAACAAATACCAAGAATATAGAATCGACCAAACATAGTTACCAATAATATTACTTCGAAAAAGAGTAGAAGGACGGGTTATGATCGTAAAATATAATCACGTATAAAATAATTGTAACATACGAGTTTGAACCTAACAAACAATTTGTAATTTCACACCTAAATTACAGGCTGAACATGTAACGAGCAAATAATGCGCTACAGTACATTTCGTAAATAGGACATTCTTGTAAAAACCTATATATAACGTCATGTGTCATTTATTGTAACTCAGCAAAATGACTACATATCATGTGATGTTGAATAAATTATAGTCTAAGAACCATAATAGAGGAAAATGAAACAAAATATATCATAACCACCGTATACTTATTAATCGCCTTACGTCACTGAGTCCCCCAGACCAACTACGCGAACACCTACCCATTAAATCTCATCTAGAGATCTCAGCCACCTTCGATATACATCCGCGAGAATATCTATAAAACCCCGCATAGTGACAATATATATAACTTTGTAACAAATATCACTGCTGCCTGAGAGACAGGTAGTCCTAGTTCAGATGGCAACGTGTCCATAAATAAAACAAAACTATAGCACAATATAATTTTCTCATTTTGAAAAAGAATTTTTTTGAAATTCCGTTTACAAAATTACTCCATTCGTTCAATCCAATATCGAATTGCTACAAAAACAAACATAATTTATTACGTTTAGAACGAAAAACTTACATCTATTATTTAAGTTACTTATTCACCACAACATTTATTGATCAGAAGCAAGTAGAATAAGAAAATAACTTCAAGTGAGTTTCCAGTGATCAGTTTTTTAATTATACGCGTAATACTATCCCAAATGATGGTAGGCATTGCAACTATTAAAAAGGCTGATTCAGTGGACACTTGTGCTCATTTTAAACTTAGCTAGAATCAATTTTGGTGATTTTTTATACAGGTAACGGCTACCCTAACCTAACCTAACCATTTGGTGCCCTTGTTCTACTTACCTTAGCTATATACGCTTGCCCTTAAAATTAGTGAAGGTATAAAGACCCTTCTGGTCAACAGCGTTAATAATTTCGAAAAAAGCCTTAAATCATAATTGTGTTGGAATGTTTGAAGAAGAAAAGCTGTTTACGAATTTGATTTTATTGTAAACGATAAAACACGTTAGTAGCTACTAAACAAAAATAGAAAAAAAAAACAATTAGAAAAAAACAAAATTTGAGAAGACTTAATCTATACTAGTTGTGCCCACGACTTCGCTCGCGTAGAATTCAGGCGTCTCGTCCCGTCCCGTCCGATATTTTTCAAACACTTTTTTTAACTATTAAATTATCTGTTTCAGAACAGCCCAAGTGATTAAAAAATAAGTGTAGCACCATATATGAATAACCGCCAGAAGTGCATATATAATTTACTTACGTAATCACATTCATAACACTTAGTCACCCATATCATCAAAAATTAACAAATCATGTACCGTCCAATTAATTACAATGAAATAATATTATGTTCCGCGCCATATTTATACCTATTGATATTATAATTGACATTCAGTTCACTACTTCCAAATGACTCCTTAACACAACGCCTAAACTGTCTATATGTTTGTGTGAAAATTGAATATCAAAATATTGTTTTCTTATGTACTATGTCTTAGATTATATATTTCATTTTCAAATTTCAATCAATCCATCAATTTTTTGTTCTCGAATAAGACTAATAATTAGAGAATAGACGCATTTGTTTCCAATTTCTTCTTTCACACTTAAGACGCCGCGCGTCATTCAAATTACTATAACTTTTGATAGAGTAGATCGATTTTAATGAAATAATGTTTTAATGATACCTCGGAATATGCTGTATAATTATATTATCTTTTTGAAGTCTTAAAATATACTTTGTAGTTTGTAATTCATACTTGCATAGATAAACAGACAGACAGACATTTCTAAAAATTATAGAAATGTGTTTCATTACCTTTTTTTAGCCCCTTGCAATAATTATTTTCACAAAAATCATAAATTGACAGACACGTCGTTTGCGTATTTATAAATGAGTGAGAAATAACAAATCTCTAAATCTAGACATTACAACATTTGTTTACTGTTTCAATTTTTACAGCGACATCATTATGAGTGTTATTAATTTGACAACATTAATTATTTCATCCGAGCCAAATGGAGCGCAAAAGCTTTAGGCTATAACTATGACGTTAGTTGAAACCTATAGGGTATCGTTAACCTTCGTTAACCAAATAATTCGTATCAGTTTATGTGAGCATATTTTATGATTATTAAGTCCTGCAGTCTATCGTTGTACGGGTATTTTATGGTTACAATACAACAAAGCATTTGTAAAAATATTCTCTTCGATTAATACTTAGGCCTTCGATTGCAAATAATAGCCTTGATTTTTTTTTAATAATTTATTACGTTCACTGAATCTAAGTTCTTCAATCCAGATTTTTACTGTTTTTTCTAATCTTTAGTGTTCTAAGTAGTGGCTATTTTTTAAAAACTTTTAAATGAGTTTTTATGACATCTCAAAATAGACTAATATCTTACGATATTTTGCTGTAGGGTACAGCATCAGAGGTAGACACTATTTTTACGTTACAAAAGAGAGCTTTTCGAGCAATGTACAATATGCGAGCTCGCGAATCTCTAAAAAACAAGTATCAAGAATATGGTATCTTACCTTTGCCCTCCCAATACATCTTCGATAACTTAATGTAAGTTCGTAAAAATTTGGACATACGTGATCTGGTAAATGATCGTCACAATTTTAATATTAGAAGTAAAGATAAGTTGGCCGTCCACGCACCATGCTGAGTAAATCTAATAAAAGTTTTATAGGTAATAGTAATAGTAATTCTATTCGCTTTTATAATAATAACCTAAACAACATTACCGATTTACCTGACAATAAGTTCAAGTATTAAGATTAAGCAAGTCTTAATCTCAAAAGGTTATTACAGGGTGGATCATTACGTGAACGATAGTGATGTCTGTAATTTACACCCCTCTCTGTGCTTCCGCTTACAATGGTTGTCATTATGAATTATATAGTTGTCATAAAAAAAAAAAATATATTTATTTTCTTGCTTGCGCTTTTCATGTCTAGGGTGTATTCCGAACCGGTGGTAGTGTCTTGACATTCATAAGCGCCTTCTTAGGGCCTAAATTGAATAAAATAAATTGATTTTGAAATTCATACTCTGTAGTATATTTGTTACACGATGCTAACATAATAGTAATAAATAAATAAATATAATAGGCGATGATGGCACAGCGGCCAGATTCCGCGTCAATCGACGCGTGTTTGATCCCCACTTATCCGACTATAAAATCAGCCTGAGCTTTCGGGGAAGGAAAACATCGTGAGGATAACATAACATGGTGGTAGAGCATTTTCTAATGATGCTCGTCTGGGTAGTTACCGCCCTCAAGTTTCAAATACCAATAGGTGTGTTTCGGCAGCATCACTTGAGAATCAGCACCTCTAGGCTTAGTGTATTTATTTATCATCCTGGACCACATCGTCGCTTAACATCAGGTGAGATTGTGGTCAAAAATTGAGCCTATTCCATTTAAAAAAAACACGTAAAAAAATTTCATCATCACTATATTACGCAATAATTGGGTTCGGCCGAGTATGTTTTATTCTTCCCTACGTCCCTATCAACCCTCAACCATTCATTACCTCATCACACAGTCCATCCCACACATCCTTTGCCTTTTTTTATGTACCCATACTTACACATTTATATTCATTATTATTTATTCACTTCTTTTAAAATGTCCATACCACGGCAAGCGATTCTCTAACAACTTTTCTACGACTAACACCTCTTTCAAACTTCCTGACATTCAAATTCAATCATCCATTTTCTTACTAGCCAATTATTCTTATCCATTCTAGGTCCATACATTAATATGCAGTAGTAGGTAAAATACTGTAATTTTGTAAATAAACGATAAAACTCACTATACGATAGGTAGGGAGTCTGCTAAAAAACTTTATAAAAATAATAATTCTTCTAATTTAAATACAATTATAAATTTAAATATCACCCGCTGTGAAATGTAAAACAATTTTAAATTTACCACAAAATCTTTCTATTCAAATTATCCGTTTCAATTGCGATGAAAGAAATGTTAATTAATTATAATACCTATCTATTAGTAAAAATTCATATGAATAGACGCTTGATAAAAAATTTGAAGGCGCTTTTTTACTCTGTTTAACTAACAGTTTTTTTTTTTTTTTTGTCTTTAGAAAAGTATTAATGAATTTTTTATGGCTTACGTAGAACAAAATTTTAAGAGATTCATCGTAAGAATATACATAGTAGAGAATCGTTTATTTTATAACAATGTTGACGATATCTCGGGCAGAATTTGGTAATACTATGGAAATAATTAGTAATCTACATCCAATATTGAAATATAAATTATTCCAGTTTGCTTATTTTAATATCATAATTCCTGTATTATTATTTTTCTATAAAATAAAAGCCGTGTGGTGCTTAGAATAATACCCATATCGTTCCCGCGGGTGTCGTAAAAGATGACTAAGGGATAAACCAGGGGATGGGCAGCAGCATCCTCTGAGTACCACGAATACCTACTGTGTTCGCCTACACGCCTGCCAAGCATGGCGATTATGGCAATTCCTCCCTTTTTGAGGGAGACCTATGTCCAAAAGTGGACGTTTTTCGGTTGAATCAATCAATAAATAAAATAAATGTTATTCAATTAAAACACAATTATAGGTATCGAAATTTACTGTTAACAGCATCTCGGTAACAATAAATATTTTCAACGAGACGTTTTTTTACAATACGTAATATAACGGAGCTTCGGCGACCTATCGAGCCCTTCTTCGGAGTCCTTAACAGCGCCATCTATCTTCAATTCGGACGCGAACAGAAACACTAATCCTCGCGAAAGGGCACAACAGTAAATCATCGAATCGTATCGGCGGACCCAGATCCGCGTGTATTTATTACCCACCCCCCAGTTATATTCTGTTGACGCCGCAGTTATGTTTGGGCCATTCATAAATAACATGAGTTTGTGTTGGGTTTATATTATGTTCTTTTTTATATTACGATAAAAGAGAAAAATGTACGACAGCATGTCATATTTTAAGTAATATTTTAGAGTTACTTTTCATTATATTTGCTATAGTTAATTGCATTAATAAATGTGCTCAGCTTGGGATAACCTGAACTGAGAGATTCATCTATGGTTATAACTCTCACACGGCAGTATTAGCTCTACTGGTTTACTTCCCTCTCGTACTATAGACAATATTTTATGACATAATTGTGTTAGGATCATCACATCCTTTACAAATATTCACTACATCATCGTTATTATATCTGGCAAAATATCCACTTCTGGTCATAAACCTGCCCTAACAACCTCCACAACGACCGATCTTGCGTAACGCGCATCCAGCGGATTCATGCGATCTTCACCTGCTCGTCGGTCCAAGTTGTTGGGAGCCTACCCATGCTGCAATTTCCAGTACGTGGTAGAAATTCGAGAATCGCTCGCTCGTCGTCACTTAAGTTTGACAAGTCTTCGGGCAATGTCAGTTACTTTGGTTCTTCAACGGATCTGCTTATTCCTGATTCGATTGCGCTGTGTAGCCTTTTTTTTAAATATTCATTTATTTAAAGCGGTATTGAATTGTATATAACAATATACTTCGTAGCTTTTACAATCAAACGAAGAGTTTTCTACGAGTTTATAATTCTTTAAGGATTTTATACAAGATAATGGAAGTGGTTTTTGTGTAAAAATTCGTAGAATTAAGTAAATTAACGTTTGCTTGTAGTCTAATTTGGATCGCAATCATTATTGAAATATTTGAGAAAAAGTAAAATATTTTCCAAAGATTTTTTATTGACAGAAAAAAAGAAAAAAACTCAGCTGACAAAGAGAGGACAAAAAGGAAAACTGTTTTTTCTTTGCCTGAGTATATATATATATATATATTTATAAATAAGGTGTACGTAAATCTAGATTGTAATAAAGGAAATAATTTAAAACGGACTAAAGGCTCTAAAATTCTGTATCGCTCACTACTTTACAACAAAGCGAGAAGTTACTTAAGTAAAACACTTAATGGAGTTTAATTTAAGTTGATTTCTATACTAAAATAGTCGATCAACGTCGTTTTTAGATGTCAAAACTTTTCCCTAAAACCGACAAAAGGTTTGACAAAGGACGCAGCGCGTCTTGAAAACCCCTTTGCTCCCGCTTCAACTACGCCTTTTGGCACAAATTGCAAGCAATAACAGCTCCGCGAAGCCAATGATACGAAACTCTTGTTATATGTTGTCAAATAAAGAAAACCGTTTAGATAAATTGCGGGAAATAAAAGAAATAAACGGGTGAGTTACGTGCCTTATTCGACTTAGTTTAACATAAATGAATTCTCCAAAAGGCAAATTTTATATAATGTTAGCTTATTTTCGATAAACAATATTTTGTGATTTGGTTGATTGTCTGAAAGTCATGGTAGCTGTTAATATCCCTAAATGTGATACGTAAAAACAATAATACAATCTTCCGTAATTCGGACGTTTCTGTAATTTCACTTTGAATTTTGACATTAATTTGGAGAAGGAAAGGAAAGTTAAGCAACTTAAGGAATGTTGTAACTATTTTGTATTCGGCCAGCAAAGTGCGGTGCATTCAACAATTGTACCGCAATGTATATCAAAGGAATGGAAGGAAGAAAAATGGCACTCCAATACCAATCTGCCCCGAGTTCAAGTACCTCGGCTCACTCCTGCAAAGCAATGGCGAAATAGACCGGATGGTAAAGCATAGAATTAACACAGCATGGATGAAATGGCGGTAGGTTACGGCTACTACGTGTGATCCGCAAATCCCCTTTAAATTATAGGGGAAGATTTACAAGAGCATAATACGACCTGTCGTCTTGTATGGATCAGAATGTTACCCCATAAAGGGACGGACGAAAGAAGATTACATGCAGCTGAGATGCGAATGTTGAGATGGATGTGTGGGGTAACAAGATAGACAGGATTAGGAATAAGTATATTAGAGGAAGTTTGAAAGTGGCGCCAATAACAGACAAGTTATGAGGCGGTCGTTTGTCCTGGTATGGACATGTGACGCGCAGGGAGAAAGAGGATGTTGTAAGAAAGGTATTGGATATGAATGTGGACGGTTACATGGGAAGGGGAAGACCAAAGAAAAGATGGATGGACTTTGTGAAAGATGATATGCTTAGGAAAGGAATGAATGCGGAGATGACAACAAATAGAGAGGAATGGAAGAGGAAGACATGTTGCGCTGACCCCAAATAAAAATGGGAAAAGGGTAGGGAGATGATGATGATGATGGAAGGAAGAAAAATATAGGCTTGTCAATAGTTTTATTATTTCTTGCTCTTTTGATACTATACGACAGAAATTAAAAGCCCGATCTCCAGCAGTAATAAGTTATTTTTTTAGAACAGTGTTCTGAAGTATTCCATATACTGACGTAGTGTATAAAAAAATGGATCCATAAGTCACAGGAAGGCGCACGATCGCCAGGGTTGAAGTAAAGGTCACAATCGAAAGGCGTCCATTGTTGGTCATAGGCCTCCTATAAAGATCTCCACAAAAACCGCTCTTGCGAAATCCACATCCGGTGGGTTTCCGTGACCTTCACCAGGTCGTCGGTCCACCTTGTTGGGGGCCTACCCACTCTGTGTGCAAAATGTAACCTCTGTGATCAAAAGGAGCATAATAATTAACATATCATAGATTATTTACATTATTCTTTTTTAAGTTGGTTAATTTTTCTTTGTAAAACTCTTCTGATTTATCTACCGATTTTTTTATTTGTATGTTTTGTTTTTTTGTAGCTATTGACGAGGTTTAGTATTAATAACAAAACTTTAGGAATACTTTAAGACGACGAGAAAAAAGGATTTCCCGAATAGTCAAAAATAATCATCAAAATTAATTCTCCTATAACTTAGACCGTTGCTTAAGAATGTTAAGATCCCGTCGACGTCCGGCTTTATTAAAAATGATTCGGTCCTACAATGTATTATACAGTTTTTATTGCTAGAGATTAGGTTGATCGGGGTTTTGTGGATTTGAAAATTTCTATATCGACTCAATATCCTAAATTCTTCATTGTAATATTATGAGCTTACGAATAATATTATAAAAATGCATACTTTTTTTTAATTCGACCTCAGAAAAATGTCTTTACTTAGTCTGTTGCATAAAATACAGTCCAAGAACAATTACGACACCCGACAGATAAGAATTTATCGACAAACGACATCATCCCGATCTTCAATCTACCACAGTTTGCAAAATATGCTTAGACGGGTATTTTGTATTGAGAGACCGCGGCAAAAAACGTATGTTTTAATAGTCAGTTAATGTGAGCGCATGAAAAGAAAACAAATAAAAAAAACTAGACAACCCTATCGACATTTCATTCAAAATCAATATCGAAAACTCTTTATTTAATTTGGGCCTTGAGAAGGCGCTTATGTAAGTTAAAAATACTACCACCGTTTCGGAAAATAGCCTAGACGAGAAGAGCCGGCAAGAAACTCGATGTTTTTATGGAACAATGTTTTTCATCGTTATAAATCGTTCACGCAATGACCCATCCTGTGAATAAATAACCTTTGGACATTGGCTTGAAATTATTGTCAGGTAAATCAGTAATATGCTTTGGAACTATGTATATTGAAGAACCCAGCACTATTACCTAAACAGCTATTGTTAGAATTAATAAGGCTAAAGTGTGGAACGTTTAATTTGTGATTATTTCTGGTATTTTGTCGTTTGTTATTTCAAACTTGTTTCAATTTTCACGGTTGTACATTAAATTATCGAGGATATAGCGAGGGCAAATTTAAGATCATATACTCCTGAAACTTATTACTGTTCGAACAGTTGTCGCTCGATGTGGTTACCAACAAGAATATTGCAATATCATCGCTTCTTTAGACCTATTAAAACATTTAGACGCAAATGTAGTGTATAGTGCGTAGGCATGGAGCAGATAGGACCAGTTATAACTAGACGTGTCGAAAACGGCCCTCATTAGAATCGGCGGATATGAAGCGAAAATCCGGGCGGGTATTGCCACTCGTACTGGCACGTTTCTATTGAATTTTATACGTCATGTTTTATTTATTACATATCGACGATTGTCTGGGAATTGTTTGCACGAAATCAATCGATTCGTATCTTATTCAAATCTTGATTTAGTAGAGGGATTATTAAGGTTAAATTTTACTGAAACTTTGGGAAAAGTATATGGGGTTTAAATATCATTTCTCTATGTATGCGACTGTCGTTTAGTTGGTTTATAACTCGAATAACACTGACACGATTTACAATTACAATTCTTTTAAAAAAGTATATTTAATGTACTCTTGGGTCAGGGTTTAGTATACATTTTGTTTATTGTGAAGTTTTGAATTATAACGTGAATATTTTAGATATGTACATAAAAAATGGAAGTAAATAATGACATTTCTTATAAATTCCAGGATTTACACCATCTGGTTCTTAACTAACTTTAACTAGGCTCATAATGTCACTTAACGTTAAGTGACAATGTTGCTGAAGATCGTAAATGCGCTAAATTTGGCAATTCATCAATTTTTTGATCATTTAACGACTAAACATTATTTACTATTTCTCCTTTGTTATTTTAATTCCAAAAGAGTTGTTACGTTGGAATAGTCGTTCTCGAGTTAAACCTCACAAACGTACACACAGGTGTAGAAATACGTTACCTTTTTAAAATACGTGAAGATAAAATGGCCTGTGTCAATGAACGTGTTAAATTGTTTTTCCCCCGTGTGGTCGGACACACCGCAATCTGTCTGCTAACGGTCGCAAGGCTTTATCTTGCTAATTGAAACCACCCCCCCCCCCCCTCCGTGAAAAACGGCCTTTGGACACGAAATGCGACCACTACTTGTGTGACTCGAATAAATCACGTGGTTCGGTGAAATAAATTTATGTATTCCTTTTTTTTTTCGTTGTTTATGGTAGGGGTAACGGCTTGATTTCACTTGTTGATGGTAGCTACAGTTTATGTATGATCGGTTTAGGTAATTAACGAAATGTAAACAAATAAGTACTGTCAAAAACACTTGCTTCATCTCTCTTCTTCTTGGTTAACGGCAATCTGTAGTGTACTTACACAATTGTATTACGTCATGTGATAAGTTATGTTGTTAACTTTGTGTCAACTTTTCTAAGCTCAAACAAATCGGGTGGCTCATCTTGCTAGAAGATAGAGTTTACATAGCACTCATAATTAACGATTCTCGTCAATATTTTCAATACACTTCACTTGGGCACAATAACCAAACTATATTATGTAAAACGCCACCAAATTATGCAATATAGGGTTAAATGCGCAAGCTAATGGATTAAAGATAGTAACGGCTACACGACAGACTGAGATCCTGCCAAAACTCCACTTGCTTCAGTATTAGTAGAAATAATCGTATGGTACATGCTTAGTAGACGATTATGTCCATACTGCCTATTCTGAAGTTCAAACTTGTATCAACACCCTGGCGAGGCGATGGCAATCCCTTTAGAATATTCCATGGGTTCTTGTTACACCTCAGGATAAACGCTTCGTTCTATGATTTTCAATTTAATTCATTTGTGCACAATAACAAAAAAAAAACTATACTACGCAAAACACCATAAAAATCACGCAATACAGGCCCTTCTATCACAAGTTATTGAATTAAAGATAACAGCTACAACATGACAGACTGAGGTTTCACCGAAAAGCCACAATTGCTGCATTGAATTTTTTAAGGCATGCAAACCATGCAGTCAAGTCTGACTTAAGGAACCCTTTTCATAAGCACGATAATACAATGGCGGCCTTCTGTTACAACTATTTCAATGGAGTGGTTGAGATATCTCAAGATTCGCACTACGTGTCATTATTTTAAATTTTCACTTCACTTGTGCGCACTATAACAAAATTATATCACGAAAAATACTACCAAAAACGCAATTGTATAGTCAATAGGTCGACTATATGACTAAACGAAATTGTCCTAAGATACTTGTCTGATACTCGTTCACTGTTGAGTTTGTATGGAACGGTTTTCTAATGATGTTTCGAGAACAGATTAATTGATTTCACTGTCAATTTGTTTGTCTTCTTGGACTCTAGAAATTTCCTCGCGCGTATGAATAAAACATAATATAATTAACACAATATTATAATAACAGCTAATAACACAATATTTATTGATTCTGAAGCTGTAAAATGTTCGCTGGGGACAGCTAGAAAACAATGAAATGGAATGAGGTAAAATATTTTTTAATCAGCCGCTTAAAAGCTAGTATAAGATGACATAGTATATTTTCCCCAAATAAAAAACAAAATACAAACTATAACCGTTACGAAATAATTACATACTTCTTTAAAATCGTAGCATTTATCGTTCGTTTCTTTCTTATTTCTACTCAAATATCAGTAAAATGATTTAAGATAAAATTCTGCTAAAATTTAAGTGAACGATGATGGCTCTGTACTAATGTTGTAGGATTCCACGTTGATAGACTTAGATTGGAATTCATATAATCTCGACCTGACTACTCTGGACTCTAAAATTTATTTTCATGGTCTTTTTATGTATTCGTGTGTACCAGAAACATTACTTGCGAGATAATCTCTTAATGTTTAATATGTTACCATCTTTAGATATATGGACACTTAACATCATGTGAAATTGACAACAAAGGATTAAACATAACAACATTAAAAAAAAATAACTTGTGCTTAATTTAGTATAAATTATCGTGTTATTGATCTCAAATGATGTATTATTTTATTGGGATGAATTTTATTTTTTCTGTTTATTTATTCGGGGAAAGAGTCTCTTGCTATCTTACAAGTATTCAGATAAATTACATAATAACGTTTTCTACATGACCCAAAAAAACATTTACCAAGGTTATATTTTATCAGAACTTTGGAATATTCTTATTGATGACTTTTTTTATTGTTTCATCAAAAAACATATCATAATATGGTTCAGCCAATGAAAACAAAGTTAAAATCGAATAAAAAGTAAATAAATGTGCTTATAAGCATTTCGACCACTGAAAATCAAATTAAAATCACAACAAAAGTAAGTAACGATTAAGTATTTTCATTTTATACTGGAGAGAGTAAACTACATACATACAAGATAAAAGGTACATTTACATTCTGCGTACAACTTCTAAACTAAGATTCGTTTTGCAGGTAATTTCTTTGCGCTTGATTTGAGTGAAAATTTTGAAGATTGCGACATGCCATGAGGGTCATAATATTAGGGTTACCTTCTTGAAAATTAAACATATTGGCATCACAGCTTTCTTTCATGGGGGTAGGGAGAGACTACAACCTTCCACTTGCTACGATCCTGATACATCTTTTTCGCTTTCTCTACTTTCATGAGCGCTTTCATATATGCAAATTAAATGTTTTGTAGGATAAACTAATTCGGGGAATGGCTGATGCTATTAAATTATATGTTTTGATTATACTATATTAAATTGTTGGCCACCGTCTCAATATATACTATTTAACTGATAATAGTCTCTATCCGTAAAATAGACACGATCGAACTACGTTACTTACTAATTGGCCACAATTTTACCTTTCCTTTTCCACATTCCGTCCGTGGTAACGGCATAGGAGGAAGATGTCAATTAATGCCGATCTCGCCGTCAGTTGCAGTTATCCGGATTAATTAGTGTTCTTTGTTTGTTTTTGGAAAATTCTCGAACATTTTTCTGTTGTTTGCTAAGTTTGAAACGGTTATGATCAAACCGCAGGAAATGTGGAAAGAGTGTTTTGGATTAGCGTTAGTAAATTTAAAAAAAATCCCCTCTACCCGTATAAATAATACAATCTTTTCCATCGTTATTTAGTGTATCAGTAAAAAAACAATTGAAAAATACTGATATTTCATTTTGTATTTTAAAAGTATATAATTATATAGTCTAATATATTGTGCATTTCACATTGTGCATGGTTTTCACATTGTGAAGTTAATCATTTTTATAATACATTTTTTTTTACAACTGCGTTCATTGATTTTGTGCCAAAAATAGTATGTTATTTTCTATTTAAAATAAATAACTCACTGTAACGTTTCTTGTTATGATTTATTATTGTGCTGCACATCGAATTAAAATGCTACTAGCGATAAAAAAAAATATCGGTACAATTAGTAGTAACAATAACTTTACTGATAAGTAAATTATACGCACGTGTAATCCACTTCAAATTCAAATTTAAAAATGGTTATAAGCTTAAAAATATTACGCTTGATAAGTATTTCTTGTTTGAGAGCGATCGTTTACCTATTTTATACTAAATCGATGCTTACTCAAAGTTTTCTCGTTTGAATTAATGATACGATTTTCGCAAATTGTGAATTAAATCGAGTTAACGTTTTATGTTTTTTTTCTCAAACACACACAACGCACACTAAAGTGAAAGGTAGAGATGGTTCACTTCACATAAATAATAGCGGGGTACATTAGCTTATGTTAAGTGTTTTAAAAGAGCTAAAACCAAGCTAAGCTAAAAATTACTAACTTTCCAAACTTGATGCCGAAACACATTTACTGTTGCTTGGGACACATTTTCTACTTAAAAAATTATTTATTTATTTATTTTTTATAGCATATTATATCATCACTGCCAATTTTATTTTTTTATACACTCAGTGAACACGCTAATCCAAGAGGTACTGGCTTTTAAGTGGACACATATATATATTTGCTTGGCGATGGATTTTCAAGTTCGAAGGTGGTGGCTGTATAAGCGGGTATTATTAGAAAATGCGCTACGACCATGCTTTGGTTTTCTTACGATGTTTTCCTTCACCAGTAGCTCAGAATCATAATGTGAGATAGGTATCCAACTGAATCATCATCGCTGCAAAATTTTGTCTTCCTTCTCGGACAGCTTAGACATATAATAAAATAATAATTTGAAGGTACGTTAATTAACTTATTGACAGATCATCGTTTCATATTTGCCACATTTGATACCCGGAACACAAAATATATTTTTTTGGGTCCATTGCACCCTCTTATTTGTATTGTATTTTATGAATAAAGATTTTATTGATATTACAAGATCACACATAAAATAATTAAGCAAGCTGTTTATTCGTAACTGTGACTCGAGATTGTAAGCGATTTTTATTTCCAAATTGAAACCCGATTTGTTTTTAGAAGCGCTTGATTCGTTTGTTTTTTCCCCGGGATGAGCATGTTTGGCATTCTCTCGAATACGACGTTACATTTCCGTGTGTTTGTCTTTCCCCAATCATTTCTGTGCTTCCATCCATTATAGCATGCACCTTTTGTATTATTATTTTAAACTTGTATCTTTATCCACATTTTAGCGAGAGATTAAAGGGTTTTGTATCCGATTGAATCATAGTAACCATATGCCTAGGTTTTTTAATGAAATATTTAGGTACAGAAAGCTGAATGAATTTAATAAGAAGAAACGACACCAATTTTGTGAAAGTAAGAGCTCCGCGTTATCAAAACAACACCTCGTGTATAAACTGCTTCACAAATTAATATAATATTATCAAAGTTGTTATTACAATTAAAATTACAGCCGATTTCTTTGAATAAATTCACTATAGTCACTATATTAACGCTGTCTGTTTGAATATAGTAAGTAAATTTTAGTGGTATTTGGCGCAACAGTCAAATGATTTATGCTACAACGCATTCATTTTTTTTTTTTTTTGCTGAAATGAGTACTGTAGTTTCCTTACGATGTTTTTTATCTTTGAAAGCTTGGATTAATTATAAATTTAAATTGGTGAAAGTAAAGGATTACAGTAGTATAAAACATGTAACAACTTTTGAACAATACGGAAGGAACAAGCACACATACGTGATATTAATAGAATTTAATATTAATACAGTGTGAATTTAAATTAGGTTATATAATGGGCGTTAACCACTAACGTTTAATATATTCACGAAGCATCGGTATTGTGGTCACATGTAACACATGATCAACTATAATTGATCATAATTCGCTATTATCATTTGACGATTGTGTTTACTAAATGTTTATTAAATACTAATTCAATTACTAAATATTAAATTCATTTTGTCTGGTCATCTATTTAGGGCCTTGCCTTATTAAACCTCATTATAATATCAACCAAAAAGCAGGGAAGGACGAAAAATAAGGGAAGTGCGTGCCGGGCAGTCGTTAGCCGTTGTCGAGAATTCTCTACCGCATCCTTCTTACTCACTCTACTTATATTCATGTTCCCATCCTACGTACTTTTATTTAGTTACTCAGTTTTGAAGATTAGAAGGTAATCCTCAAGATTTATTTAGTTAATTTCATAGTATGTAAACTCGGTTTTGAGTCATTGCATATTGTTTGGTCTGTCGCGGGCTGCAGTTTGACGACTACTGGTCTATATCCATCCATCCATCTATCAATTCAACTGAAAAATACGTCCACTGCTGGAGGAGATCTCCTCGAGGACTGGTCTTGCGCCACCCGCATCCAGCGGGTTCCCGCGACCTTCACCAGGTCATCGGTTCACCTTGTGGGTAGGCACCCACGCTACATCTTCCGGTGCATAGTAGCCATTCGAGAACCCGTTGACCCCATCGGGCATCAGTTCTACGAGCAATGTGCCAGCCTACTGCCATTTAAGTTTAGCAATTCTTCGGGCAATGTCGGTTAATTTGGCTCTTTTGCGGATCTCCTCATTCCTGATTCGATCACGCAGTGAAACTCTAAGCATAGTCCTCTCCATTGCCCTTTGAACAATTTTGAGCTTTTTATTAAGCCCATTCTATATAATACCTTTTAATTTAACGTTTACCGGCACTATTTTATTAATATGTACTAGTTGGTACCATAGCCCCGCCATATAGCTCCGCCGTATGCAATATTTTCTATCTCGCACAGTTATAATATAGTTTTAGAATAATCGGACAAAAACAAACCCTATTTTTGTACAAGCCCTAAATTATTTTTTGTACTTACAGAAAGCAAATACATTTCTCATAAATTCAAACATTTGCCTCTAAATCTGTCCATTGAATCGAATTGTCTACACAATTTAATACCTTTTTAAGCGTAACTTTATTTCGTAAAAATAAAAGGACCCGTTAAAGTTGGTGCAGGGGCTTCGGAGATAAACAGGAACAAACACACAGTTAAAATAAATAGTAATCGTGTTTGAAAGTATACATTCATATTTATCCAGTAAATAACTCTTATTTTGATATTACAAATAAACACATTAATTTTATACATTTTTACTTTAAAATTCATTTATCGATAATTATTTTTATTATATTGGTAATGTCGCATCACTATCGAACGAACCGGCTGCGCCTTCCGGCAGTCGGTCAACTCTACCGGTTAATTAGTCAACAGCCCGATGAACGCGCTTACAATGTTTACTTCAAGAGCGGTAGTTCTTTATTTGTTTTATCTCCAGTTCTTTAATCGTCTCTCCTTGTTTCATTTGCATTTAAAACGCTGCAACTCGCTCTGTGTTGTAGTTTCTACGTGGTTCGACAAACTTCGGTTTGTATCAACTTACAATGTATCTGAATTTTTATCATGGTTTGTTACTTTCTAGACTTATCTATTGCCATACATTTAAAGAAAACAATAAATGGATAAATAAAAAATACAAAAGGAAATTAAAACAAAATCGGGAATTACACATAGCGAGAATCTGGGTATTGGATCCTAAATAGATACAAAATCTAGTGAAAACCTTCACACACTAACTAATATTCGGTATGCAGGAATGTAGGGCTTTCATGTTCGTCTGGGTGGCGACCATGCACATAGTAAAACCACCATAAACAGTAAAACACCATAAACCCACCATAGTAACACGTTAAGGTGTTTCGTGTTCGAAGATCATCAAATGTATATCCTAAAGTTTTCTAAGGGCTTTAGCTGTTGATATAAATCAAAATCAAAAATAATTTATTCAATTTAGGGTTTGATAATGCGCTTATGAACGTCAAAATACTACCATCGATTCGGAAAACAACCTAGTCATCGAGAAGAACCGGTAAGAAACGCGATTTGGTATTTTTTTTTTTTTTTTTTGGAACTTAAGAACTAATTGTTAAAAAGTTTATTAGTAGATTAGCTGTGTGCCCGCGGCTGCGCTCGCGTTTCATATATTTTTCACTGCATAATATAGTTTTTTTATTTTTTTATACGGGACCCTAATTATTTTTCATTATTTTTTATTGCTACTAACATTATGCAAAGATATTTCTCACAAATTCAAATACTTGCCAGTAAAATTGAATCGGATTTTATTATAATTTTATGAGTATTATTTTTTTTACGCGGAAACCCCGTTTTCGAAAAAATACAGTGGCCTAATTTACGCGGAGTAACTTCAGATATCTAACAAAAAAAGTCTCGTCCAAATCGGTTCACCGGTCTCTTAGATTAACCGGAAAAAACAGACAGACGGACAAAATTATAAAAATTGCAGTTTTGTTATAGGCATCGTATACACATCCATATGTAATTAGTAAAAAAATAGACACTTTCTTGTTATATATTAACGACAACAAAAATTAATTTTCTTTGAACGATCCTTTACCGCTCTATGGTCCTGTTGTCTTCCATTATACATACATGTTTCGAAACAGTCTACGTTTGATTTTAATTTATTAGTAGAAGTAGATGCACAGAGAAAGCTGTCACTTCCACCCATATGCCACTAATAACCTTTGCCAATTAAAACTTGCTTGACATGGTGCTTGAACCTGTTGTCTGGTAAATCGGTAATGTGCTTTGGGATTTTATTGTAAAACCTAACACTATTACCTAGAAAACTATTATTAGTTTTGCTAAGTCTGAAACATGAAACTGTTAATTTAATGTTTATTCCTTGTATTAAAATTATTTTGCTCATTTACAAGGTCAAGCTTATCTAAATGTTTGCTGATATACAATATGATATTAAGAATAAATTGGGAGGGTTAAGGTTAAGATACTATATTACGAAAAACTTGTTTTTAAGTGATTCGCGAGGTATCATACTATAAATTGCGCATTTTAAAATATCCACTTCGGTTGCTATTCCCCAAAACAAAATATCTGGCATTATGATGTCGACTGACCATAGATTTACATCTATTGAATGTCATCATGGTTTTTGGACTGTATACTTTAATTAACATCAGACGAAGAAGTCATTTTGCCAGTTTCACCTTAAAAAAAACTGTTTCATATTTCGTATTCATTCCAGTGATTTGTTTTTGTATTACAATTTTTCAGTTTTTGTCAGCCAGGTTACAAGTCATCCCTACTTTACCATTTTTCTTTAAATTTTATTCACAGAGTGGTATATTAAATTCATCGACAATTGTTAATTAACATATTTCACGTCTCTAAAATAACCAGCTGTACCGTATGGCTGTACCAACGACGATTAATTAGTAAGCTGTAGACCATTAAACGTGCTTGTAACTTTTACTCGAATATATTTTTTCTTTGTCGTAGACTAGTGTTAATTAGAGGAGTCTCCTGATTTAATGATGTTTAAAAATTATGTATTAAGGTTGAACAAAATAACGGCACTTTTTTCTCTCTCTCTTTAAATTACAATTACAATAATGTTGGGTTGTAGAATAAATTCAGTTCAAATCTATACTTATAATAAAAGCCTACTTAAAGGCTTCAGAATCGACTACAGAACACATTTCGATGGTTAAAAAAATTTTGGTCTGTCTGTTCATTAATTTGTTCGCCAATCATGCAAAAACTATTTAACCGAATTTGACGAAAGTTGGTAATGACATATATTGCATTCAGGCCGAGAACATAGACATAGAAAATTGTCTGAATTCCAAGCGGGTAAAGCTAGTTTTTAATAATAGTATGTATTATCATATGATATACGATTTGCTATTTCCGGATATTTTTTTTACATTGTATAAACTTTGGCCTCAATCTTACCTGATGCTAAGTCACAATGTGGTTTAGGATGGCAATATAAATATTAAACCCATGTCTTACCTTTGCCCTCCCAATACATTTTTGAAAATTAATATTGGTTCGCAGAAAATTAGATAAGCTTGATCTTGTAAACGACTGGCGGAATCTTAATACTGGACATAAACACAAACCATGCTTATTATCCATCTATTCAACTGAAAGATGTCCACTGTTGGACATAGGTCTACTCTAAAGATCTTCACAATGACCGATCTTGCGCCATCCGCATCTAGAGGATTTCCGCGACCTTCACCAGGTCGTAGGTTCACCTTGTGGAGGGCCTTCCCACGCTGGGTTTTTCGGTACGCGGCAGTCATTTGAGAATCGGTTCTACGAGCAATGGGGCACATTTGCCCATTGCCACTTAAGTTTAACAAATTCTTCTGTAATAGTGTTAGATTGCACAATATGATCTCCAAAGATTTGCCGGACAATAAATTTAGGTGCAATATCGTGATTCACGCATTTTATGAAAATTATTTTGTATACCTATAATACCTGTTTTTGATTTTCATTGTTTACTTAGATGTTATAAACATGTGGTTAGTAATGTATTCAAAGTTTTCGTAAATTGAAGAGATTTCTATCCTCCACTGCTGATATCAGAATCAGTCGCGCATCAACGCGTCACTTTAATAGTTCTTTCACAAATATAAAGTGGTTGCAGACTAATCTTCCTTCCAAGAACATCATAATTTCAAACGAAGTTGTCATCTAATAATTTCAATTATACATGAAATCTATTTTAGTTATTTAGAATCAATGTTTGTTTATAAGTTTTATATATTGTAATTAAAATTCCCTTTTATACTCGAGGTTATTGTTTCTAAACATGTTTGTTTTATTATATACAACTTCGTGACTCTGTCGTTTGCTAGGAAAGACTTGTTATATTGTAAAAATCTAAAGTAAACGAGGTGGTTAAGGTTCCTGCAAGTACTATCAAAATATGTATTCAAAATAAAGTGATTTTTTTTTTGATGTTCAGTATAAATAATAAATACTAAAAATTGCCTCGGTGGCACAGTTGTATTCGGTGGCACAGTTGTATTACGGTGCGACTGCCGTTCTGAGGTTCGATTCCCGGGTCGGGTCAAGTGGTATTGGGTTTTTCTACTCAGTATCATCCCGGAGTTTGGAATTTGTGCCCGATATGGCGACAGGCTCGCCCCCTGTCACATCTGGGACGGAACTAAGCTCGGCAAAATGTGGGTGGTGTAGTTCGCTATTTCACCTCTGCCTAACCCTTCGGGGATAACAGGCGTGAGCTTATGTTATGTTACTAAAAATTTTGCTTAACCCCATGAGCACTAACCTGGCATTTACGCCAGTTTTCCATTGTCTTTCTATTGTCTCATTATTATGGGTAGTACAAACATCTATTAACTATTTTTAGAAGGGATATATTTTGGCATTATACATAGTTTCTTAGTTGAATTAGTTCCTTTTAGGATTCGAACTATTAAATATAACTTTATATTTAATTAGGATACTATATAAAACTAGCAGTACCTTTTTTAACTGCTGGGATTATTTCTTTTAAGGTTTTTTTGTTTCTATTCTAGCTAATGCTGTTGACCAGAAGGGCCTTTACAGCTTCACCGAACTTTGTGGGCGAGTGCTGAAGGCACTCAGCCGCAAAAGGTAACTAGCACAAGAGTTTGAACCTTGGCTTGGCCGCTACCTGAGTGTGAAAACTCCCGCGGAATTTTAATCCTAGCTAATCCCAAAAAAAATTATTTAACATAAAAAAAAGGTTCCGTACAGGACCTATGTACCTGCGTGTTGTGTACAGGAGTGTGTGTGCGGTTTTGAGCGTGTAATGCTCAATGCATGTTCAGTGTCACTGTATCGCGCTGGCGGCGACGTCAAGAGTCTCCCCAGTTGGGAAACAAGACACGTCTTGGGTCACTGCCGGAGGGGGACCCGGAGAGTTTGCAGGTGCTGGAAAAATAATAATAATAATATAATAATAATAATAAACTTTATTGAACAAAGGTTACATGTACAGAAAATACTAATGTGGGTATCTGCACTGGTTACAAACCGTATCGCAGATATCATAGCACAATATAAAGGTACACTTAAATATCATTCAACATAAAATAACATAAAGTTATAATTTGCAAATTAGATGAGTGAGTGAGATAGTGTGTGTATATGAGTATGCGTATGTGTATATGAGTGTGTGTATGTATTGTGTGTGTGCGTGTATGTGTATGTCTGGTGTAGGAGTAACAAGTGTTTTTTTTAGGGAATATGGGTGAACGTTGTTGTATAGAGAATGATTAAATTCTAAACTGGGCCTTCAATAGACTTTCAGTAGTTTCATAGGTCATACATTGTAACCATTTAAATACAATTTGTCTCAA
Organism: Samia ricini; assembly: GCA_014132275.2. Taxonomy (NCBI): domain Eukaryota; kingdom Metazoa; phylum Arthropoda; class Insecta; order Lepidoptera; family Saturniidae; genus Samia; species Samia ricini. Next base: position 20,251,558 of record AP028158.1, read on the forward strand.
TTTATGGCTTTGGAGTTGTTTAATCCCCAGAAACTTATTTGCTGTATTATACAACAGTGCTCCAAGATAGTCTTCAAAACGAGTAGCAAACCAAGTATTGAATTTAGGGATTTTGATTATATCGTTAACTTTTCGTTTCTTCTCAAGACAATATGAGCTTGTCAGACCTGCATGCATACGGAAAATTACTTGGGAGATAAAAAGTTGTCGAACAGTAAGAACCTGGCATTCCTTATATAAATCATCGGTAGGATATCTGTATGGTCGGAAAAATATCACCTTCAAAATGGCTCTTTGAGCTCTTTCTAGAGGCAGCAGAAGTGTTTTGCTAGCTCCCCCCCAAGAGGGTATACAATAAATCAGGAGAGATTGACATAAGGCATAGTATAACATTTTAATAATGTTTCTGTCTACTACTTCTCTAATAGATCTAAAGACAGGTATAAGCCTACGTATGCGCTGAGATAGTTTCGCGATATGATATTTAAAGGTCATTTTGTGATCCACTATAATACCCAAATATTTAATATTTTCAACGTTTTCTAAAAATGGACAGTTACAAAAAGGAATATCATTTGTGGGGTTCGAACATGCAGTTTGATGAGCATAAAGTCTCAGAGAATCACGATATGGGTCAGCTGAGTTTCGAATGCTAAAAGTCATAAATTTAGTTTTTTCAGAATTCAGTGTAAGTTGATTGGAACGTAAACATGCACTTACGGAGTTGAAACCTAGTTGGGCATTAATAATTACATCTCTCCAGCTATGCCCTTCAAATAATAAGACAGTGTCATCAGCAAAAGAAATAATTTTTCCCCTCTGAAGTTCCAACTGACATAAATCATTGATATACACTAAAAACAAAGTAGGACCAAGAATACTACCCTGTGGGACACCATAAGTGACTGGAGTTGAATCACTAACTATATCAGTGATCTTAACACACTGCACTCTTTCCGTTAAATAATCTTCAAAGAGTTTAAGCTGAGTTCCTCGGATGCCCAGGCGTTCTAATTTTTGTAAGAGGAGAGGAATTGATACAGTATCGAAAGCCTTCGAAAGATCCAAAAATATACCTAAACATTTACTTCCTTTATCCAAGCACTTTGAAACAAAAGTACAAAGTTCAGATACTGCATCAACCGTGGCCCTATTTTTTCGGAACCCATACTGGTTTGATGACAGAACTCCAAACCTATCTAAGAAATTAACTAGTCGATAGTTGATAATTCTCTCTAGTACTTTTGATAAAATAGGCAAAAGGGAAATTGGACGGTAATTATTTATTACTGTTTTATCACCACTTTTGTGTACTGGGATAATTATAGACCGCTTAAAAGCCCTAGGAAATATACCCTTTGTTAATGAAAGGTTGCAAATGTGGGTTATCGCAGGAATTAATTTATCCATGTTTAATTTAATAACATTAGCTTGTATTCCATCCCAGCCGGCAGCGCAATCCTTACGAATTGAATTGATAATGGAACGGACTTCAGAGCAATCTGTTTCCAGAAGCAAAAAAGAATTTTGTTGAAATGGGGAAAAATTTGGTTTATCTGATGATGCAAGGGTTATCTTTTTGGCTAAATTTTTACCAACATTTGCAAAATAGAGGTTCGCCTGATTTACGGCATGAGTTTTATCCAAAAAGGGTGTTAAAAGTTCTATTGCCGCATTTTGTTTTTTAGTTTTGAACTGAGTGATTTTGTTGATACACTCCCAAGTTTTTTTTATGCCGGATGAACTAGCTTTAAGTATCTCAGCTTTTTCATACTCTAGTTTGATTTTCTTTAGTAAGTTTCCACAGAAATTTCTATATCTAGTATAAGTTAGCTTAAGTATTTCATTGTTGGATTGTTTTTTAAGTTTTAAATGCATCCTGTCTCTATTCTTAATACAGCGTAGAAGCCCAGGAGTTATCCATGGTTTTAGAATACGGTGACGTGATGATATAGCTTTAACCATAGTATTGCGTTTCACAGTCTCAGATATTGTAGTTACTAGAAAGTCAATCGCTTCATTAGGACAACTATAAGAGCAACATTGACTCAGATCAAGGTGTTGAAAATCTTTGGCTATCCCCTCATAGTCCACTTTCAATATATTTACAGAAGTGGTGCGCGAAAGAGTAGTATGTTTTAACGATATAACTACCAAATTATGGTCTGTGTTGCTACTTTCAACAATGAGTGTGATAGTCGTAAGATTGCTTGTAATTAAAGTGTGGTCTAAGCAATTATTTAATCTAGTAGGAAGTGTATGACTGGGGTATAAACCAAACGAGGTAATCAAATCCAAGTAATCATTAGCGCGACGATCCTTTGTGTCAATTTTAATATCAATATTAATATCTCCTGATAATATGATAGCTTTATAGTTTGCCAATTTTTCTAGAACACATTCTAAAGACTTTAAAAATTTATCTATTAGCTTAAAACAAGGAGGTCTGTATATGGAAATGAGAGCAGTATTGTTATCAAGTAATGTCACTAAGCAGTTAGCCTCTTCAAATTCGGGTTCATATGTATTGAACGACAGAGAATTTGAGATATAGAGTACCACTCCGTCATTTTGATTAAAATGTTTCTTAGTTGAAATCGGAACGTAGTTAAAAAGAGAAGGTAAAAGGTAAGGAAAAATACTAAATGGATCCCCTTTTATACAGGCGATAGAGGTCTGACTCTTACTGACTATAACCCTTTTCATGTACGGACTACCGTCTTGTCACAGCAGTTAGCCCAGGCAAGACGAAAGCTCTGTGGTAAATAGACGCAACCTCGCACGCAAACAGCTGTTTCCCTGACTGCCAAAACCAGCGGCAACCTGACTCTACCCTCATTTTTTCGGCAGTACGGTGTCTAACAGCCGACAGTCGCTTGCACTTTCTAACACCCGGACGTTATGCTTCGTATTTTTAACGAGGTCTCATGCAATGGGGTGAATCTATAGGTGTATACCTGGCATCGTTTATGTAGTATTTAGCTGCCTTAATGTGCGTATGGAAATTCTTCACCTTAAAGTTGGGCGCTTTGTTTCCTTTTTGTCTACAAAGGAGACAGAGTAGAGAGGCTGTCAATCGCCACCGTGTGGAAAATCGCGACCCAAATCCATGCATTTGTAACAGGGGAAAAAATTGTAACAGTTGCAATTTCATCTCTTAAAAGATTATTAATGGATAGATAATGTAAGGAGATAATCGTAAGTTAATAATCCGGTTAAGTGTTATAGGAGTTCAAAATAACGTTTTAACGTTACATAAAGCAGTTATCTGTCGATATCTAGTTAATTAACGGTCGTGTCGCGTCACTATTCAATCAGCCGCCGAGCTCGGCCAGCGCCGGCAGTCCGCCAACTCCATCTATTAATTACTGAGGGAACCGAGTGAACGCGTTTACAACGTAACCCCCGACTGTGCTTTATGCACTATTTTTTGCCTATTATTACAATAGATTGTTCTATATTTCTTTCATTTTTTTTATTCTGTCAGTTGAATTTTAGTTGTCTGATTTTTGTTTATTTAACAAATATTTAATTGATTATACGAGTATTTTAGATAGGAATTCATCACTATTTTCATGCCCTGATTTCAAATCACTTAGGGGTGGTCCAGTATGTTTTCTTCTTCCACACATCCCTATCAGCCGTTATCTCTTCATTTCCTTTTTTTTCTTTTATATTGTTCCTGACAAACTCCGTCCATACATTCTTTCGCCTTTCTCTACTTTTGTATACCTCCACATTAATATTCATGACTATTATTACACATATGCGCTTCTTTCTCTTAACATGTCCATACAACAACAAATGATTTCCTTTCAACTTTTTTACCACAAGAATTCAAAACGCATTAATAGTTGGTGTCGCCCACATCGAAAAATGATTGGTGGAATGGAACCACTATAGAAATATTGTCAAAATTATTTAGCGAATTAGCGAAATAGCGAACAAGTTTCATGAATATGATATCTTAACTTTGCCTTTCCAATACATCTGCGATAACCTAATGTATGTTCGTAAAAATTTGCACAGGCTTGGCCTGGTGAATGATCGTCATAATTTTAATATTAAGTTAAGATAAGTTGGCCGTCCCATGTTTTAGGCTAAGTAAATCTAATAAAAGTTTTATAGATAATAGTATTCGGTGGCGCAGTTGTATTACGGTACGACGACTGTTGTTCCGAGGTCTCGGGTTCGATCCCTGGGTCGGGTCAAGTGATATTGGGTTTTTCTACTCAGTTTTATCCCGGAGTCTGGAATTTATGCCCAATATGGTGACAGGCTCGCCCCCTGTCACATCTGGGACAGATCTAAGCTCAGCGAAATGTGGGTGGTGTAGTTCGTTATTTTACCTCTGCCTAACCTTTCAGGGGTAAAAAGCGTGAGCTTATGTTATGTTACGTTATGTTTCTAATATGATCCTAAAGAACATTACCGATTTACCTGATAATAAATTCAAGCACCATGTCAAGCATGTCTTAATTTCAAAAGTTTATTACAGGGTGGAACATTACGTGAACGATAGTGATGTCAGGAATTCACACCTCTCTATGTGCTACCGTTAACAATGGTTGTAATTACGAAATGTTTTATTTAAAAGATTTTGTTTAAAAATAATATTTATAATCTAAATTTATAAAAATAAGAAGCAGACCGAGTTTTTTACCTGCTCTCTTTTCAACTGTGTTGTTTTCCGAACCGGTGGTAGTGTTTTAACGTTCATAAGCGCCTTATTAGGGCCAAATTTTTTGTTTTGATTGGATAATTATTTTTCTTAAAATAAACGAAAAAGTAAGTTACTTTTGGATTTAGTCTTCTCAAATGAAACGCCGCCACATTCACTATCGAAAAAAGGTTTAACCCAAAATAACTTTTCGTGGTTTAAAAAAAACGGATTTTCGTTTGCAAAAAATTAAATGTCTATCATGCGAGTGAATCCGGTAACAGAAGCTAGTGAAACGATAAAAGCTTCTTATAGCGTATTTTAGTGCCGAAGCGAGTGCTCAAATCGGGGTCCCATATAAAAATATCGACGTTTTCATAAAACTTAGTGAAGTGGACGGAGTTAGATACCGGAAACCGGGTCACAGCCATCCAGGTAAAACGTAACCACCCCACTCCCACGATAATCTGAAGTACTTTTATTACATACTAGTTATTACTGCGGGCTTTGCACGCGTATGACAATATTCTACACAATTATCCTTTAGGTGGGTTAGTGTTTTGACCCTCAAATAAATTAAATAAAGTATTCTTTTGATAGGGATCTTTCAAATATTACGTTAGCATTAGTGGGGGAGAGGTTAACGCTTTGCTTATTTTTGATGACTTGGGGATGGGGTTGAATGGTGATTACGTAAGCAATATTAATTAAATACTTCGTTTTTTTTTTTTATCTATACTATACCAATGCTTATGTAATCAAAGGGGGATTGGGTTGGTTGTTTTCTTACTATTCTGACTTGTAGGAGGGTCAAAATGACCAAGATTATTCGTAGGTAACATTTGAACGACCCCATATTCAAGAAAATATCGAATAACAAAATTAATATTAACTACAATAAATAAGTAGAAATAAACACAAACGTAATAATTGTGAAGGAATCAGATAAGATTCGTAATTACAATCCAAAATATAATAAAGTTATTTTATAATCTTAAATCCAAGTTTTTATAATGTTCTCGATATTTTCTAATAACCGTGTCCGTCGTCATAGCAACCGTTTTGTCCACCTTCAGTTGTAATCAGATACATTGCTCATAAAGCGCTTATAAAGTATTATCAATCGTATAGATAAATCAACAAAATTATAAATGATATTAGTAAACTAGGAACATTTGCAACTGTAAGCTAACAATTGTTACTCAGTTTTATTATAATCAAACGAATATTTCAACAGTTTTAACATCTCAGCCCTCTCAGCCCCCCCCTCAGCCGTTCTTCCCCGCGCCATTTAAGATAATTCACTGTAACAAGTTAGATCAAGTCCTGGGTCAACTTTCGTAATTAAATATTCGAACACTCGAGAATATCGAGTGATCCCGAACTAATGAGGCCAACTTCGGGACTCGATCGAAAAGAAATAAATCCTTCAGGCCGGTCTTATTGTTTTGGGACCGTGTCAAAGTGTAGATTGAATTAAAGAAAAATCCAGATGGTCCAACTCAAACAAACGGAACGATCACGATGTTAAACCTACCTTCACTAATGAAATTCTCATAAAAAAACGCTGCATCGAGGATCGTGATTTATTCTATGTCGCGCGTCGACGAGAGCGGGTGTGTGCACGTAAGCCGTTCTGTTCTGGACGTAAGGTGTTTCGTGTGGCATCATATACCACTGGACTTCTTAAAATTATATTTATCTCCCTTATCCTCTTGCAGGTATCAAATAGCATATTATAATATAATTTCTTCCATTTGGACAATTTTCTACAGCAGAACAAATTAACCTTATAAAGGAAAGATGTTAAATACGAATAAAAATGCTTAACCTAAAAAAATTGTGTTTAAGCTTATATTTATTAAACAGTTGTCATGACGTCTAAAGTCTGATAAAGGTACTATGATCTGTACTGCAGGTCTCTAGGTAGGATACCAGCCCTCCTAATTAAAATCCTTACGTTATATAAAAGGCAACGTCGTATCTGTCTTTCTCCCCGTTAGTTGGCTTATAATACGAAAGGCACAGAATTGATTTACTTTTTTTATAATCTGATCAGGTATATATTTTGTTACACAAAGTAATCAGAATAATAGAAAAAAATAACTTCACAATAATGCCCTTTGCCCTATTTCTTCTTTCATCCTAATTATATAAAAATCAACGTTTATCTGTCAGTCTGTATATTTTTATATACGCGAACGGAGTCGCAAGTACGCAGCTAGTAACACTGAAACGTTAAAATGGAATGAATAAATAAATTATATTAATCTGTATTTATCTAAACAGGTTTTTTTTTTATTATAAGATTTTTTTTAACGGAGTTAAGTTTTTGATAGTTTGAATTTTTAAACGATATCAAATTAAATACTATTTAATTAACAAGGAAAAAGTTAAAGACATTTTTATCCTCTGTTTGTCAATTGATTCCATTTTTATTGTGATTAGCTATCGTTTACTTTATTGTTAAATAATATATTAAATTGTAAACAGCTTTTTGTTTTCGATAATGATTATTAATAAAATCATAACGATGAAAATCGTTAAACACAAATATTACCGGATACAGATGTTTATCGGTTTCCGGTACGTCGTATCCGGATATTACGGCCGGATGTCCGGTGTCGGCTATGATTATTTTATTTCGTTCTAGTTGAATCTCCGAAATGTTCTATGAATTTTAACTAGATTTTCGACGGGATCTCACAGTCTATACAGTAATATTTCTTACGGTTCGTCCATTAATCACGCGAGTCTTGAAAGGTGCAGTGAGATATCAAGTTTTTTTTTTTTTACACGGAGTAGGCTCAGTGCTGTGATCATAATCTCACTTGATGTTAAGTGATGATGTGGTCCAGGATGGTAAGCACACTAAGCCTATAGGTAAAGGTTCTTAAGTGATGCTTCCGAAATACACCTATTGGTATTTAGGGACAGGTTTTCAAACTTGAGGGTGGTAGCTACCCAGGCGGCTATCATTAGAAAATGGCCTATCACCATGCTGTGGTTTCCTCATGACGTTTTACTTCAGCGGAAGCTCAGGCCGATTTTAGAGTCGGATAGGTCAAAATCAAAAACATCTTTATTTAATTTAGGCCCTAAGAAGGCGCTTATGAATGTCTAAAACACTAGCACCTGTTCGGAAAACAAGTTTAAAGAATATGATAACTTAATTTTGCCCTCCAAATATATATTCGATATCTTAATGCATATTCGTAAAAATTTAGACAAGCTAGATCTAGTGAATGATCGTCATAATTTTAATATTAGAAGTAAAGACAAGTTGGCCGTCCCACGCTTTAGGTTAAGTAAGTCTAATAAAAGTTTTATAGACAATAGTATTCGGTTTTAAAATAAGATCCCAAGTAACATTACCGATTTACCTGACAATAAGTTCAAGTATTATGTCAAGCAAGTTTTAAACTCAAAAGGTTATTACAGGGTGGATCATTACGTGAACGATAGTGATGTCTGGAATTAACCCACATCTCTGTGCTTTCGCTAACATTATTAAGACTACGATTTTGTATAGTTTTTTTTTTATAAAAAAAAAATGATATGTATTATATTTATTTAAAAAAAAAAGAACCAGATCGAGTTTCTTGCCGGCTCTCCTCGACTAGGTTGTTTTCCGAACCGCTGGTAGTGTTTTGACGTTCATAAGCGCCTTATTAGGGCCTAAATTGATTAATGTATTTTCGGACATTCATTTTGACTATTTTTCTTTCATATTATTCTTTACACACTCCATCCACGCTTACTTTAGTTTTTCTTTACTTTTCCATCCATCCAGATCATATTCATTACTATTTTATCACCATACGCTTCCTCTCTTCTCATAGCATGCCTTCATAAACGGTTCTCTTTCAACTTTTTTACCACTAGCGTGAATTTTAAACTCCCTCTAATGTATTAATTCCTAACTTTATTCTATCATACCACACAGCCATCTCAACATTAGCATCATGTCAACGTTTCTCAGCCATCTTCTTACCAGATCAGGATTATGATCTTACACATATATTGTAAAAATGGTGCTGCAGCCGTTCTATCTACCCCAACGAATAGCGAGTTGAAAGCTAAGTTAAACAGATTACAATACAAATAAATTGCAAATCCAAAACATCAAAAAACAAATTGCAACTTCAGACAACTAAGTTCATTATTAGAATCTGGTATAATCACAACGAGAGATGAGATATTAATGATTGTTCCGTATTTAAGTTGGTAAAGTTATTGTTTGATTCTGTTTAATTTATCCGTATTTGGATCACATAGCTTCTATTAATCCGAGTGCCACGAGAAATGGACAAGGAATTTTTTCTTTATAATTTCATCGCCTCCTATTATTTTCATTCTTAGCTTAATGGATGTTTGTTGTTTGAAAGAAAGAAATAAGGAAAAATAGTTTACCCGAACAATAAAGACAGAACACGATTTTAATTAAATCCCAATGGTTTTAATGTCAAGACCGCTATATCTGTTTCTATACAAATAAATAAAATTTAAGTGTCTGTTTGTGATACCAAAATAACAACATTTTATTAAATACATATATATACGATACCTGTACTAAAAACACAATTTAAAATTTTTTGTTTGTGTTTGTTCCGGTTAATCTCCGGAATGGCTTGACCGATTTGGGTGGGTTTTTTCTAGCAGATAGCTGAAGTTACGTTGAGTTACTTTTTTTTCGAAAATTATTAGGGTCCGCATAAAAAAAAAACTCCTGAAATTGTGTATAAAATAATCCTAACATATCATCATGACTCTGTTCTATGGGGTTTATTTAGGCAGAGACTATTTCCATTCACTTGTTATGATACTGACATGCCTCTTTCCCTTTTTCTACTTTCATGTGTGCTTTTAAGGTACTCTCGTCGGTTAAGGATCGTCCATTAATCATGTGGTTTCATCAGAGGCTCGTTTGAAAATGTATAATTGCATAATTTGCGCAAGTAGTACTATCAGGGATAGTTTAAGTATTTCGTATATTAGCATTAATGGGGAGAGTCCCTCTTTATGATTTTGGGTATTTTTTAAATTGACGACGAGCGGGTTTGTATGTTGATTATATAAGCAATGTTAAGTAGATAAAAAAAATAAAATCATGCTGCTATAGGGGGAGGTTAGGGGAAGGGAGGTTATTGCTGACAAGATGTAGAGGGGTGCTAACAAATGTCCAAAATTCTAATTGCATATTATTTATATGACCCTTTTTTTTAACTTGGAGAGAATGCATTTACGCACTGCCTCTGGTGCGGGGGCGCAGAGAGGTGTGTAGGACTCACACGCCGATGAAAATTGTCACGCCAAAAGGCGCAGCAATTTCGATCGCCGCACACTACCCCACTAAAAACTCCACGATTTACCGTCTTACCGCCTTAAACAGAACAATTCGGGGGTAGAAACAAACTCCACTTCGCGCCGGTGCGAGGCATCTAAGTCTCTGCATGCATAAGAAGCTACCCCAAGACTGCTTCCCCAGTGCAATGGACGGTCAGGGCCCATGCTCTTTCCCCCCCTTGTTTCAGCAGAGTGATGTCATTAGGACGGTGCTGGAACCGCGCAACCCAGATCCCACCACCCAGATACCTGCGCGAACCTATCAAAGTCGTAGCTTGATTGGCAACCCTCTTGCCACTACAGGCGGTGTGCAAAAAGTACCACCCATCTGGTGCTCCGCACCTCTCCCCAAATCCGCGCACAAGGCGCAACGCGGCTTCTCTGCCGCACACTCTACCGCTTTGTGACCGGGTAGACCGCACCGGTAACAAAGACTATTCCTATCAGTAGACGCTGACCAGAGCGGGCGTGTGTAACCCAGGGCCATGCACCTGAAACATAGCAAGAACTTTGTTTCAACCGCATAAACCTGGGCCATAGTCTACCTGATCAAGATCCGGCCCACTGCCTCGCAGCTGTGACCGACATAGTCATGTGCATTGCACCTGACCCCCTCTTGATTCCCCGAATGGGCCCACCATTAATTTCTTCTACTTTAACCCTCGTCCTTTGCGTGACCATCCACACAACCTCCTCTTCCGTTACGGAGTCCTCCAGTCCGACGATCCGGACGTCAGCCCGCTTCATCGGCCTGGAGACCACCGCAACAACCGAGATGGTTGCCTGGAGTTGGGCCGCGAGGCAATCCGCAAGCTCCGCGCCACGGGGACCCGGGATCTCTACGATCCGGGATCTCGTGACCGTGGTCCTCATCCCTAGTTTTTCCCAATACCTACTTATAGCTCACTCCCCGAACTACCGACTCCGGGCACAGTGTAGTAACCACTGCGGCCGCCTGTGAAAGCTCCGGGAGCTTCGGCTTCAGCCTTGTCCTCTGCACCAGTGCACTCACGCGTACTGGGGCTGAGGTTGCAACCACCATCACCCCTTGAGGTTTCTTTCCCTGCCCCTTTTTCTTCCGAGCCATCACCGACCACACGGAAGAATCCCCCCATTTATCATTGACCTCTCTATCGTAGTTGGTGCTGATTCTACACCAGGTAGCGGCTCCCACTTCATACCAAAAAGAGTAGATACTCCTCTGGCATCCTTCCCTTCTCCTGCCCTGCTCAACGATTACATACTGTTATAATATAATTAATGCTCATTTATTTATCTACAAGAAAAGTCTTTTAAATATAAATAAATATGAAATAATCAGAAAAAAACGATTCTTCCTCATCTATAAAGCAATCAGTACAATGACGATAAGCATTACTTCCGGTTGATTGGGCTTAATCAGAGAGAAACTCAATCGATATACAAACTTTTACAATAATAACTAACTTTATTATACATTGGATCGCAATTACAGCTAATGTTTACAGCCAAATTATTTGTAATTTCGACATATACATACAATAGGATTATAGTAAGAGGTATTCATTATAACTAGTGCTCTCTTGTCATCGAAATTCGACCAGAACTCATAATGCGTAAAAACGCTAGCATTTTTGTTTGCTTTTCATTGTCAATTTCAAAAGTCAATATTCTGTCTACACGGTAAATAAATGTCAAGTCTGACATTGACATGTGATTGATAATGCATGGATAATCATGAGGGATAATGATAGATGTGTGTTTGTGTCAAATACATAGTGTGTGAACTGTATTATTTTATTAATCTAATGTATTTTTTATGCATAATTAAAAAAATAATAATAGAATTCTTTACTCATTCTCTATATAAACTATAAATGAGCGAAATTTCATACTCCTCCGTCTGAGCAACTTTCGTAAAAAGTGTTATGAAGTTTTTGCTTCACGTATTATGATTATGATTTTTAATTGTATTGAGTATGAAGACTTTTTTTCTTTAAAATGTTAGTGTCAGTGATCAGTCATATATTTTAGGTTTCACGTCAACCTTAACTTTTACAATTCGATGTCCAAAGTTGCAATACGAAAATAATATTATACAAATTATACGTATACTGGAAACAAATTCATTTGGGTAAAATTTTGATACACAACATTTGATACACAAGCGTTTAAAATTTGGGTATCGAGAAGGGATGTTCTATCTCTTCTTCTTGCAAAATAAATGCTAATATTCTAACGAATAACGAATTGAACTCCATCCATCCATTCAACCGAAAGACGTCCAGTGCTGGACATAAGTCTCTCGAAAAGGTCTTCAACACGACCGGTCTTGCGCTTTACGCATCCAGCGGAATCCCGCGACCTTCACTAGGTCGTCAGTCCTCCTTGTGGGGGGCGCCTACCCACGCTGCGTCTTCCAGTACGTTCCATTCGTTCTATACTACTATAGAACTTGTATGAAGCACGTATAGTGTGTGACGTCACATTTTAGAACAGTTTGCTCTCTCTTTATTTAGGGTGATATTAAAATGTTTATAAGCTCTTTATTATCAAATTTGAATTTTGTTTTCAGTGCTCAGATTTGCTTATTGTTTATTTTTTCTCGAGACAATAAAAAAGAAAAAGTATTTTTTTTTTTTTAATATAAATACATAAATAAAAATATTACCAAGACACTATCTCATTTATTGCTAAAAAAAAAGGTATTAATATGTTATGTTATATAAATTTCGCAAAAGCGTGATGAAAACCTCTATTCTTACAATAGTTGAGTATAATTACAAAAAAGTTTTAGTATAGTATTGTATATATTCGGACGAGGTACAATAGACGAGAAAAACCGTTTTTTTTTATACTATACAGACTCAGTGCTTTGGTCTGATCTGGTTTAGGATGGTAAACACACCATTGGTACTGGTTCCCAACTAATTCTGCAAGAACACACCTATTAGTGCTTTGTGGCATGTTTCAAATTTGAGGTTGGTAACCCAGGGTATACAAATTTAGAAACTGGCCTAATACCATGTTCTTCACGATGTTTTCGTTTACTGTAAGCTCAGGTTCATTTATACAATTGAATAGGTCGATTCGAACTTACATCCTATAAGACAAATAAAATATGTATCTCTTTGTTTCAGGTTATAATTATAGGCGGTTAATCAAGAGATCGACAGCGCTTACCAGTTGACTATGATGAGATATTAATGATCTGTCAACGGGCAGTCACGCGCCGAATGTCAACAGTGCCAGTAAAACATGTGAGAAATGACGCAGACAATAATAAACCGTTAAAATGTTTGCAAAAAAACCAACCGGTTCTGGGACAGGAGAAAGTGTAGAAGGAATACGCGATGACACCGCGAAACCGGTAAAACGACTCAAACAATAAAATAAATTAAATAAATAAAACCCGAAACGCTTAAATAGTCTTAGGCTGCGCTTTTTTGTGTGTCACGCGTGTGTTAATCGAATTAAAATTGATTTGCGTTTTTAATTTTATTCATTATTATTATTATATATAATAGAAAGAATAAAATACCGGTTATTCCGGATATAAAATTTTCTTTCGTCCATAAGCAATAATAGGTAAGTTAGTACAGCGATAACTAATTAGTATTCGTAATGTTCTATATCCGTGTAGAATAATCATCGTTTTGTGATTTAAATTAAAAAATAAATCGGTTATAATTTTATCCGGGTAAAATCAAACCGAAGTGATATTTCCTAAAATCCGTTCTTTTATTCTTAACAAATTTTAACTTAAAGAAAAACATCGGGTCCAATGAACCGGTTACGAAAACAGATTAGTTAGATGAATTTTACTAAAAAAAACAGCGTTTGATTTAAAACCGGTCATCGTAGGCGAAACTGGGTATCGGCGAGATGGTTCCGAACGCGACATTATTCGCTAAAACTACGATGACAACGCACTTAAACGGGACATTTGGACTCAATTCGACTTATTTAGTACCGACTTACCTTAGCCAAGAGGAGTTCTTCGCTCTTCAGATGACAAACACGTCTGATGCGAACACTACGTTGAACGAGACCCAAATAAACGTCGTTTTGAAAACCTGGTATCCGAGTGGATACTCGCCCGCTCATATTATTATCGCTTCAGTGGTCGTGACAGTGCTTATGATAATGGTTGTGGTTGGAAACATGCTCGTAATAATAGCAATCGTGACGGAGAAAGCGTTAAAGAATATACAGAATTGGTTTATAGCGTCACTAGCGGTGTCTGACTTCTTTCTCGGGCTAGTGATAATGCCGTTTTCGCTCGCGAACGAGCTGATGGGCTATTGGATCTTTGGTTTTTGGTGGTGTGAGATACATTCGGCAATGGATGTGTTGTTGTGTACTGCTTCTATAATGAATTTGTGCCTCATATCCTTGGACCGGTACTGGAGTATTACTCAGGTAAGTGTTTATTACACGCTTTTATATTAGCTTAAATTATATGGTAAATATCTATATATGTAAAGGAATTTTCAAACTCCATTTTCATTGACTTTCAAAAATTGAAGGAAATTTTAACATTGCACACTTATCAAGGACCAATGACAATACAATCTATACTTATAATAAAGGCTGAAGGGATAAAATTGATGATATTTCAGAAAAAAAAACTTGAGGGGTTTCAGAGTCGACAACAGAACACATTTCGATGGTTTTAAAATAATTTGGCTTTAGCGACAGACGTTCGACTTGACGATGGCCGGTAGCCAGCCAGGCATTTGAAACTCATTGCTCAACCTAGCAAACATTGAGTTTCAAACAAGAAAGTTTAACTTCGATTGGCACTAGGATTTAATTTTATAATATTATAATATTTTGACACAGGTAAAAGTCAAGCGAACATTACATAGCCAGAAATTTAAACAAGCTACGATTAAAACAATACAACAAAGAAAATATCTATTGGTAAAAAAAAGTACTGTACGTAAGATTAAGAAATTTAAGCATGTTTTTTTTGGTTCTTTAATTTAATAATTTAAATTTATTTTTATATTTAGTAAGTAACCTGAGTGTGTACAACTTCTTCAGCGTTAAAACAATTTCTGTTATGTGAAAATTATTAAGTGTGAAGAGTATATATTTTAAAGTTAACACTGCTATATGGCAGTAATAAAATTATGAATTTTCTTTATATGCTGTGTCATAATCCGATTATAATGTATCATTGCACTATCATAAGATCAATATGTGTTTCGTTCATTGTAATTCTTGTCGGCTAATGAACGGAAATTGGTGTTAAGAGTATATCATAATTCTTCGGGTGTTACATTATTGAAACTTATAGATTTTAGACACTAAGGTGATCTCTATATACACTTCGTATTGCTTAATTATCATACTCCATTAGGAAGTTTAATTTGTGTCCTGAAAAAAAAAATCGGAAGAGTTCGTTTTGACGCAACTACGAAAGGTTTGGGTTTTAATTTTACTATTACAATTAGACTACCAATATACATAGTGGAAGAAGAAAGAATCGTTAAGCAATTCGGTAACTCGAATTAATCGGTACTGGTCTTCTAAGTATAATTGATGTTTTTTGTAGACATCGTATCTTAAAACAGAGAAAAGATCGTGATCAAAGATATAAAGAAACAGTTGTTTGATATTAAAACATGATTTGAATTAGAGAAAGTAAAAATACAGAACAAAAGAATCGCAATAAAACATTACTACTATAAGACGTTGCCAATTTATATATCACATTCGACGTCGAAAAGGCCATCAGCTTAGTATTTACTACAGCAAATTGTCATAGCACTGGCTTTTAGTTAGATAACAGATCTATTCCAAAGTTAGAAACCTTAACGATATATAATAGATCAAAAAGAAAATTTGGAAAATCATTCATACTAGTAATTGTACAATATAAAAGCAGTTGACAACTGATCATATGATGATGATGATGTCCTCCTCGTTGACGTATCCATCAACGGCAAATTTTCGAAGATATGAGCGAATGTGGCTCGCGAAACTAAACTTTTTCTTGAAGGTGCGGTTACACGGCGCACAATGTAATGACCGAGAGTGTTGTCGGTATATACGTAGGAAGGCTTAGGGCGACTCTTTTTAATAAGGCTTTTCACATCAAGGTCTTTGATTCGATGTTCCTTAAATATTTGTACTGCCTCTTTAAAAGAGTTGCTCCACTCTAGTCTCTGTTTCGCAATCACTTCCCACTCAACTAAAGATATGATACACGCGGTGAGATGACATTTAATTACATCACTCTAGCACAGAAATTAACCAGCAGGCTTGCGGTTTCCATGCGATAATCATAAAAATCATATATACTCCATAGCAAATCATGTTTATATGTCAAACATTAGTCCCTGAAGATAAAAAAAGAAATCGCTTCTCAAACAATTCAGTTTAGAGGCGATATACAATGTACAATGTAGTTTAGATGTCTGGAAACTTTGTTCATTGCGCCCGGGAAATGTTTCCCGAATATATCGGTATTCGGCAATCTCTGACAGATTACGCCACAAGCGTCCAGTAATGGCTTTTGAAATTGGACAGTACTTTTTTGTTATATCATATACGCCGTGTAGTGATCGGGATAGTCAGAATAAATGAACTGGATTGTTATGTTTTTGATTTTGATTTGATTGATGATATTAATAACGTAGTAAGTGAAGAACGGAGACTGATTCTTAAAGCAGTGAAGTAAGCACGTCAATGGGTGAGAGGCTACAAATTTTGAATCATACAATAGAAATTAAAATATGATTGAAAACACCTTAAAAAACATGCGCGTTTTAAAACAATCAATAATCTGGAACAACTATTGGCTGATTTTTAATTAACGAAGTAAATATCTCGCTTTTGGATCAAGACTTCTTGCAAGGCTTAATTGTAAGTCCAGCTCATGCACTTTATTGATTCAAACTTTAAAAACTGAATAATTTTATATTTCCCTACTTGATGGTGGTAAAACATTTCTCTGGTTAGCCGATAGAGTTGTTGATTAAAACCAAACTGGCGAATGTCTCCACTGATAAGTTGTGGCAACGAAATCAGTGGCTTTAATTCAAAATTTAATATCTGCTATTTCATTTAGTCCTGTTTTTAGCAAATGATTTCTGATGGTCATTGTCAATCTTTCCAAGTACACTTTCACATTTCCGTCGGTACTGAAGATATTTTACTTTTCAATAATCTCTCGCAAGCTAAACTATATTTACAAAGGACTGAAGGAAAAAAAAATACGTAAAGAAATATCCCATAAAAATTCTCTAAGTCTTTATTTCACTTATCGACGGCCTAAAAGCGGACACGCCATGTATAATTCAAAATGCCGCTACACGCTGTATATCATTGACAAAGAGCCCCACCTTTGAGGTTTCCGGATAAAAAATATATAGAGAAAAACTACCGATTTTTTTTCTTTAGCAAAAAAAAATACATGAAAATATGTTTGTGTTAGATCCTTGCCGTATTATTTTTTTCTGTTCTTCCTAGGTTTTTTTTGTGCTAGCCAATATAAGCTAAAATGCTTGTAACTGAATCGTTGAAGATATGAATACCATGACCTATCATATAGTGAAAACTTTTTTTGAGGTTGGTTCGTCACATTGCATTATAGGCATTGTTTTTTATTATCGAACTGAATAACGCTGTTGGCTTGTAGGGCTTTGATAGCTTCATTAATCTATGTATGTGACAAGCGCTTAGGGCATTCTACCATAAAGCGGTAATCAAGATCAAGGGGTCCACAAAGATTCAATTAATCCCAGCTAAAATTATTAATTTTGCAAAAAAAAAAAGGTAGAAGGTCCATTACATACGTAAACTGTCAACTTTGCAGATATACAAGCAGTTACCGTGTATCTCTTGTTTTTAGATATGACTGCGACAAACTCTGCCATCTGTGCATGATTTCCCATTGCTTGTCATTTAGCATTATTTCTAAAAATTGCGGTAAGGCGAGCTTGCTAACTGGAGAAAGAGTTCATTTCGACCCAGCATATTTGCCAGGTTAGCTCCTCAAAACGGCTTAAGCCAATCCAATCCTTAACCAACCTGTATTTAGAACTGTTTCATGGAATACACAGTAACAATCTAATGCGAGATTTTTACTACTGAGATGCTAATCATTCCAGAATTGAAAATCCTATTAGAGTCTATACCTATTATACAGAAAACCCTGTTAATATTTCAACCAAATATTCAGTACAATTTAAAATACGCTACCTTCCGAAAAGATTTAATTTAAAAACTATGCCATGTATAAATATAAATAACGAAATACCACGCGTTAGGGGGTGATATCACCTTTTTTATTCAGCAAAACTTGCCTACACCGACCTTAGGTAATCGCCTATTCGGCTTTCAGAGTAATCTACCGCCCGTACAAATACAAGTCACGTATTTAATTATTTGATTATAAAAATAATTAAAGAATAATAATGAAAGAAATGTGATATTTATTCGCTCAGTAAAGGGACAAATAATGACCTTTTTTACACGGTATAGGCTTAGGGCTTTGACCACAATCTCACCTGATGTTAAGTGACGATGTGGTTTGGGATGATAAACACACTAAGCCTAGAGGTTCTGGTTCTGAAGTGATGCTGCCGGAACACATTGATCTTTGGTGACAGGTTTTCATTTTTGTAGGTGGTAGCTATCCAGGCAGGCATGATTAGAAAATGCCATACCACCATGCTATGACTGTTATAATGAGACATGGATACACGTTCGGGATGTGGTTCCTAAGCGAGTTAATTATCTAAATACAACGTTGATGAAAACTAAAAAAAAAAATACCATTATTTTTGTTATAACTTATAAGGTTTATAACTTAATGTTCTACATTGCAAAAAAAAAATATATTAGAAATATACAATATAAGTTAGTTAATAAATTTAAAAAAAAGTGTTAATACTATCTACTGTTAATTATCGACTTTTAAATTTTAGCTGCATTTTTTGGTTTCCTTTTTAAATATCTTTTAATGTCAAATTAAAAAATACTTACTTTTGAAATTGTATAATTTTTAAAAATATGTGAAAACTTTATTGGATTAAATGAATTTGTAATGTATAAAGTTCTGCGTAGACGAGATTGTTTGTGTTCCTAATAAATAAATGCTATACCTCGTTGACATCGTTATGATGTCTAGAAAAATGTGCTAAAATTTCAAACCTGTACTTTAGCAATTGAAAAATCAAAAACAATGAAAAATTGCAAAAAAGGGTCTCTAAAGCTATTGGCGTTAGAGGGCTATAACAAACAGATTTTCATACGTTCGTATCCTTAAAACTTTTTTTCATATTATGTCTAACGTAACAAAATATTATGTTAAAAACTGAGCAATTCTCTCTCTGATTTTAGTATAAATATTGTTACGTTGAATAATGAAAATATAAATCTATCTATATATTGACTTATGAATGACAGATGAATGAAAGAAGATTGAGGAAACAAATATAAAAGGCAAGGGCGACTGGGCACGTCGGTAAGGTACGGTACGGTAATCTTCGATCTGCGAAGACATTCTAAAAAAGACGTGTGTCAGGATCGTAGCAGGTGATGTTAATTATTCAGGGTAAATTATAACAAGCCTTGCGATCTTGCGTGGACTCGAGCAAACACCCTGCAAATTATTTTCACACAGCGTGTGCACTCGGGTCCCACGAACTCATAGTTTTAACTGCAAACGGCTCAAACAAAAAATAAATAACTTAAATGTAAATACTTGTGCCGCTTAGAATCTACTAATGATTAGCGGTGAATTTGTGAATACAAACGCTACAAAAAAACTATCACAAACAGGTCTTTATAATACTTTATCTAAACCATTTAGTATCTTATTTCGATAACCCAATAAATCATTGTTAACTATAGAAATTGTTACATATAGGTGGAATCGTTAGCACATCTAGTCTGTGATAAAAAAAGCGAAATCACATAATAGTTTTCGAATAGAAAAAAAAACCACCCATGGTTTTTTATTAATGTCCGTAACAACTGACCGCAGACGACCTCGCAAACGCGAACCGCTTAGTGGGCAAATTTTCACTGATTTCGCAAACACACCGACCCTTAATCTTTACTGAAGCTATTCTCTACACACAGGTATATACAGTTGCAAACAAATTATATTGCTAAATTTATTATAATGTTTCCTTTTATAATTAAAGAATACGTCGTTACTTAATTCCGATGTTAAAGAAAGTTATACAACAGTTATATATAATCACACAACAGTTAGTGCGAGATCAGAGGTGAAGCGATAATAGTTTCATTGGTAGTCCGGTCGGATTTCGCGTCAATGGTTCAAATCAACCTTACCAACTCTAAAATCAGCCTGAGTTTTCGGCGAATGAAAACATCGTGAGGAAACCATAGCATGGTGGTAGAGCGTTTTAAAATTATGCCCGTCTGGGTAACTACATCTTCAAGTAAGAAAACCTGTCGCCAAATCCCAATAGTTTGATTTCATTATATATAAACAGAAACATTTCGACTTACTCTCAAAATACCTATAGATAATGAGTTATAGAAGAATTTCTATTGTAGCATCGTTGAATCTGAATAGTAAGAAAAAATATTGCATTTAATTCGAGAATATATTTGAATAGTTCGACGGTTTTTACGACCGTGTGTATCGGGTCATAAAGATGCCCTTTAAACATTGACTCGCGGGCCGGGATGTGCCGTAAAACACTTTTATGATACAACACGTGACGATGGGTAAACCGGGTACAGACTATAAATTCTCATTTGTAATATAAATATTAAATATCTATATTGAATTAGCATCTACCGGCGATTGTATAGGTTTTACAAAGTAGTAAATAAAACTCAAAATGTTTTTATTTTATTTAAGAGTCTATAAAGAAAATGTTGATAATAACCTATTCATTTCTAAGACCCAAAATGAATATATTACGTTTAAGATTAAATAGAAAGAGCCACAAATAATAAGTCCGCTATATATGCAAACTGTGATAATGTATATAATTTTTTTATTTAAATCATCGTTTTAAAAATTCAGAATTTTACGTTGACAGAGGTGAAAAGAAAACAAATATAAAAGACTTAAAACATTTCATTTATTCAAAAATATATACTTACATATGTGTCAAACCTCTGGAGATTACAACAACCAACCGCTATGTATTATAAAGCATTCCGAGTATATACGTGTTTACCGTTGTTCGGGGCCGTGTGTACGTAAAGAGAACTTGTAAACATTGACTCGGGACTAGAGACAAGCCGTAAAAGTATTTCTACTATATCACACGATAGCGTCTCCATAACCGTATTTCAGGACTCAATTATGTCCATTGTAGGTTTGACGACATTCATATCTTAAGGTCAGGTCGCTTTACATTCTAGATATTTTTTTATTTAGCCATAATCTAAAAGGAGTTTTCTTTTTTTAATAACTGAATAGGTTCAACGCGTTTACTATAGTTTAACCTAATATTAAGTTAAGATGTGATCTAGGATCTTAAACATACTAAGAGGTTTATACCATTTCTAAAAGAGACTTCAGCATTTGAAAAGAAAAAAAACAAAAAATAACAAATTTCATCAAGAGCCATAATTTATAGAATGTCAGGAAATTTGCTGCAGAACCGTGAGAGATTATGCCAAAAGATACTCTTTGTGAATATGCGTGATAGTAGGAGCAGGAAAAAAAACATACAAAATAATTTAATTCATTCTATAAACCCTAAAGTAATAATGTGCGTGTGTAAGCGACACGGAATTATTGTTACCTAATTACTGGTACATAAGGCGTACGTAGCATTGTAAGGCCAACTAGAAATGCCTTCAGTCCGTTTCTGACTACTGCCGATCTGAGTGTTTTATTTGTACGCTTTTAACGTATACCAATTACATGACGTTATATTATAAAAAAATATTAAATAATTGTTTGCCTCTCAATAAATCTAAAACGACTGAACATTTGTTATGGATGTACATTTTGTCATATATCCGTTATAATTTTAAACGCTTTTTTATATCAAATAAGTGTTCAAGCAAATCGACGTCGACGCTGTGTAATCTTTTCGGCTGTGTGTATCGTGTGACTTTATAGTCATGGCCTGCGAATATTGACCTCGGATGGCCCATAAAGAATTTTTATGTGACATCGCGTGACGATCGCTAAACAACCGAATAATAAAAAAGGGACAACCATATAAGCCTTGTTATAGTGTAATATTTAGTAGGTGATATGTATACAATGATATATGTATGTACTTTAAGGATTAGCAGCGAGATACATATGCGATTGATGAAGATGTTGCTTTGTCAAAACCCATTGTAAATTAATTAATTGATATTATTTTGCTCATTATCCATCTAAGTAAGTAAATGAAATGTGGTGATAGAAACATGAAGCGGAATTAGAAAAGTAATATTAACTTTATATGTGTCCCCGCGGCTACGCCCGCGTTTCGTATATTCTTCACTGCATTTTTATGCGGAACCCTATTTTTTTTGTTCTAAGATAAAGTTAAAATATTTCTCATAAATTCAAGCATTTGTAAAACTGTGAAAGGAATCGGATTTTGTTCAATTTCTATTAGTTTTAATTTTTTTTACGCGGAACCTCAATTATTTCGAAAATAAAAAGTACCCTAAGTCACCCGGAGTAACTTCAGCTATCTACTAAAAAAAGTCCCGTAAAAATCCGTCCAGCCGTTCCGGAGATTAGCCAAACAGACAGACAGAAAAAAATAAATAAAAATTGTATTTTTGTTATTGTTATTGTATTTACATTCATATCTATTTAGTAAAAATAATAATTTTGACATTACAAACAGACACTTCAATTTTATTTATTAGTATAGACAAGTTATACTAGCGGTTCCAATTAAATATAACATTGTGCTGTTTTAATAAAGATTTAAAACAAGTAAGTGGTTTTACCTACACCTACGCCTACATACAGAACATCACGCCTCTCTCCCATAAGGGTAGGTACAGAATACATCCTTCCACCTGCTACGATCCTGACACACTTCTTTCGCTTTCTCCACTTTCATAAGCATCTTCATACATGCTCTTCGGTTACGCGTACTTTTGACCTGGCCTTTCTTTAGAACGTTTTCGACCTGGTCGAAATACCTTCGCGCGGGACAATCTTTGCCGATGAGCACAGTCTCCTCGCCTTATAATTTTTTTTCATAAATCTTCCTTCTTGTGCAAAGCAAAAAATAGTATATACTTAAAGTTGGCCAGAATTGACTGATAAAGCTACAAACGGACAGACAGAGCTCACGGTTGCTCATTCAGAGCTGAAAAGCATTAAGAAATGTCTTGAGAAGGGACAAAAAAGTGATGACTATGATGGTTGATGGATTAAGGGGGGGAGGACGGTCAAAAAAAATATATAGAGAGTGTGAGAAAAGATATGAAAGATAACATATTCAAATTGTACGGAAGTACCTTAATGTCTCTCCGATACTGTGTATTGTTTTATAGTCGACACATTTAAAGAGGCGTATCAATTTTTTATGCTTATCCCGGGGGCAGAAGTTAATATTTATGAGAGTTTTATTATTTACGACACACAGTCGAGAGCGATGAGTAGCAAGTCAACGATCGTAATCGCTTTGATTCTTACAACGAGTGTTTTTTTGTACTTTATAAGTTCAGCGCTTTGACCACAATCTCACTTGATGTTAAGTGAGGATGTGGACGGTTTTATATCTATGTTTATTACAATATAAGCTTGTGATTTCATATATAAATGTAAGTGGAGTGTCATCTGTTTCCACATTAAATGTAAAATAAATATCTATCGATCCATTCAACCGAAAGACGTCCACTGCTGGGTCTTACCCAAAAGGAGGAGATTGCCATAATCGCTACGCTTGGCAGATGGGTTGGCGATCGCTGTCAGGTGCTTGTGGTACGCAAGGGGTGTTTCTGCTCATCCCCTGGTTTGTCCTTTAGTCGGCTTTTACGATTCCCACGGGAAGATATGGTGTGGCACTATTCTTAGCCGGCACCACACGGATATATATATGTGAATAAAATTAAGTATAAAGGAAACCGCCTATTATACTAACATGGTCCAGGATAATAAACACACTAAGCCTAGATAGAGGTACTAGATCTCAGTCTGTAAAGTATAAAAAAATACATAAAAAATACATTCACAATGAAATTATATTTTGACAGATTACTTAAATGAAACTCATTAAAACTCTTCAGTATATAATTCAAGCAAAAATAATTATGATTTGAAAATTTTCACTTAAACAAAGTCTGGATTGAAAACATCTGAGTCTAATAAGTCTTAGGCAAATAAAAGGTATCTCGCTCGCCAGCTGTAGGGTATATAATAATAATTAATTAATTCCACGTAAAATAACAAGAGATTCCGACTTTCAGATGAGGAGATCACCTTAAATTATTTTCTAAGGTTGGATGTTTATTAATATTATTAAAAGTTGATGGGCTGAGTGGAGTTTTTGTTCTGGTGGCCACACACAGCAATCACGTTTCAAATCAGACGACAAGTGAGATGATGAGAACGAAAAATTTAAAATAATGAAATCTGTTAAAAACATTGTTTAGTAAATTGGCATTAACAGATCGTTCATACAAATTACGAGCCGTATGCCCGCGGTTGTGACCGCGTTTCATACTTCACTGGGGTTTTTTTTACGGAACCTCAACTTTTTTTTTTTGTACTAAGATAAAGTAAAAATATTTCTCATAAAATTAAGCATTTGCCCTTAAAACTGTGCATTGAATCTGCTTTTATTTCAAATTTCATGAGTTTTAATTTTTTTATGCGGAACCCTACTTATTTTCGAAAAGTACTCTAAGTTACGCGGAGTAACTTCAGCTATCTACCAAAAAAAGTTCCGTCAAAATCCGTGTGACCGTTCCGGATATTATCTGAAACAAACAGAGAGACAGACATACAAAAATTTTAAAAATTGTATTTTTGGTATACCTATACCATTATATACATTCATCTCTATTTAGTAAAAAAAACCATTAAAAACGAACACTTAAATTTTATTTATTAGTATAGACTAATGTAAATTTTAGTATTGTTTTAATGATATTCTTTTTACACTATATAGGCTCAGTCCTTTGACCACAATCTCACCTGATGTTAAGTAACGAAATGGTCCAGGATGGTAAACACACTAAACCTAGAGGTACTAGTTCTCAAGTGATGCTGCCGGAACACATCTATTGGTATTTGGCGACAGATTTTCAAACTTGAGGGTGGTAGGTACCCGGGCGGGATAATTAGAAAATGCATCATCCATCCATCCATCCATTCAACCGAAAGACATCCGCTGCTGGACATAGGTCTCCCCCAATGATTATGAAGGAGATGATTGCCATAATCGCCACGCTTGGCAATTGGGTTGGTGATCACAGGCAGTTGTTTGTGGTACTCAGATGATGCTGCTACCCATACCCTGGTTTGTCCCATAGTCGCCTTTTACGACACCCACGGGAAGATATGGGGAGGTACTATTCTTGTAACACCACACGGCTCTTGCCCCATATCTCCTCTATTGGCAAATGGACCAATTTCCGTATAGTATATTCCTTCACTACTACACCATAAACAGTGTTTCTGAATAAAGTTTCATTAAAACCTATCGACGATTATAAAATCAATTATTGGTTCGTAGGTACATAAATATTATTGTTATATGATACTGAAATAGCTCGCCGCCGAGCGACATTAATTTTGCTTATATACACTTGTTCGCATTGAAATCATTGTGACACGGTACAGTGGTATGTCACCAGCAGAATTTCCCTACCGTCGAAACTAGATTTTGATTAAAAGCGAATATTAACCAGAAAATTATCAGAGAGCGTTAACAAACAACATTCAATCATCTTAGAAGTCGATAGTGTTTCCTCTAGATACAAAGTTTGCAAGATCTTGTTAATATTGTATAGGGTCAGTATTTTCAAGACGATTTTAATCTGATATTAAATTATGCTCCGAAGCGATAAACATGTTTAAGTCTCTCAAGTGATGCTGCTATAGATACATGCTAACAAAATTGTAAACTTGAGAGTGGTAGCTAGCCAGGCGGGTCATATGCCTTAATAGTATACTATGAATTCTCCAGAAAATTTTCCTTCACCGGAAGCTTAAGCTTGAGAAAGCTTAAGAATGAGATAGGTAGATTCGAATCTACGCCCAAGGGCAGTGCTTTAAATTGTCTAATATTCATGTAGATACATATGTAAATACATCTAGTTTTTTTTTATTGGCTACACTACTGGCTTTAGACCATTAACCATACCGTTTATCCGATTCCTATAAATATTAATGAACTTCTTACTAACACTTGCGCGAAATTTACATGTTTAGTACAATTAACTCAAAGTAGATGGCGTGCGTGTCGTACCTACAAATGTATGGCTGCGGATTTAATCTAGAAAACCCCTAGTTTTCCTTTTCAGTTGTATGTATCATGCTCACACTGCGAATCAAGATATTTAGTTGTTTTTGTTGAATACTGAAAAACAAATATACTGTCTACCCAAATTAATTGAATAATAATGTCAACAAAAGAAAATAAAGAATAATTGCAAATTAAACAATTTATATTTACTTCTTCTGAATCTAAGGGCTCATTACGCCCAATACCAGCTAGTTTAGCTATTAGCTAGTTATATAAAATCAACGGAGAATAAACACTTTAGATAAAGACAAACAATTTCGATTTATTATCGAGTGTGTTAGCATTCATAGCAAAGTAACTAGTAACAAATGGTAAGGGAACATGACGGCCCGAAAATGTGAGATATGCCATTTGACGTTCAAATGGAAACCGTAACTAGGATGGCGAATAAACGTAACTACTCATTTCGCTTGTTACGAAGTCACTTTTGGGCCTATTACAGAATTTGTTTCAATTCGATACTAGAGTTTGGTTATTAATACGTTTTTACTGCGAGTTTAAATTTGAATATTATTCAATAAATGCCTGCTTTTACTATTTAGAGGTCACGTGATTGCATATATGTGACCCATTATAAAAAAAATTAGAATAGCATCTTTAAATACACATATAAACTAATTTCACCTGGAAATCGTTACCTGGCAACGCGCAAGGTCAGGGTCAAGGATATCTATCATTTGTTTAAATTGAAGCCTTGATTACAGTGTTTTAAATTAATTATAATAAAAAATGATATGTACTGTAATTTTATACAATATTATTTATATTACTCTGAGAATGACAATAACTGACACGGGCAAATGTGGAAATCGTGACTTGTCAAATTGTGAACAACAAATAATACATACATACATAAGCTCACGCCTGTTATCCCCGAAGGGTTAGGCAGAGGTGAAATAGCGAACAACACCACCCACATTTCGCCGAGCATAGTTCCGTCCCAGATGTGACAGGGGGTGAGCCTGTCGACATTTCGGGCACAAATTCCAAACTACGGGCTGATACTGAGTAGAAAAACCCAATACCACTTGAACCGACCCGGGGATTGAACCCGAGACCTCAGAACGGAGTCGCACCGTAATAAAACTGCGACACCGAGTTAAATAATAAAATATAAAAAAGTGAATTCCATATGAAACTAAATGTCCTACGTAAATGAAAACAATGGCTTGTCTTCATAAATTAATTTATCATAAAAACCTTTTTGGATACCTATTTGAAATTTTTTGTTTCTCTTTTTACGTCGGTTTAATTTTCCATACATATTTATAACGGAATAAATAATACATACATGTTTTAGCTTTTATGATAGAATCGGGTTCGATTCCCGTGAGTCTTGTATTTATAATGGATCGACAGAATGATATTGGAGTTTAGAAAATATATAAATAATTTATCATATTTTACGTGGCTTAATCAGAGAATTATTTAAATTTACAATTAATTTTGGACTGTAAATATATTTAAAGGGATTTGAAAGAATTTTTAAAAGGTAGACGTTGCTCACTTGTTGCCGCTGGTGTTTCAGGCGCGGCGTTCATATACTACGGTGACCGCTTACTATGACGTGAACCGTGTGCCTGTTTACCACCTTTGTGACATTTAAAAATATATACTAGTTTAATCAATCAAGTAACGCGAAAAATTGATCTCACTTTAAGTTCTTTATAGAGAAACAATGGGTATACGTCTTTTTATAACATTGCCGAGAGTAAAAATTAAAACTACCCGCTACTAGTAAAACAAATTGCAAAATTATTTTTAATAAAGTTGACACAAAGCATAATTAGTGTATATACCGAGGAATTTACAATCAGATAGTAATAGCTCAAGCCGAAGTTCGTACTACTTTCGTGCCCTTTTTTTACACGGAATAGGCTCAGTGCTTTGATCACAATATCACCTGATGTTAAGTGACGATGTGGTAAAGGATGGCAAACACACTAAGCTTAGAGGTACTCGTTCTCAAGTGATTCTGCCGGAACACACCTATTGGTATTTGGCGACAGGTTTTCAAACTTGAGGGTGGAGTTATTCAGGCGGGCGTCATTAGGAGATACCCTACGACTATGCTATGGTTTCCTCACGATGTTTTTTCTTCACCGAAAGCTCAGGCTGATTTAGAGTCTGATAGGCGAGGATCGAACCCGCGTCGATTGACGCGAAATCCAGCGTCACTACCCGCTGCACCATCATCGCCCTTATACTAATTACCACTTTTATGCTGAATGACTAAGGAACTCCCTGCAAAGCTCTATGAAGCTGTCAAGGCACTTCAGGTAAATAGCGTTAGTCAGTTAAAAAAAGTTTTTATAGGTTAAATGAACATTTTATTTCACCATTACTGCCTACAGTAATAACAGCAAGGCGTTGTAGTACTAGTGAAAATAATTTTCCTCTTAATAATTACGGGGTCCCGAAAACGGCCCGCGATCCGTAATGGGCGAATTAATCTTCGAATAAGTAACGCAAACAACTCGTAGGTAATTGATTATGATTAATGCGTTCGTTGTAAATTGTAAAACAGATGGCCCACTTCGTACAATTAGTGGATTTTTACATTTTATAATCCTGTTATACCAGAAAAAGGTCATACATACATAGCATCACGTCTCTCTCCCATAAGGGTAGACAGAGACTACATCCTTCTATCTGCTACAATCCTGACACACGTCTTTTGTTTCTTTTACTTTCATAAGCGATTATGGGTACTTTCGACTGCGGCTTTCCTTCACAACGGCTTCCGTCTGGTCGAGAGATGTCTGGCCCATTCACTCAATTGATCCTGCTGGAATACGCCTAGTGGTTCTTGGGAACAGGTTTTCAAATTTAAGGGTGGTTCTAGCAGGATCACTTGAGAACCAGTACCTCCAGTCTTAGTGTGTTTACCATCCTGGACCACATCGCCACTTAACATCAGGTGAGATTGTGGTCAAAGCTACTGAGCACTGAGCCTATACCGTACAAAAGAAACCATCGTGCTATGGTTTCCTTACGATGATTTTCCTCATCGAAAGCTCAGAATGATATAGAGTTGGATAGATGGGCTTGTTTTTTTTTTCATGGTATTGGCTACAGCTTTGACCACAATCTCACCTGATGTTAAGTGGCGATGTGGATCCGGATCATAAACTAACTCTAGAGGTACTGGTTCTCAAGTGATTCTGCCGGAAACACACCTTTTGGTATTTGGCCACAGGTTTTCAAACTTGAGGGTGGTAGCTACCCAGGCGGGCATTGTTAGAAAATGCCCTGTCACCTAACCTGTCACCGATAGCTCCGGCTGGTATAAAGTTGGATGGGTGGGTTTAGATCTGCCTCCAACGACGTGGAATCCGACCTCACTGTCAACTGAGCCATCATCTCATCACCATTAATCTACGTCCGGATCATAGATGGCGGTTTAATCACCAAAAATAGCATCCCAAAGAAGGGTTGACGTCAGGCAGGCGGCCGGTCGTAAAAAAGGTAGGAGTAACATGGACATGTTGCACCGATCCCAAATAAAATTGGGATAAGGGCAGGGAGATGGTGATGAATCAAATCTACGTAAGGAATTATTAAATTTCAATATGCATCGCTGTGTAGCAAATACAAGTTGGTCGTTAAATTGTGGTTACGGTGTTGATTCCGGATACGGCTTTTATTTCCTAAATGAGGGTATGTATTCACACACTGACAGGGATGGACTATAAAAGCTTATTACCGTTTTGTATAGCGATATAATAAGGTCCTTTGTATGGGTTGCAAATTGTTTCCTTCAAGGGCCCACTATTCAAACTGTCTAAGTGTCATTTAGTTGCTAATAAATCTTTTACTAGTATAAATATAAAGACTAAGACTTAATTAATACAAATACAAATTAATACAAAAAAAAATGGAAATTGTTTGACAAACGGCGAGAAAAAGGTGCCAAACTCTTTTGTATTTACCTATCTATACTAATAAATAAACATTGAAGTGTCTGTTTGTAATGTCAAAGTTACTTTTTTACCAATCAGATATGAACGTATATACGATACCTATTCTAAAAATACAATTTTACAAAATTTAGTCTGTCTATCTGTTTGTTCCGGGTAATCTCCAAAACGCCTGGACCGATTTTGACGGTACTTTTTTTGGTAGATAGCTGAAGTTACTGTGGGTAACTTAGGGTACTTAATTTTTCAAAAATAATTAGAGCTCCGCAAAAAAAAATTAAGAAGAATATTTTTACTTTATCTAAGTACTAAATTTTTTTTTAAAGAAAATAATTAGGGTTCCGTATAAAAATTAAAACGCAGTGAAGAATATATGAAACCCGGGCGCGGCCGCGGGCAGACAGCTAGTTTATAATATATAGACTAATTTACCTATCTGGTGTTGAGTCAGATATATACTTAATATATGTAAAATAAAAAAATAAAAAGAATATTAAACATTATACGAAAAATATGTTATTCCAGATTTTTTTAAACATTTTTTTGTAAATTTATACAATATTTAATACAAAATAATAATATCATATACCCATAATATTATTTTATTATATTATATAGTCCATAATATTGTTCACGATTTTTAAGAAAAATAATTCTAAACATAATACAAACAAAAAGTCTTTGTATTATGTCAATATAAATAAACCAAAAGGGAGGTAGGAAATGTTTAAATGTTTATTATTATTTATTAATTTTCATGATTATTAATAAATAAAAGCTATTGTATACGATTTGGATAACTTTTCGTAGGAATTTACTTTTAATAGATATAATGTACGGGCTTAGCGCTTTAACCGCAATCTCTTATAATATAGTAGATACTTGGCGACAGGTTTTCAAACTAGACTGACATTTGAAAATGAATTACCACCACGATTGTGATTAGCGATACCTTCTTGTGTAAAAGCTCAAGCTCATTATAAAATAGGATAGTTACATTCGAAGCTACGTCCAATCAATAAAATATCCGATCATACAATCACTGGACCATCGAAACAAAAAAAAAAAAATTAAAATCAAAGAATAAAAAGTTCATTAAACGCAAGTATATTTCGATCAGAAATAAAGCGATCACAATCCCTAGACAGAGATTCAAATTGGTTAAAAGTAGCTAACTACATAAAGCCATACTTTTAGACCAATAAACGATATATGTATATATTTGTACGAGACCACGTATATAGGTATAATTTATGAGAGTAATCAAGCGCTTTGTAGCGCTGAGTTGTGAGCCGTTTAATATTCTTAACGATAAGCCGTGGTTGCTTTTTGTTTTACAGCGATAATTTTGAAGAAGGTACACCGAGAGAAATATTTCGATTATTTAACCTATTTCTTATACTGTATAGGCCTCAATCCTTTGACCATGATCTTAAGAAGATGTTAAGAGGATATACTAGCTGCATTGATTCCGTACAAACGTTATCCTTTTATATGATAAATATTTTTATACCGAATAATATATATCCACTACCGCTAGTACGTTTTGATTTTTTCGATAAATTAGTTATTGAGAATGAAAAAATGTTCGATTTTTACCGTCATTTGCAGACGTTTTGTCAAATAAAATTTATGAATAAAAATTAAAAAAGCAAAATCTAGAGGCATAGCCAAAATCTTTCTATTAACTTTCGTGTTTTATAACTCTTTCTTTGAGGCGTAACGCGATAGCAATAGATTTCTGAGATACCTACTTTTCAAATCTGTTGCCGACCGCATGTCCTCTTAAGTGATGATATGGTCCAGGGTGGTAAGCACACTAATGCTAGGAATACTAGCGCTTAAGTTGTACTTCCAGAATATACCAATACAAATTTGGCGACAGGTGTTCAAACTCAGGTAGTTTGTAGTTATCCAAACCATGTTGCTCAATAACGACTGACGGTACAATAGTTACAAGTAAAACAAATGACAATAATTGATTTCGATTATAAGCAACAAGTTTCTCTTCTGTTGACTGAACTAAGTTGAAAATATTTGTACAATACGAAACATTACATTCTAGTTTACATATTTAATACTTTAGATGTAAATTTAAAAATAAAACGTTACCTTGGTTTTTTTCACAAATGATAACCGAGTCAGATAGGATATAGGTAATGTTTAGAAATATTTCTGGGGAAAAAAAAACAGAGAATTATAATTATTTTGCTCGATCTAAAATAAATAATCGTTTATTAAATATTGAAATCGTTATTTGGTTTTTAGTTTAATTTAGGGTGCGTTACGTTGTATATATAATTGTAATTTTGTATATATATGATTGCGCACCCCAGTTGTACCACCGGCCTTACACCCTGATTTTGTTTCCCTATTTTAAGACAAAGTTAAGACAAACAAACGTTTGGAATACATAATTACGTTATTAAGCTTTTTCACGTTGGAGCGGAATATAAAATATTCATTTTCATATTTTAAGATGATTCAAACTTGTTTTATAGTTTTTTTTTCTTTATTTTAATAACTAAACATTTATGTATATTACAAAAAAATAGTTGATCAAAAAAGTGTTTTCTGTTTAAATACAAAATGTGATCATGTAAATGATTATATAAAAAAAAACGAAATAAAAAATATTTCGATTGTAAATAATATGTTAATTTCGTCCAATATACAATTAGCAAAACAGTCAATTAAAAGTATCTATATGTAGGTATATTTTCAACTATTATTTTATTTAATATTTTATCAAACTGTTAGTTGTTATAAATATCGGCAAAAACTAGCTCATTACAAATTAAGACAGCAATGGGGACTGCTGACAGAAAAGAAAACTTGAAATTTCGGAAATCTACATTATTAATGATTAATTTTCATAATTTTTTAATTCAAATTATTAACATAACCTAAGATTTAACATATACAATTTGTCGTTTTTACATCTATTGGCGCTCCGAGCAATAACTTTGTACATTTTCATACAGTTTATTCATATACATAACATACGATGGGCTGCGTAAATATAAATTTTATTATTTATTAGCGCCAGCACTTAAATGCCATCTTATACTTGACATATTATAGCATTTTGACAGCTGACGTCATATAATTGCTAACGCAAATGTACAAGTTTTCCCCTACCGAGTATCGCTTAATGCCACTAAAGAAGTTTCCAGAATTAAGGTTCCCTATATTGTTTTTGATGAAAAAATATTGTGATGCTTAGTAATTATGAATAGCAATAACCCTTTGTAAAATTTTCTCATGTAAAAAAATTCTTGTATTCCATTTTTTTTTAGTATCATTTTATGTTTTTCAATGTTCACCTATAATGTTTTTCTTTTTAAATATCTATTACAACAATTTCACATTCTAATAAGATTCGTTTCCGACAAAAACATAATCAACGAATTAAGTTTATAAGTGATTTACTTGGCTGATTTCTCTCGGCTCGACAGAACGACAATGAAAATAATAATCAAAGACAAATGGGCGGCATGAACGGTTCAACATTTCTCAATCTCGTAACTTGTGCCAACCTGGATTATAGGGCGCAGTCCAAGTTTTTATAATTTCTTTGAGTTTCAAATATATACGCAAGAGTAATATCAGCATAGGAAGTACTTAAAAAATTGGTAAAATAAAACTTATATTAAGATAAAAATTATTTATTTTACACTCACGCTGAGGCTTAAATATAAACAAACTAGTCACTAGATGTAATCTATACTAATAAATAAAATTGTAGAGTCTATTTGTAATGTCAAATTATTTTTATTTTACTAAATAGATATGAATGTATACACGGATACCTATACGAAAAAAGTAATTTTTAAAATATTTGTCTTTCTGCCTGTCTATTTGTTCCGGGTAATCTCCGGTACGGCTGGATGCATTTTGACAGGATTTTTTTTGCTAGATAGCTGAAGTTACTCCTGGTAACTTAGGGTACTTTTATTTTTCGAAAATAATTAGGGTTTCACTTAAAAAAATAAAAGTCATAAAAAATTGAAAAAAAACCAATTCAATGCAGTTTCATGGGCAAGTGCTTGAATTTATGAGAAAAATAAATATTTTATCTTAGTACTAAATTTTTTTATGCAAATAGTTAGGGTTCCGTATAAAAAAATTAAAATGCAGTGAAGAACATATAAAACACGGGCTCAGCCACGGGCACACAGCTAGTTTTACAATAAGAGTTGAGAATAAATACACACGATGGAGCAACGATCTCGTACCAATGCGCGATATCACGGCGTACGCGCACGTGATGGTGCTACCCGCCCCGCCCCTCTAAGCCCTGCAATACCTACATGGGAATCGTATCTGCGAAGCAATTTGACTTCCGTCAAGAAGTCTATTTGGTTAATTATAATTTTAAAATTTGATCTTCTTTTCTCCACTTAGTACCTAAAATGATAATATATTGTGAATATAATTTTAATTTGCCCGGGTGTAAGGCACTAAAATTGCATTGCGACCAATGTACACCAGGCGTAATATCTGAAAAATATTATTCTTTAGTATCTCGTTACCCAAGGTAGTGAATTTCCTTACGAATTAGCACCTACATGATATTACATAGTAGTTAGAACGTGAGTTATAGTGGGGATTTTAAAATATTGTTTTGGTAAATGCAACCAGATTACCGCTAAGTATGACAGCTAGTCTATATAGTATAAATTATTCAATTTCTTTATTTTTGTTCAGTAAATATTGATTTATTAATTATAAAATGTTAGAAACAGTTTTTTGAAGGCATAAAGAATAATTTTGGTCATATTTCTACCATAGGGTGAACACTAAATAATCTTAAAAAATGAAAAATGTTCAACGAATATCGCTAAGATCCATCACTTGTACCGCAACCTTCTGCAAGCGTAGTTTGTAAGGAGTTATTTGGGCGGAATCGCTTCGATGGACGTGAGAGATGATTAATATCTAGACATTTTATAATGTCCAAACGAAGTTAGCTGTATTACAGGAAATTTTGAAACTGAATTAATTTATTATTGTATTGGTCTGTTTTTTACGATTAATCACTACTAATAAATACCATACATTAAATAAGGATCTGATTGCAGTTATCTTTATTCTTATGATGACATAAGAATAAAGAGAAGGCGTTTGTTTATTATACGCGACTTATAAATATTACTAAAAAAAATTCAGGAACGTTGCATTCTGAGATATGTGCAGACCTACATACAGGCTTTAGTCGTGATCGATGTAGGCCTGGATTATGATGGTGAATGTAGATAAATTCTCATATATTGGATGTCGTCATCGGTCTTGAACTTTACTTCGTGCAGCCGTTTTTCTGGGTTTAAATAAAAAAATTAATAGACCTAATGAAAAATATGTTGTGTAAAATAATTTGATATTGTGTAAAACTTTATGTTTGTTCGTAAAAAATGAGATAAGTCAGAAGTTTTAAGTAACCGACATAAATTTAATACTGCAATTCATCATTTCATAACTCATTATCATGCCCGTGTAGTATCTTAGGAAAACCTGTTTGATTGAGGATATCACACCCTGTTTCCAACTCATTTGAGGTCGGCGAAGTATGTTTTCTCCTTCTTTCAATTATCGCTATGATTTTTGCAGTAATTTACATCCAGTACAATAGGCAATTTTTTTTCGCTTTTAATACACAAAATGACATATTTTTTTATACTCATGGCTTCAATTATAATAATTAATTTTTTCAGAAATAATTGTGTTTATTAATTATTTCACTATAATATAAATACACTTTGTTTAGTCTTATTATAAATTAAAAAATCAATTGAAACAAATTGAATTTTTATTATTTTCTAGCGGTCGTTTGTTATGTATTTATATGCAGTAATGTAAGTCTACTTTTTTGTGTCGAGTACCCATAAAAATGAAACAAAAGAAAGACAATAGGAAAACAATGGAAAGCTGGCGTAAACGTCGGGAAGGTCCTCAAGGTGTTAATAATGGATTTTTTTTAAACTATAGTACTTATTTTATCATTTATTTTTCTCACATATTTTTCATCTGGTTAATTAACATGATAAGTGTGGTGTCTAGTCAAAATTCATTGCTGTAATTTTGCTTGAACTCTTATAATAAAATTTACACTATAATTTCTTGTAA
This sequence comes from Samia ricini, assembly GCA_014132275.2. Lineage (NCBI taxonomy): Eukaryota > Metazoa > Arthropoda > Insecta > Lepidoptera > Saturniidae > Samia > Samia ricini. The sequence goes on from AP028158.1 coordinate 20,288,034, forward strand.
GAGGTTCGCACTTCCTTTGTGTGAACATAAATGATGTCTTACAGCATAGTTAAGTTGTTAACACGCTCAAACGGCCACATAACTGGCTCTGTGCCACTGTTCAGTAATTTGTCATTAATGCACATCCGCTTTGTGGTCGCCTTTGTGATATAGTTTCCGAAATTCAACTGGATATTTGGAAGTCTTCACTTGTAATAAATTTATCATAGCAATAATAATGCTTGAATATTTACAGCTTTAACACTGAAAGTACTTCGTACTTCCGAATATAATCTTCTTCTTAAGAGTTACTAGCTGGCATATATTGGCGATTGTCATTGTTTATGGAATGTAGTTTATTTGTGCAATCATTGTACCAAGCTAGCTAGATTTTTATACATCTGACATCGAACAAAACAATACTCAAAATATAGTAATAACATAATGATTTACCTTTTGTGAGGTAGTAGACGATGACGAAATAAGACAAGGTCTTTGCAAAGGAAATCAAAAGCAAACTATTTCGCATTAAGAATTAATAAAAGTTATAGATCGTAGTCTATCTTGACATTTTTCATAGTCGATTATAAACTTTAAAGTGATTTGTGTGTGAAGCAGTTAGTATTGCGGTCGGATTCCGCGTCGATGAGCGCATATTCGAACCTATCTATCCAACTCTATTATAAGCATGAGCTTTCATAGAAGGAAATCATCGTAAAGAAACCATGGCATGGTGTTAACACATTTTCTAATAAGGACTGCTTGGGGGGGGTAACTACCATCCCCAATATTGATAACCTGTTGCCAAACACCTATAGGTATGTTCCGGCAGAATCGCTTGAGAGCCAATACCCCTAGGCTTAGTGTTTACCATCATAGACCAGTATAAAAAAGTATGAGAATAATATCATATGCACTAGAATAACTTGTAGGTTTGTAACCAAATATAGATAATTCTGTACAAAACATGTGCATATATTTCGAGGATTCACATAAGGCGGAGTTCTTCCCAAAAGCCGTCCAATATACGAAACGGATCGATTTTAACAAATCGGTCCCGAAGGTGTTCACCATCCCAATAAACTATCTTACATTTAAATCGGCCGTGCTCGGCGCACATTAGAGATTCCGCAGCTACGGCATTCCCTTTGGCGAACACAACAACCTAACCGCTTATACGAAGCCTTTATGTTATGGTCTAAATCATAAGTGAAATACATTCAGTGTTGATATATCCTATATTAGTGACCCGCACAGGAATATGAAAATCTATACTAATAAATAAAAAATTGGTGTCGGGCTGTTTGTTCCGGTTAATCTTGGGAACGGCTTTACGGATTTTGACGGGAGTTTTTTTGATAAATAGCTAATGTTACTCCACTTAATAAACTCCACAAATATTAAAACACTAATTTGGTCGTAATTGGATCTTATGGCGAACACTATGCAAATAAATATGCAAATTTCGTTGCAGATAACATTTAAATATTATTATTTCTATTTAATTACACTTTTATACAAATATCAAACGTTATGACATAAAAATAGATTATAGGCTTTTGCAACAAGGCAGGAACAGTCAAGAGTTATTACATTGGTATTAAACGCTTATCGCTTATATCTTACACTGCTGGAAATACCTTGAACGTAGCTCGAGATGAGAGGTCTTTGAGAAAGAGCGGTTAATGCATTACCAACAGGTGTGAATACCTTATGAAACAACTAACGGCTAGGTAATGAAAACAGCCGGGACTCTTTCCTCCGTGACGTTATTTATTAACCTATTTCGACGTTATCATCTCATTTTTAGGGCGTTTTCTAATTCCAAGTTTGAAATTCTGTTACCTAACACTTATGAATATGTTCCGGCAGCATCACCAGCAGATCCAGTACCACTAGGCTTAGTGTGTTTACCATTCTGGACCTCACCATCACCCGCGCTTCACCTCGCTTAGAATTCAGACAATTTGCTTCTCCTATCCTATGTTCTCCGTCTTGATGCAATATATGTAATTTCCTAGTATTCGGTTCTGTAGTTTTTGCGTAATTGGCGAACACATTTTTAAACATACATATAATAATGAAATGTGTTCTTTATTCAATTCTGAAGCAGCGCATACTATTTTTTTCTTAAATATCTTCATTGTACAGATTTCGTCTCGTTAGCTTTTTATTATAAGTATAGATTTATCAATCCTATGAATATTTGCATTTATGAACGATTTCAGCATTTCGCGATTGTTATAATGTTGTGAACATTCAGTGTTCGCTATCGAAGCCTATTCGAAAGCTTTCAACTGTTTCCACACATATTTTATCACTCGTACAAACACATGTTTAATTAAGTTTATTTGTCATAATAAATGATAATAATAAAATCTGTTGTATCGTTTTCATTTGAAAAGTTTCCGGCGCTCGGGGATTATTATGTTAATCATAATAAAAGTCCATTCCACACTCTACTGATTGATTCTCTTCATTTTATGAAAGCGTTACTATGCTTTATCAAAACTTTATTAATGCTGCTGCCAATGACTGCCAAAGCTGTCAGGTCTTTTTGCAAGCTATATTTAAATTGGCAAGGATAAAACAATTAATTACACATTACTCCTCTCTTTGTCAATCGATTTTCTATTTTTATCTAGTAGCTATTTACAAGATTTGGAATAGAATACATAATATTATAATTTAAAAAAAATATATTGCGGTCATGCAAATAAGGTCCAACTTCAGATGGTCAGCACTGAACCTTAAAAAGTGTCAGAGCAGCGGCTGGTATTCTGGTTAGCGCCCTGCGGAAACATTACTTAATGAAATATTATTAAAAGAAGGTACGAAAAACAGAGAGTCTTAGTGTTATCATAGATAAATTATTACATAAAAGATAGCCTTTGGTGTTATTTACAAAAATATTAGAAAACGGTTAGGTTTTTATCTCAAGTTTGCAATAAAGATTACGGTCGAAAGTCTATCTCTAGGCGACCACAGATTCATATTGTTGTTTCAGTTGTGCTTCTGTATTTCATTTAGGTACTAGGTGTGTGCCCGCGGCTGCACCTACGTTTAATATTTATTCACTGCGTAATATAGTTTTTTTATACGGGACCTTAATTATTTTTCAAATTGTTTTTGTTACTAACATTAAGCAAAGATATTTCTCACAAATACAAATATTTGTCAGTAAAACTGTGTACTGAATCAGATTTAATTCCATTTTTTTTTATGAGTTTTAATTATTTTACGCAGAACCATTATTATTTTCGATTATATAGTTATATATAGTTAAACTTTAGCTATCTAACAAAAAACATCACGTCCAAATCGGTCCAGCTGTTACAAACAGACAGACGGACAACAATTTTAAAAATTGCATTTTTGGTATAGGTATCGTATATACATACTCATATACATTCATACGTATTTAGTAAAAAAAAAACAGGAAACAGTCTACGCTCCCAATGATATTTATTAGTATAGATATAGATAATTTACGATAGAACTGGCATTTATTTTATGAGATAAAAGTCTCTGAATCATAATGAAAAAAAAGAACGTGTGTACATACTATGATGTGTACTTACAAGTGTCAGAAGTGAAATTTATTTGGTAGCCTTAATCTCTAAGAGTTATTGCTGGGAGATAAAAAATATATATGCCCACTATCTCAAATACAGTGATGCGCATGCTTCCTCAAGAACGAATACAGCACAAAGTGGAAAAATAATAATTATGCACTCAAAAATTGTTTTTTATATTTGTCTCTTTCTCTCTCACTACGTACAGTTATCCGTCCTTTGATGTTTAAAATCGTCAAGCTAATATTCTGATACGAATTTCAAATTCGAAACTTATTACGTGCAAATAAGTTTCAATTCAAAACTAAATTAGGAAAGGCAACAGTTTCTGTGGGGATAGAGTTTATTATGTGCAGAGTTGCATTCACGCAACCGGTCGCTCTGGGAGACGTTACATATCTGAACTGGTCCGTAAGACAGTTATTTGTATGTGAGATAGTTGTGAACGGTGGAAAAGCTACAGCGTTTAATTTTTCCTGACCATAAACATCGGACAGTACATGCACGTGCTATTAATGGCTCAAAGAGAACGCGCGGCCAGCTTTGCAATCCATATACATACCGGGATACGCTTCGACAGCGGCCCAGGACGTATTCCGATCCCCAATTGGAGAGGCTACTGTACCCGCTCCCAGCGTGATACAGTGACACTGTTTATACATTAACATAACACGCAATACACTGAATCCATACCTTTGCACATTACACACAGGCACATGAGTGCTGTAATGGACCTTAAGATCCATAATTTACCTTAACCACCATAGGCTTAGCGCGGATCAAATTCTACGGAGTTTATGTCTCAGCTAGCTGCTCTAGTCGAGGTTCATAGCACTTTTATGCTCTTGTGCTAGATACCACTCTGAGCGGCTTAAGGCAACATCATTTAGTTAAGAAAAAGCGTACTGTGTGAATGTTAGCATGTTTATAAGTTGTAAACCACTGAATCGATTTCAATGGTTCTTTATTAAAACCGTAGATGCATTTAATGAGTAGGTTTTAGTACATATTTTAATTTATTTGATAATATGAGAAAAATTGTGAAGATACTAGTGAAGGAAATCGGTTCAAAACGATCATGTACAAAATGCCCTGAAATAATGTTACTAAGTCAATTAATATATTAGAAATTAACTGTCTGCCTGCGGCTGCGCTCGCGTTACATACTATCTTCACTGCGTTTACATTTTGTATACGGAACCCTAATTATTTTCCTAAAAATTTAGTACTAAGATAAAGTAAAAAGCTCTTGTCCGTAAAACCCAATCTACCCAAAAAAGTCCCATCAATATCGGGTCAGCCGTTCCGGAGATTACCCATTACAAACAGACAATAATTTTTTTAATTTTATTTTTGGTATAGGTATCCTATTCATATCGATTTAATAAAAAGAATATTTTTACATTACAAACAGACACTTTAATTTTATTTATTAGTATAATAGATATAATAGACTGACTGATTATAGAGAATTTAAATTGTCGTATGTGGTAGAGCTGCTGGCACATTGTAAATGTATTTAATCATTTATTGAATTGATTTACAAAGTTGTAACACTGAATTCAATCGACAAAAAGATGATATTTCTTTTCCAATCTTTTACTTAAACCATGCAGTATTATATTAATATAATTATTACAAGGCGCTTATTAAGTGAAAATACAAACCTGTACTAACGCTGGTTCGTGAAACAACCTAGTCATCGAGAGAATCTGGCGAAGAATCTGATCTCTTCTCTGGTCTATCTTGTTTGTCGTGTCGTAAGTTAGGACTATGTCATTTTATTGTAATTGATTCTACCAGTTTTTGGGCATAATCAATAAATAAAAATCTTAATTAGTTACTTAACATTACATGAAATCGTTTTTTATACATGCCCAGCCCTATGACACAATCTCAAATTATGTTAAGTGTCGATGTGGTCCGAGATGGTAAACAAGCCTAGTGGTACTGATTCACAAGTTATGCGACCGGAACATACCTATTAGTTCTTGGCGACAGGTTTTTGAACCTGAAGGTGGTAGTTACCATTGTGGGCATTATTACAAATGTCCTACCAGTAAGCTTTTCTCACGTTGTTTTCTTCACCGAAAGCTCAGGTTCATTATATAATTGGATACTTGAGTTCGATTCCCAAAGCAATATCAAGCTACACCATATAAAAAAAAATCATAAATACTCTTGAAAAATGTAGGTCAGTTACGTTGTTGTAAAATATATCATTGCATATAGACTGAAAACAAATACATTTCATGTCAGCCGACAAATGAAATAAAGTAACCACGGGTTTACACAAACAATGGTGGCCACGTATAATACATACGTACGGATAGGCATAGAATACAAAATGTAACAGGCCAAATAAGTCAACCACGTAACCAGACTTGGAATAATTCAGGCGCACAGGGCAGTGCCGTTGTTACACACGGTTGTTACGTTCGAACGACTGCTTATTTTCCCTTCATCAACTAATAAGGTAACGCCATATAGTTGTAAATGTTTACACAATATTTATTTCTGGTTTCTCTTTTTTTATTACATGTGAATTAATTATGTTGATTTAAGTTACTTTTATTTGTGCGCATTTCACTATTAAGCAAACACATTTTTATTATGATGTTTTAATATGAATATAGACAAACGCTATTTACGCATTGTATAAATTTCATCCAATTCGGTCCGGTAGTTTTTGCGTGATTGGTGAACAAATTAATTAACAGACAAAAATTTTAAAAACCATTGAAATATGTTCTGTTTTCGGTTCTGAACCCCTTCATGGTATTTTTACTGAACTATCTTCAATGTACAATTTCATCCCTCTAGCTTTTTATTATATCTATAGATAGATATGCTAGTCGTTTCCTTTAAAAAAAAAAAGAATTCTCAATTTTGTCGCCATTTCTTTTCAAACGCATTGTACATGTCTCACGATATTATTTAATTACAAAAAAACATGTAACTTTAAAAATAATTAAAAAAAAACGAAAAGTAATTAAACTTTAGTGGCAACGCATAAATGTAAACCAAAGTTGCAAGGAATCGAGTAAGTTCGGTTCTATGTAATTTCTCAGATTCTTCATTTTTACTTTCACCACATTAATATGTCTCAAGTATGCTTACAATACTTTCAAACAAAGTTGTGGATTATTTCTTTAAATATCTATTTCTGTTAGTTTTAATGTTAATTGTACTAATTTGAAAATCAATTAACATTTCTATGAAAATGTACAAGTAAAAAAACTGGGTGACCATGGGAACTGCAGATAGAAGTGAAAACTTGAAATTTTGGTAAAACTATTTTTTAAATATGTACTAAATTACATAGTGTGATAATTGAAATTATTAACATAACCTAAAATTTAACATATAAAATTTGTCTGGTTTTACTTCTATTGGCGCTCCAAGCAATATTTATGTACATTTAGTTACATGTGTAATAAGCTGCGTAAGTTTATCACTTTCAGCACTTGAAAGCCATCTGATACTTGATATACTGTAGCATGTTGACGGCTGACGTCAACATCTCAACAGCAACTCGAATCTAAAAGTATTTCCCTACCGAGAATCCCTAAACGTCGCTAAAAAAGTGTTTACTTCAATAATTACTTATTTCACTAATTTTTTTCTTGCATTCAACAAGTTTGTGAGAGATATTTAATTCTGACGCCATTTATTTAAAAAAAAACTTTATAATTCGCAAATATTGTTTGTTTTTTGTCAAAATATCATTTATAAAGATGTACGTAATAACGGCTTTGGTAAAATTTACTAGTTTATAGAAAGTAACATATCATCTCTCACGCCGTTCCCAATTCACTCGGAGTTGGCGCAGTATGTTTTTTTTATACGTCCCTAGCAGTTGTCGTCTTTTCAGATAAACACTTTTGTTTTAATATTATTCTTTACTCGCTCCTTCCACACTTTCTTTAGCCTTCCTCGGCTTTTCCATCTATTTCATTCACATGGGCTACCTGTATTCTCATAACGTGTCCGTACTACGACAAACGATTCCCTTTCAACTTTTCTACCACTGGCGCAACTTTCAAACTCCCTTGCATATGTGCATTCCTAACTATACCCATTCCTGTGATATCACACATCCATCTCATTCGCATCTTAGCTATATGCAAACGTTTCTTCATCGACCGTCTTACTAGCCGGGGATTCTAATCCATACAATATAGTGGGTCTTATAATTGACTTATATTTACCCTTTAATTTAAGGGGAGGCACTTATATTTACCAGAGACCTGTCGCCATTTCATCCGATTTGAGTTGATTCTTTACCTTATTGAATTATTTATAGTAACTTTATTTATTATGTCTACATTCTAGATAGCAATGTGTCCCGCATGAAAACCGGCAGGGTAGAACAATGTCAATGCATACGAACTTAATCTTAACCAGTTTTGTACTCGTGTGTATTATATTCAACCTGTGGCTTGCCGGATTTCACTTCTGTTTGGGATGCGACGGCGGATGTGCTTCGGATTTGTTGTCGGATTGCTTTGCATGCGACGTTTGTGTTCAGAATCTCGTGGATTAGCCCGCATAAGATCCGGCGGATCTGTGCGAGTTATTTCGAGTTTTAAGAAATTCAATTAAGTTGGTATTAAGGAATAAAAGGAGGTTCATTTAATTTTTTATTGTTTTCTTTTTGGTGAATTTACAATAACTAGTTTTGCTACCCGTAATTCAAATTATATATTAGTTTCTAAGTTAATTTCGTCGTTTTAATGACTGTCTATAAAGCTGGAAAGGTGAAAGTCATTCGGTAATTGTTTAATGGTAGACTGGCTGATATTAAAATGTGACACTGATTCATCGGAACTTTCATCGTATGTGTGATTATCCGTTATAACTTGCAACCTTTTAATATGGGCAAAGCACATATGTTTTTTATGAAAAAATTGTAATTTTACATTTTGTAATTTATAAATTTACAATTAGTATATCCATATCTTCTATACTAATTATAAAATTGTAAATTTCACGTCTGTTCATTTTCGGTTTTTGAGGAAAGAATTATTGCAAGGGGTTAAAAATAGGCAACCAAACACATTTCTATTATTTTTAGAAATGTGTGTCTGTTTGTCTCTCTGTGCAGGTATCAATGACAAAGTAATAGGTATATTTAAAAAAATCAAATTAAAAAAAATAATATAATTTAAAATATACGTAAAGCATATAAATAATAAATGTCTAAGACATAGTACATGAAAAACAATATTTTGTATTTTATGCAGTATCTAAGGATTTTAGCCGTTGTATTAAGGAGTCATTTTATGGAAGTAGTGAACTGAACGGGACGGGACGGGAAATATCTGAATTCTACGTGAGCAAAGTCGCGAGCACAGCTGGATGTGTAAATAAAAAAAGTAGAAATCTGTTATCGTTTGTTTTTTCGAACAAATTCTATCTAAGATTTCGATATTTTTTTTTTCAATTTTTACTTAATAGACACACGTATAGATAGTACCAGACAGTATAGAAACGACATCAAAGTATCAACGTAGTTTTGTTTAATACTAACCTGTGCTTGCGATTTGCTCGCGTATAATAATTATTTTCTTAAAAAATTATTCACTAGATAATTAAATGAATGTATAATTAATGAATTCAATGAATGTTTACGTGATTAGTAAAAATATTGTTAGATAATGTGTTAGTGGTATTTTTTGTACTTACTTCCCTTTTTTCTTCATAGTTTGCCCAGGAAATGTACTTAGTTTAAAAATGGAATAAAATGTATCGGGTTAGTGATACTCGAGTTATAAGCCAATTGACGGACATACACAAACATGCGCTGCCATTATATGATGGAGAAACACATTTAATAAAGTTTTTTTTTAATGCAATTTACTTTTCTTATATACTCATAAATACTATCTAATATATGCTAAAACTGGACCATATAATTTATTTAGGGTAAAAAAAAGAATCATGTAAATTGGTTTATTGGTTCTCGATTTATGAGCCAACTAATAGATAGACAGAGGTTTGATAGATTTTTTTATAATTTAAGGCTAAAAATAATTTAAACGTAACTGATGAATTATGATGTCGTGTCTGTCAGTCATTTGTGAAGCTACATGACTAATGACTAATGGACTTTTATATAATAAACTGTAACTAATTACCCGAGTTCTGTGAATATCAATTTTGATGTTATCTATGGTTAAGTCTGGAAGGTTATTCTGAACTTACACTAGACACTTTAGTGTGTCAAGGAGAACATCACGGCGTTTATCATCGACTGAGGTTTAGTAAACTTTTTATTATTTGAAGTAATATGCGACTAGCGATGGCAGCTCGGTAGCAATATGATTGGGAATTTCTAAGTCAATGGACGTGGGTTTGAATGTACCTATTCTATTCCAAGATTAGTCTAAACAATCGATGAATAAAACATCACGATGAAACCATAGTATAAGTTTTGTTTACATAGCAAAACTTGAGAGACAGTACCTTCAAGCTTAACGTGTTTTTCTCTCTCTGTCTTAACATCAGGTGAGATTGTTACCAAACCGCCTATAAAGTATAAAACACAGCCATCTTACCAATCTGATGGTATGTATTCACTGCAATACCCCTTAAGGTCAATCAAAAATTATCAGCTACTTATGTGCCATCAGTTGAAATAGCTCATGTGCCAATATTTGTCATTAAAGATATTATTTGGGTTAAATCACAGAAGGGTTAATCCCACTGTTTTATTGTAAAGCCATGCTATAGACTATAAATCTTGGTAAAATGCTGTATGCACAAAATTACCAATCAATGTCCGCCATAGTGGAGTCTTTACACGCCCGCAGTTTTCTACTAGGGGAAATCTTGCAATAGATTCCCATCCGCTACGAACAGTGAATGGTTGATTATATCGGATTCTTATCGACTAAAGTTCTATGGTTTCAATTTGACACATATTTGAACAGGGAGTAGAATTGTGCAATATTTCTACGGGCTACGGGCGCCTTTTGAGGGCATCCTTCGAAATTCGGGTATTGCGACCTTTCTGATGAAGCGACTTTTTAAAGCGATGATGGCTTTGATGGCTTGGTAATAAGGGCGGATTTCGCGTGAATGAACGCGGGTTCAATCCCAACTATCTAAATCAGCCTGAGCTTTCGGTGAACGAAAACATCGTGAGGAAACCATAGCATGGTGGTAGGGCATTTTCTAATAATGTCCGCCTGGGTAGCTACCTCCAAGTTTGAAAACCTGTCGTCAAAGCAGCATCACTTGAGAACCAGTACATGTAGGCTTAGCGTGTTAGCTAGCACATCGTCACCTTAAATTAGGTGAGATTGTGGTCAAAGCACTGAGCCTATATCGTGTAAAAAAGGATAGGAAATGTGTATCCAACGCAAATGCGTCTTAACCCACCTGCTGAAAGGCCCTTTCTACGGAGGCTGTAAGTAGTCCATTATGACCTAACGCTGTTGTCTTTTTGTTGAACGTGAAAAAGAGCTCAGTTGTCTGCTGTCACAATTCCTCTCGCCACTTCTTTTGCTTGCAAAACGAGGTGACAAAATCCCACAAGCTCTTATTTTCAACCATGACTCTTATGAGGGCTTACAAAACAAAGACTGTACTCGATCGCGAATACTCAAAAGTGTTTGAACCAATATCGCTTATCTTCTGTCTTATATTTATCTCATCCTATTATGGTATAAGGAAAAAATCTAATTTATGACTATTATGTTTTCTGTTTATATGTACGAGATGTATACGTATGAGTGAGTGAGACGGCTATAACGTAACGTGTCACATTTTCCGAGGCATCAATTTCACGAGCCGAATGACGTTTCTGATATCCGTGATATCTGATAAATTGACTATCGATCGAGGAGTTCGAGGGAATTCGGAGCTTTTTGCGTCGTTTTAAGGTTCGTTTTTGTGGTTAGGTGTAACGTTACACAGAGAATTTTTGGACTGCCTGTTACACCGATACAAATAGATTAGGTATGAAAATATAGCGATTTGTTAATACTTGCATTACATTAAAGAAACTGCATTAACCCAATCAGTCAAAAAGTAACCAGAATAGTAAATACTCTGAGTCTATAGGTAATGGCAAGTGATACTGCCGGAAGATTTTTATTAGTGTTGGTCGATATCTTTTCAAACTTGAGGGTAGCTATTCAAATCGACATTATTATGAAATACTCTACCACCATGCTATGGTTTCCTCCCGATGTTTTCCTTCACCGAACGCTCAAGCGCATAGATGGGTCCGAACCAGCGTCCATCGACGTGGAATCCGACCGGACCATCAACTGCCACCATATCATAATCGCTTTAATGATCTCCTCTTAGTCCATTATCGACAACTAAAATTTCAAAGTAAACGATCATATATAACTTTAATTAATTCCTAATGCGAATTTGTTTACTATTATTGTTGCTTTTCCCGACAATAAAAGTCTTTCTTACACTATAAATAGTTCACTTATGTTTTGGGTATTCGTTTGTTTCATGTTAGATGCAAAAAAAAAAGAATAAACTTAGTACTATGATTTCACTTCATCTCATCTATACTAATATTATAAAGAGGAAAGATTTGTATGTTTGTATGTAACGAATAAACTTAAAAACTACTGGACCGATTTGAATTTGGTATGGAGATAGTTTGAAATCCAGGAAGTGACATAGGATAGTTTTTATTCCGACAATACCACGGGAATGGGAACTACGTAGGTAAAATCAACTATATATATAAAATACTTGTCCTGATTGACTGATTCATCATGGCAGACCCTAAACCGCTGGGCCTATAAATTTGAAATTTTGGCAGTAGGTACTTTTTATAATGTAGGGATACACAGAATTTTTGGAAATTTCACCCCTAAAGGTGCAAAATAGGGGATAAACCGCTGTATGAAAGTCAGTCATTTTCAAAAAATTAGCCACGAAATTTAATACACATAGTTGTGGTCAAAATAAATCTAGACGTATATCGGGGTTTTTAATAATTGCATCCCTAAGAGGGGGAATTAGGAGTTCAAAGTTTGTATGGAAAGTACGTCATTCTTTAAACAAGAAACATGTTATTTCATATATATGTCTATGGTTACAAATAAATAAGAGGGTGAATTAGAGGTTGCAAGTTTATATGAAAAGTTCGACATTTTTGAAGCAAGAAGTATAAAATCTTATCAATTTCCTTGTGGTTAAAAGTAAATAAACACGTTTTTTTTTTCAATAGTTACCCACCCATATGAGGAAATTTTGAACAGGAATCTTGACATTTTTTAAGTAAGAAGCATACAGTTACATATACCTGCTTCCGATTAGAAATAATTGAACACTTATATAAGCATTTTTCACTTTTTTCACCTAAGAGAGTAAATTAAAGGTTGCAAGTTTATATGGAAAGTTCGATATCTATTTAAATAATAAAAAAATAAGTCATGAATGATTTATTAACGCAGAGCCTAAACCACTGGGACATAAACTTAAATGTTAGCAAAAGACGTAACATAAAACTCATGAAATTGTGAAAAAAATCCAATTCTATGGACAGTTTTTCTGGCAGGTATTTGAATTTGTGAGAAATATCTTTGCTTAATGTTAGTAACAAAATTTTTTTTGGAAAATAATTAGGGTTCTGAATAAAAAAACTATATTAGGCAATGAAAAAAATATATAAAACGCGGGCGCAGCCGCGGGCACTCAGTTAGTGTTAAATAAAGTGCCTACCAAAAACAATGACAACCGCCAAACTGAATGAAAATCTATCGAAATTTACTGTCATCATTCTCACCTACATATAGATTGCCTGGATAAAACCTGGATATAGATATGCTAACCCCAGAGTGCCTTAACGTTTCACTATCCCGGGGTTTTCACAAGTAAAAAAAGTGGTTACTACCACTCTGTTTAAATAAATGAATTACGACATTGTGTTATTAAAACTGTATGGCTTAATGATTACACTACGGTGTGACACGAACCCTAGTCAACCGCACGTTCTGTGTCTACACTGGAATGATTGAATAAGCAAATCAAATTGTATCATTTGTTGGACTAATCCTGTGTATCAAACTTGGTTTCAAGTTGGCCGTTTGTTTATATAACTTAGTTATGACTTGAGTTGATGATAACGTGCACTGTAAATTATGAACGAGCAGAATTTTTACCACGCCCTTTAAAATTTATAATGCAATGCGTACTAAAAAAATCTTTAGCAAATAAATTCGCTTTACGACACTTTATAGTAAAATTCAAACATAAACGTTCGTAAATAATTTTGATCGTAGGATCATTCAAAAATCTCACATATAAGCATTTTCAGTTTTTCTCGAATGTTCTAATTTTTCAGACAGTTTGTCTAAATGATCCTTGCAGAGAACCTTATTATGAATACATAAAATATACCCAATTTAGTTCAGCAGTCTCCACATATTATTTTTTCAAAAATTTACATGAGGTCACCACAGTGTTGTTCTTGCATCGTTCCGCTTATGATGAGTCTCGAAGGATACTAAAATATATGCACCAAAAATCTATCCATCCAAGGTCATCCCAATAAATCCATTTATCCTAAAAATTATGTTATACTCAGCGTCTGACTCGTAAATCGCGTTAGGAAGGCAATCGACTAACAGTTACAAGCGATAATCACTCATAAACGAAGTTAGAATCATAATGATTCCAGTGATTATCGATTTTATTTTTAACAGCCAAAAAAAAAAAAATAAATATATTTCTTAGATTACATATTGATTCAAGTGCCAAATATCTATGTCCTGAGTTATCAGGCATTATTAAAACATAACAACAAGTAATTAGTTTCCTTAAAAAGTAAAAAGACCAAACGAGAGTTTCTCATTTTTTTTTCAAAAAGATAAAAATGTAACTTATATCACTGTAGTTCTAACGTCGTCAATTTGTATTATTGAAAATAACGGGAGTTATTTAGGCAATAAATAAAAATAATTTTACCATTATCCAATGATTTCATACATATTATTATATATTATAGACTCTGTACTCGTATATATCCCTCAATGAAAGTTTCGAAATCACATCGAAGTATTTAAAATCCAAATATTCCATAGATCAATTCAAAATCAAACAAAAATCGGCAAAATTTTAACAATTACAATTACTGCTCTCTCCCTTGGCAATAATTCAACAGCCTTCACTATATTTTATCCACGGCGAGTTACGCGCCAATGGATTATAAAGGGTGCATATATATATGTCTAAATAATGATATTTTCGGTAAATTATTAACGAATCCAAATAAAGTAATGTTCCTGATTGGATCATTACATCTTATTAGCTGAAACATACTGCTCTCACATGCCACTGCTGGCCATAGACCTTTTCCGAAGATTTACACAGCGATGAGTTTACCAGATCGTTGGTCCATTTTGTTGAGCTACCCACGCTGGATAAGCCTCGTGGTCGTTGTTCAAGAATCTGTTGATCCCAACGGGTATCGGTTCTAAGAGCAATGTGGTCAACCCACTCTTTCTTTAGCTGGGCAATTATTTGGGCAAATGTCGGTTAGTTTTAAATAAATAGGATTACAAAATTTATTTATGTATTAATTTGTACAATCTCTATATAACTCGTTAATATCGTTAACAGTTTTTGGTGTCTTATTTTTATATTCCACTAGCTGTTTGTCCGCGGCTTCGACCGCGTTTCGTATATTCTTCAATGCGTACATAAAATATAAATGAATGAAATAATATCAGTCTTTTGTTTTTATTATAGCGGCAAAAATTTACATAAGAGTAAATCGAAAAAAAAAAAATTATAAACGGTCGATAGAATCCAAAAAAATAAATAACCAGCTAAGAAAACTCCGCGTCGAATTGTAGTAGTCCCATTTTCCTTATATATATATAATAATAGAAGGTGCAAGATAGATAGATTAAGTAGTGTTTCCACAGAGCGGCAATAAGGTACAACCAGAATACCAGCGCTACTCTGGCACATTTGAAGGTTCAGTAAAGCAATCAAGCTGAGGTTGGGCCTTGCATAATAGCAACACTTTTTTTTAATAAATATGTATTTTCTTGCGTATACAAATTTGTGTTTTATTATGTGCAAATAAAACTATTTTATTCTATTATATATTTTGATTCTTCTACGGATCTCATCATTCTTGAGGTTATCATAATCATTATATAATAATTCGGATTAATTATTCCAATAAAACTAAGACACGAGAACTATATTTCTTTTGTCAACGTATATAAATTATTATTGTCAGTTTTTATTATAGTTATTAATGAGATCCCGTCGCGTCGTGTATCCCGGATCACGGCCTAAACACACAAATCCTTATATGAAAGTTATTTATCCCATATGATTGATGTATTATCTTACACGTAGCGGCGTTAAATACACGATGTCCACTCGACAAGGAAAACATTCTAGAAAATTGCTTTCTTTTTGTCTTATATTATGAAAGCCTTCATATATTTGAAGCGATGATGACTCAGTGTAATATGGTCCTTATATCTATCCTATTGTATATGAGTATGAGGTTTCGGTGAAAGAAAACATTGTGAGGAAACCACTGCATATTTTTAGGATACTTTCTAACCCTCAATTACCTACAGGTACATTCTCAAAGATGGAGAACTATCGCCAAGCACCAGTAGATGTGTTCTGGAAGTATCACCGGAGAGCCTGTACCTCTATAGTTAATGGAACATTAATTATTACCATTAATAAGACTGTAGGTTAGTAGTATACCAATTACAAAATGTTTTGAATCAGTCATGGCGCAGTTGGATCCACGTCAATGGACATAAATACGAACCCACCTAACACCGGTTCTTCTTTATAATAAAGCTGAGCTTTCAGTGAAGGAACACATTCTGAGCAAACCACACCGTCTGGTAGGGGGTTTGAAAATCTGTCGCTAAGTACGAATAGGTGTGCCCTGTCACCAGACCTTGTCCAGTATGGTAAACACGCTAAACCCAGAGTTACTGGAGTCAAGTGATGCTATCGGAACATCCCTACGGTGATCAATTTTCGAGCTATTCGGAAGGTCAATAGAAAATACCCTACCAGACCAACATGGTCAGATATCATCACTATATTTCCCTTCTCCGAAAGCTCAAGCTTATTGTAGAGAGGATGTTAAGTCAAGTGGAGACCAACGTATATCCAATCGACGCTGTATCCGATCACATTACAACTGAACATTTCTGTATACAGTCACAGCGAGACAGACAGATATAGTCATTGAAAATTATGATTAACGTGAATTGAAACGAAAAATGTGCTAACTAATGGAACGGACATATATAAAAGTAACGTAAATTTTAAAATTTAAGAGAGCCTATGCTAGCTAATGCTCCTAAATTGGTGTATATTTAATAAATACTTGGATAAATCAAACGAAATCATTCATAAGTTTGTTTTAACTATTAAAAAATATTTATTTCATATAAACAAAGTTACTAATATTATGTTAGCAATAAATTATACTTTGAAAATATTTAATAAATTATTAATACTATATTTATTTGGCTGAGAAAACAAGTTATTTATTTATATAGTTTGTGCATGATGTCTTAATATAAGAATTCTTAAAACTAGAATAATATAACAAGTTTACATTGTAGAAGATAAAAATTTAAATTAAAGAGAAGGTATCTTAACGTATATTAAACAATTTAAATTTCAGTGGTTGAAATTCTATCGTATTTTTTTAAATTATCTAGTCTGTACCCGCAGCTCCGCTCGCAAATAATATTTTTGTTCTTTGTAAAATTTCTATTGTAATATACATTTCATAAATATTCATTGATTTATATAAAATAAAGCCAAAATTATTTGGTATTTGTTACTTAGTTTAAAGGTTTAGTAGTTCCCGACTTATAATCTGATGGTGAAGTGGATAGTGCGGCCGGATTCCGCGGTAATGGACACGGGTTCAAATCCACCTATCCAACTCTAAAATCAGCTTGAGCTTGCGGTGGAGGAAAACATCGTGAGGAAACCATAGCATGGTGGTAGGGCATTTCCTAATGATGCTCGCCTGGGTAGCTACCACCCTCAAGTTTAAAAACCTGTCGCCAAATACCAATATATGTGTTACGGCAGCATCACTTAAGAACCTGGACCACAACTTTACCATCCTGAACCACATCTTCACTTAAGATCAGGTGAGATTGTGGTCAAAAGCACTGACCATACATCGTATAAAAAAAAAATGAAAAAAGAAGCTAATTAACGGACAGATAGACAGATATACGTTGCGTTTTAAATAATATGAAGATTTAGTATGTTTTATAGAAGAGTAATAATTAATTAATTAATGGGCAGTGTTTCAAGACAAAAGTCTTCGAGCATCGTGTGTTGCCAGTGGTAACTTACGTCACTGAGACGTCGTCGCTTAACAATGGGCTTAATTACAAAGACAATTTACCCAAAAGGCAATGGAGATGACTATGCGTGGAATTTCATTGAATCAGAAATGAGGAGATCCGCAGAAGAACCAAAGCAACCGACATAACTCATAGCGACATAGTGAAGAATTGCCAAACTTATGGCAATGAGCTAGCCACATAGCTCGTAGAACAAATGCCCGATGGAATCGATGCCGAAGCGCGTATAAGTGTACAGTAATTTCCAGACATCACTATCGTTCACGTAATGATCCACCCTTTACAACCTTTGGACACTAACTTTGAAACATGGTTGACATACTCGTAATACTTAAACTTGTTGTCAGATAAAATCGATAATTTGATTTGGAATATTGTAGAACCCCACAATATTACTTAAAAAGCTTTTATTAGACTTACTAAGCCTCGGACCACAATACCAATTGGATTATTATAGCTATATTTTTATTTTATTAATATCTATAATAGCTGTGTGCCTGCAGCTGTGCCCGCGTTTCTTACATTCTTCACTGAGTTTTATTATTTTTTTACGGAACCTTAATTATTTACGGAAATCAAAAGTACCTTAAGTTACGCAGAGTAACTTCAGCTATCTACCAAAAAAGTCCCGTCAAAATCGGTCCAGCCGTTCTGGAGATTACCCGGAACAATCAGACAGACGGATAGACAGATAAAAATTTTAAGAATTGTATTTCTTGTTTCCGTATATACATTCATATCTATTTAGTAAATAAAAATATTTTGACATTACAAACAGACATTTCATTTTTATTTATTAGCATAGAAAAAATTCGGAAACACTAAAAGGATTTAGTTACAGTATACGCGCACAGTTATCAAGGTACTAAAGAAAATACTCAGTGAAATTGCTTTGAAAAAGTATTTTTACCGTATCATTCCATCAGCGACGCGATACTCCAACAAAGGCGAATAAAAATGGTGTCAGTTAAAACCTATCCACGAACATTTAAAACTGTCCGCTACACAAAGTGAAGCGAGTTCAACAGTATTTCTACCTTGCATAATGTGGAATACCTACACTTTGCACTTGTAACTTTGTTTCGTTATGTTTCAGAACGGATGTTTACATTAAAAAAAAAACGAGCTAATATATCAAATTACTGGAGATGACACTTTTACTTGATTAATATTTAATAATTAATATGTCATGCTTATTATATATATATATAACTATCCGTATGGCTGCGTTTCATATATGTTCTTTAGGTGTGAGAGAAAAGTGCATATAACGTTTCATTTATACATAACCTAAAAAAAAACAAATGACTGAAGAAAAATGAGTCTTTTGTTTTTATTAACGGAAAAATGTACGTAAGAGTAAATGGATTTACTTGACACTGGCTAAGACACAAGCCGTGCAGAGCCATTAAAAAACACAAGAAGAAGAGTAAATGGGGGAAAAAAAAAAAGAGAAAGGGTCGATGGAATCCAAAAAATAAAGTAGCCTCTATAACCTTTTACGAAAAATTCCGCGTCGAAAAGTAGTTCCATCCCGATACGTTCTGTAATTTTAAGGTGGTGGTGCCTCAAAAGACCTCCATTTTCCTTTTATATATATATATAGATAGATATGTAGATTATAAAATGATCTCAAACTTCGCTGTTATAATATAGTTACAATTAGACATAGTTATGCAAATTAGAACTAGTATCCACAGAGAAACTATTATGATATGCGGAGTTTTCTTTAGCATTTTAAAAGAAGCACAATTCTCTAGTACGTCGTTTTGATGAATTTCTTAAGGTTTAATCTTCATCTATGTACATTTTTATATCATAATATTTATAAATTAATCAAAAACTCTTTTTTACGAACATTACGCTGACGGAGGAGTATTAAATTTGGCATAATTGTTCTGCAAACGATTACGAAGGTAAAGAAACAAAATCCGTGGCGTGGAATCAAATGAAAAATATCTACTTAATTTAGTCATAACCAGAAAATACATCTATGATTTAAAAATAAGAATTATATAAATTAAGTGGTTTTCGAATTATAAGCCTACTTATTAGATGGCTTACTGTCTGTTGACGGACAGCTAGGCAAATGTCACATTTTATACGGTGCAACAATTATAATAAGGACTAGTTTGAAATTAATAGAAGATGTTAATGTTAATATAAGATGTTTATGACTTTTATTATCTATATGCTATTTAATCTATGATTCTGGCTCGTTAGTTGTTCAACATTGAGCCCTCGACGGACAAACTTAAATTTGATATGACAATGCTACGGCGTGTCTGTTGTGAAGTTTTAGTTCGTTGCCGGCGCCTTCGCATACTGTTGAATAAGTTTAATTTTAACACCCCAACTAACAGTTTTAGACTCGAAGCGATTTCAGTAGAAGTTTTCAGCAATGTTATATACATTTTTATCTCAGATTATTAGTTTATAATATGACATTTAATTAATTAAGAGTTGTTTATCACTGAACGCATCTTATGAGAACGTCTGGATCTATTTGGTATTTTCCTTAACATTTTCGTAGATGTCTATAGAATTGGATAATTTGGTTAATATTTGTGATTGTTTTGGAACAATTGTCCGACTAATTTCAAAAGGGCTATTGGCTAAAGTGTACAATTTTTTTCTTCTTTGCATTACCTATTTATTGGGATTTATTGAAATGTAAACAGAAGAACATTTGTGAGGTCAACTAACAATATTAGCAATAAATCTCAAAGAAACATTTGCACATTAATATTGTACATAATATCAAAATATGTAATTTAATTATAACTACTTTTACTACTAAGATTCCTATAAAACAGCGCTGTAACGGGAATCGTAATTCATTCTGCGTTAGCCGTCGATGCATGAGGACTTTTCTATGCTAATTACTCTGTTATTAGACATGAATATCTACGGACAGTACTTCATGCGGTCTGGTATCACATAATACTTTTTATGACTTACTGATGGATCGCTAAAAATCTTATGACATTAATTTGCAAATTCTAAAACCTTGATTTTATGACTATGGTATGGTATGGTTATTATAACGTGCAGGTTATTTTATGAAGTTATAAAACAAAACAAAAAAGAAATGGTTGACGATTGGATTCTGACGCTTGCAAATACGAGTATATTACTTGTGCAGTAGTTTATTTCTATTTGAATACTTAAATAGACAATGCAAATAACACTTCGATAGTGTTACGACATATAATAAAAACCTCACATCTTTCTCGCTCAATGCACTGAAATGCTCGTTTCAAATGGTAGGGTCATAATATTGCATCCAGTGTCCTAGAATTTTGTCTGACATTTGAGAATTGATTATTGTTTGCATGAATACATACCCAGGTAATGAGAAACTATATCCTGCGTTATACTTTAAACCTTGCTTTCCCTATAAAGATCCTCGTGTTTATCATTCGGATATGTTACCCGATTGAAATTTGATTTTGTTGACCTGAAAACTAGTCTAGTAGGTCAGGTATAAAACGGGTCATAATTACTCGTTCCTACTTGTCTCATTTCTGGTTTATAAAGACTTTAGAAATTCTCATGATATCAACCTTAGCTGATATTTTTTGTGGATGCTACTGCAATTATCATCATGTAAGGTGGTGTCACTTTCGATGTAGATATTAATTATTATAAAAAGATATTTCTGCGCTACATATGGTGTTAAATTATAAATATATTATGTCTTACACATCATTTGCGTTAAAAGTTAATTTGCTTTATGTACGTCAAATTTAGAACGTAAAAATTAAGACTTCTTTTGTATTGTCTACATCATTATCCCTAAACTAATGAGCATGTGTATATACTAAAGTGCTAATACCTACATCTATTGCATCGTTACACCTTTATACTTTGCTAACATTAATTGCTTACAACTACCTAATTAACAATAGAGAAACCTAACTAACAATAGATAATCCTAACTAACAACAGAGAATCCTAACTAAAAATAGAGAATCCTAACAATAGATAATTCTATCTAGTAATAGAGATTCCTAAATAACAATAGAGAATGATCTGTCGGCATACTATGGTAGTATCACTATATTTTCTCCAATCTAAATCAAGAACATTACTATATGTCATTCCCGTTTGAAAATCTTACATCCATCTAAAGAAAATCGATCGAAGAAGAATTGATCGTTATATCGCGTTTTAAAAATCAAATTCTGTTATTAGTTTTCGCGAACATAAAAATAAGAATACCCACAAATTCTTCAAATCTAACTTCCTGATTCAACTTCCACACAGAGATATCTCTAGGTATTTGTTACAAATATTATTTGTTCGCAGAAACTCTTCTATATTACCCGACTATTTTAAGATCAAAGATATTTTACGTATTGAAGTGGCATTTCTATGCATTCAAAACGATACTGGATTCAACACTGACGCTCTTTGTTTCGAACGTGTATCTATATTGCTATGCTAGAAACGCGACATCTGGCTAGCCGAATAAAGCAATTATGGCTTTATAACGCTTAATGGAACATCGAGGGACGTAGGTTCGAATCTAACAACCCCTGTTCCATTTTATTATGTGATAGGGCTTTCTCTAATGCCGGCTTTACTAGCTACCACCCTCAAATGTAAAAAATCTGTCGCCTAGAGCCGTATGTTCCTGAAAGCCTAGACTTTATATATTGACAATTTTAGAAGACGTCGTCGCTTTTCATTATTTGTGATTGTGTTCAAAGCAATAAACATATACAGTATACAAGAAAAACGTAATAACAATTAAGTAAAAAAGTTGTTTTTTAAACTTATTCTGACAAACTAAAAAAAAAAAAACATATAGTTAATCATTTTTTTTGAATTTTCACGTTTTGTACTCATAATAATAAACAGAAATAGGCGAGGGTAGCTTCTAATAATTACCTCGCTGACAAAGTCATCGCAACACCTTAGGCATCTCGTGACGTATAACCAGGTCGTCACGTTGAGAAATTAAAACATAACATAAGCTCACGCCTGTTATCCCTAAAGGGTTAGGCAGAGGTGAAATAGCGAACTACACCACCCACATTTCGCCGAGCTTAGTTCCGTCCCAGACGTGACAGGGGGCGAGCCTGTCGCCATATTGGCCACAAATTCCAAACTCCGGGATGATACCGAGTAGAAAAACCCAACACCACTTGACCCGACCCGGGGATCGAACCCGAGACCTCAGAATAGTAGTCTCACCGTAATACAACTGCACCACCGAGGCGCATTATTAAAACATAAATAAATATGCGCTATAAATCAAATATTACTTAAATTATTACTTAAAATGTACATACAAACATGTTGACTACCGCTCGAATAGATTATAAAATAATACGATATAAAACGGATTTTTTATCAACAACGCACAATTTGTTATTTTTATTGTCGAGTCACATCCTGCAAAACTTTAATTCAACGTTTTAAAAGCTGTGGAAAATTGTAGACTCCGCATGTAATATGAAATTTCAGCGTTCCTGACTAGTTTAGGAAAGGCGACTATTTCTAACGAAGGAGAATACAGAAAAAGCACTCTATTTTACTTCAAGACGTGCATATCTACTTATGTTAGTAATACATTCTTTAAACTGCATTTATTATAACTAATATTCGCACGAAAACGAAATTCGTCCATAATTCATAAAAACGTTAACAATTTTGTTTACTTTTTATTGGCAACTGCTTAAAATATAACCTTCTCAAAAGTCAATATTCTGTCTACACGGTAAATAAATGTCAAGACCGACATTGACATGTGATTGATAATGCATTGTTGATCGTAAGGGATAATGATAGATGTGTGTCTGTGTCAATCTAACGGTGATGTGTGAACTGTATTGTTTTATTATTTTAATGTATTTTTTTTAGCATAATTAAAAAAAATAGTATTCTGTACTCCTTCTTTATATAAACTATAAGTGTGCGAAATATCATACTCCTCCGTCCGCGCAATTTTCGTAAAAAGAGGGTACAAAGTTTTTGCTTCACGAATTAATATTATGATAAGATTTTAATTTATGCTCATCAACACGTAGTCTGACCACACTACATAGTACTAGTGAGACATTATTGCGTAACTATTAAATCATTATTATAATCATAATACCAGTCGGAAGAAGTCTTTTACTGAAAATAGGTCTCTACTAAAGATTTGCACAATGAACGGCCTTATACTACCCGCATCCGACGGATTTCCGTGACTATGATCAGGTCTATTTTATTTACTAGCTGTGTGCCCGTGGCTGCGACCTTGTTTCATATATTCTTTAGTGCGTTTTTTTTTGTATGGAATTCTAATTATTTTCGGAAATTAAAAGTATTATTGGCCAGAGTACCTTCAGCTATCTACAAAAAAACATCCCGTCAAAATCGGTCCAGCCGTTTCGGAGATTACCCGATACAAACAGACAGACATACAGACAAACATTTAAAAAAATTGTATTTTTGCTATAGGTATCGTATATACATTCATATCTACTATATATGAAAGTTATTAAGTTGTCTTCTTTTTCACACAATCATACATCTATAATACGAGTATATTTATATATTTCAATTTAACTACAGCCACGTATTATTAGTGATTAATCCAAAATGCCAACGTTACGAACAGATGAAACAGATTATAATTATTCATTTTTCTAAAAATTAATAACGTCTTTTTCTTTAAAGATAAGTCCGACCATCCATCTAGTTGGAGGCCTACCCCACGGTGTGCCTTCCGGTATGTTGTAGCCGTCGAGTAACCTTCTGCACTATCGGTATCGGTTATACGAGCAATATGTCCAACCCACTGCCACTTTGGTTGGGCAATTCTTCGGACAATTACTTTGGTTATTTTATAGAATATCTGCTCATTCTGTATTCGATCATGCAGTAAAACTCTAAGAATAGCCTTCTCCTTTGTCCTTTGTGTAAACACTTTTTTATACGGTATAGGCTCTGTGCTTTGAACACAGTCTCACCTAATGTTAAGTTACGATGTGGTCCAGGATGGTAAACGCGCTAAGCCTAGATACTGGTTCTCAAGTGATGCTGCTGGAACACATCTGTTGGTATTTGGCGATAAGTTTTCGAACTTGAGGGTGGTAGGTACTCAGGCGAGCGTTGTTAGAAAATGCTCTACCACCATGCTATGGTTTCCTCACGATGTTTTCCTTTACCGAAAGCTTAGGCCAATTTTAGAGTTGGATATGTTGGTTTGAACCCGCGTCCATTGACGCGGAATCCGGACGCACTACACACTGCGCCATCATCGCTGAGTTTTATCTATTGTGAGTGACCACGTCTCAACAAAATACCGAATGTCATCACTGGGAACATACGCTGGTCAAAGAATTCCGTCATAAGACACTCTGATAACTCAGATGGAAAGATCCTGTGTTTACAATTTAAATGACTTTGAGAGACGAACAAAACGTAACTCTAAATTCTCGAAACCCTTTCTTGATATATCATCAAAAAAGTTGTTGCACATAAACTGTGTGAAAAAATGAATTTTCTTTATCAATGTTTTTTTTAGTGAATTTCTCCTTCGTTTAAATAATTGTTAATTCTGCTGTTCTTGATGGAGACAAAGAAAACAAATCAAAGTTCTTAAAAATCGGTTCCGCTGTTCTTGAGTTGTATTAATAATGCATTATTACGACTTTGTTTTATAAATACAGATTTATAGTTGTTATCATTGTAAAAGAAAATAAAACCATTTTTTTTTGCAATTTTATTAATATAGAATTTTAAAATAGGTAAACTTTTTTTACTGTTGTTATTATAATAACACAGTAGGTAGCCTCGATGGCGCCATGTTTCTTAAACTTTGTATCCGTGTACACGGCACAATAATACAAAGTTTATAATTTCAGCTTCGGTGAAACAAACAGGGATTAGACTGGCTACGTGAGCCACTTCGATTCCCGAAGGCACGTTCCGATATTGTTGTTTTGCAGTTGAGAACGTCGTACCTATCTTAAAGCTCTATATTACCGGACGAAGAGAGGAAGAGGGGGGAAGGTAATATAATTTTTAAATCTAACTTACGAATTGTGAGTCTTTAAATGAAAATCCCACTGAAGCGACTTCACGTTGCATTCTGTGATTAGCCAGTATAAATCCAGTAGACAGAGATAGAATAACAGTTTAATCCGACCTGATCGTGACTACTATAAATTTATTAAAAACTCATTACGATGACACGCTAAGACATGCCGTGTACCGGGATCAGCAAGGTATGTCCAGAGCTACCTAGACGCTTTTGTTGTTTTGAATTTAGGCCGGCACGATGAAAGCGAATACCGGTAGATTCCTATTTATCGGCTTTTTATGGTATACTTTATTTAAAGGGATAAAGTACAGCCATTTTGCCGAGCTCGTGTATAAAAAATGTTTAATAAATGAGGACCTTAATCGCCCTCCATAAAGTTCAGTGAAGCTGTCAAGGATCCTTCATATCAACAGCCTTAATCAGTGTAAAAAATGATTTGAAAATAGCTTCTAATTCATTTACTGTTACTTACACGCTCATTATGCTATTTAATTAGGTACCTCTTAGCCTTATTCTTGTAAACATAATGAAAATAATAGCGGGTCAGACAGATTCAGATTTAGAAGTTAGATAGCGTGTTCGAGTATTGTGCCGATGCCAGTACCCACCAATCCTATTCAATAATGACTCTGAGCTTTTTATTATGGACAATACCGCGATGGCAGCCGTAACATGTTTTTAGGGTATTTGTAGTTCCACTGGCTAGCTACCACCCTCTATTTGTTTACCTATCGTCAAGCACATATAGATTGATCTATGTTCTTAGATATATCTTCCAGCAGAATAATGTAAGAGCCAGTAAGTGTCTCTTGTGTTTTTCCGCCTTGAGCAATATCGCCACCCAAAATAAAATGAGATTGTGGTTGCACGCTAAATCTACACAATAGACAAAAAAAAAGATTAGAAACAACAAAAAAAAAGTAATACGCGTTTAAACAAATGTGTTGCTGATGGAATTAAGCAAAAGTAGCTTAATTAAAAAATAACATCTAGATCGTTTTTGAAGGGAGCTATAATTTTATTTGCAAGTTTTCTAACGTGCATCCCGTCACTTGCTATGTGGTCTGCTTGTGGGGTTGATCGAAGCCATGATTATTTCGTAGCGTAGTCGTATACCACAAATACAAGTTCGAGTATCCGACTAGCGTGAGATTTCATTAAAGGGAAGCATAGTTATGAAACAATACCATGGTTTTAATGTTACGTGACACTCTTTTTTTTAATAAGTTTAATACTTTGATGACATTCTCACCTGATGTCAATTAACGATGTGTTCCTGGATGGCAAACTCACTAATCCCAGAGATATTGGCTATCCAGGCGGGCATTATTAGAATATTTCTTACCGACATAGTATGTTTTCCTCAAGATGTTTTCCTTCATCGAAAACTCAGGCTCATTATAGCGTTAGATAGGTGCGTTCGAACCTGCGGCCATCGATGCTGAATCCAACTACAATACCCGCTGCATCATCACCGCTTGATTCTTCATACTATATTATATACTTGAAGCAGTTATCATTTTAGCATCTTAGACTATATAATCACTTAAGACCAGGTGAGTTGACTAGTCCATAAAAATATCTAGAACCATAAAAAAAAACCGTTAAACTTCCGTCAAACAAAGTTAGGTCGTTCGATCTATAAAATACCACCTTTCGAATAATAAACTCAAGCAAATGGTCCCACAGGTTACTATCTGCATAATCCATCAAACGACTTTAACATAAATTTCATCGCTTCCACATAATAATACCTCGGAAGAAATATAATAATAAATAAATATGTTAACAAGGCAAATATTTCTTTAAAACTGAAAAACTAAATCGAGTTCTATAAAACTATACAACGCTTACAAAAGTTGTGAATCTATGACAGTCTCTAAGTAGATTTTAATATACGCATAGATACACACCGTAGAAACGGCGGGGTTTTACTTGCATGGTGGTAGATCCAGCTAAATATTCCCTAACTCTTCATGTCGATACCCTCATTGCTGAGGATAGTGACTCCGTAAGTCGCTATGAGATATACGTCTACATCGATCTCGATCCTGTGCTTGATGTCTCCATCAAGGCTGAGGGGGTGAGTGGTGGCTCTAGTTATTCGGAAACTTGATCCGCCTACCATTAAATGCATCTTCCCTTAAGCCGCATTACTTCAACTTTTCCTGTCAGCATACACTACCCCATTATCTGAAAGAGTGTTGCGTTATATTCGATGCGTATATCACCCACCATGTGTTCCTTCTAGCCATTTTCGGCTACAGCGACTCACCTATCTTAGACCGGTTCATTCTAATGTTATTCAAAGGGAGCGTTGAAGTCGCCCTTTGATGGGCTTTATTGTAATTAATGTAGGTGAGATTATCGTCAAAGCACTGCATCAACAAAAAAAAAAAAAACCGTATAAACCTTTACCGTATAAAAAAAACATATAGCGCATTTGTGCTTTTTTTCAGGTAAATGAAATGTCTAAATATTTTTTGTTGCCATTTTAAGTTGCTATACTAAGTTGCCATTCAGTCGACGTATGGTAGAATTATGTATCAGTGAAGTCGCCACACTGGCGCCCTAAATACAAAATATATTATGCAAACCTCTTTACTATCTTCTTTATTGTACATAACTTTTGTATACGCGACTCGATTCGTTTTCAGCGTATATATCGCGTCGTTTAGATAGCGTTCTATGGACGGCGTGCTTTATTGTATTGAGCTAATCTAATGCGCGAGTGAAATTGGTTTTGACAAATTGCATTGGACATTGCTTATTGGCGATAGGGGGATATTCCTGAATGTTCAACCGATAGAAAATGTAATGAGCATTGAAATATTCTCCTTTCATGTTTTAGTACCTAAATATTTTATTACCCATATATCTATACTTTTATAAAACTATAAAGGGATTTTAAAATCAATGATATTTATATGATTTATGGAGTTTTTGTCTGTACACGGATCACACAAAAACTACTAGATGGATTTCAATGAAATTTGGTATAGAAGTGATTTATATTTGGGTGAATTATTTGGCGACTTGGTTGCAAAATATTGATGTTTTTCTACTTACACAAATAATTCATTAGCAAAAATATATATGTACTATTATATAAACAGGCAATATTGTTCTTTTTTTTGTTTGTTAGGGATAAACTCATAAACCGCTTAACCGGTTAAAAAATTCTTACACTTCTAGAAGGTTATATTATCAGTAAGTAAAATATGCTATTATATATACTTTTTAAATTTAGAACTTTAACCCGTACGATATTACAAAAAGACACTTCAATCTTATTAATTAATAAAGTACATATAAGAATACATATTGTTTAATGCAAACAGAGCCACGAGCAAAGGTAGTCTTTTATCCAAGTCTAAGAATAAGAACCTTCCGTAAAACCGAAATTAGAATTACCGTAAACCCAAGCTAATAAGGATACATTTAGTTTTTGCAATAAATTATATTAAATCCCTAATTAGAAACGCTTTTACCGGCGTATGATTTATGTGGTTTTGTTTTAATTTGTTTTATTAAATCTCTTGTTATTGTTGTTTCAAAATATACAACATAAATTTTACCAAATATTTAGAAATATACACTTTCTCTTACGTATTAAAAACAATTCAACCACTTTTTTCAAAACTTAAATATTTGTCTCTGTTTGTTTACCTACGATACATTCTGATTGTTTTTAAATATATATAATAGTTGACAATAAATGTGCATGTTTTAATTACTCGGTGGCGCAGTTGTATTACAGTACGACTGTCGTTCTGAGGTCTCGGGTTCGATCCCCGGGTCGGGTAAAGTGATATTGGGTTTTTCTACTCAGTATCACCCCGGAGTTTGAAATTTGTGCCCGATATGGCGTCAGGCTCGCCCCCTGTCACATCTGGGACGGAACTAAGCTCGGTGAAATGTGAGTGGTGTAGTTCGCTATTGCACCTCTGCCTAACCCTTCGGGGATAACAGGCGTGAGCTTATGTTATGCTATGTTTAATTAACAAACTTTTTTCTTCACAATGACCAACGCTGACCAACCCTGACCAATGCTGACAATACCTGACTATTTATAACCAATACGATAAATTCTTGTTTAATATAAACACACAAATAATACCCTATTTGTGATTTATTGAAAAATGTTCTTCTGTTTCTCATCATTTATACACATCGCACTTACAGGTGAAACTGACTAAAGTCAAAAATCGACATGTTAAGTCAGATTCGAAATGACTCTAAATGAAATATTTAAACTATGTTATATTCATTCAATTTATGTCATAAAAATAAGTTCAAATATTTTTTAATTTATAAGAAAACATTGTTGTATAAACGCAAACGTGCAGATTTTTTTAAAACTTTAACCACCATTAACTAACAACTTTGGGTTTTGAATTAGGTTGCTTTTATTGTGAAGATGAGACAATCTGTACTAATAATAATATTGTAAATTTCACGTTATTGTAGATTTCCGATTTTTGTGAAAAGAATTATTGCAAGGGACTAAAAATAGATTTAATAAATATAATTAAACACATTTCTGTCATTTTAGAAGTGTATGTCTGTCCGTCTGTCTATCTGTTATTAGAAAGTACTTAGTGTATTTTAAAATTCAAAAAATAATTATAAAGCATATTCCGGAGTAGCGTCAAAATTTTATTTCATTATAATCGGTCTACTCTGTTACTATAACAAAAGTTATAGTAATTTGAATGACACGCGGCGTCTTTAGTATGAAAGAAAAGTTGGTAGGTAAATGCGTTTTAGTGTTAATAGTGAAAAAAAATTTGATACATTTGAACTACCCAACTACTAGAAGAACTAGTAAAAAAACTACTAAATCGAATTGATGATTTGAAAAATAAACAAAGAATTGGAATGGGACAGGACGGGAATTATCTGAATTCCCTGAGAACGAAGTCGCGGGCACAGCTAGTTACATATAAAACTGTAACCGACTGATCTAAACAATCCTTTCTTACCATATTCTCTACATTTTATACGTCTGTTTTCGTACATTACTTTCTTCCATTTAAGTGAAATCTCCCTAGTGATAATAAAAATTAAACTATGTATTTATAATTTTTAATAAAGCTTACATAATAATATAACGTATAAATATATAGGAAGACAGTAATAATAATATTATCTGTAATCTTAAGCCTCAATTACTTCTTAACTTCTCTGTGCTACTTTCAAGCTACCTCTAATATAAGTTATTCCTATTCTAATCATTTTACTACATATTAATTTGAAAACCAAGTAAGGATGTGTAGTAACCCGATCATCGTCGGCCGCTCCCGCGCACCTCATCCGAGGTGTCGAGTAAGTCGAGCTTTGCCGTGTCGCCAATCGCAAACTTTTCCCTATGAGAGCCGGAGTTCCGCAGGGTAGCTACCTCTCTCCTAGCCTATAGGCCAATTATACTAATGACCTGCTAGTGCTCGGTTGGACCGAACTGGCGCTTTTCGCAGATTCCCGCCTATTTCCATGTTGATAACACAGCCAAAGATGCCATCACAGAGGTCTAAAAAAATATTGAACATCCTTCCCGAATGGCTACGGAGATGGAGGCTGAGGGTCAACGTAGGGAAGACACAGGCACTCATGACTAGAGTGATGATGAGCAGATTACCACCTTGCTTGACGCTCCAGGGACAGACTATACCGTGGATGAGGAAAGTCAAATACCTGGGAGTCACTATAGATCGAAACTTGACTTTTTCAAGTCATGCAGGAGATGTGATCGCGCGGACAAGAGCGGCAAGGAAAATGCTGCGTCCAGTGCTCACCTCAAGGCTACCCTTGAGAACGAGGCTTGGTTTATACAAAAACCTATTTGAGGTCACGATTTACCTATGCCGCCCATGCATGGTTCAGTCGCTTATCGGAAACAAACAAGAAACGGCTTAGAGCCCAGCACAGCATCTCGCTTCGCACGATCGCGGGGGCACCGAGATACGTCAGCAACCACGTAATTGCGCGTGACTTACTTGTAGAGAGCGTGGATGCATTCGTAAGCAGCCTTGCAACCAACATGTTCCGTAGAGCGGACACGTCGGCGCACGTTCACCTCCAGAACATTGCGCCATTGCACGTTAGACCTCCCGACAGACGGAGAGGAAGAGGTGGACACTTATCATTAATACATAGGCCTCAGGCGCGCGATCTCATACGCCGGTCCTCGCCTAGCTGAGTAGGTAGTTGAAGGAGGACCGTGTCTATGATACGTATAGATCGGGTCCCTGACCCCTCAGAGTCCGATCAATAGAAGGATTAGCTCCCAGGAAACTCAGAAGATTACTCCACGAGGGACGCAACAAGTGTGCCTCACCCATTAGACTTGTCCGTAGGCGCGGACAAAGGAGAGGCCACCGTCGAACGGAATAGCCCTGATGCAGTTTCCCCGTGCCCCCTATTAGTTCGTAAGTTTAGTGATAGTGTAGTATGTAGATCCCAATTCTATTTATTTCTAAAATGTATTGTAATTTTTTTATTGTAATATTTTTTAAAAATAAAGAACGGTTAGGGACTAGGCACTGTTGTTTAACTGCTTGAGCTAAAAGAGTCTGCACGAAAAGATTGCTCATCATCGCAAACCGCATACGACGAAGGAAGGTCGCGTGCATGCTCGTCGACTATATATATACCATATGTATCGTAATATGCGTATACTTATAATTGCGTTATACAACTATATGTGGCTTTTAATTATAACGAATCCTACAGATGTATGCCTTAAAAAAGAATTAAAAAATGATTTAATGAATAGAAACACAACGGCTAAGTATGTTTGTTAGTAGGTAAGCAAATAGGCAACGAGCAGGCGCCAACCACGAGGGAAATCTAACATCAGAATAAAACACGGGACACACTGAGTGCAAATGTTAAGAACACATAAATTATGTTCATGTAAATTGCAGTATTTTTTTGTGGTGATTATCAACGAATAAAAACATCGAAGATTGTTGTAAGTGAAGTTATAATGACAGTCATTTTTTAAAGTTCTATAAATCCTTAACAAGGCCATCAACTATTTTTTTTTACACGGAAGAGGCTTGGTGCTTTGACCACAATCTCACCTGATGTTAAGTGGTCCAGGATGGTAAACACACTAAGCCTAGAGGAATTGGTTCTCAAGTGATTCTGCCGAAACACACATATTATTTGATCTAGTATTTGACGACAGGTTTTCAGACTTGAGGGTTCAACTAGCTAGTTGGTTTACATTACCTAG
Organism: Samia ricini; assembly: GCA_014132275.2. Taxonomy (NCBI): domain Eukaryota; kingdom Metazoa; phylum Arthropoda; class Insecta; order Lepidoptera; family Saturniidae; genus Samia; species Samia ricini. Next base: position 20,321,238 of record AP028158.1, read on the forward strand.
ACCTAAAATGCCATGAATAAAATTAACTTATTACGTATAGTTATTATTATATAAAAGAGCTTTGTCGTAACATATATAATTAGATACACACATAAATTATTACTTACATAAAGTTGGTATAATCAGAATCATTAGAAAGTCGAAATTCTATTGATAAATGGAATTACTAAAAACACTTCAATAGAATTACCATTTACCAACAAAATAACTACTTAAGTAATTCAGTTTAGTCGTCCACTATTCATCTTTTCTCTTTTTACATTAAACCATGCGGTCGGCAATAGATTTGAAAAGTAGGTATTTTAGACATCTATTACTATCGCGTTGTGCCCAGTCACTTTGCTGCGCAACATAAAAAAAAACAATGACAATTGCAGCTCGAGCTGATTTTACCTGTGCAAAATATCTTCTTAATAGTTTTTTTAATTTTATTCATCATATTTATTTGACGAACGTCTGAAAAATTACACTCATTATTATTGAATAATAAATTGATATATAATATTGCTGTTTCCTTCAGAGACATTTACAACAAAAGTATTATGAATACTATATCGCGTTATTCACCATTTAAAAATTGTTTACCACTTAAAGCAAACAATATCAATATTTTTATATTAATACATTATTCGAAACCTCAGTATATCCTCAACCTAAACGTTGGCGTATCGTATTGCTCCGTTTTTATTCGCATCGATTGAAATTTATTTGACGCTTTCTGAACGTTTGATATTCAAGCAATTCGAAGTTTTATCGATGCGATACGAACGTACCGGCTATTTCCCATCACTGCTTCGAGTTTAACTTTTTTATTTTATCGATATCGACTTGTCGAGTGTTTCCATGCCACGTTTAATTTTTATCGTAATAATTTTTCGACGTTCTCATAAATGAATATTAAAACTGAAGTTCATTATCAAATAAGTATCACATAACTCGTGAAATTTCAATAAAAAATTAAATCGACAAAAAGTGATAACAGAGACATTTGCAATATTTTGTGAGCATGCGATAGATGTAATGTTTTTACATGCGAGCGAAGACGTGGGACTTATTTATCATTAGTACAATGAATCATGAATTTATCAATAAATATTATGATATTAATAATGTAAAATATTTTACTCTTATCAACTTGAAATGCCTTCTTGACTGACAGTTTAGAAATTCAAAGTGTCTTATTTTTTGTATAAAATGGTTCACTAATAGACCTTAAGGTAAACGATTCTTCTTCCGATGGCTTAGATGCATCAAATGTTTGAGATTTGGTAGAATGAGAAGGATTATACAATGAGTATGTTTGTAGAAGTGATAACAAGGAACTAGAAGTATAACTTCTAAATAGTTTATAGTACAGTAAAGTACTAAATTCAAAGAAAATGATAAAAGGTCCGAAGGAAGTGAAAGAGGTTAAGAGTTTGGATAAAATTATATTCAGTCTTCTAAGCCTCCCAGTAGGTATGATTATAGATAAATAAGTAGATGTATTATCAATTACAGAGATGAAAACTACGAACAATGAACAGTACAGTACATTTTACCATACAGGTATCGATTCAATGTATAAGTGGGTACAATGGTGATCTCTTTAGAGGTCACCCTCGCAAACAAACAATGCGAAACAGCGCCCGTTTAATAAATACGAAACTACCTGACGGTAACCGACTCATTCTGAAGGGGAAGGGTAAGGGAGGGGGTTGGAGACGAAGTTTCTTTCGGCGCAATCACACTCGGCTGACTTTACCAACTTTAGGGCGCTTTTGTTTATGGTTCGCTGAGTTATCGAGTGTTTTGAGCAGAGTATCTTTAGTTACGTCGGCCCTTTAGTAACACTTATCGATAGTTTTGTTTTTATGGGAGTACTTTGCAGTAAATAGGAATATTATATCGACAATACTGTGGCTTAAGAGTTTGATGAAAAAGTCGTCACATACTTTTGCCTCGTATGGCTTTTTTACGGTCAATGTTTAGTATTTTTATATTTGACTCTTTTGTACGTCTTACGACGTGTTACCACGGCCCTTTATTAATGCTATGATACGGTTGAGAGAAATGTGAAACTAAATTCCTCTAAAGTTTCATTTAGCTAGAAAGCATTCAAGGACAAAACCCAATTTATTCAAGTCATAAACATCTCGCATATCATCGCATTTTATTTTAAAGTTTCAGTACGTTGAACGTAAGAAAATAAGGAACCGTATTCCCTTTGAGTCGAGTATGTTCAAGCGACACTCTTAGAAGAGCACTTATAAACAAATACCTCGAGCGGTGCGAATCGCTCGCCGCTCGTTGATAGCTCTTATCGCTGTCAAGAGGTCTGACGATATGGAAATATTTTCACAAATATGTACAAGTCCACGTTGTATTTTTCTTTGCTCCATTAAAGATTATAACGTAAGGACGTTATAAAACTGGCCTGTCAATGGCTCAGTACTAATCAAAGGCTACGTACTAATATCATTTTAATGTTTTTCTTTTAACTAAATGTATGATGATGTGAAGTCGTGTCCTGAATTCCAACATATTTAATGCTTTGCCTCATGTGGAAGTCGTTGTTAAAATGTAACATTATTAATCTGTAAATGAAATAGATTTTGAATTTGATTCTTCTTCTTATCTGAGATTCCTGAATATCTAGATGTAATTTCTTTTATCGATTATTTACAACGGGTATTACAAGATAGTTTATTGATATTTCATTTAAGAAGAATTGAGACTAACAAATTAGTTAACTTCAAAGTCACAAGTACTATGCAAAATATATCAATAATTAGAATGAGCAGGGCCCTGTTGTTTTTCACTAAAACCTTTTTTTCTTAAAGGTGAATCTTTCTAAATCCATAAATTATACAAAATATAATTTTTTTTAATACTTCTATATCACGCTCAGGATTACTGTGAGTTAATTGGTTCCTAGATTAGTTTTGTGGTAAACTTTTCTACAAATCATTTACCAAATGTATTTAATTTTTGAGAATTTTTGTAAGCTCGAAAACCGTTAATGACTCGCACTAACTGAAGTCTGGTGATTATACTTAGCGGAACATTAAAAAGACACCGCGGTGCGTTTAATAAGACAACTTATGTCTAATTTTGTCAAAACTCTCAATCTGACAACGAAGATTATTAACTTATTTACTAAGTTTCATCAGACATTTGGATGAACCATCAATAAAACAACGTAAAATATTCGAAAACGGTTCAACACAATCTCTTCAGCAGTATACTTCGTCTAAATGCTGTGAAAAGGTAAATAAAAAGTTAATAGGGTTCGCAAACGCTTGAGGATATCTGTTCGACTCCTTTAATAGGTCGAGTGAATGCTTTGACACTTTGTCATTTAGCACTCTGTGACGATAGCAATTTTGAGTATCGAACAATGTGGATCCGAATTCCAAAGTGAACGTTGGATTACGGTAAAGGAAAATTCTTTATACACAACGTAGATATTTTTAACTTTTGTATTCTCACTTATTTCAACGTCAATCAAAGATGACCTTTTGAAAGTTCATCCTATGACTAAGTCAAGTATTATATAGTTAATTACATCATGAGCAATGATTTATTTAATTAATTAATTTATCGTAATAATATTATTGAAGATTAACTTATAAAATATAGAAAATGATAAAATATAAGATAAAAACCATTTAAATTCTTTATCTTAGTGGTATGTGTGTTCTTACTGGCATCATTATTTCAGAGCTCAGCGGAATACCATTTAGGGTCAAATAATCACTTAACATCTGGTGATGCTGTGATCAATATCAACACTATATTATCCATAACATAGTTCATTTGAAAATATTTCTCTCTGGATTTTTTTTGATATAATTTCATTTCCGGTACTTAATTCAAGTAAATACACGTCTTCATATGAAATACAGTATTAATATTATATTTAAAATATTTACATACGAACGATGGTGTAGGAAAGTAAGGTAAAAGTAAACAAAATATAGATTCAGCGACGTTTTGCGGTAAATATGTTGTGTTTGCGAATGTACGTTGAAATGGTCTCGGCTTAACAAACAAGAGTGTCTTAAAAGTTATATTACAGACATATATTAAAACACTACTTATATCACTGGTTGTGCTTATAAACAATTTACACACACACATATATAACACCACGCATTTTTCCCGTGGGGGTAGGCAGAGACTAAATCCTTCCACTTGCTACGATCTTGACGGGTGTGTCTTTGGCTACTTCTACTTTCATGGGCACTTTCATACATGCTCATCGGTTATCGGTACTTTTCACCAGACCTTTATTTAAGACGTGCTCGATTTGGTCGAGATACGTTCGCCTAGGTCGACCCGTACCGACGTGCCTAGTCACTCTCACCTTGTAAATTTGTTTCGTCTATCTTCTGACGTCCAGCCTCTCCACGAACCTGAACCAACAAAGTATACCTTTCTCTATCTTGGTCACTATATTCTCTACTACACCACAGCGTTTTCTTAGCCTACTATTCCTGTCTTGTATCACATCTTACATTACATCGTCGTCATTTATTACATCTTCACTCTAGCTATGCTTCTCAGAGTCCTCATCTCCACAGTGGTAATCTTACTTTCATGTTTCTTCAACAAAACAATTTATATCCTTATTTATTATTGTGTTCAAATTGACTAACGCTGTCGATATTTAAGGAAATAAATAATAATGAATTAATAGAAAATTGCCAAACAAATAGTTGATTAGAGTTTAGAGGATGTGCCTTTTTTTCGTGGGAAATGCATTTACGGATTTTCCCTGCCATCTCTAATTAAAGAGTTATCTCGCGGATTAGAGATAGCAGGGGGGTATGCGGGACTCACCCGACGTGAAGCGTCAGAAATATCCATTAAATTAGAGGACGTGCCTGGTGATTTTTAACCTTAGAATGGTAACTCCATACATTCAACGGAAAGACGCCCACTGCTGAACATAAGTCTCCCCCAAAGATTTCCACGACGACCGGTCTTGCGCCACCCGCTTATGTAACTACTATTATGACACTCGTATAGTGTTTTCTTCCACCAAATGATAACCAACAGGTATGCGGTTCATCTGACATTAAGTAGTCACCGTATCGTATGGACGATTGGAACACCTGTTACATATGTCATGTACGTATTATCAACCCTTTAAAATAGTTTTAACCTCATTTTGATACTGTATACGCTCAGTGCTTTGACCACAATCTCATCTGATGTTAATTGGCAGTGTGTTTCAGGATGTTACTAAACACGACTATTGTCAACAGGTTTTCGAAATTTAGACGGGTTCATAGGTGGTTTTGTGGTTCCCTCGTAATGTTTTCATCCATTGAAGCTCGGGTTCATTTATAGACTTGGATAGATGGATTCAATATTCCATCAATGAAGAGTATACTTTGCGGAAATCCATCATAAATAAATAAATTCATATTTTTTATAATAATAAATAAATAAATTGAAGCGATTATGGCGTAGCGGGTAGAGCGGCCGGATTCCGCGTCAATCGACGCCTACCTATCCGACTTTAAAATCGGCCTGAAGGAAAACATCGTGAGGAAACCATAGCATGGTGGCAGGGCATTTTCTAATGACGGACTGGGTAGCTACCACCCTCAAGTTTGAAAACCTGTCGCCAAATACTAATAGGTGTGTTCCGGCAGCATCACTTGACAACCAGTACCTAGGCTTAGTGGACCTGAACCATATCGTCACTTAACTTCAGGTAAGATTGTGGTGAAAGCACCGAACCTATTCCGTGTAAAAAAAAAAAACTCCGCTTCAAATTATTTTCAACTCTCAAGTGTCTTGAAAACTAATTTGTTTATACTAATATAAAACAATTTCTTTAAGTAAATTTTTATCCCACGAGAACGGGAACTACGCGGGTAAAATAGCGGAGAGCTGCTAGTTTCAATATAAAATAAATACGGAAGTAAATAATCTATAAACAAAATCTTATATAACGATTAATACTCAATAAATTCAATTATATTAAATTAATGCCGTGTGGTGCTGATTAATGTGTCGAGCACCCATGAAAATAAGACAATAGGAAGACAACAGGAAAACAATAAAAAACTGGCGTAAACGCCAGGTAAGTGCTCAAGGGGTTAAGAATAGTACCGCTTCACATCTTCCCATTGATGTCGCAAAAGGCGGCTATGGAATAAACCAGGGGATGGGCAGCAGCATTCTCTGAGTACTACAAACACCTATTGCGATCGCCAACCCACCTGCCAAGCGTGGCGATTATAGCAACTCCTTCCTTTTTTGGGGGTACCTATGCCCAACAGTGGATGTCAAAAGGTTGAATCAATCAATCACATAAATGAGCTACCAATGTAGCCTAAACCTACGTCCAACGATGCAGAATCTGATTATTTCACAAACTGCATCAGCATCGCTTTTCCATTTTAACCCACGCCAGTCTACGTGTTGTATGACCATGCATTGACTGAGCCATTGAAACAACGCATATGATGCGCTACTGAATTATACTTTAACGGAGTTAACACTAATAGCTCTTGTTCGGAGCATTTGCAATAAACTGCGATATTAAGATAGATCCTCAACGATCTATATATCAAAGTTTATGAGTGCCGGGACGTGCACTCCTCCGGCCAAATTTAGGTACACGTTTGTGTGGTACAAGTTACGAGCTTTGACGGTGAACGAATATTTTTTTACTCAATATTTATATTTTAAGATAATTTATTCGGTTTATAATGTCTACTACTTGTTTAAGTTTTCAAAATTTCGTCAAGTCGCAGATAATAATTTTAACTTCAAATATCCCATAATTAATATATTTTTTGGTTAGAGATTGCTGCATGTTTTCAAATTGCTTCGCTCGCGTGGAATTCAGGCAATTACATTCTAATAATATCTAATGTTTTCCCTCTATATGCTATATCCTATTCTATCCCATCCCACCACCTCCTAGACAGCCTTCCCAGTGGAGGAGAAGGTTCGGGTCACGCCCCTTCCCCACTTGATTTAACAATGCAGCAAAGTCCAGACCCGTTATACCCGACTGTGCCGCAGTCTGTGCTTAGTCCTCGTGGGGCTCCTGAGCTGATACTATGCACCCAACTATATTTGCCCTAATAGGTACGCTGTGCCCAAATATTAGCCCGCCCTCTGGTCGCGAGACGTGTTGACATGACGATTTGCGAACTCCTTGAAATGAACCACTCTCTATTACTTATACTATTATTATAAACCTCTGTATCATTTAATTTATACCACACGTAGCAGTAAGCATTTTGATCTGTTATATTCTTGATGAGTGATCGGTCGCGAATAGGGTGTGCTTATTTCTAGATTTTAAAGGGCAATTGTCGATCTAATTTCTTAGATAATTATCACTTCACTTATTTACTTCGTTTAACTTTTTAGTGTACTATTTTTACTATAATGGTTACAATAATAAATTTCAGACTAAAACTTTATCATGAGTATTCGGGATGGCAAGGTTCGTGTTAATCTGTATCGCGATCACGATGCACTCTGTAATCCCGAATAGTGTCAAGTTTTGGTGCATCGCATTCCAGTATCAGCAGGTTTATACTCCGCTCTATATAGAAGCTTTAGTCACTGTAGATACAAGCCATCGTGGTAATAGTTTGTCATCTATCTGGTGTTGTCATTGTTCATGGACTGCATTTTATTTAATATCAGCTAAAGTGCGACTGCCATACCAGCTTAATAAAACCATAGTAAATGAAACATAAAAATCTGTCGGGTAATTTGAAAAAAAAAAAATCGCGGATGATGCACAGATACGCAGAATCTCCTTTTTTGTTTTTAAACTAATAAATAAAATTAAAGTGTCTGTTTGAGATGTAAATTTTTTTTTATTAAATAGACATTAATGTATATACGATACCTATACCAAAAATACAATATTTAAATTTTTTCTCTGATTGTTTGTTCCGGATCTTTTCCGGAACGGCTGTACCGATTATGACGGGACTTTTTTTTAGATACCTGAAGTTACTCCACGTAACATAGAAAAACCTTTGTTTTACGAAAATATACGTGTAAAAAAATTTAAACTCAAGAAATTTCGCATAAAATACTATTCAATGCACAGTTTCACTGGCAAGTGTTTGAATTTATGAGAGATAGTTTTACTTTATCTTAGTATAGAAAAATGTTAAGGAAAATAATGAGGGTTCCGTATAAAAAAAAATAAAACGCAGTGAAGAACAAATGAAACGCGGGTGCAGCTTCTGGCAGACAGAGCTAGTCTCTTAATAAAATGCTTAATTTTCATGTAAATAAAGATACACAAACACTACAGGAAATATGAAGTTAAACACTTCAGAGCTACGTATAGGGTGTTATCAAATTAGATTTCAATTTGAAGATTTTGTTGAATCATATCAATCTTCATTTTCACCAAATAAATCGAGATATCATTGTGCATTACAGGCAAACGTAAATATCGGTTTCGACGAGGAATTCAATACTTTGAACGTATCAAGCTTATTAATATCTGATCTCAATTTATTACTGTACTCAGAACATGAACGCACGTAAGTATAATTATGAACATAAATTCATTTTGAAGCTTATTGGGCAAAGCGTGAAAATCTTTAGTTTTTGATATGATAAAAAAATGTGCTAAAATCTTTGATTTGTAACTGCTATTTTATAGAGTCGTTAGTTTAAACTTGGTAGTGATCAGAGATGGATTAAACTAACGAAATTTTTGTAGTAAATACTGACAGGAAATTTCTGGATTTCCGTCTAGGCCCGTGAGGCACGCACTATGGGCGGGAACATTAAAGGGGCAGCAACATTTTCAGGGCGCCAAAAAAAAAATGTAACAACATTACACAAATAATTGTATCAAATACTGATAATTAAAAGTAAAATCTGGACATAATAAGCTGTCGTGGTGAACACAGTAATCTTAACACGATGTATGGACCGTTTGCAGGATTACAGACAATAATTGCGAAAACTGGGAATAAGTAATTAATGAAAGAAGTGATAATTAAAAAAAAGATTTGTCTATGTAAAATTATGTTTGAATTTATAATTTTTATTTCAAATTGCATCTAAAAGAAGTAAATAAAAAAGGTATAATTAAATTAAAATATTTCATAATTGGATGTTTAATTTTTATTTTTGTTCTATTAATAATATATACAATGCCGTTCTCCTAACACGTTAATGTAGTTGAAGTGACGATGGTTCAGTTGAGTGTGGTTTGATTACGTAGGTTTGTAGTCACCTGATCAACTCTATGATAAGTTTGAACTTTCGGTGAAGGAAAACGCGCTGTAGTAAGATATTTTTTAAGAATTCTCGTCTGGTTAACTCAAATTTGAACACCTGTGGCCAAACACAAATAGGTGTGTTTCAGCAACATCACTTGAAAGTCACTAGATGATATTTTGGTCAAAACGCTGATAGTACAAAAAATTATCTATGTAAACTTGCTCTATAGGGTGAATATTATAATTATAATGTAACTTGGTGACTCGTTATATGTTATAACATATAGCATAAGCTCACGCCTGTTACTCTCGAAGGGTTAGGCAGAGGTGAAATAGCGAACTACAACACCCACATTTCGCCGAGCTTAGTTCCGTCCCAGATGTGACAGGGGGCGAGCAAGCCTGTCGCCATATCGGGCTCAAATTCCAGACTCCGGGATGATACTGAGTAGAAAAACCCAATATCACTTGAACCGACCCGGGGATCGAACCCGAGACCTCAGAACGACAGTCGTATGTAATACAACTGCGCCACCGAGGCAGTTATATATTATATGTACACATAACCACGACTATCTTGATCAATTTATTTGAAGAGTTGATGCGTTTGCCCCTTATCGCGCCCGGAGTAAGACAACTGAGGTCACGAAGCGATGTTCCGAACCGATTGCTATAATAAAATACGAAGTAATGGTTTACCTCGATATACATAAAAAAAACTTAATTTGTTTACTAGATACGCCATGACATTTTTCTATGTATCACACAGATTGGAAACGGGCATGCATATCGCCTGATAGTAAACGGGAAATCTACTGTAGGAGAGAAGAAAGAATCTCTTCGCATGACAGATCGAATACCATCATCATGTAACCATTATTCTTCACTAAGTAAGACTTTTCACTTTTTAGTTGTTAACTCGAAACTCACATCGTACATATTTCATTCTGTACATAATCTATTTATACAGTTTTCCGTTTAATCCATCTCTATGTCCATGTTAACTTCATAAACGTTGTATCTGTTCTCAACATTCTTTGCGACCTTCTTTTGTGTACTGTTTTCTACTTCAAGATTCTACATCCAGACCGTCCACGAGTAGGTACATTTTCTCCGAAACTCCCTTATTTGGCAAGGCGTAAAAACAGGGGTAGATATTCTTAGGCTCACTTAAAAATCAATATATTGACTCTAAATGAATTCATATGTCATTAATGGTATGGTCACTGGTCACATTCCATTTCTTCATACATCAGTGAGCTTATAATGAGAAGATTAAAGAGAATAGTAAATTAAGTATATGGAAATGAACCCACGAGGTACGAATTGAACTGTGTATTTATTGCGATGGGGATGGGATGATAGACTAATAATGCGTTCGGAAACTTTGATATGAGAGGGGCAACCCCAACAATAACCCTCCGAGCTTTCAGTCAACGAAAAATCATAGCTCGACAGTAGACTCGCCCTCTAGTATTCGCTCGATTAACTACCACCCTCAAATTAAAAATCAAGGGTGTTTTGTTATTTCCTGATAAGTCGTGTTGCAAAAGAGAATTATCCCTTCCTTGTGTTAATAATATGTATCTTGCCTCTTTCCTATGAGGTTGATACTGCTCCCTTGCATTTACTACGATCCTTCATTTCTTCCCATTTATGAGCGCTTTTATCTACGCTCATTGGTTATGGGTACCACTGCTCTGGTCTTTTAACTGATTGAGATACGTACCTAGGTCGACCCTTACCGATATGTAAGTCATTTTCTTCTTGTAGAGCTATTTCGGCAATGTTTTTTCATCTTTCCTCTCCACGCGTTTAAACCAAGTAAGCATCCCTTTCTCTATATTTGTCTCCACCACACCGTAATGTTCCTCTATCACAGATTTCTTACTATATTCATCATTTTCACTGCAGTTATATGTTTTCTCAATTTTATCATTACTACATTACTTACAGACATCATTTTGTTTAGTTGTTTTTTATTATCATTATTGTTGTTTTGTAAGTTATATTGGGCTTGCTCCGATAAGGCTGGTATGCACTAATGTGTAGAAGCCCTTTTCAAATAAACGAAAAAAAAAATATTTCTTTCATGCTTCTTCTACTAAACTAGGTACTCACTATCACACACAATACAAGCAAACCTCAATAAACAGACAAGCGTGCCTTTTTAGATACTTGCCTTGTAAATGTCGTACTGGTGGGCGGAGGAAGAATCGAGCTTATTCATTATACTAGGTCACGGCGTATTTCGCGATTTCAAAATAAAATAAATGTATAGTTCTGTTGTGTGATGGTACTATGTAAAAATTTCCTGAAGGCGTTTTCAGGTTTTATGGCGATAAATAGTTTATTCTTTAGTTGATGATGCTGTTAATTGAACTCTCTAATGAATATATTATATACAAGAATTCTGAAAACCATCTTGGCATATCGCAAAAGATAATAGCTTCGACATATTCTCGACATATTGAACTAATTTTTCATTTAAAGCAGAAATATTTTTTTCATAAAATTTTACGTACGCATTCGTGCTCGCAGAGCGACGATTTATAATGACGTTAAATATAACGACGTTGATGTAACCGATCAATTTTAATATTCTGTTATATTTCTGCTATAATGGCTGCCGTTGCTTTTTTAAATTATTTTTGCATAAAAAGTGACAGCATTATACTAATGATCAGCATAGTAAATACAAAAATCTGCTACTGAAGGATCGCCAGTTGGTTGCTAAGCGCTGATTACTGATCATTTATTTTCTTTTAAGTAACTAACGCTATTGGCCGGAAAGGCCTTTACAGCTTCACCGTGACATTGGGGGCGAGTGCTGAAGGCACTCAGCCGCAACAAGGTAACTAGTACACCTACTGATCACTGGCTGATCCTGAAACGAGACATGGATAAGCAATTAACGATGATGGGCTTTCATTTATAAGGTAGTCATGATCCAGTGATATGTTGACAAACTGAAGCCAGAACATGATATGTATAAATGTGTCACTAAGAGCCAATTTTTTGATCCGTAGTCAAAGTTACTATATCCATTTGTCAATTTTACTATTACCATTACACAAACCAATGGTTATAATCACAATGCGTTTTTTGATGACAAAATCTACTATGGTTAAATTTAGCAATAGTTATTTATGTTGCCAGTAAAATGAACTGTATAATAGAATACTTTTGATTCCGGTAATTTTTTTTGTATGATCATTCCGAGTAAAATGTGTCATGGTCCATAATTCGAATTGTCGAACAAACATTACAAAAAAACAAAGCGTCGAGCTACTCTCGAACATCTGTGTCCATTATTATTTCTTGTGATAGTCTTGTAATGATTTTTTTATTTCGTCTTGTCTAAAATATTCTTTGATTTTATAATTTAATTCTTGGATTTAATATATTTTACAAACCAAATAAATATTTGTACGAACTTGATATACTATACATAATGGAATACTGAATTCTTATGAAAAACAAAATTCATAAACAAATATATTACGAAAAAGATAATAAATAGCAATTTATTAATACGTTGTAATTATTTAACAAATTATTTTATATAAATTAATGTTACATAATGAAACTTCAAATTATCTACTTCAAATGTTACACAAAAGCAATGAAACAGCTGTTCGCACTGGAGTTAACCATCCGCCATCTTGTTAACCCGACTGAGCTGAATGGTTAAATTTTGTAACAAATAGTCACATTTTTGACAAATGGTTAGCTTAACTATGTTTCAAAAAACGCTTTAGGGCATTATTTTAACCATTTGTTACAGATCTGACCATTTCTCGAGTTGACCACGGATCAAAAAATTGGCCCTAAGGTGAAGATCACTAAGCTTCACATGACATCTGGTGGACACAACTGTCATATTTTCTTATATTTGAAACGATATGGATCATTGGTCGTTTGGCCGAATTTTTCTTTGATGGACGTAGGTTTGAATCTACTTATCCTATTGTATAATGACTCCGAACTTTCACAATGGTATTCATGGTAGTATTTTCTAATGCAGACTAAAAAGCTATCTCTTTCAATTATGAAAATTTATAGATTTTTTTCAAATAGCTACATTTGAGTGTTCCTAACCTTTAGTCGTGTAATATCTTAGAACAAATCATTAATAAAATACTAAAATCATGTCAAAGGATGTAGTTTGCTTGGTGGTAGGGCATTTTAAAATAATCCCTGTCTGGGTAACTACCACCCTCAAGTTAGAAAACCTGTGGGCTAAAACTGATAGGTGTATTCTGGGAGCATCGCATCGCTTGAGAACCAATTCCTCTAGGCTTTACCATCCTGGATCTCATCGTCACTTAACATCAGGTGCGATTGTGGTCAAAGCACTGTGCCTATATACTTTATAAAAAAATGAAGCTATTACTTAAAAAAGAATCATTGTGGTGTAATAACATATTTTGTACTTTTATTTATTGTGTTTCTTATGAAATACATGATTTCGTAAATTTACATGAAAGATGTGAGGGGGAAATTTACATTTACTTCTCAAAATCAGCAAAGCCCATTTTTATTCTATTAAAATATGTTTATTCGACTGACAAGGTTATAAACACTTACCTACTATGAATACCACTTAAACAAAATCAGCTTACCAACAAAACATTACAATAAACGGTTCGAGAATTTATATTCCAAATAAAAGTTGCAAAGTGCTGCATAATGTTCTAATTTTAGTAATTTAAATATAGCCGGTTAAAATATACAAAAGAAAATAAAATAAATCTTGTATTACGCTTAAATTATCCTGACCGTTTCTAGTAAGTTGTAAATCTGTGTCGTAAGGAATGTATATGACAGCTGTCAGAATGCGCCGTCATAAATCATAGGAAACAATTCTATATCACGCTAATGGAACCGGACGAACTGCCCGGCCGGCCGGAGAATAACGTTTCATCCAAATAGCCATTACTCTGTAAAACTACTAATAAGAATTTTAGGGGGAAATTGTAGGGAAATGGCAAACTTAATGGGAATTGGAGGGAATATTGGAATTGAGAGTAGACTTCATTCGTGAAGAGGGCTGACTATACAGAAATATGCTTACTGAAACACTTCGAATTAGATAAGGTTCTTAAACCTCAATTTGGAGGTTAAATACAACGAATGAAAATCATAAGGGTCCAATAAATAAATATATTTAGGCGGTATTTTATGTAGAGTATTTAATTATCTATATTATCAATAGGTAAATATTAAAACAGTTCAGTCTCTTTTTAATGTGTTTGAATAAGTGTTGTCAATAAAAGTAATTTCAAAACAGGTTTTTTTCCTCAAAAATTTACTGACGATTGTGGCCGTATTTTGACCTCAGGATGACTAAAGGAATGCTATTATTTACATTCTGTGCAAAAGTAATAACCGAACTATTTTAGAGTGCTTGTCTAAAAGTTCTGCACTTCCAAAAAAAATGTAATTGAATTATCGAGATTATGTCAATTATAAGGCGGTAGATCAGTATACATTTTTGATAATGCAAGAGAGAGCACGATATAGACGATTCAGTTCTCTCGTGCGTGAAATGGGGTATTTAATTTTATCTCTCTTTCTTTTCAGGCTGTGGACTATTTAAAAAAGAGGACTCCAGCGCGTGCTGCGCTCATGATAGCAGCTGTTTGGTTAATGAGTGCTTTGGTTTGCATACCCCCACTTCTGGGTTGGAGGGTCAGTAGGCCACCAGAACAGTTTCCACAATGCAAGGTAAGTCTTAAATTATTAAGGTTGTCGTAAGATATTAACACTAAAGATATTATCTAACAAATTTTACAATTCTCCGTGCATTTTCTATTGATTTGGAATTAGACCAGCATTAAGTAATACAAAATAATTGATTTCCATTAGTATATTGATACACTTAATCGAAAGTAGAAGAAATATATTGGTTATAAAAAAAAAACGATTTTTCTTATTGCTTTGTCACTTGAATAGTGAGATTCGTTTTTTTTCTGCCACCAAATATGGCGCGAGAAAGTGGAATTTCAAACGTTACTTCAAGGTTAAAGTAATATGTTTACTGGATGCACTCGATGACGACATGGGTAACATAATATTATGTTAGCTCATTAAAAACCATATGCACATTTTTAAATGAATGTTTCGTATTGTTCAGATTGATTCATAGTTTCGACAGTTATGAAACTTTTAATGATGGAAATACTTAAACAATAAACGATATTCATTTAAAAGTAACATATGTAGCATACGCACCGCCGAAATAGCAGTGGTGGCTTTCTGCTACTCTGGGGAGACTCTGAACGGGCCTTATGAGACTTTGATCAGTTTAGATCCAGCTAATCGCAGCAAAGATATAATGCACGTACATTGATCAGACTGGCCGCTGAACTTCCAATGTGATGATTGTGATACGATGAACGAGCGAATACATGCACAATGATGATGATGAATGAACACAAAACACACACACACACACACACAACATGATAATGATAAATTGGTTATGATTATGTTCGAAACGATATTTGGCAGACGTGTGTTGCAGTTGATAGTTAAAATGGTTGTGTTTTGAATCGATAGTGACGTGCATGATCACTAAAAAGTTGGCGTCTCGATACTGATAATTAGCCGGGATGTAAACATTACAGTTTTGATGCGTTATAAGTTATAATAACGATACAACATATAATGTTTATTTTTTTAATACATCTAACACATATTTTTAAATAGGATTTCTTAAACGTAATAAGTATGTCCGAAAATTTACATTACTTAAAGCTCATTAAACGAAATGAGCGCATATAAAACAAAAGGGGGATTTAAAACCGTACCGCTTAATAATCTCAAGATTAAAACATCAGTCACGATTCGCAATTCTCTTTCTCTCCCATAATCATATTGTACGGAAAGTAAACATTAAAAAAAAATATTTTATCCAAACAGTTAGTATCATTATGATTGTTGTGTTTTGATGCGTTTAATATTTTTACAGTGTTTGTCCCTGCGACTAATTAAAACTATTTCTTTTATTTATTTGATATCAAAGATATATATAAATGTAAAACATACATAAGGTCACAAGGGTAGGCAGAAACCACATCCTGCCACTTGCTATGATCCTGACACACGTTTTTCGCTTCTTTTACTTTCATAAGCACCTTCATACATGCTCTTCGGTTACGAATACTTTGAGCCTGGCCTTTCTCCAGAATGTCCTCGTTGTGGTCGAGATACGTTCGCCTAGGACGATCCTTACCAGCTTGCCCATTCACACCAGCCTTGTAAATTTGTGTCTTCAACCTTCTTTCACCACTTTACAAGTCCAAACCAATGAAACAACCATTTCTTTATCTTTGTCAGTACATCCTCTACCACACCATAACGTTCCCTTATCACACTATTTCTTATTTTATCTCTCATTCTCCGCCAGCTATACTTCTTAGACTTCTCATCTCTACTGCATTAATCTTGCTTTCATGTTTCTTCTGTCAAACCCAGGATTCACTACTACACATAAGTTTAGAGACTAGCACACCCCAATGCACGTCAGAGACATTCTGGCTGCACGCAAGACAAGTAAAATACGCATACGCAAGTAAAATAATTCAGATTTAAGCTGATTAAAAAACAAGCTCGTGACTTTAGTCAACTGTTGAATTTACAGAGTATTATAGTAAATACTTATCTATAATCTATATATCTATAATCTATATATCTATAATCTGTAATCTATATTACTTTCATCATAAGTACTATACATAGTATATTATATTTTCTTTGCAGTATTTATTGTAAACTTTTCTCCGCTTTTTAGATATCTTTAATAAGTTGTCCTTCTGTTTTAAAACTCGTTTTTATTTACATTTGATATTGTACTTTGTGTATTTTGTAAAGATTTTTAATAAAAATTTCGTTTAATATGTCAATTGCCCATAAAAATGAGACAATAGGAAAATAATGGAAAGCTGGCGTAAACGCCAGGCTAGTGGTCAAAGGATTAAATAAAATTAAAAATAAAACGCTAACTTAAAAATATTGTACCAGGAAAACAGAAGATGTATATTTTTGAAAGAGCGCTTAAATATTTAAAATGTTTTAATGTATTTTAAAAAATCATTGAAAACCTTTTATTTTTATTTATTTAGTTTTATATTTCTTTTGTGAAAATACAATAACGAAAACAAAACTCAACTGCACATTTCTTTAGTACATGACATAAATAAACCATTTTAAAATGACATTAACAGAAGCGATTTACGATGTTCATCCTATACTGAACACCGATGGCTTCCATGAGGACTTATAAATAAAATATATATATTCCCTTTCCGTGTAGATTACAATCAGTAGCCAGGTCACGGTCTAGCGGAGTCTAAAGTTAAAATTAAAGTCCGCGGTGAGGTATTCCGGGTAACTAGGTGTGGGCCATTAAACATCCTGCTAATGAAATTACAATTATTTTTACTATTTTTATTATTTATATATAAATAAATATTTTTTTGTGAAAGTTTTTTTTTATACGGTATAGAATCAGCGCTTTGAACAAAATCTCATTTGATGTTAAGCGATGTTGTGGTCCAGGATGATAAATATGGTCTAGAGATTACATATTGGCTGCAGATTTTTACACTGGCCTTACCACCATGGTTTCTTTACGAGTTAGTTTGGTGTCTTCCAACCTTCGTTCATCGTCATACCATCTATACTATTATCGCTTTAATCGCGTCACTATTCCACTTTACTAAGCTACCAATACAGCCTACTTTATCTGTTAATCCGCACAAAAATCCGCTAGAATCCTGCGAATGGAAAATATTAAAAAAAGACAGTCAAGAGATCTTGAAATAATTACAACAACAAATTAATAGAGTAATTTCCTGTCGCTAACGGCTCGGATGCTGAGCTTTTCTCAAGGGAAATACAATTTAGGGCTTTTTAAGATGAGTATAAATAGTTCTCAAAGGCTCAGTGGTAATATAGTCGCATGGCACGTCAAAGGATGTAGGTTCGAATTAATTCCATAAATAGTCTTAGGTTTTTGTGAAGTTAAATACAGAGTATTTCCTAAATGCCCGCTTAGATAGTTACAAATGTTAAGTTTGAAAATTGCTCGCCAGTAGTTTTACATTTACCGTCTTGCTCCACGTCGGTACTTAGCATAAGATGGGATTGTAATATGCACCTAGTTTTGACAATTTAAAAAATATTCATAGAGATGTGGATTGTGCTGAACTATTGAGTATCATTTTTTTGTTTAATTCTAGAAGTTACCACAGAATTTTATTTGCTTTCTAGCTTTGGTCGTGGTTTTATGTTATCAAGTTGTTTCTGAAGTAAAAAAATAAAATCTCTGTTTCTATGGCTAAACAAGAATGATTGACCTCCCATCCCAAAGCGATAAACGATCTTAATATTCTACCAATGAATGATTTTACGATAAAAAAGGCCATCGTAGAGAAATGCCACTAATATTGAACACTAAATGCCTCTTAAGGGACTCATTTGTTACACTAAGTAGGTAAAGTAACCGTAAGTTATAGTAAGTAGGTAAATCATAGGTCTAGAATTGATGGCGTTTATGCGATTGTTGGTTTAGCTGAGTTTTAATTCTTAGCAAAAGATAGCACTAATTAACTTTTATAATTGGTCTGGTGCATTTTGAAGTGATAAATTCTTATGGAAGGGTAAACCGCTTCGTTACGTAACGCGTTACGGCGCCAGTCTGTCTGGCTTCCTTTTCTCTCACGTATACGGCAGCGGTAAGTATCAACTTAGATTAGTTTAAGTTATCCATTCTGCCTGACGAATTATTTTTTTTTATAATACTGAAACTCGTCAATAGCTTCTAAACAAAAAAAGATAAAAAAAAAACTGTATGGTAACACAGGAGAAATACGTTTTGAACTGTCTTATCTTGTGTGTTTATATATAGATACTAGACGACGATCCCGAATTTTTCTGGGTTACATATAAGTAAAAAAATGTAATTAAATACTTTTTTTTAATTATCATACAGGCGAAATAACAAAACAATAAAACTGGCGGGGGTATGGCCACGATGACATGGAAAGCTGTGAAACCACCACCATCAACATGCGGGAACAAGGGAGTCGTGCACTAAACTGTTCTAAAGCGGTAGCAAGTGCCTCTAACGATATAGATCCGCCTGCAGACGCCCGAAAGTAGTCTCGTATAACATACGGAGGCTTCCAACACCTTCACACTTGATCCAACACTTGATTTCACCACACATTAATAACGTTAATAATTTTGCGGCAAAGCCAATAGAAAAGTTCCATATACCTTTTCTGCGATATGTTATGTAATATGCGTTATTATAAAGCAGGTTGTGAATTAGTTCCTAACCACCACGGTTTGGTTGCGGCCCGGGCGCGGTTAGGAAAACAAGTCCGTGTAGCGTGGTTGCGTAAATTAATATGTGCGGGGTGTATGCGCAGGCGCGGGTTGACGACGAAGCGCACGATAGTGCTAAACGGGTGGAGGTGATAAGAAGTGGTTTTACCAAAAATTTTAGTTTAATAAACTAACTTACACTGTATATTTATGATCGATAACAAACAACCCTTCATAGTATACTAATTACTCACCCCCGCCTCGTACGAGTATTTAGATATATCTAATCAAAAAATTAAATATCCTGTGCTACTCATTGATCAAGTAACTTTCTATAGGTGAAAGCATTTTTAAAATAGTTTAAGTGATTTTTGAGTTTATCAATAACAAACATAAAAGCAAATTTACCTCTTTCCATAAAAATATTGAGGTCATTAACTCATAGTTAAAAAGTGAATGCATAACAAAAAAAAAAGAAATAAACTTACCTTCGATTTTCATTTAATATTCCTCCAATTTCAAATAAAAGAAGTGACATCTATACGGATTAATCAACATATAATTAAAGTAATAAGTACTTAGTAATATTTACATAACTATATTTTTTTCTATTCGACTTATTGTTAACTCTTTAATCTCTAATTATCTCTTTAAAATTAATTCATTGGTTGCTTAATTTTAATACTAAATTTAGATACGACTAGACCTAGCCTAATCTAAGTTAGTTCGTAACTTATCTAAACACTTTTGAACTTTGGCAACATTTGTAATGAACGTTATAAATTCTTCTAAATAATTTGTAAGTCCGTATTAACTTTAACGAAGTTACATGCGCTAGACGGAACGTTACAAAATCCCTATAAAAGAACGCTGCAATGGGAGTATTGACTCATTCTACGTCAGCCGTAGTCGCTTGGTTTGGTATCACATACCATTGAGAGTAATTGCTAACTTTATGTACGAACGAAACTATTGGTGTAACTGGTTCAACAATAAACGTTAGTGGACAGCGTCCACGCAGTATATATGTATTTAAAACCTTTGTAAATTGAATTTATCATACCTTATTTATAGATCTATCTTTTGACCTAGTATGACATAACGTCTTTATCATGTTGATGCAGTAGAGATATGTTAGAAAATAGCCTTGCCTGTCACAATAACAGCAGCTAAACGTTTCTTTGAGAAACTCTGAAACTGTTAGCCTGAAGGGCCTTGACAGGCTCACCACGTTTTGTGGCGAGTGCTTAATGAACTTAGTCAGAAATCGGCACCATAATATCGGCTTAGGCTTTTACCGATACCTATCATCTTATCCTAAAGACGTTCATTGCTGGACATAACCGTTCACAAAAGATTTTCTCAACGACTGATCTCACGCCATCCGCATCCACCGGGTTCCTGCGACATTCATTAGGTCATCGGTCCATATTTTTGGAGGCCTACTCACGCTTTGTCTTCCGATACGTGTTAGCCATTATATAACCATTGGCCCCATCGGGCATCGGTTCTACGAGTAATGAGACCGGCCTTCTGTCAATTCAGCTTAGCACATATTCAGGTAATATCTGTAATTGTCTCAATGTAAATTCTGCGAAATTAATTATATCCAAACTTACCCGTTCAAGAATTATAAAAAATGTTCCTTTGCAGGATGTATATACAATGCGTGTAATGTGAAATGTATTATTAGTGTATGAAATGTCACTATATCGAGCTGAAAGAGGTTGTAAAGCGGCGAGGCGGGCGGCCGAGGATATCAGTCGCCTAAGTAGGGAGGGGAATCCTTTCTAAAAAGGATCGAATTTTGAATTGAATCTAATCTAAGCTTGATGAATCGATTCACAAAACATCGAGGTTCAAAAGACCAATCTTTCAAACGAATAAAGTATCGATAATTAGAGTGTATTTTTTGTTTTCTATGTTATGATGGTTATCTGTATATGGGTAAAACTAAAACAGTTCAGTATCATTTTTCCTTAGTAGGATATGCGTTTTTTTTGTTTAGCTGCTTTGATGACCTTTAGTGCTCTTAATTAAAATAAAAGGAAACTGTTTTTGCAATAAATGATGATTATAGTCTAATTTCAACCACTGAAAGAATACTATTTACAATAAAACTAAAATAAAATAAAAAAGTCAAATGAAACAATTCGAAAAAAGATTGAACTCTCAGACTACTATGTTTTGTGAATCAATTCAAAAATAGATCTGTTTTAAAATCTTATATCCATTCCCTACTTAGGCGACTGATGACCTCGGCCACTCCCCATACCATGTCCGTGGTCCGGTCCGTACGTGTATTAACAGCTTAAGAGATCCCCAGCTGAGGGTGGGATGACATCTGGAGCCGGAGTACGACGGCTAAAGTAATGTTCACTCTTTCGTAAGCATTATCTCCTAATCTAAAATATTAACAACAGAACTTATATAGAGTGGTCTATCTGTATTATTTTAAATCTGTGGAAGCGGAAACGATCGAACTCCATTGTGTATCGTAAAATTTATAGCTCTGCGAAATTCAAATTATTTCTCAGTCTATAATAGGTACTAAATGTGAAATACCGCCTTTTGTTATCGTGGAGAAACTTTCATAATGTTTTAATGTTGCAGCTAATTTTATTAATTTATTTTGTACCACTCTCTCAAGAGTTTCTGATTAGGGTCGGAATGATTTAGTCCGATTTATCACGAAGTTAGTACACAAGTTTCAGCATTCACCGTTGAGAAAGCCCCCGATTAATCTCACCCCATAATTTTAGGTCACACTCATTACTATCTCAAACAACATTGGGATTCCTGGTATCGACGTCTTCAGCGATGTTCAGTTCCGTAGTGACTTAGAAAACAATATATGGTATTTTACATTGGTCCAAAGACTGCGGCTGTCAAAAACCCAAGTCCAGCCCCCATTTGAACTACTGCTGTCTCCTCTGAGCTGGATCACCTGGATACCAGTTTGGAGCATATGACTTGGCTTAAAATCGAACTGTAAGAATCGTTGACGTTCCCAACCTCGTGAGTAGGAACTTTTAAGTTTAAAGAGATACTTCGCTTCTTTATGTGTCTTTTACCGTTTATATAATAGCTGTATTTTGATAAATTGTGAGACAAAATTTCGACATCTACTTTCTACCATCGTATGACTCGACACTAGGAAAGAGTTCATCCTCATATTTGTATCATTTTTTTTTAATCATAGATTTATTTTCTGAACAGGTTTAAGTGTATTTTGACATATCTTCTATACTAATAAATAAAATTGGAGTTTCTTTTTGTAATGTCAATATAATTTTTTTAACTAATAGATATGAATGTATATACGACACTTATACCAAAAATACTTCTTTAAATTTTTATCTCTCTGTCTGTTTGTATCGGGTAATCTCCGGAACGGCTGGACCGATTTTAACGGGACCTTTTTTAATAGATAGTTAAAGTCTGAAATTCTATCTAAAATGGCTTTCCGTTTTGATGCGGTATTCAGTTAAAGATTACAATACATATACAATATATCCAAATTATACATTTGCATAACCTGAAAAAATTAATGTTTTGTAAACGAGTCACCAAAAATCAATTTTCATATAATAGCTTACGTATTATAAATCTTGTGAGATACATCAAAATGACGTTCTAGTAACTCTACATTGTGGTCCTTCAAAACTCCTAGAGTAAACTTTACTATATCCTATCTCCTCACAATCACACAGTTATTTCTACACAGTCAATTCTAAAGTTAATGCAGACAAAGGCACGGATAAAAATTAGTATAAAATAATATGTAAATTATTATATGCGAACGTAACTGTACACATGGATAAATAAATTACATTAAAAAAAATGTTTTAATTTTTATGTTATTAAAACCCGTTTGTCGTGTTCCTGTGGAATCCTGCGAGCATGAAGGCCGCCGACGCAGACACCGTGCGGTACTCGCGTATCGCCTTTAATGCCATCCGTGCGCTGCGTAGCACGGATACTTCTGCCCGGGTCTTTCGCCCCAGTGACGCCGCAGCACCGGCGATGCGCGGTCCAAGCCCACGAAAATGGCACTCATTACATACCTAATGTATCATACAGTAAAGAAGATGAGGGCGAATATAGATTATAGAATGACCATTATCAAATTAGTAAATTGTATTAATATTTTGATTAAATTAACAATATATCAATTAAATATTTAACAGAGTGTTAAACTATAATATTGTTTAGAATTATATACCACTTCCGTATTTAAATTATTGGTTGTCAATATAAATAATAAAGTAACTTTAAATAATTTAAAAGTAACGAAGATAAAATTCCTTCTAAGAAAATTTTTCAAGAGAATATAAAATAAAATAAAAACATGCAGACACTTCAGGGCTTTGTATTAAAACTCTACTTTGAAATTCTGACCTCCCGTTTAATTAATGCAATGAGGCTCATTCTCTGAGCTGTGCTGTGCGAATAGCCTCTCAGAGTAGTAGAATATTCAAGTTTTATAGTTAATTCTTTCGCAGGACTCTGCTTTACCCTTAAGACGGAGGGGTCTATAAGCCGCATACTTGTTCGCATATCTCGTTTTATTACAATGAAACGTAAGCGATAAGCTTTTAGCGGATATAGTATATGCATAACTATAGTTTTAAATACACAGTAATAGTTGCGAATTTGTAATAAAATATCAACTACTTTATGTAGAAAAAACAATCTCAAGGTTTTTTGTCATATCAATAAACAAACCCTAAATAAAAGTAATCATTTTACGAGTTTAGTACAAGTTGTTGTATGTAGTGGTTTTGCGGGAAAGAGATAGATTATCTCTGCCCGAAGCATAATAAGCGCATAATGACACAAAGCTTATTTGTCGATAAAAACATTGAACATAATTTTATGATATATTTAGTTTATATGGACATTATTCTACGTCTTATTATCTATAAGCATGTAAAGAATTCAAGAATGCATCCTCTGCCATCTCTAATCAAGGAGTAAGAATCTCCTCCTTTCCGAAGGATCGAATCTAACTCACAAGCTATAATTAACCTTGTAACTCGGGAAATAACAAATAATCAATCAACTAAACTTTCTACTAATCCAATTTATAAGTTGAACGTAATAACCAAACTAACTTTTACCAACTTTCATAGATAATATTATATAAAGTAATTGAGTTTACTTGCCTTGTAATCTATACTATAACATACATACATAACATCACGCCATTCTCCCATAAGGGTGAGTAGGAACTACATCCTTCGACCTGCTACATCTGTCGCTTCTTCTGCTTTCTTACACGCTCTTCGGTTACGGGTACTTTTGACCTGGATACTTCTCTCCTTCTAATCTCTACGAGACAGTCGTTACTCTATAGTTTTGTTTTTTAACTTTTTCTGTTATATACTGAGCATATTTCCTATCTAAACCTATTGTTTTCTTTCAACTACGTTGCCTTGCCGATGGTGTATGGTAGGTGCGAACCTAGTATGCCTCCTACGGGAGGCGGGCGAAGAGGTGGGGTTGAGTAGTGTGTACACTCCCCCATCCCCGCTGGGCCATTGCACGACGAGGCCCGGTGGGTTCGCTGCAGGGGGCGACGTGGTGCTTGCGAAAGCCACCCCGTGTCGCCCCCATCCCAAATGCAGCGGACGGCCCCGGGGGGTTTTAGTGGGTATTTCCGGGCGACTCTCGCCCGGGTGAGTCCCACACTGGCACGGAATTCGTCACTCCGTGCCCCCTTATCTGTTGTATTGGGGGACTTGATCCCCTAAATACAATAGATAAGGGTAGTGCGTAAATGCATTTCCCCCCGTCAAAAAAAAAAAGGTGCGAACCTAGTAGCTAATAAAATCAAATAAAAATCAAAAAAATCTTTATTCAATTTAGGCTCTAAGAAGGTGCTTATGAACGTCTAAAACACTACCACTGGTTCGGATAACAATCAAGTCGAGAAGAGCCGACAAGAAACTCGATCTGGTTTTTTTTTTTTATGATTATAATATATATATATATATATAATATATATTTTTTTCATATAAAAACTATACAAATCGTAGTCTTAACTAATGTTAGCGGATGCGCACAGAGATGTGGGTTAAGGGTTAATTCCAGACATCACTATCGTTCACGTAATGATCCACCCTGTAATAACCTTTTGAGATTAAGACTTGTTTGACATAATACTTGAACTTATTGTCAGGTAAATCGGTAATGGTACTTGGGATCTTATTGTAAAACCGAATACTATTACCTATAAAGCTTTTATTAGACTTACTTAGCCTAAAGCGTGGGACAAATAACTTGTCTTTATTTCTAATATTAAAATTATGATAATCATTCACTAGATCGTTCCAGCGTTACAGCGATAGTAGCGTTCAAGATTACCCAAGAACCGGACGAATCCAGAAATTGATTTAGGCTTACCCAAGTAAGCGGGGTTCTACTTGGGTGGACAGTATCCATCCTTGCTACTTGTGGTACCGTAATGGAAAGAGTTAAGAGAAATTCATACTAAAATGTAGGCACCGCGGTTTGTCACCTGTCACGTCTCGCTTCAGTGAGGGGCGAAAAGTGGACTTCAGATAGCCACTTTGCTATGCTATACATATACAATATTTAACAGTATATCTAGATATTATAAAAGTCTCTGTCTATACGTGTGTGTAACTTGAGGAGCACTGAGCCAATTTGGTCAGGTTTTAATATATGTAGTGTACAGTAGTCCTGTTTTATTTTGAAAATGTTATAACAACATATTAAATGAACATTTATAGACGAAAAGCTACTGACATTATCCTGTTGTACATGTTTTTTTTATTATTGCGAGGACTCACTTAAAAAATTTAACTACACCAAGTTCAAGCAATCGCATCAGCAACAGAAAAACTTTTATGACACCACATTGTAGGACGAATGTTGATCAACATTCGCCTCTGTCTCGAATGTTTTCTTGTTACAATAGTATCAGGCACCTTCTAGATATTTTTGATTGCTCATTAACTATAATAACATACTTAAATTAATATAATTAATTAAACTACAAATATCTATACTAAAAAACAAAATTGAATTATCTGTTTATAACAACAAAATATTTTTTTTTATTAAACACATATTTTTACTAAAACACGGACATTTGCAGATAGCTAAAGTTACTTGGCGTAACTTAATAGCCTTAATAATTAGGGTTTCGCATAAACAATTAAGCTTATGTTGTGTTAAATTTATTCAAGCACACACCTCACCATTTGTGAAGTAAATTATACATCATTTATGTAATAAAAAAAGAATCTATACAAAAATGACCATAATAATTAGATGTGCTATCATAAATAATAGAAACTATCATATGTAAGTGAAGCCTCGGGCACACCCTATATGATAAAACATGCAAAACATATCTGTCTGTCCGTTACTTTGTTAAACTTTAAAATCAGTCAACCAATTTACCCGATTATTTATTATATTATAAACGAATTACTTGAACAAATAATGAAGAACACACCTAAGGGAAATAAGTTATATTTAATGTTACCAACGACGTATTAACTCGCAATGATTTACTTATTTTGTTAAAAAAATTTTGAAAGGTGCTATGAATAATTTTTCGATGTTAAATAATATTCCTGAATATTTATTTTATTACATTATTGTAATGAAACACCATATCTTCCTGTGGGTTTCGTAAAAGGTGACTTAAGGATAAAGGATAACGAGTGACGGGCAGCAGCATCCTCTGAGCACCATAAACACCTACTACGATCGCCAACCTGCCTGCCAAGCGTGGCGATTATGGCAATTCCCCCTTTTTTAACAAAATTCTTTATCCAACAGTGGGCGTCTTTCGGTTGAATCAATCAATCAATCAATGAAACCCGATAATACAGCAATCGCGAAAAAAATATTCTAAAATCGCTGAAACCTATCTATTAAGCCACACAGTCACAAATAAAACTCAGCGTACGTTCTCAACATGCTTCGTCTTAAACGACCTACAATATTCCATGCTCCGTGACTACGTGAAATGGGTTGTTGCACTTAGCGAAACGGGTTCGCTTCCCAGGCGACGCACATAAATTTATGACTGCGATTAATTTTATTATATTAAACGTAACAAATACGTGAACGGTATTTAAATTAACTGAAAATATTGCAAGTAGTTAATCATTCTTTTTTCTTTTTTTTTTGTATCGCTTAATGTACCATAACAACTAAGTTATCGAGAAGAGTCGGTAATAAACTTCATCTGATTTATCATAATTAATCAAAGTTATATCCCTCCAAAATGAGGAAGAAATATCAGAGCGAAAGCATACTGACTTAAAAAATCACACTATCTTGACACGCACTGAAACCCTATTCTATGCCTTGGAATCGGGCCCGTTATCAGTTAATTAACGAGGCTGATGTCCTCGGACCGCTCGACGACAGCAACCTTTTCTCTTTCTATCTCTTCCTTTGCAAGCATGACAGACGCGCAACAGAAAGAGACAGCCGCCCAGACCTCAGCTCTCCCGAGGATGGCCTTGACGAGCGATGGTGTGGGGGGTCCCTACCTACATCGGGGGCCAGGTCACTGAAAGCACGTTGGATATACAACCAGCGTGTGCTCAACATCATCAACGACTCCATTTTTTATTTAAATTCCTCATAATGATAGCACTTTGTCTGATGATTTATAGAGTAGATGAGGATCTATTGCCAGTCATTATTATCAGGCCGACTACGCCTAACACAGCTAAAGTCATTAATTCTGTCTGGGTATACATTTATTGATTCTGGAATGCAACATGTTTTAACAAGCCACTACAACTGATTATTGGTTACTAGTACGGTGTTCGTAGGCAGGTTCTACCACCCAGCAAGTATCACTTCATAACTTTTTTCATATACTGCTTTTTATAATAAAATGTACACTAAAATCTAGTCAGATAATATATTTATGATTTAAAAAAATTCGCTTTAGTGGTTTTTTTTGTTTTAAAAGCTGACAAACGGAGACTTTTGCATTTTACAATATGCAAGTATGACTTTAAAGAAATCGTGTTAAATATAATTAAAAAGTGACTCGTAACTCACGTTTAACCATTACGCCATTTTTCGGGCAATCTTGGTTTAGGGTAATTACCCTAATTCCAGGGTAACCCCAGTTTACGAGCCCATACATAACGATCCCGTTGGATGGAAAGTTTTTTTTTATTAGTTCTGACGTGTTGATAGATGGGCCTCAGCTTTGTTTAGGGTTGAATGTCTGTACTTTTTTATAAATTACTTCTACTTTCAACTCACAAGGGTGAAATTAACTTGCTTCATCACCTGCTACATACATGTTTATATAGTGATTTATTATTTCATCAAATTTACACTTTTATAACTCTCTTGTGAGAATGAACACTACATGTCAATATAACAGTATAGTGACAATATGTGATTTTGGTAGAAGGCTTAATTTATTGGCATGAATACGAAGTTACATGGACGCAAGTTCGAATCTATCTACACTATTCTATAATTATCCTTTTGGGTGAAGCAAAACATCGTAGTAATCCATAGCATGTTAGTAGGACATTTGTTAATATACCAACTGCAACTAAAAACGTATGATAGCATTTGTAAATTTTATTAACAAAGTCAAATTCAAAGTTGATAAAATAAAGCGTAAAGTTAATAACTGAAACGATAAGATCGAACTCGAAACGTCAACAAACATTCGCTCATTAGTTTTTTAACGAGGTTAACTCACACCATCAAGAGGTTGCAACAAGATATTTAGAAACAACAATTGGTCATTGATCAATTTATATATCTATCAAGGTAGCGAGTACATCGATCTGTAGAAAGAAGAGAGAAAAGTAAAACACTTATAAGTAGTGTATTTGTCTCAATTGCAACATTAATAATATTTCTTCTTTAGGTCTTCTTTAGGAAAAAGGAAAGGTAACGCGTGAAAACACGTTTTAAATAAATAATTGCATTTAAATATGGAACGCGAAAATTTAAAAAATTAATTATAATTGTAACACAATTAACAAATACTTACATGGTTTCTGTTGCACGAGGAAGATAACTTTTTATTATGTTCTAAATAGATGATCCAAAATACATATTTAAAATGGATTTTAGGAACTCCTTCATCAGCCAAAAACCTTTTAACTAAGAGCTAAAGTGAAAGAGTTTGTGTACTTGGGATCAAAGGTTACGAGAGATGGAAAGTGTGACGATGATATTGAGCGAAGAGTTTTGTTAGGGAATAGAGTGAATGGGGCCCTGCGTAACTTCATGTGCAGTCAGAAAGTGACAGAAAAGGCGCGTTTGGCTGTGCATCGAAGAGTCCTGGTCCCTACACTTAAGTATGGTAGTGAATGCTGGGTTTGGCAGAAGAAGCATGAAAGTAAGATTAACGCAGTGGAAATAAGAAGTCTGAGAAGTATAGCTGGAGTGAAGACGATTGACAAAGTCAGGAATAGTATGATAAGGGAACGCTGTGGTGTGGTAGAGGATGTGGTGACCAAAATAGAGAAAGGTATGCTTAGTTGGTTTGGGCATGTAGAGAGGATGGATGAGAGAAGATTAACGAAATTAATTGATAAGGCGAGGGTAAATGGGCAAGTCGGTAAGGGTCGACCTAGGCGAACGTATCTAGACCAAATCAATCATGTGTTAAATAAAGGCCAGGTAAAAAGTACTCATAACCGACGAGCATGTATGAAAGCGCTCATGAAAGTAAAGGAAGCGAAAGAGGTATGCCAAGATCGTAGCAAGTGGAAGGACGTAATCTCTGCCTACCCCCACGGGAGAAAGGCGTGATGATATGTATGTATGTATGTAAAGTGTGATCTTAGCAGAATTCTAAGGCACACGCTGGTAACTCATGTAACACTATTTAATTAACGTGTAGTGTATGTAGATTCACCATGTTTAATTTGTTACCAGTTCATCTCAGTGACTATTGTACGCCTATTGTAATTTTACCATCTGTGCGGTATTTATGGTCAAAATAAATAAATCTTTTGTATATTATACTATATTTTAATAATAAATAATTTTAATTTACCAATACTATAGATCTAGCGTTTGACGCATATTTGCAACGCATATCAAACGACGATGATATATCGACAATGGGAATACCCCAGAGAGAATACCCCAAATTCTATAAGGCATTTTACCCAGATGTGTACAGCCTTATTCCTCCATCTCCCTTTCATAGAGTGGGCTGGTTTATAGTCACGCGGTAGACTCCATTTCGATTCGTCCATAGAAGTTCACAAATTCTTACATTTACTGCAACGTGTTGATATGGAATGGACTCTCTTTTAGCGTGTTTTCTTTTTCCTGTGATATCTGGTCTTTTAAAAAAAGAGGAAAGGAAGAGGTATCTTAATAAGATGGTATGATAGTGACGACTCGATGGAGTTTTTCTCCGATGGTCGCCGTTCTGTTTGGATTGTAACGTACATACCAATAGGTGCTATACAGTCACTATAACATAAAAAAATGAAGCTACTGGAGCACAGCTACAAACACCTGTTGAATGACATATTACTCCACACTACACGCAGGAATAGAGGCTTCGGAAGGGATTTTCAGGTCCACAGTTTTCTTTAAGTTATGTTTCTATCCATTCAGCCGAAAGACATGCACTGCTGCTTAGGTCTCCCCCAAAGATCTCGACAATGACCGGTCTTGCACTACCTGCATCAGATCGTCGGTCTACCTTGTGGGGTCTAACCCACGCTATGTTTTCTGGTTCGTGGTAGCAATGTACCCAGACGACTGCTACTGGAGTTTAGCAATAATAATTTAACTTAGGATTAGCTAGAACAAATTCCGCGAAATTTTCATCTAGGTTAGCCCAAACCCAGAATCGTATCACTTTGGTACCCTTGCGGTAGCTACCACTTTCTTGGCCAAGTACCTATCTAAGGCGCTCACTGCAAAGTTCAGTGATGCTGTCAAGACCCTTCCGATCAACAGAATTTAGTCAATTCGAGAAACAAACTATTGAAAGATATTTCCATTTTAAAGTTTATACAGATTATTTGAAGTAACTTATGCGAGCTCGTTTCAAAACAAAAGACAATCCGCAAAAGCCGTCATTTGATTAAATATATTCGATTCATGAATACAGAAGGAGCGAGTTATTTAATGTATATGCCCTGGGGATAAATTCGATCCAAGAAACCAGAACCATCGGGTATCTGCCTTTAGGAAATTAAATCTTTGCTGAGCTTCCTCGAGATTTTACATTTTAATGTGACTTTGTGTTACACCGCAGCGTGACTGGGAATAATATTTTGTTTTCATAGAGTTTGGAGAAAATAATAGCAGTACACCAGTTGCAAAAAATATTTAGAAACAGTCTGGTCATTGATAAATTTACATATCAATCGAATATAATATAAAGTTCTTCTTTTTTTTTTCTTTTTTGGTATATGGCCCTAACGCACACATGGTATTGATTTTGTCAAATGTAAAGTTCGAAGTGCTTAGTATCGAAAACGCAACACTGCTGTGTCAGTCAGAAATAAATGTGGCTTTGATAATTCTGCAGTAAAAGCATGCTCAAGCTATAGTCCTCAGTTATCAGTAGTTATTCTAATCAAGATATATAGGAAGCGAAGAACGGACGCAATGTATATCTCTTTATAGAACTGATTAAAGCATTTGACCCAAAGGTCTTAACAGCTTCACTGTGGCTTTATGGTTTACAACAGGGCCTCAAGGTTTGTTAATCTTATTATAATTTATTTTAGTCAACATTAAAGATGAAAGCCTTCTAAAAAGTTATCCGTTTATCAATGCCCTGTACCATATGTAGCCAGTTTGCGTTCGTAATGATTTCAAATTATGTTTCTTGTGTTGTTATGGATCTTCCTATGATTATTTTTTTTTTTTCCAGACGGTCGTTTTCATGAAGTCTTCAATTGAGAAAAGATAGAAATTCATTAATGTTATTAATTTTATTAGTGCCATTACGCAACTGTGTGATAGGTGAACTAGGCTTAATGTATTTTCGCGAAAGCTGGAGCGATTGCGAAAGGCTCTCGTATTAAATGATGTGGGAAAAATTATTGTTTTCCCTCTCTTTCGCACGGTTACCATCTCTCTCGTGCTCAATACATTCCCTTTGTATCTCCGGACCGCAATTGCGTTTCGAATCAATTGTTTCGGTATTCCGTAGCTATCCACTTTAGAAATTTGATTTTATTTGATCATCGTTTGCCGGTAAACGTTCCTTACCGTATTTTCAATGAGGTTTTCTTTATCAACCGCATTTTAAATTATTCTTTACATATTAATTCGACAGTTCATGTTAATTCGACGGAACAGAATGATAAAGTTTTCAATGCATATCAGTCGGTTATTTTTAAGCTTTTTTCACACGGCTAAGTGCTTTGACCGCAATCTCACCTGATGTTAAGTGACGATGTGGTCCAGTATGGTAAACACACTAAGCCTATAGGTACTTATTCTCAAGTGATGCTGCCGGAACACCCATTGTTATTTGGCGACAGGTTTTCAAACTTGAGGGTGGTAGCTACCCAGGTGGGCATCATTAGAAAATGTTCTACCACCATGCCATGGTTTCTCCACGTTGTTTTCCTTCACCGAAAGCTCAGTCGATTTCGATTTTAGAATTCGATAGGTGGGATCGAACCCGCGTAGATGGACGCGGAATCCTGCCGCACTACCCACTGCGCCATCATCGCTTCGCTATCGATAAAGAAAAGCATTGTGATGAAATCATAGCATGGTGATAGAGCATTTTCGAATGCTTGCCTGGTTAACTGACATTTAAAACTTTGAAATCCTTTCATCAAGTATAATTAAATGTATTGCAAAATCATAAATTGGGAGTTCTTCTAGACTGAGTGTGGTACTATTCTAGGTCACATAACATAAATTTACAAGCAATATTATTTGATTTTGATTTTATAAAAAGAAAAGTATAAAACTGTTAAGTGCCTTCTTCTTCTGTGATTATTAAAGCGATTTTTGTGTTATCAATTAAAAAAATTAAGCAACAATTATTTTTATATAATTTTTATTTTTCTTGTAATTTTTTATAATGATTTTTATCAAATTACGACCTCTAAAGTTACGCATGTCCACGTAAGAAATATACCTCATAATATGCACATATAAATAGAACGCACTGAATTTCTTTTTCTTCATTTTGTTATTAGGGAACATTGTAGTGTGGTAGGGGAGGATCTTCTGACAAAGATGGAGGTAGGGATTCTTAATTGGTTTGGACACGTGGAGAGGATGAATGAAAGAAAATTGACGAAACAAGTTTACAAGGCGAGTTTGACTGGCCAAGAAGGTAAGGTTCGTCCTATGCGAACGTGTCTCGACCAGATCGAAGACGTTCTGAAGAAAGATCGCCGTCAAAAGTACCCGTAACTGAAGAGTATGTATGAAAGCGCTTGTAAACGTACAAGAAGCGAAATACGTGGGCAGGATCGTAGCTGATACGTATGTATGTTATTATAGTAATGTGATAAAAATGGTAATATACTTCTGCGAACGAACGCCAATGCAAATCTTGTATGCATGTGATTCTTTTCTTACTAGATCGCAGTGTTACAAGACTGTTGACGCTTGTATAACCCTTTTTAGAACAATAATAGTTTGCTTCGAATTGCAACTCTCTGGCAAATTTCTCACAGTACATTGATAAATACATTTTAAACTTGAGCTCGGTAGATTAGAAAAAAGAGATTAGAAAGCTACTCTTTAAGAGAATATGCTAGCGACATTTATTCCATACAAAAGTAGTCCCCTGTTTCCTACCTGGATAAAATAGCATTATGCTAGATATTTTTATAGCATGTAATGGATATTCACCACAACAATACCCGTACGTTTTGATTTTTTCGATAATTATTTATTATAGAAACTAGGAGCCTTTGAAATTAAAAAAAGGCTCTTGATGATTTTTACCGTCATTTTCAGACATTCGTCAAACAAATTTGACGAATGAAATTTTAAAAAGCAAAACTTAGAAGCATAGCCATAATGTTTCTTATTCTATAACTGAAAAAAGTTATAAATTGTTTCAATTTTGGAGTTGGAAACAGGGTACTATGAAGTGATGTATTCATCTATTTTGCATACGGTAAATCATCAGCCCGAGCTGCAGTTGTCCCTTTCGTGTTAACTCTTTCTTTGGGGCGCAACGCGATGGAAATAGAATACCTACTTTTCAAATCTGGTGCCAACCGCATGCCCTCTTAATAGATACCAATGATTACCAAAGCCAATATTAAAAAAAAACATCAGAAACGCGTCACAAACGTGTAAAAAATGTCAAAGTAAAATAACAAAAAAAAGTTACGTAAAATAGAGGTCGGTAGGGCCGAACCGCCTCCGGGCACCTCGAGTAATTTAATAACACCCCCACTCGATGATAAGGGCTATCGATTTGCAATATTTACCCTAAAAACGGTTCGAGGGCAAAGAGTAAATTCGTGACAGATACGACGAAGTTAATTATTCTGTGAGTTTTCTTTTCTTTTATTCGAAAGTGTAGAGAAAAAATGGGTATTTAGCGACAATAATTCTACACCATCTTAGAGATGTCTTTTATTTAACTAGGTAAATGCTCGATATTCTTCTATGAGCCTTAAGTTACAATTTCTCTAAATTATTTCAGCTTTTTATTAATCGACGCAAATTCTACGATTGTTCAAAATTTTAATAAATTAACTAGCCTGTAGGTTTTTAAACTTCTAGACAGAACCCTGGTAATGCATCGCGTAATTAATGTCCATTTAAAAATTGTAAACGTCTAACTTTAAATATTAACAAAAATAACAAAATTATGAGAAACTAAAAACTATATTCAATGAAAATCGGTGCCAGTTCACGGACAATAAATTGTTGTAAATGCATGTCGTTAATTATATTCGATTCCGATTGTTCCTTAAAATTAGCTTAGTCCTTAGTATAAGATTATTTAAGCTTATATGTATTTAGCCATTTATTTATAAATGAGTAGATTGGGTAACTCTAGCACCGACAATAAAATTATTAATGGTATTAAAACAAAGGAAATGTC
Organism: Samia ricini; assembly: GCA_014132275.2. Taxonomy (NCBI): domain Eukaryota; kingdom Metazoa; phylum Arthropoda; class Insecta; order Lepidoptera; family Saturniidae; genus Samia; species Samia ricini. The sequence continues at coordinate 20,356,842 of AP028158.1, forward strand.
GAAGTAAGCAGGAGTAGATTATAGGAGGTAATTACTTATTTCCATTCAAATACATTTTTAGAGTATATTATTATTTTGAAGTCATTTTGTTTTTATTAAAAAAAAGTTGTTTTTTTCTACTTTTAAGTAAGCAAGTTTTTGATTTTTCCAATAAAAATAATTTTATTTCCGTATTTAGGAGTATACCATAAGAGGTAATAAAGTTGCCAAAATTTTATGTTTATAGGCACAGCGGCGTAGCTCTGTGTTGATCAATCAGTTAGGCCATGTAATTGTATATATGAGTATATAGATAAATACAACTGAGTAAAGACGAGATTAAAATCTCCTCATACATATATTTGACGAGAAAATCGCGTAAAAAAATACAGACGAATGAGAACCTCCTCCTTTTTGTTGTGGGTTAAAAATTATTAAAATAAAACTCATAAAAAGCTTCTACGGTTTGCATGAAAATTTGTGTAGGCACGGGATGCGTGTATCGTTCAATTAATGTTAGCCTATGAAAAACAAAACAAAATCAGGACATCCCACATTTAATTAAGATAATACACGTTATATGGAATCGTATTTAGTAAAAAAATATATAAAGTTAATATATATTTTATATTTCTATCATTTATACCATCTGATTTAGTTAATCTATGACAATAAACTCGTTACATGAGCGTGCCGATTATTGAACTACACTAGATTGGTACTGCCTTAAGGTTTCAATAAATCTTTATCAGAATATAATGGTAGTTAATCTACCTTTATTACCGTGTTAGCTTTTACAGACCATAAACCTATAAAATCTAGTGTGTAAATTTCATACTGCCGCATATATTACCATAGTAAACTACGTTACGTTCCAATTGTGACAGTTTTATCATGAGGCTAATAACTTGAATACTGATAAAGGTTTTAGATAACTAGTTCTACCGCATGACTTTGCTTGTGTATATTATTCATAGAGTTATATTTCTGTAATATTCTATAATTTTTCAATATGATTGAGAATATGTAGGTGATTTTTATCAACTTTATTTAATTTTCCATTTATAAAAAATATAATTATAAGAAACAAACACAAACGTATAATGAAGCATAATAAATAATTTCAAGGTTATAATGTACTGAGATAATTTTAATAATAAACTAGCTATAGGCCGCGGCTGCACCCCCGTTTCACATATTCTTCACTGCGTTTTAATTTGTTTATACGGAACCCTAATTAATTTCGTTTTTTTTTTTTAATTCTAGGATAAAGTAAAAATAGTTTTCACGAATTCAAGCACTTGCCCGTAAAACTGTGTATTGAATCAGATTTAAATCAAATTTTTATGAGTTTTTTAATTTTTTTTACGCGGAATCCTAATTATTTTCGATAATTAATAGCGCAGTAAAACGTGCAGTAACTTCAGCTATCAACTAAAAAAGACCCATCAAAATCCGTCAAGCCGTTCCGTAGATTAGCCGGAACAAACAAACAGACAGATAAAAATTTTAAAAATTGTATTTTTGGTATAGGTTTTGCATATACATTCATATTAATTAACCCCTTGAACACTTACCTGACGTTTACGCCAGCTTTCCATTGTTTTTCTGTTATCTTCCTATTGTCTCATTTTTATGGGTACTCGACACATAGTATAAAATAATAATGTTGAAATTTCAAACAGACACTTCAATTTTATTTATTAGTATAGAAGATTTATGTTTTAGTTTTTTATATTGTAGTACATAGCGGAGCTTGTTCCACTTATGATTGTTTTCCTCAGTAGTCCACTTACGATAGGGATCTGTTACGTGCATGTGAATATACATAAGTTACGTTGAAGTAAAACACAGTTCAGTATTATTTTGTGCACGGAAAGAGTAAACCGCATTTTTGTTTCCCATTTAGTAATTCTCCCGGCACAAGCATATATTAGTCTATTATACAGGAAGTAACGTAACACAAAAAAATATTTACGGTTTGAAGAAATAATCATGTAAATCTGTTCAGTAGTTTTCGAGTTATAAGTCAACTAACCGACAAACAGATAGATAAATACCCGTTGCATTTTATATTATTATCTTTTTTCAATATATTATAAAATTTTTGTACGAACATACAAATTGTATTAATCCATTTGTTATATAAAAACTATTTGTTATAGAAAAAAAACAAACAAACAATAAAAAGGTGGAAACAATCCGCCATTAATGATTTGCACCGGTAACCGGAAACCGCCATTATCGCGGACACGCGAGCTTCCTGTCGCCGCAGGAAACGGCCGCGGTAACCGCTTCCGGTTGCGTTTTTCAACCGGAAAGAACGTAATAGTACACTGAATGCGGCTTGAATTGATATTGCAGATAAATCAATTCTCTCGTTCATAATTAGCTTCAAATATATAATCATCTCTAAGTTCATAATTGACAAATGTTCATAGTTCACAAGATAAGATTTTTTTTTTATTATTTCGAAGTCGCTAATTATCTTTTATTGGTTGCTACTCTTACCGGCCGCAAAATTGAGGAAATTGAGACGATTCAAACACCCTATATATTTTCTTGTAGCGTTATTATTAAATTAAGAAAATAGAGATAATTATTTAATTATTAATACTTTATTTAGTGTAAAATACGGACTTAATGACTGTTAATACTATAAGTTCCTCCTCGTATCTGGATACATCTTTGTAATCATGACTTTATTATTTTATACTAATAGGCATAAATTTCAAGGAAACTCAACGTTCATTACATTTTTTTAAATTTTGTCTTGCTGATTGTTTCATATTCGAGGCGTGTTTTCTTGCTGTATTTTATCTGAACCATTAAATATTTACAAAACGCCTTTGTTATATACGAGCGGAAACGCGTGCACAACTAGTAAGAAACAATTATAAGAAAGACTAAAATGGTTACACTATGTTAGTTAAACGTAACTACTGTGCTGTAATGTAACCTCTGCTAACGGTGAATGAAGTTGCAGTAATTGGTCACGCAGAAACAGAGTTATAAATTCACGAATAATTCTTTACTTATTAATATGATAGCTACTTAAAATGCATAATGTTCACGTCGGCTTGTTCCAAGCTATGTTTTCATAGAACAGCAATAAAAAACTAAAATCAAATAAACAATGTAAAACCATTTCGATATCATATCTGTAAACTCCTTTATACAGATATCCAGAATTATTTGTTAGAAAAAAAAACTTAAATTGTTTCTTTTTTATTTTATTATATTCCTTGTTGTTTAAATAACATGAAATAAATATGTTTTATCTTATTTGTTTATTTATAATTCACTAAACAATTGTAAAAAAAATGCATTTTTATATGTATAAATCTCTTTTTTTATATTGAAATGTTCAGAAAGTGTTCTCTATATAAACACATTGCACTTTTTAATAGAACCACACCAGGTCTCATTGGAGTTCAATCATGACTGACTCTAGTGTTTTCAAATATCATTTTCTCACATTACCGGAAATCGGGAGTTTGACCTACTTACAGATTTAAATTAATAAAATAAATTAAGAAAAATCAAATATTATCTTCTATACATGTAATGAAAATGGGGTTATTTTGACGCACATCACCTCGTAACTATTCAAAATATCGGGATGGGACTACTACCATTCGACGCAGAATTTTTTGGATTTCATCGACTCTTTCTCGTTATTTTTTCAACTTACTTTTATGTACATTTTTTCCTTTAATAAAAATAAAAGACACTTTTCTTACTTCATTTGTTTTTGTAGGTTAGGTATAAATGAAATGTTATATGAACTTTTTCACTCACACCTAAAGAACACATGAAACATGGGCGGAGCCGCGGGCACCAGCTAGTTATTAAATAAAATACAACTTAAAATTAATCATATTTCATGACAGATTGTAAATTATGTATCATATTATTTGATACTACGATATTGTTGACTAATTTTTTATAATCAGTATTGAAAATATCTGGGCAATGCTCAATATTCGTCTAAATCCATTTAACTCATATGACTTTTAAAGAAGTTAGGTAACATATGTTAGCGCACTTCAGCGAAGTTCCATTGGGTATCTTCGAAGAGCATATGTTATTAATATAAATAAATAGCTGTTTCACTTTTATTAAACTCTTTTTACGTAAAAAATAACGTATACATCGACGCGTGAAACGATACAGGGAAACGGAAACAAGGCTTCATCGTCACTACGTTCCTATAAAGTGTTCGCTTTCGCTTCGAACCTTCTCATATAGAATTTCAGAACACCACAATGTTAATGTCGTAGAATGGGTGAAAGCGCTCAATTCACTTTGAAATTCTGAAATACGCAGCAGTGATTGGTACAAAACAATTTAACACATAAATAGGTCGCAAATATCGTCCTATATGTATATTGTTCATGAATGTCTAAGGATTGTTATATAATATAGAATTGGAGTGTAATAATCGATTGTGTCAGGGTGAAAACCGTTTACGTCAAAGTAATAAGAAATTGCAAGGTGGTTTGGTTGTGTAATTTTTTTTAGTACATTATATGTCTTTAGTCAAAGTATTGCCAGTAACTTTTTTACACGGTATAGACTGAGTTCTTTGGCCACAGTCTCCCCTGATGTTAAGTGATGATATGGTCCAGGATGGTAAACACACTAAGCCTAGAGGTACTGGTTCTCAAGTGATGCTGCCCGAACACAGCTATTGGCATTTGGCGACAGGTTTTCAAAATTGAGAGTGGTAACTACCCAGGTGGGCATCATTAGAAAATGCCCTACCACCATACTATGGTTTCCTCACGATGTTTTTTCTTCACCGAAAGCTCAGGCTGATTTTAGAGTTGGATAGGTGGGCTCGAACTCGCGTCCATTGACGTGAAATCCGGCAATACTATCCACTGCAACATCATGGTTTTAATCAACTTTTATAAACGGCCTTTTTGATCATATTATTTCACTCAAATTCTTCATAATTTGGCATTAAAATTTATGAAAGAAAAAATGCAATTTCATTAAAAGTTAACCAAAAGATACCTTAGATACATATTTAAAAAAAAAAACAGTTTACTCAATTCAGTAGTTATTGAGTTTAAAGGTAACGGACTGACAGAGAGACGTACTGAGTATAATGTAGAGAAATACTGACTCTCTAGTGATCTAATTTGACCACACCTATAACTTAGTGACCTTAATGGTTTTAAGAGTTAGTGACAGGTTTCAATTATTTAGGAGGATAAATTCGAACCTATGCCCATCAACATAGAATTCAGCCACACAATAACTGAGCCATGATCACTTCATTAATTGTTTTTTAAAATTATAATGAATAAATCAAATGATATATATTTTGTGTACGTTTCAACGGAACGAAATTTTCTATTTCCCTTTTTATTTTCTAAAACTTTCTTAGGCAATTTTCTTGTATATGTTTTAAGTTTCCGGTGGAGATACAGAAGAAAAGAGTGAGTTCTAATTTTCTACACGAGTGTAACATCTGTGACTTATTTCGAGACTGAATACTTGCAATATCTCAGCTATAATGTGGATAGCGAAGGGGATTTCATTTCTTTTGTACGGGGGATATATTTATAATAATAATAATATCGCGTACAATATTCCAATATTACGATTATTGGATGAAAGAGTGACGTGTGTTACGTTGACGTATGGATCTGATTAAATATTCCTTATGACTTACGAGTATACGGATATACAGTATTGTACGGCGTAATAGAAAAGAATGTGAAATTTCGTTACTACTCGGCTTAATTCCGTATACAATAGATCGAGAAAAATATGTCAATATACAATGCGTATCAAATAGGAATGTGCATGGACCTGCACCATATTGTGATGTCATAGTTAACGAAAAAAATTTATAGGTATGTATGGTTCATTAAAACAACGCATATTAATAATCTTAATACTTAGATAAGTAATTAATATGGTTGATTTTTTGATTTGCTAACCCCGGTTCAAATGATTTTCAGCTATCACGTCTCTTGCAAACTAATTTGTTTAAATAATTCCTTACAATTATTTAAATGTTAATATATAAAGAGATATACATTTCAATTTATTCTACAAGATAAATTACAAAGACGCTGCTGCTGCACACTCAACCAGAACCAGATGCATTTGCCGCCATGATTCTAGTTTCTTAATCAGTGTTGCCAATGGCTTCGTATACGTATATCGGTCATTCATTCACTACCACACCCGGTCTATTGTAAGCGCACTACTGTCCCGCCATTTTTTTTTTTTAACTTATTTAATGCTATTGACCGGAAAGGCCTTAATTGCTTCACCGTAAGTTTGGGGGCAAGTGCTGTAGACACTAGCCGCAAAAGGTAACTTGCACAAGTGCACCAAAGTGATACGAACATCGGCTTGACCGTTACCTGTATAGCAAAATTCCCACAGAATTTTGAATCTAGCTGATCCCTACATTTTTTTATAAAAAAAGGTTCCTTACAGGGACTGTCCCGACAAGCTCAGTGTTGGACTTATATACACTCGACCCATTGCACAGGCGACAGCGCATTGTTCAACGGGTATGCGTGAGTCAATACACAAACGTATGAATGAATCTACTTATGAATGAAGAAAAATGAGTATTTTGTTTTATTAGCGGAAAAATTTACATAAGAGTAAATCGAAGGGAAAATGTAAACAAGAGTAAATAAAAAAAATGTGAAAAGGTTGATGAAGTGCAAAAAAATAAATAATAACCTTCTACAAAAATTCTGCATCGAATAGTAGTAGTCTCATCCCGATTAGTTCAATAGTTTTGAGGTGATGGAGCCTCAAAAAACCCCTTTTTTCTTTTTATATATATAGATAATTACTTTTTTTACACGGAATAGGCTCAATGCTTTGACCACAATCTCACCTGATGTTAAGTGATGATGTAGTCCAGAATGGTAAGGACACTAGAAGTACTGGTTCTCAATTGATGTTGCCGGAACACACCTAATTTAGCGACAGGTTTTCAAACTTGAAGTTGGTAGTTACACAGGCGGGCATCATTAGAAAATGCCCTACCACCATGCTATGGTTTCCTCACTATGTTTTCCTTCACGGAAAGCTCAAGCCGATGTCAGAGTCGGATAGGTGGGGATCCAACCCGCGTCGATTGACGCTGAATTCGGCCGCACTACCCGCTGCCCTATTATCGCTTGTAATTCATATATATAATTTATCTTTGTATCGCTAGTATTAGATACACATATAAGAAAATAAGTTTAAAAATATATCTATAACGACGTGGGAAACCGGTATTAGTGCAGGCAAATACGTCGAAACAAAACTCGGCGGACAAAGTTCTAACATTTTCTATACTTGAACGTATGTCGTGTCGAGTCGTACCGGTAGGCGACATAGTTTCCAAGCTTTTACCCGGTTTTCATGTTTTTCTGTAAACGTCACACATTATGAAAACTGTTCATTCGAGATTGTACTATACTATTATTATATTAAAGTTGATTTTCATCCGGTTATATAAATGAAACTTGGTCTTTTGTATATATGAATTGCGTTTTTGCAAGTACACGCCAACTAGAGATGAAAGTTCCTGTGGGCAGGGGGAATACAAAGAGACGGTTAGTTGGTGACTCTCAGTATAATTTATTGATAATTATGTTATACACGGTTTATATTAGCTTAAACGGAATTTTCAAACTCAATTTTCATTGAATACAATTGTATGAAATTAAAACGTTAAATATTGATCAATACGATACTACAATTAATTAATGGGCCCATTGAGAAAGCTCAAAGTTATCCAAAGGGCAATGGAGAGGGCTATGCTCGGAGTTTCATCGAACCAATGTAACAGATATTGTTTATATTTGGAGAGTACACGGGGTGTTGCAGTATCCCCCGTATCGTGTTATAATAAATAATAATAATAATAATAAGACTTTTATTGTTTCTCATTTGCATGCATTTACAAATTATTTATAACAAAGATTATTAATTTATAGTAGGTTTATTTACAAAGAATATTATTAATATTTTAATGCTATAATATGTTTATGTATTATTATTTCATTTTTTTAGTAATTAAGTATATTTATTTATTTTATTTCAATATATTTTTAACTTAATGTTGATATTTATTAATTTGTACAGTAAAATAAAATGTAAAGACCTCCTCCATTTGTAATCAATATTTTCTGTCTTTTGCGTTTGTTAACCAATTGTCTGAAGCAATATCTTTGATGTCATCGACCCATTTTCGCGGTGGTCTTCCTCTTTTTCTTTTACCTACTGGTCCATTCCATTTTACGACACAGCTTGTCCACCGGGCATCTTCAACTCTTGCTAGGTGTCCTGCCCATTTTCACTTTAGTTTCATGGAGTGTACTAGAAAATCGATTTGCTTTGTTTTCTCTCTAATCTGGGTGTGGCGTACTCTATCTATTTTTCGTAATCAGAGTATGGATCTTTCTATAGCTGCATGACAGATTCGAATTTTTTCCTTTGCCTGCTTTGTGTATGTACAGGTTTGTGAACCATATGTTAGACAGGGAAGGATGCTACTGTCCATTACGTTCTTTTTCCATGGAAGTGGCATGTCTCCTTTCATTAACTTGCCGCAGGGGGCGACGCGGTGCATGCGACCGCAATTCCGTATCGCCCCTATCCCAAATGCGGCGGGCGGCTCCGGGGGATTTAGTGGGTATTTCCGGACGCTTCACGTCCGGGTGAGCCCCACACTGGTGCGGAGACGTCCCTCCGCACCCCCTTAGCCATTGCATTGGGGGAATTCGGTCTCACTAATGCAATGGGTAAGGGCAGTGCGTAAATTCATTCCCCTCGTCAAAAAAAAAAAGGTTTCCTTTCATTATTTCTCTGTAAGCCCAGTATTTTTACCATGAAATATTTATCCTTCTTGTTATTTCTTCTATGTCATTGCTACGGTGGAATGATACTTGTTTTCTAAGGTATATATAGTTATCAACATACTCAAGATTTTTATTTCCTATCTTCAATGGCGGTTTAGAAGCATTGGTCATCAGTTTAGTTTTTTGTAGGTTCATTTCTAATCCCACTCGTGCACTTTCAGATTATAAATTTTATATCATCAATTCTAATTGCGAGCTTGAATGAGAGAATAATATTATATCGTCAGCAAAACGTAAGTGATTCAAGTATTTGTTGTTTATTCTTATGCCAAGGTTCCTCCAGTCAAGTTTTTTAAATATTGTCTCTAGTACGGCAATAAAAAGTTTTGGGGACAGTGGATTATCTATATTATTCGCTTTCAATGTTTCCATATTGAAATGTGTGAAATAGAATCAAACGCTTTTTGGTAATCACTAAAGGCTTAGTATGGAGGCGTCTGGTATTCTTTATATTTCTCTATTATACACTCTAATGTTTGAATATAGTCGACAGCTGAAAATCCTTTTCGGAATCCTGCTTGCTCTATTGGCAGATTTTTATCGATTTTTTCAGCTATTTGGCTTAGGATACATTGTGAGAATAATTGGAGAGACTAGGTAGTAGGATGATGGGCCGATAGTTGCTTATGTTCTTTGGATCGCCTTTCTTATAGAGTAATATAATATTGTACTTAGTCCATTGTTCTGGAACTTTCTGCTCTTTGATTATAATATTGAATAAAAGGGTTATTGTTGGTGTTAATAGTGTTCTTGCCATTTTTAATGCCTCATTTGGGATGCCATCTGGTCCTGGACTCTTATCTGATTTTAACCTCTTTATTTCACGATCTATCTCTACTTCTTTCCAAACTGTGTTCGTTTTGTTTTGAGTGTGAAAACATATGGCTTCAGGATTGTTATGTTCTTTTTTGGGCGTAGAAATTTGCGTAGAAATTCGTAATAGCTACGATATAGCATTGAGGATTTTTTCCCTGTTAGTTGCTGCAGTGAAGTGTTCTGAGAGGCTTAGTATCCAGGTTTTGTGTGTCCGAAGTTTGCGTGTTTGCAAACTTTATATGCGTGTTTGCAGCTTCCGCTAGTGGTTATATGTTTCTCTATTATTTTTGATCCATAGTTCTTGTAATCCTTTCTTATGTTTTTGTTTGTTATTTTATAAATCAAGCTGAGTTTCCTCTTATCTTCATAGTTTCTACGTTTGAGAGTTAGTAGTTTGTGTCGTTGTCTAATAAGATCTAATGTTTCCTCAGTGAGAATTTTGTTTGATTTTTGTGTATAATTTTTGCATGTTTTCATACTTTCCAGTATACATTTTTTTTAATTTGTTGTACAAGGTATAACCAGTATATGTTTCTTCCATTTTTATTGATTTTATATTTTCTTTAAGTTTCTTGAGGTAAATGCTGGCTTCATTTTAATTTTTCAGTTTGTAGATGAAGTTTGTGTACTTTAAAACGACTTTTTTCCTGACGGAAACATAATGTGCCCGTCTTGGATTCGATTCGGAAAATTTGTAAGTATGTAGTCTATTTCATTCATAGTTGTTTGGCTAGGAGACTTCCATGTCCATTTTCGACTGGGTTTTTTTCTAAAAAAAGTATTCATAATTGATAGGTTTTGTTCGTGGGCATAATGTAATAACTGTTGGCCTCTAGTCATCGTATCGTGTTAGTCTGTTGTAAATAAAATTAATTAATGAAAATAAGTCTCGAAGAACTACTCATTATGGAAAAATAATAACACACTAGTCAACTACAACTTACTTTGTTTAATTAAAACTGTTGATCAATCTTCAAGAAAAGCCTAATTTGGGAACATTATAATTAGATATACTATTAATTAGGTAAGTCCAAGAGTTTAACTGAGATAAACTTCGTATGGCGCGGAGGTGAACGCCGAGCAGCACCCGGGACTTGTGACCCAGGTGTAGGTTTAAAGGATCCTTCTCTATCACGACAACACTCACCATCACTGCTCGAGTTTTCCACCAAACCGAGCCAAATTTGCTAAGTAATAATAAACTAAATTAATGGTACAAATCCTGGGTGAAGTGTCTTAAACCCTGTACTGAACGACCGTCTGAGGTGACCCTCTGGATTAACAGTCAGTAATCAGTGATGAGGGACTTAAGAACTCCGATCCGCACGCAACGACGATCCAGACAACACTGATTCTCGATGGTTTTTTTTCTAACCTAGCTAATGCTGTTGACCCGAAGGGGCTTTACAGCTTCACCGTAATTTTACTGATTCTCGATGGCCGGTGCGGTGCGCTTTTACAGGGGCGTCATTAGAGAGGAGAGTGGCTATCACGCCTCATTCCACGTGCCGCCTTTTCAATAACAAATTATGTCACGGTGTTATCGTTCGCTACGACATATAACTTATTTTCAAATAAATAAATAATTATCTATTCCCGGCAGCGGCTCAGGACGTACTCCGATCCCTAAATAAACTATTCATGTACCCGACTGAGTTATTATATTCAGAAGCAGCTGTTTTAAGCGTTCGTAAGCTGTTTTTAAAAACTATAATAACTACACACGCACGGGTAACAAAGAATGATAACCTGGAGACCTTATTGACACTGCATGCATAACAGGCATCACACTACACCTCACACTCCTGCAAATAACACGCAGTAACATGGATTCTGCAAGGGACTTTGAGATCTGCAGTTTATCTTATTCACCGTAAATTGAACACGCGGCATTCCGTGAGATTGATGTTTAAGATAGCAGCCCTTGCATTAGCTAACTCTTTTCCAGCAGAGAGCTCTAAGTACTCGTCTAAATACTGTCAAAACCCTTTCAGTCAACAGCATTTAGTCAAATGGAAAAAAAAATAGATCGATTATATATTTTATTTGATGATTTACTAATAGAAAATGTAGACCATCCTAAGACAGAACTTCCGTAGTATAAGTCTTAATAAAAGGAAAAAAGCTCGCCAGCAATAATTCGCATTCCTTTCTTTCCGCCTACGCCCCTCGAGATATAAAGCTTGATTATACTGCCTCGTAACGAACGAAGACAGGTTATAAATGTAATATTCTCGGGTAAAACCAGTTTTATTATCTTATCTAATGAGTTATTCGGACCTAGATATCCTAAATCATTTTCCTCTGAAAAATTCACTGCGCATAAATGTCATAGCGATAAAGTTTTTACGGGGTCATCTAAGTTTTTTCCGAGGAAATTTTCTCGTTTTTTCCTGTGCTCCTTCGTGTTGTATCATGATTGAGTTAGCTAGATTTAATTGCAAATAACACTCATTTTACATTTGCAAATGCTTTTCATATATTACACATTATTTAATTCATACATTCATGCTTATTCTAAATGCTTGAAGGTACCTTTTCTATTGACTCGAAATTCGATCATCTGTTGTTCCAACTAACACAACAATCTGCTTTGTAATATCCTTTTGTTCGAAAATATGTCGCCAGGCATCAATAGGTATTGTTGTCTTAAGACCCAGTACCTCTAGACTTAGTATGTTTACCATCGTAGACTACATCGTCACTTAACAAAAGGTGAGGTTGTGTTTAAAGCACTGATCCTGAACAATAACTCCCTGATTAATATACTAGAAAGGTTAAAATAGTAATGGGAATCTATAGTCGAATGGCCACAAAGCTTTGGGGTTCAAATCCCAGGCTGACGATATGGCTTTATGCGGCAGTTGTAAGACCCATACGCTTGCGTGGTTTGGCCTAAAAAGGCACAGAAGCAGTCGGTTTGCACCCGATTAGCTACAGTACAAAGAATGGCTTCTATCTTAGTGACGGGAGCCTTGTCAACCGCCCCTAGTGCGGCTCTAGATGCTCTGTGAAACCTGACACCCCTTCATCTACACGTAGAAAAGGTGGCGAAGTTAACGATACACAGAATGTACACCATCGGGAGGACACAATGGATATCCCAGTCCATGAGATCTCTCTTAGACTCAAAAATAGAAATACCACTTTTAAGTATGATATCGGATATGATGATACCTGAAACCAATCTTTAAAAAAATTATGATGTCAAAACCCCTCCGCGAGACTTCTGGTTAAACAGTGAGATAACCTGGAGGAAAGGCAGCTTAGTGTGTTTTAATGATGACTTCAAAATAGGACTCAACGTAGGCTGTCAAATATATGGAGAGCGACCTAAGTTTAGTAAAACAACTAATCTTGGTAGTTATACCTCAATTTTTCAAGCAGAAATATACGGCATACTAGAATGCTCCTGTATAAATCTGCAGAAAACCCTACGTTAACCATACAATATATATTTCGGATTCGCGTAGTCAAGCCGCTATCTTGGCGCTAGTATCGGACATAATTGAGCCGAAGCTAGTTGCCAATTCTGTGGAAATGATAAACAGCCAGGGTAAGAATAACAGGCTTATTTTAAGATAGGTCCCAGGGCATGCAGAAGTTCCCAGCAACGAAGCTGTGGATGCGCTTGCAAGAGCAGGGGCTATGGAAACACAATTTGGGCCTGAACCATTTTGTGGTGTTTCAAAAAGCCTAATTAGACTAACCGTAACGGACCAATACAACTATAAGGCAATAGAGCTGTGGAATAAATTGCTAGAACAAATTCATTCCAATGAGCTCATCAGGGCATTTACTCGGCCCAAAACTGAGGAAGTCCTGATTGTCTGTATGAATCAGCTCCGAGTATTAATGAAAGCGCTAATTGGATAGTTAGATAGGATAGTTGGATAGTCCAGATTTTTTGAAATTTCAGACGAAACACCAAAGCGCATCTTTTGTGAATGTGACTCACTAATACCTATACGTAACCGAATTCTTGGTAAACACGCGTTGTTGGTACAGATGCTCTCTGCCAAAAAGATCCTACCGTATATCCAGGTTGCAGGTCTAGTGAGTGAGCTTTAGCATTATAGATGCAATCACAATAGATTTAATTATGTCGCAGTGACACAGAACTGTCTTAGCCTGCATAGCCCGTTTCTCGAATAATAATAATAATACTAAAACTCTGTGTAGTAATACTGTGGAAGGAATGTACGTTGTATTGTTTCTTTTTAATCCACATCATTTCTTATCTATCTTTTCCTTGCTAACTACATTAAAATATTTTAAAAATTACTATTTGGAAGTCTAATACTCATTTACATTTGGCTATAGGTCATTGTATCCGAATAATTATTAATTATATTTTTTCTCGGTATGTAAGGTGATTGCTATTTATTAATACATAAACTGGATCTCGAGCTTTCTTAGTGCATTTCTTAAAATACTATATCGAATCGACTTGATTTTAAAATAATACCAAATAGTTTTAAAATAACGGCTGACAGTCGAATTAAAACGGACAATTTTTTTTTAAATACACTTTTATTTTTTCACCTTTTAAACGAACCGATATCGTAACGTAAAAATAAAACCCGCAGAGAATCCCCCACAACACCCCAACATCGCCGGTCCACAAAACTATACGATAACATAAGTTAAATAAATGAAAATAAAAATATATCGTCCATATATCGTAAAGTATCTCGGCAAATAAAACCTCTCGCTTTTAAAGCATACGAAATGAAAGAACGAATGGGCGAATGAATGAGTGAATTATTTTTTAACAATGGCACCGGTTTAAATAAGTTACTCGTGATAGAGTAATGAAGTTGCCTTTTTTCTTGTTTTTGTTTAAGGTTGAATGGATTAATTTTATTTTTTCATTGCCTTTATTCTGTTGTTTTTTTTGTATAATTTGAAATTGGAATCATTTGTATAAAATGTTACACGAGACTTTATATTATATGGTCATGATAATGCTGGTAACTTGAAAAGGCGATAATATTTGGAGTGTTTGGCACGACTTTGATTTAGTAATTTGAGTAATCCGTTGACTTGGATCCATTTCACCCAATACTATAAAATTTGGTGGCATTTCGCGAAATATAGTTTCATTATTATACAAAAGTGTAATGTATTGAAGATAATGACACAGAGCGCAAATTGAGAAAGTTTTGTTGATGGGCCGCTATTTTGTATCCATTGCCGTAATGAGTATAATAAATAATCCATACTTTTCTGGTTTTAATCATGGAAAATTCTGAAACATTTAAATATGCATTCTGATCATTTATTTTCTACGACCGAATCACGTAATGGTGTATCTAGTATACTATCTAGTATATGTTCTTTTTTCTTGTTCTTTGTTCTTCTTAACTTAATCAAAATGTTAGCTATTTCATAGAATAGAACTTTCCAGAGGATTTGCAGCAAATCAGAATTCATTTTCTGTGTCATTATTTCCAACATACTTCGCTTGCGTAAAATGAACTAATTATTTCACATGAAATATCATTATGAAAACATAATATAGGCTAAAATACACAATTAAAGACAATAGCTGCTATATGAGAGACTAAGATCCAAACAAACAAAAAAAAAACTCAAAAACAGCTTCATTTTTGTTCGTGTACACAATTTACCATTCACAACCGACTGTAGCATTTGCCCTTACCTACCGTTTAAAAAAGTAAATATCCAGTTTCAAATATTGATGCTTGTATAATCGTTAATAAAATTTACGTAGATGTAAAGAGTTATAAAATTGGTTCCGTAGATAATTTTCAAAGATATCAACTTTTTAAACGGTCACGTACGACTTTCAAACGGTTGTTTACGAGACGCGACGGCTTTGAAGCGATGATGACGTAGTTGGTAGTGGGGTAGGATTTTGCGTCAATGGACGCAGCTTCGAATTCACCTATCCAACTCTAAAATCAGCTTGAGCTATCGGCGAAGGAAAACATCGTGAGAAAACCTTAGCATTTTCTATTAATGTCCGCCTGGATAGCTACCACCCTCAATCTGAAAATCTGTCGCCAAATACCAAAGGTGTGTACGGTTAGCATGATTTCAGAACCAGTACCTCTAGGTTTAGCGTGTTAACCATCCTGAACTCCATCGTTAGTTAATATAAAGTAAGATTATGGTCAAATCACTGAGCCTACAGCGTCTAAGAAAAAGACAAATAAGTTTTTACTTACTTTATTAGTATGGTTATGGTTGAAAAAAATTAACAATTTGTCGCTTCGCCATTGTTAAGTTGATATAAAAATTATGAAGGTGTAACTGATATCTCGTCGCTTTTTGATCTTGACTTTTAAGTTTTTTCCTTTTCCTATATTACAATAAAATCCAATTTGGTTCAGAGGATAAATAAGAGAAAAAAATTATAGGATACGTTTGATTGCACAACAATTATTGAATTTGATAAATCATGATACAAAGTACTTCAACATTCTATTAAAAAAATTACAAAGTGGTTAAAAAACTAAGGCTAAAGCTTACCTAATACATTAAATTTAAATTAACTAAATACATTAGTGTCTTTTTGTTAATATATATTTTTTAATGTAAACAGCAAGCAAGATAAAAGTAATTTTGTGGGATTTTTTATTTATTGTGTAAAAAGGCGGACTTAATGCAAGAGGAATTCTCTACCAGTCAATCTTAAGGTGGTGTAGAGTTAAATAGAGAATAGAGATGAATAGAAAAATAGAGAAAGAAAATTTGTGACATTTATAGATAATACATATGATATTATAAGTACGTATACATACACACATACCTATATATATACATATATATATACATACACACACATAAACACATACATATACATATAAATAATATTATAAACTTAATACACATATATATACACATGATATAAAATAGTAATATGCTAATAATAATAAATGGAATAAATAATCAAATATGTAAGTACAAAACTATGTAATGTAATAATGTAACTAATGTAATAAATTTATTAAAGCGGAACAGGTTATAGTAAAAAATAGCTGCCCTGGAAATGCGTCAAGAGCATTTCAGGGCCACATTTATAACCGAATATTTCCAGATGCTTGTTTTCCAATTGCCATAAAATGTGTCATAATTGAAGAGGCCATGTTTTTTCTGCTCATTGTAATTACTGTAATAACAAAAATGACAAACATTTCTAGATTTTGATTTAGTTTACAATTTTTTTGCACTGATGCATCTTTCGAAGAATATGTAAATTGACTTTTGCAATAATTCAAAACGGATTTTTTGTGCGTACACATGGAACCCTAAATGGTCCGTGCACTAGACCGTACAGTTTTCAATCAACGAAAACTTATTAATTCACTCCACAGCACCAGACTGCGGTCACAATCTATATAAATCAGCTGACTCACGATAAATGTATGTAAAAATATTATTTTATATGTATTATTAGTAACAATAATATTGTTAGTCTCTAGACTTAGATTAACACAGAATAGTAGTGGTCCAAATGGAAACAATCGATTTGTGTTTGTGGACAAATTGTCAGTTTGAGAAGAGTAATTTGCCTGACAGTAACGCTAGAAATTCAAACTCCATGCTATGGTTTCATTTCTACCGGAGGTACCATATATGCATCTACTTTTCATGCGACTCGTTGTGCAATGACATTGGCTTGACGAGAAGAGTGAACAGAAGAAAGTCAGATGATCTGGACAAAAACTTTAACAAGTCAAAAATTAACAGTTTTTTTTTTCTGATTTTAACTATATTCCCTGTGAAGCTAGAGCATATTATGCTCGCGAATGATATATTATTGCCTAGTGGTTAAGCTGACGATGAAATTCACATGTCACTGAAACTTGTTTCTATTCAGTGTACTAGCTGTTGTTTTTTATTTGCAATGTAGGTTGATGACCAATCTCATATAGAGTTCGTAGATTTACAGACATGCCACATTATTTTTCACGGAATCACAAGATGTTCTAAAGTTTGGTTGCACTTTTTAGTGTTTCATAGTTAATATGATGTTTTTCTAATCTGCCCTCTTTTAAGGATATCTTTTAAAAGTGTATGTTTGGATAAATTAGATACCACCTTCGATACCATTCAACCAATCACCATAAAACTTGGCATGTGTATGCATTTTTTGACACAGAAGATTTTTATATTAACCCTTTCATTGTAAGTCACTATCAGATGGTGCTTTAGCATATTAACTTCTACAAGTTCAAGCGATTGCTATGACAATGAATATATTCTGGCATGAAAAAATATATGATACTGGCAGGATAATGTCTGCTGTGTTCAGCTGGTTACTTATAATTTAGAAAGTATATAGCAAAACAAAAAAAAACTAGATTTACTACTCAGAGACGTGAGCTGAATATATTGTATTATCTATGTAAATAATCTAGTGTCTAGAATTTTCATTATTTCCCAACCAATACGTTACCACACAAGCTATGTTAACAGATATACTAATTATAATATAGCCAGGGCTGTTTTACTGGTTATTGAACCACTAATATATATTTACATTTTACAACGTTTAAAATGATTATCAATTGTACTGATAAAGATTGACGGCATCTTCGTATCACATTGTCCCATCTTTAAACATAGTTTACCAGGGTAATTAATAAAAACTAAATACACGCTTAATATTCTAAAACTAACATTATAAAAGATAGTGTCGTATAAACGTTAGAATGGTCAATATTTTTATTACTATTTACTAACACTAGCTGCGGCCCGTGACTCATATCACATAAT
Organism: Samia ricini; assembly: GCA_014132275.2. Taxonomy (NCBI): domain Eukaryota; kingdom Metazoa; phylum Arthropoda; class Insecta; order Lepidoptera; family Saturniidae; genus Samia; species Samia ricini. The sequence goes on from AP028158.1 coordinate 20,375,282, forward strand.
TTTTTTTCATGATTCACAATAATTTAGTACATAATAATATGTTTTAAAACTTTTCAACCCGTTTAATTTCAATGTTACTTAACGGGTTGCGAGGGTTGAAATGAGAGTGGGGAGGCCATGTCACCAGAAAGAAAGGTTCCTGGAGCAAAGCAGTGGTAGAGTGGCGACCTTGGGGCGAGAAACGCCCAGGAGGAAGACCACAAATGCGTTCGTACGATAATATCAAGAGAATAGCCAAAACAAAATGGATCGAAACTGTCCAAGATCGCAGAAAATGGCATAATATGAAGGAAGCCTACATCCTAGCGGTCGAGAAAGGCTAAACAACGTAATTTTTTTTTTTTGCGGATTAATGTACTGTTTTTCTATTTTTCACCTATTATAATAAGACGTAATTATATTTATATTAAGCCTATGACTTTAAAAACGTCTAATTTTGATTTTCGAGTTATAAGATAACTAACGAGTAAATAGAGACAGTGTAACTTAGCACAGTAGTTTTAGCTGTTAGGTTTGTTGCGAGTATTCGCATCAGCGTCCGCAATTGCGGAGCTTCTGCATTAAATGGACGTCTGCATTCGCATCTGCAAAAGTAAATGCGAATTTTGATGCAGATGCAGATAATTATATTACACTACTGTTGTGTAAAAACTTTAACAACAATATACCTATAGCATGTAAAATTATCAACATTCTAGAAAACCATCACGAATGTATAGGTACAAATTATGCGAAAAGATTTATTTACAATTTAGGTCGCTTTAAGAAATAATAAAACTAAAACGAGTAAATATGCAAAAACACACTAGTTTCAAAAGAATCGCGTCCGAATATTTCCGCACCGTGGAATGATTTATTCGGGAAATATAAATCCTTCTGGACACAAAGTCAAGTTCATGGTCCCGGGTGGTGGTTGGCAAAGAGCCAGTGGGGTGGTGTAGTGTCCAGTTTATCCTCGTGTAGGATTCACCCAAGGACATTTACTTTTTCTTAATCGAATCGGCTTTTACACATAAACTCTTCAACCAATAAATTCTTTAAATATGTTTTGGTATATTTCGCTTTTACAAAAATTGCCTGAAAACGTTTTACGTTTTTTTACGGAATAAATGTAGATTATTTGTAAAAATACTGCACTTTATACGCTAGAGTATTCTCTCTGTGACACCAACAGTGTTTTCAATATCTCGCATATCCATTAAAATGTGTGTAGAGTGACAGGTTTTCTATCACACGAAATAAAATGATGGTTCCGTAGCTATGTAGTCGAATATCGTTGATAGGCGTAGGTTTAAATCCACCTTTGCCATAATAAGCTTTAGCTTTTAGTGATGGAAAATATTGTAATATAAGTTATCATAATGGTGGAAATTTACGAATGTTTATTTGGTTAGTTATCACTCTCAAATTTGAAAAATTATTAATAAGTACCAGGAAGCGTGTTCTACGGTAATTACTTCTAGGTCTAGTGTATTTGAAATTTTGGACCGTAAAGTTAATTCTTAATAACAAGCGAGTTTATGACAAAAAAGAAACGCGTTTGGTGGTTAAAGTCCAGTCAGTTGGTAGCTGTTATAACCATCCAATGAACCCAGAAGTGATGATAGTAGTTCAGTTTCCTGGGAAAACTCTTACTCAGTCAGCATCATAGATATTTTAAGTGGAGAATCCAAAGCATTACGATCGGTCAAATCCGAAATCTCGCGCAGTACAGTTGCCTAAAGTTGCCCTATTTTGGTAAAGTGTAATTAAATACTAATCCTTGTCAACGCCTTTCAAGGGGGAACCTATAACAGAGCGTTCCATCACCTAAATAAGTATGTGTTATATTCCGGGAAGGTTTATTTACCCTTCGTGGAGTTTGAATGAATATGTGAGATGTTGTTCAATACCCCAAACTTTTCATATGTGCATTGTAACTCTTACTGTAGCTTTCTCGTTTGTAGTAACCGGGCAAAAGTACTCCCTAACTTCTCCGCTATAAGTTTAAACAAATGTATCAAAATTCGGAAAATTTTCCATAGTTCTTGTACTTCTACGAAATTTTATATATTAAATAAACATTATTCATTGGACCAAATTGTGAATCTAAACTATTCTAGAATCCTCAGGAATAGACACAAAACAATTCATTAAAATCTGTTAAGCCGTTTTGGAGGAGTTTAGTCACATACATACGCACAAAAGATTAAATATATATATATATATATATATATATATATATATATATATATACTCTATTCTATATGGCTTTGCTCGCGTTAAATTTATGTAAAAAAAATGTTAAAATAATAAAGTAAGCGGTGTCTATTTAATTAGGTATAAAATATCGAATGTAAAAAGTATTAAAGTAACTTGTCTATGTTCTGTGCCATAATATAAAAAAAGGATAAGAAAAACAATCTGATTAGAATCATTCCAGTGCATTTAAAGATGAGCCAAAAGTAAAGGAATGATCAAAAGTCTTTTTATATTAGTATAGATAAAAAAACCACGTCTTTCTATTTGTCAATTAGCAAGTATTAAAGAACTATACGGAACCCATTTATACATATTTCTTTTTGAATCATAGCTATATTCTCTGGTCAGGTTTATGTAAATATTTTTCTATATTACGTAATATACCTACAAATCATAGTGTCGTAAAAAGCTACTAAGTTACCTTTATAATTCTTAACATAGCAGGTCTCCACCTCGGCCTAAAGCGCAATCACATTAAAAAGGATAACTCAGTAAAACCCTTAATAAGTGGTAAACAGGCATACTATCCGCCTGATGTTAACTGGTCGCCATGTCCTATGGAGGACTGCGATACCAAAGATATACCATGCGCATAACCGACTGTTTAAAATTTCTTTCACGCCCCTCTTGAAGGTACCTGTTCTAAATAAATCTAAATTTCATGGGGAAAACCATACCAGAGACAGCACACTCTAAACAACAAAGGAGAAAAATGTACTCAACTGTTTTACCTTTTCCCATTTATAAATAGATATATAACTATTAACAAATTCTATACTCTTGAATTATAATAATTCAGTCATATCTAAAATATGGGTTGATTTAGTCCCAAAAGTAGAATTACACAAACCTGTATTCAATAGTTGATGGGGTGATCGAGATACTAATATGATTTGTTCGAACTTGTCATGCCGTCTATCGGAGAGGCAGAATAACGTCTTTCAAATTAGCTTGATAACGAGTCAAATATAGTGTTAATATTTCCAAATATTTTTTTTTACTCTTTACAAATTAAACATACAAACACATGTCTATAGATCCTCCCACTAGGAAGATAAGAGTGTTATTACAAAAGGTGATAATGCTTAGTGATTTTTTTTAATTCTACATAATGTCTTTATTTATTCCATAAAATATAGTTTAATGACGTTTTATCGTTAAATGAAAAAAAAAAGAAAAAGCAAAAGAAAACTCATTATGTTTGGCGGAAATGAGACAGGAACGAGACGTGCCCGTTCCAGGGACATTTCCGTAGCTGTAGGTAATACTTCCGGGGCTATATAAAAGCTTTTAAAGCTACTTTAATTTTACTGTTTTTTTTTATAAACAGAAGAATAATACTGAAGAATTGGTATCCTTGTGGATCTCAAGTCATCATTTGTTTTGAATAATAAGTATCTATTGGCAACTAGTTATCATTATCGTGACAGTCAAAATATGTCCACTGCTGGACATAGGACTCCCCCAAAAATCTTAACAACATCTGATCTTGTGTCGCCCGCATCCAGCGGATTCCAGCAACCTTCACTAGGTCTTCGATCCACGTTGGAGGTCTACCCGTGTTGGGTGCTCCGATACGTGGTCACCCATCAAATCATCGGGCCAACAAGGATTATTATTAAGAGGATATGCAGTCGGCGACAAATTTTAAAATAGATATTACAGAAATATATTGCTATTGCGTTGGACCCCGAAGAAAAAACTGAACTAAGATTTTGGCTATGCCTCTACTTTTTGATTTTTATGTTTTTATTTATTAAATTTGTTTGAGCAACGTCTGAAAAGGATGGTAAAAATTGAACATTTTTTCATTTTCAATGGCTCCTACTTTTTACAATAACTAATTTATGGAAAAAATCAAAATGTACGGGCATGGCGGTGGTGAATTTATATAATTTGGTATAATAATACTCACCAAAATGCTATTATCTACAGAGGAAACAGGGGACTACGTTTGTATGGAATAAACGCCGCTAGCATATACTCTTAACATTTGAATTAGGCATATTAAAGTATTGAAAAATATATCGTGTTGAACATGAATTACATTGTAGCGTCTAAAAATTCTATAAATCGGATTATTCATTGAAATGTTATTATTACAAGCTGGCGCAATAAATAATTGATGATATCTTACGGAGTACGTAGGCACATTTATGTTGAGTTAACTCAGTAACTCGCCAACAAATATTCCATTAAGCATTTTATGAAGCAAACACAGGTCAGCGACAGTTCTTCTATGTTCAAGGATTTTAAGGTTGAACAAAGGAGTACAAAGCATAGAAGACTTTATGAAAGTTCCAACGAAACGGTTCGGTTTTATAAATAACCATTCCGATTTACCTAACAATAATTTAAAGCACTATATAAAATATAAACAGGACGCAGTGAAATATCTTCTCATAAATCTCGACATAACCACAAGTTCTACGCTGTTCGCAACCCTAACCACCAAATCGTCGGACCACTAGACTTTCTTTCACTAGACATTTGCCCTACTAGTAATGCACTTTATCCACTGTCATAGCAATTACATGTCTCCGATATAGCCGATCGACTATTCTTTACATTCCTAAAACAATCGCGCAGATAAACTCAACGGACCTGCGAATCCTGTGGTGTTATGAGTGTCCATGGGCGGCGGTGATCACTTACCATCAGGTGACGAGCTGGCTCATTTGCCCCCTATTTCATAAAAAAAAACTCCCAGCTTTACATTGCCCTTTGAGTGAGATTAATTAAACAAAAAATGTTAACTATTTTTCTTATCGATTGAAATGATTTTCTTTAATGAATTTCAAATTTTTTTTAATGAAGTCGGGAATAATATTTCTATCAGTACTCTGTTTATTGCAGGAAAACATTAAGTTGATAATCAATACGAAAAATACTTTGACAAAGCTGGTAAATATTTGAAAATAAACTAATACACAGTTTCTTAATTTCAAATCAGTTTTGCATACTGGCGATACTTCGATTAAGAAATTATAGTTCATTTTAAACAATTTAAAACCGACAGCGAATTAGTACCAAAGTTAAAGGTCGAAGGTTGTAAAAAGTAAAACAAATTTGTGCCGTTACGGTCCAAAATGTGTCTTAAATAAAACTGCTACCGGCTGTACACGAAGAGAAACAAAAGTTTCACAAACTATGTACAGTCGACAGGAATAACTTAAAACTTCGCTGTATCGAATTAGTAACGAACTGGCGAGTGGAAAACAATTACTTGGGAGCGTTTTAATGTGGCAGCACGCTTGGTTTTGACACGGTACTCAAGTCATAGGAGGTGGCGATTATATTTATCTTGTTCAGCGGAATATTTGCAAATCTATAAATATTTCCTTATTGCCAGAGCCAGTAACAACCGATTACAATCGTAGAGAATTTTAGTTCCATCTTTCTGCAAATACATATATTCGATAATAATCTGTTACTTATATGATGGGTGTTGCTATCCACAACTTTTCAATCCAAAGACAATATAATTCAGCTTCATGAATCTTTCATGATGCAGCTTCTGTATCACATTAGAAATAAGTTTAGCATATTAAAAAGTGTAAACACATTTTTATAGCATCTTGCTGGTATACTATGTAGTGATTTTAATTTATTATTCACTAGTAGTGCCCGGTAAGCTTTGCAGTGCCATGAAGAAAAGAAACCTTTGCGGGCGAGTGCAGAACAACCCACCAAAATTTCACAATACTGTGATAAATAGTGTAGGAATACACAGGACAATCATACTAATTCATTTTTAAATATAAGATAATTGTGCTGTATTTGACTACGTAAAATTGAAGCGTTTTTACTTAATATGGTTTACATTAATCTGTCAATGTGACTGCTTCACGCAATAGTATTACGGAACGACTGTCGGTCTGAGGTCTCGGGTTCGATCCCCGGGTCGGGTCAAGTCATATTGGATAGTGATAGTGGCTAGGAAGTGATATGCTCGATATGGCGACAGGCTCGTCTCCTGTCATTTATGAGACGGAACTAAGCTCGGTGAAGTGTGGGTGGTGTAGTTCGCTATTTCACCTCAGCCTAACCCTTCGGGGATAACAGGCGTGAGCTTATGTTATGTTATGTTATGTTATGTTATGTTATGTTATGTTATGTTATGTTATGTTATGTTATGTTATGTTATGTTATGTTATGTTATGTTATGTTATGTTATGTTATGTTATGTTATGTTATGTTATGTTATGTTATGTTATGTTATGTTATGTTATGTTATGTTATGTTATGTTATGTTATGTTATGTTATGTTATGTTATGTTATGTTATGTTATGTTATGTTATGTTATGTTATGTTATGTTATGTTATGTTATGTTATGTTATGTTATGTTATGTTATGTTATGTTATGTTATGTTATGTTATGTTATGTTATCTTATGTTATGTTATGTTTAATGGGTTCAAGTGCATTCGATATAATAGTAAGGAACGTGAATGATAAAATGCTATAAAATTCTATGGAAATTTATGGCAACATAACTACAGTTTTACTAGAGCGTTGCAGCTTTAATATAAGATTGGAAAAAATATCTGCATGACACTAGCAGAATTGTGTAATTTACACGTCATTATTAAAAGTAAAAACGAAAACGCTTCAGCTCCGTTCTTGGACCGTATAAAACTTTAGAACTAGTTCTAACAAGTTACGCACTCGTGTTACGATTCCATTGAGTTTTACCACACAAATTGATGTATGCGTATAGATAAATATTACATGATATACACACTCTTGTACAGAGTTCGGTGTAATAAAAGGACTGTTTAGTTTCGAAGATAATGGGTATTGTCTTCGAAACTACACAATTCTGAACAATGCTATTTGTAAAGTTACATACGTAGATATATATGTTAAAGTTTAATCACAATCTCACCTTACGTTAATTGATGAAGTTAAACAAAACAGAAGCACATATATCACAATCAAGTATAGAGGGCATTAGAGTGATTTCGGGATCTTAGTTTGTCATGTAAATGGGTTTTATTTTTTGTGTTATAAACTAATATGTTTGATTTTGAATTTTGTTGTGTTGGTCGCATTTTACCTGATATATTGTTGCTTCCGTATATAAGTAAGGAATAACGTGTAAAATAATAACCAAAAAAAAAAATACCACCGATTCGGAAAACTGCCCAGTCGAGAGAAGTCGGCAAGAAACTTACAAACACTATACAGTTCATAGTTGCAAAAGTTTTAACGGAAGCACAGAGAGAGGTGTCATTTCCTTACATCACTGTCATTCACATAATCTACCCTATAATAACATTTGGATCTTAATTATTTCAACTTATATTATTTGGTAAATCGGTAGTGGTTTGGAAGCATTTTGTAGAACCTGAAACGATTACCTAAAAACTTGTATATGACTAACTAAGCTTAAAGCATGCGATGGCTAATTGCGTAAATATTAGCTATTAGAAAAACACCGAGAAAATTCTAAATAATAGTTATTCTTTTGTTAGAAATGTTGAAATAATATTTATAGATTTTAAAGCCAAGTGTAAAGATCTTAAAACACATAAATTATAAAAGAACAAAGATTTGGTTCTAAAGAGAGTTTTCTTAGTGAACCCTTGTAGGACCACTTGGCTATTTATTTTTAAACATAAGCTTTAAATAGTAAGAACGTAAGCAAAAAACTTTGAATTACAATAAATACATCGAAATTTCATTGCAAATTTCATATCATTACGTATAAAAGAACTGAGTTACTAAAATAGACACAAAAGAAAAAAATATTATTTGCAAAAAAAAAATATCCAAGTACTTACTTAAACATAATAAATTATAGACAGCTTCAATACAATTAATTTTCTAACACAATCACGAATTTTTACAATGAAAAAATAAAACTGTAAAATCATTTCTTATAATGATTCTTCGTAAAGGATAAAGGCCAACGGTGCGTAAAATGTCGAATCATTCAACGGTGGGAAATATTAATACAGGGAAGCAAGTTATATTTTTATTGTTTCTTATAATGTTTCCAATGTTTATTTAATAAATATTTACTTCATTAAAGTTCATACATTTAATGGCAAATTCCTCCTCGAGATCCGTAATTACAGAGAATTTTTCAAATAAACTCAATTTTAACATGATATCGCTTAAGTAACCGAAATTATTATTTGAACATTAACATTATTAAATTTGTGAAAAGTATAATTATTCTAAGTTAATATTGGAACTTTTGTAGCACATTCTGTGATTTGTGGATAATCATAACAATGTAATTTTTTAAGTTTGCGCGTTCCATATTTAAATGTAGTTAATTTAAACGGGTTTTCACGCGTTACCTTTGCTTTTTTTTCTATCCGTTTCGGCTGGGTTTCACCAACCGTGGTCACGGGCTGACTGGCGGTGCGCAGCGTCGCCTGCTACGTTGAGGGGTATTTTGATGAACTACCCCCGTTTGGTCTTTTTATATTTATTATAGTTACAACACACAACACTAACAGTGTCCATCGACGATGCCTGTGACGATAAATCGCGAACCTTAATATTTTTTAGCACCGGATTCCACGCTGAGGAAAGCCTATATCCATCCTCGTAATTGAAATTTGATGTTTTTTAATTTCAATCGCTTCGCGAGCCATTCTGCGAATAACAAATGAACAACACCGACGAGATGATCCAAGGTTGGTAAGAATATCGTCAGTTTCAGTCAAGCTATCCACAAGACATTTGATTTTGGGACTTTGAAGAAAATTCGTAGTATGTGATCCTCTCTAGTAATGAGAAATGGAAAGAAAAATAATCAGCAAATATCCAAAAGCAACTTTCTTCTAATATGCATATATAGTCCTCTACCTTACCTTATTAAAACTTTTCCAGAAAAGTAAATCAGCAAATACAGTTGCCGTAATATAACAAATATTTAAACAATAATGGTGCAGTAGATAGTGCTGCAGGATTCCGTGTCAAAAATGCGCGGATTCGAGCCCATCTATCCAACTGTAAATCAGCCTGAGCTTTCGGCGAAGGAAAACATCACGAGAAGACCATAGCATGGTGGAAGGGAACTGTCTAATAAGACCATACCTCGAAAACTATCTACCTACCTTTGCGGCGTGGCGTTAGACAGTGAGATGTTATTTCTACGAAACTGTTCACCGCTGCGCTCGAGGATGTCTTCAAGGTTCTGGATTGGAAAAAAACTTGGAATTAACATAAACGGCGAGTACATAACACACCTCCATTTTGCTGATGCAATAGTAGTCATGACTGAGACCGCAGAAGACCTTAGTACGATGCTCGGTGATCTCAGTAGAGCCTCCGAACGAGTTGGTCTTAAAATGAACATGGACTCTTGATATGACATGACGAAAGTCATGTCTCATTAGACATGTTGTGCCAATTCCTATAAAAAGCAGTGACTTTACGCTCGAAGTTGTTGACAGTTATGTCTAGGTATACAATATATACCTGGGATGTTTATCCCAGTCCAGTCCGTCCAGTTAGGTAGATCCAACTTCGAGAAAGAGGTCAATCGTCAAATCCAACTCGGCTGGGCCTTGTCCGGCAAGCATTGACATTTGACAGCATTACAAATAGCTATCCCATTCATACGAAGCTGCGTTAAATATCATACGTTGCCACTCCTGCCATATCAGCTCATAAACCTATCACGATGAAAACCAGTTGATAACTGGATATAGACAGACTATTAAACTAGTAGATCATTGTAATAAAACGATTTTAATTCTAGACCAACATACAGTCTTTGCTAATGAATTCTACTCACTCCTAAGTACAAAAGGTGCGTAACTGATAAAATTGGTGAATCAAATAAAGACTTATATTATCATTGAAGTTTTTTTTCCAAAGATACCATATTTGAGAAGCAGCCGGAAATGTTCATCAAAGACCACTCCAGACAGATGTCATAGGAGCCCCCTATATTTCCTCTACCCTCCTAGCAAATTAATTCGGGTGAAATTTCCAACGCATTCGTTTTTCCTTTGAAAATAATAATAAAAAGAAAACTGCCCGTTCCCTTTTTACCTCTCTCACGATGGAAACGGATCCGGCCGTTTTCCTTTTTGAGTTTTAATGTCGGATGTCAAAATTTACTTGGAGCCATCTCCGGTATTTATTCGTTCTCACGGATTTTATTAAGTTCCTTATCCAAGGAGTCGACGTTTTGCTCGGAAGCTTTATTTTTTTTCTTTCATTTTGTAATAATTGGGCCGTGTTATGCAATATGCGGGCAATGATGGAAGACCAGAATCGAGTTACAACACTTTATTTATCATATCGTTACAATCTTCTGTCTATACTAATAAATAAAATTGATGTGTCTGTTTGTAATGTAAACTTTTTTGTATACTAAATAGATATGAATGTATAAACGATACCAAAAACTCATTTTTTTAAATTTGTGTTTGTCTGTTTGTAACGGCTAATCTCCGAATTGGCTGGGCCGATTTTACCGAGACTTTTTTTTGTAGATAGCCAAAATTACTCCGGGTAACTTAAGTTACTTTTAATTATCCAAAATAATTAGGGTTCCGTGGACAAAAAATGAAACTCATAAAAATTTGAATTAAATCCGTATCAGTGTACGGTTTTACGAGCAAGTGCTATAATTAATGAGAAATATTTTTACTTTATCTTAGTAGTAAACTTTTCTTAAGAAAATAATTAGGGCTCCGTATAAAAAAAAAAATGCCGTGAAGAATATATAAAACACGGGCGCAGCCGCGGGCACGCAGCCAGTATTAAGTATAATATGCCCACACGTTTTAGTTGTTCCACGACAAAAAACTGCTTTGGCGGTACGCAGCTACTAAGTACTGGAATAATATACCACCACCCATCCGTAATCTCTCATCGTCATATTTTATTAGCTTCAAAAGCAAAATTGAAAAACAGTTTATTATTATCACAAGAATCGCACTAAATGAAACATGTGTATATTCTGATCGTAAGACTACATTCATGTTTATTCAGTAGGTTTTTTAATTGTTTAACTGAGCTTTCTGTTACAAAGAGCACGTTATTTTAAAGGAGATATTTATTGTATCATAATAATAGAGCGTATATTTATTACAGCACCTTTATTATTATTAATTAGGTAAATGATAGTATAGTATTATTTATAATAGTACGTCTTATTTGTATTGTTATATGTGTAATTATAATATTTATGATAGTCCGGCCGTGAGGGTACCACCAGGCCCTGAGAGAATATCAGCGCTGTATTGCTTCTAATTGTAGGCCTGGAGCCTCATGCTGAGACAGTGACCCTTTTGACCCCATGCAACACTTTTTTTAACTTTGTTGTATTATATGATAATGCTATTATGGTGAGTTGTGTGTATGTCGAATAACTTTCTTTCTTTCTTTATTAGATAAATATGTTATGGTCAAATCGATCTTTACTCATCATCATTCTCATGCCTTGTTCCCAACTCACTTGGGGTCAGCGCAGTATGATTTCTTCTTCCATACGTCTTTATTATCTCTTTATTAACTCCTTTTTCTTTTATTTTATTTTTTACACTCCTTCCACACATTCTTTGGCCTTCCTCTACATTTCTAAAACTATAGTGATTTAACTTTTTTTAATTTAATTTAAACGAAATACTACGTTTTATAATATTAATGAAATCAAATATCATATCTAAATTTGTAGATTAAACAATGAAAATATATAAACAAAAAATTAGACGTACATAATTTATGTTTCAGGTAGAATGTTCTAATGATTTTTATTTTACATTAAATAAGTGTGTAGGTTACAAAACTATTTTACGGTCATATAATATTATCTTGTACATAGTAGGTATAGTTGTCGACACGAAACGCCTGATCAGATTTACGAAGACATCTGCTAAACAGATTTAGGCGACACCTGATCACAGACACGCAATTAATATCCGCGCAATATCGATAAGCGATTAGCTAGATTGAACATTGATTGAACTCCTAACAAGTTAAATCATATACGTAACTTTAAATCGATAGTGTTACCTACGTGCTCGACCTTTACGCTCTAATGTTGTGATTAAGGTTGTGGTTACACTGATAGCGATTTTCAACTCTTCATGATGCTTTAGATTTACACAATAGTCTATCATTCCCTTTCATATGCTTATGTAACTTGATTGGTCAAAATCTGTATGTATATAGAATAAAGTTGTAATGTAATTTAATTAGGCTATTAATTAGGCCCGATACTTAGACTGAACTAAAAGAAAAGATTTAAATTACACATCATAACGCTTTACCATAGGCCCGTCCATTCATCCATTCAACCGAAAGACGTCCACTGCTGGACATATGTCTCCCCTAAAGATCTCCACCACGACCGGTCTTGCGTCACTCGCATATCGCGGATTCCAGCGACCATATTGTGTCATTCATAAGTGGGGAATTGCTATAACCACCACGCTTGAGAGGTGGGTAGGAGATCGAAGTAGTTTGTTTGTAGTACTCAGAGGATGCTGCTGCCCATACCCTGGTTTATTACTTAGTCGCCTTTTACAACACCCACGGAAAGATATAGGGTGGTACTATTCTTGGTCGGCACCGTAGGGTATTTAAAGAAAAGATGCGAGGGACAAAGGAGTTCAAGTTTTAAAACGATTTCAAATTAAATTTCATTTAATGGTTGTAAATGAAATATCGACCTTTCTACGGCATAATTACTGCACTTAATAATGTGATGTAATTCAAATATTTGTTGTTTTATTACATTTTATTAATCACTCGACTTAGATCTTTTATCCACAAAGCCGTTTTTTTATTCACCGATAATCGTCAACTTGATCGTATTTACATTGGTACTAGAAAAAAATCTGTAACCAGTTACGATAGTTTTGGGTTGCGGGATTTGATTCAACTTCTATTGTAACGGTCTCCGAACGGTGTAACCAGCAAGCCCTCACTATCAATCTCCCCATACTCGAATTAGACAGATGGAATTTCGGGAATAAAATAAATCCAACGGTAATGATCAAAGGTTACGTTTTTGAGAATTGACGAGAAATCACGTAACGTTGGACTGCGACTTACGTTAGGGCTGTCAATTTGTAATAATTATTTTTGGTTTAAATATAAAATACTTAAAGTTGGCAAACATCCTTTTACCAGGAAAGACATCAACATTTATCACTTCGAAACGCCAGAAAAAGACATATTTGAGGTTCGAATCCACTTATCGTGATCTATAGATATAGTGTAGTGAAGCCTGAGCTTTCAGGGAAGGTAACCATCTTGACGAAGCCATAGCTTAGTGGTAGATCATTCTCTAATCATGTCCGTATGATTAGCTACTCTACCACTACCACTCTTAAGTTAAATATCTGTCACCAAGTGATTATAGGTGTGTTCCAGCTTCATTACTTGAGACCTAATATCATTCGGCGTTATGTGTAAAGATCCTGGATCACGTCGTCACTTAATATCAGGTGAAATTTATGTCAAAACGACTAAGCCTATACTGTATATATAAGGGGTTAATATGCGGTTATACATATACTTATCACTATATATTAAAGATATGTGAGGAAAAAATACATAAGATGAATATGAATACGTATGAATGTTTGCCAGAGGTAGAAAATTTGAAAGGCAGAGACGTCTTTACCTAATAGTGCAGTGTGTGCAGTGCACACGGGCGCAGGGTTCTATGGGGGGGGGCCGAGCGACCCGAGCGACACCTATAAAGATACGTCACTCGGGGCACCAACGCTGTCAAAACCCCTGAATATTCGTTCAGCACAGCCCTAGTTAAGTAACGACACTGGTAATTGGATTACACGGCTGATGTATTTCGTATCGCATTCAAAGAGCAAAATCGAAAGCTTTCGTATCCCTAAACGGAATCCGGCCACGACCCTGATTCTAGATAATGGATGAGTTTGTTTTTTTACATACTTTATTTTTTATTTTTAAACGGTCCATCCACTTTAACCCGGTTCACTAAAATGTAATTTATGCGGTTCCCTTTGTATAAATCTTTGAGTATTATGGTATAAGTAAAACATTAGTCACATAGTTGGGGTTTTATAGATAGATGATAGATAGGATAGGATAGATGTGCGATGTGACAAGATTGGATAAAATCAGGAATTAAAAAATTAGAAGAAGTTTGAAAGTGGCGCTAGAGGTAGAACAGTTAAAAGGGAATAATTTGTTGTGGTATGGACATGTTATATTAAGAAGAGAGGAATCGCATGTGGGCAAAATAGTAATGAATATGAATGTGTAAGGATGGATAATGTAGAGGAAGGACAAAGAAAGTGTGAAAGAAGAAACATACTGGGCCGACCCCAAGTCATTTGGAAACAGGGCATAACGATTTATTTTTAATCTTCTCTGGTATTTTTAAGCGAATGATGTAACTTACTAAACAGGGAAAGGGTGCTGGCTCCTAAATTTTGCTGTAAAAACATCGATACATCTTTGGCAACAGGGTCATTGCTACAGAAGTGAACTATAAAATATGCTTGACAACAAATTTTAAACATAGCAAACTTAGCAGTGGTTGTTGGATATGCGGGAGTTAGAAAATGCCCTACCAGCATGCTACGGATTCATTATGAATATGTCTTCCTTCACTTAAAATTTAGGATCATTTAAATATGCTAAATGTATTAAAACCTCCGCCCATCGACACAGTTGCCGACCACAGTATTACTGTATTACTGAGCAATCATCGCTTAAGTTAAGACAGATATTTTATTGAGTACAAGTACCCCGTAATATACGTTAAAATTTGAAAGTAGTCATCGAATTATTCCACAATACCCTCTTATCAACTAATTTGAAAGAAATGTGCTAAAATTTATAAGGTGCAATACAGCCCAAAATAGCAGCGACTACCAAGATAGACCTGGAGCGAATGAGGCTGATGACACCTAACTTCATTTACCACGTTTTTTTTGTTTAGCATTCGTAACTGAGATGGTTTTCGAAATTCTCAAGGTTTCTTGCATACACTTGATATTCGAACGAATCAAGAATCTTTTTATAACAATTTTAGACGTCGAGGTCACGAACTCTGATCTGTCGAAATTATATGTAACACTTATGTAATAAGTACCAACTGGAAACTACTAGAAAAATTTGCAGTGTGTAAAGTGTGCAATGTACAATATATTGTAACATTTTTTCTATTAACAACACTATCCGATGCTACATCGTTTTTTAAACATCGTTTTAGATTTACCAATGATTTACAAATATATCGTGGTTGTATTGTACTGGATTAAGTGATTATTTTATGATTTTGCTATCATTTTAAATGAATACTGTATCACACACAATACACAAAAAAGGAGTACATTAAACCCCCGGACTTACCCGATAGGTGGGACCGACCGATAACCGTGTAAGTAGAATTCGCGTAAGTCGGTTCAACTATATGAATACATATAAAGTATGTTAAATCGGAACTAGAGTCTTTTTTTCACGATATAGGTTTTGTGATTTGACAACAATCTCACTTGGTGTTGAGTGACGATGTTGTGCAGGATGTCGAACACACTAAGCGTAGAGGTACTGGTTCTCAAGTGACGCTGCCGGAACCGCGTATATCCGAATTCGCGTAAGACGGGGTAGCGTAAGTCGGGGTATTATTGTATTCATCATTCTCGTGGTCTGTTCCCAATTCATTTGGGGTCGGCTCAGTATGTTTTTTTTTTATTCCATATGCCCCTATCAACCGACACCTCTTCATTTACTCCTTCTTTTAAATATAACCACTCACACATTCTTTCCACGCTTTCTTTGATCTTCATCTACTTTTCCATTCTTCCATATTCCAGTTCGTTGCTATTTTATCCTCATGCACATTTTCTCTTCTCATAACATGTCCATACAAAAATATATGTAAAAGTGAGCATTGCAATATAGTTAATCCACTTGTGGACATCATCTTCATGGCGTGAAAAGTATTTTCACATCTTAATATTAGAATGGTGGTTATTGTGATGGCTTTTATTACCATGTGCAATGTAAATGGCATTGTTACTTGTGGCGAAAACCCTAGTATTACCCCGTATACCAATTACTACCCTAGAGGAATATTTACTAATAAATTCTCACTTGAATAAAATCATAGACATAGGTACGCAAAGTTACGAAGGATCTTTCTGCAGTATATAACTTTAGTAGACCGAGAAGGTCAAGAGAACGTTTTGTGACGTCAGTGATAAAAATATAACTTTTTAACAAAATTTGATTATTATTAACTATAGCAATAAGTTACTTACATTAGTTATAAAGATACATACATTTTATTCGTTATAGTTTACAGAAGTTTAAAGTTTGTATACTTTTTCGGTCGCGTTATATTTTGATAATCATTTCAAACGTTGTTATGTATTTAGTGATACTACTTCCCCTTCTTTCGAAGTGAGTGACTAGTCTTTTGGCTTAAATGGCCTTTACAGCTTCGCTAAGATAGAGGCTAAAATGGTAACAAATGCAAGTCATCATTATCACAATATTACGAATCTCTGAATAATTTTACTATAATAGACCATTAATCGAATATTGTATCGGTTGATGTGAGAAAGCTCACAGATGCGAATTTTCTATAGGTCTAGCTAAAATAAAAAACATTAATCTGCCATTTCGAAATTATTTCGCTCGATCCATCAGTGAGCGATGGGGATAGCTCTGCGCTTATTTTATCCGGATTAGACCAGATGACGGATAACCGGGCGGGTGAAGGTAGATGAATAATTATTTTTACCGTTAAGTCTCCTAACACAGCTTTGAAATTACTTTCTGATTTTTAAGAAATACATTTATAGAGGTAACTTTCGTTGAGAATTTTGTCGGAAATACTTTGACAGACACAAAAATGTGGGACAAGAGAAGTTCTGCATAATAATTATGAATTACGACCACAGCACAGCACAGCACAGCAAGTTTAACTTTGTAATGTTTCGGAGTCATTAAATGTATACTAAGATGTTGAAATGTTATTTCGTGGCCGGCATGACATCGGTAACTGGTAAGGTTTGCCCATTAATCACCTAATGGTTTTTTTTTTCAAAATGTAGGCCCCCTTTTTATACTATAAAAAATTACACGTGATTTCTTACTGCAGTGGCTCCTTCTGATGTTTTGTGATCTTTTTCAAAACCTAAGGGTCTTTTGAGTCTCATGTGAACGAAATCATTGATGATTATCAGGCATTATATAGTCACTTTAACGTACTGCAATTAAAAAAAAAAAGAACAGTACGTGATCTTTAAAGGTAAAAAAGGACAAGGTTAAGAAAGTAAGCTCATTCTAACTCGTTTCTGATGCCTTTGAAGCCATAGGATCACTATCATTTGAAAGAGGTCAAATAAAGTATAACAGAAAGGAAAAAATGAATCGAACAATAAAATAAGAAACACAACGTAATAAATACCAGCTGATGCGTAAACACAAAGGAAACACGTTCTTAGTCCATAATTGTATAGAAATCTCTGAGCCGCCATACCTTTTAGTTCGACGAGTGTTTACAGTGTACCGATCGTGATGGATTACATTCTGCGTAACCCGGCGACCGCTTTCCATGATTTGTAAAGGTATAAAATTTACTAGAAGTGATCTGATCGTACATTTATTTGAAACGACTCCAACGGCACTGAAATGTAGTCGCTCACAATAGACCTAATAAGACCGCTCAAGGTCATTCAAAAGGTAATGGAGATGGCTATGTGTGGAGTTTCATAGTGCGCTTGAACCACGAATGAAGAAGTTCGCAGTAAAACCTAAACAACCGATATTACCCGAAGAATTACCAAACGAAAGTGGCAGTGGGCTGAGCACATTACCCTTAGAGGCGATGACTGGTGGGCCGAACGGATTCTTGAATGGGTACCGTGCTATAGACAAGTCCTCATATAACATTAAGTGAGATTGTGGTGAAAAAAATTGGGCCTTAAATTTATACCTCACGGGACACTTGGAAGACTTGGAAAATTAAAACCCTTTTATTCAGGGTAGATGAGTCGATTTGACTGCCAATACACGTCAATATATGTTTCACATTAAAAAAAAAAAACAATTTTAATAAAAACTAGCTTTGTTTTTATTGCGCCCACGTTTTTTATACATATATTTTTCACTGCATAATATAGTTTTTAAACGGAACCCTAAATATTCAAGCGCTTGCCGATAAAACTGTGCATTGAATCGGATTTTATTCAAAGTTTTTATGAGTTTTAATTTTTTACGGGGAACCCTAATTCTTTTCGAAAATTCAAAGTACACTAAGTTACGCGGAGTAACTTTAGCTACCTACATACCAAAAAAAGTCAAAATCCGTCCCGCTGTTCCGATTACCTGCAATAAACAGACAGAGAGACCGACAAAAATTTAAATATCGTATCTTTGGTATAGGTATTTCATATACATTCATATGTATTTAGTAAAAAATTGACATTTTGATGTAACAAACAGATGTTTATTTATAAGTATAGATGATTCTTCTAGAACATTTTAAATCAAGTATCCTATCTCGCAGTCCCAGTCCCGTGCGGGCTTTTGATAAATGCGCATTCGCCGGTTTTTATTTTAATTCAGTTTGTTCATTCAAATTGGATATTTATTTATGTAAAATCAATTTAAGGCGGTCGCTATTGCTTTTTTAGGAGTTTGTTGGGAGATTATGGGAAAAAATTACATGTGTTTTGTAAATTATTCGCATACACCAGGCATACATTCGATATATTATTTTCTTCAATTGGGTTCAGTTCCTTTTTTATCCTAATTTTGTCGAGAAAAATCGGACCACATAGGTCAGAGCTCTGCTTAGATTCTAAAGAAGGAATGGGCCCGACTATTCCAGCATCCTAGCGTAGATGTAGCGGCCGCAGAGGTCAAAAGCCTTCATTTGGCGGCCTAGCACGGAGACAGCATGACATCGCGACCTTCAGACTGACAGATGTACACTCGGGACATGGTTTTTTATAAGTTTCTTATCTCGCATAAGCCGTGAGTTTACGGCAAGCTACCATTATTATGACTATGCTGAAGATAATGTGCAGCAGACAGTAGCTGACTATTCTGCGTGGGACTTAGCAAGCCACGCTCTAGTCACAACGGTAGATCTCAATCTGTCACTCCCGGAACCAAGATGCGAGCAAGTAATTATCGTAATTTCAACTAAAATAACAGTTTATAGTAAATATTTCATTAATAAGCCCATTTCTATACCTAATGAATGAAATTGAAGTGTCTATTTGTAATGTCAAAATATTTTGTTTACTAAATAGATATGAATGTTAATACGATAACTATACCAAAAATACATTTTTTTTTTCTGTCTGTTTGTTTGTTGCGGGTAACCTCCGGAACGGCTAGACCGATTTGGACGGAAAGTTTTGTAGTAGATAGCTGAAGTTAATCCGCGTAACTTTTACGGATATTTTAGAATTTCGAAAATAGTTAGGGTTACGCGTAAAAAAATTCATACTCGTGAAATAAAATTCGATTCAATGGACAGTTTTAAGGGCAAGTGTTTGAATTTATGAAAAATATTTTTATATATCTTATTACTAAAAAAATGTAGGAAAATAAATAGTTCCGTATAAAAAAAATACGTATGCAGCGCCGTACACGTGATAAAAGTAAAACTGGAAAAAAAGAATAAGAGATATTTAGTGAGTGAGAGAGAGAGAGTATCTCAAAGAAAAAGAATAATATATAATAAAAAATTAAAAGAAATAAATATATAAGTTCGCTATTTGTACTCTCACCACGCGCAATAAGTTTATTTAAAAAGAAAATCGTTAATATACTAAATAGAGGAGTTTATTGCAGTGAAGTGTTTTACCTTTTTCAATTTATACATATATAGATTAAAAATAAATACCGCTCGTTGGTAAGCTCATAACTTGAAAAAGGTTCGACTGATTTTTCTAATTATATTTTTTTTGTTAATTTTCTTAATAGCCAGAATGTGATTCTTTACGGAAAGAAAAAATGGAAAATTTATTCGGGAAATTGGTGAATAAAGGAAAAACTGAATGTGATATTTTTTTTTGGGTATTTTTTAATGAACACGGGACAGCAACGTATAATTTTGTCGGATTTAGTTTTAAAATATTGTTTTTAATATATTTCTCATTTATAGACAGTCGATTGGTCTAAATTAAGTTTACTCGTCTTTTCTTGGATTCGATTTCACTTGTTAGTAAGTGTGAAAAGATGATAATTCATTAGTTACCGAACGAAACAAACTCCACCTACAACACTTTTATTAAAAAAAAAATTTATTAATTTAATAAAATAATATTGAAAACTTATAGCATATCAATCGCTAATTAACATAAAATTTTATCAAAATCATTCAACCCGGTTTTCGGTTGAAGCCGAAAAGATTTTATTCTTAATTATCCTAACAACTGTCCTTATTTTACCGGAATATATTTGGCTGATTTGAATGTCAAAATGACTCACTATGTCAGGTTTTACGCTTAGCGGTGTGTGGCACCCGAATCTAACTGAACTTATAACATTGACTAATTACTTCGTGGCAATTAAAATAATTGTTTGATACAATAATTCCCGTTTTCATCTGAGAGCTTCCTTCGAATTCTCGAGCAATTAAGTAATTACATAAAGAACGCTACTGACGACTCAACATTTAAAAAAAATGTAAATAAAATGTCTGACGCAGCTGAAATTATTATTAAGCAATATTTTAATGAAGTACTATGATTGTGCTAGCGGCTTCGTACGTGAAATAAGTGTGATTATTTCGAAAAACTGTAGCGATACTTAATCTGAAATATTTGTATGTTTTATATTATATTAACCTGAAAATTTCTTCTAAATCGGTTAAGTAGTTTCGCAATATGTGTATTGAAATGCGTATATATTTTGTAACTGATTTATCGTACACTTATTATCTCGTGCCGCGTTTTGTCACGGAACAAAATAAAATAAAACATAACACAAATCCGTCATTTATATTGTTAGTTATAGTCGCTAGTTCATATCAAAATTTTAATTAAAAGCATTTTGTATTTCACCTGAACTCTCCAATTTCCTTTACAACTTTTGTAAGTGAACGAATCTTATTTGATCTACTGAAAGCGTTTATAAAAATATTGCTCGCGCTATTTTAAGTGATAAGTATGCACGAACAACATCTTACTTTTCTAATTATGTATAATAAAATTGAGATATACTTTCTGCATTTTCGTAAATGATACGAAAGGTTAAATTCTAAATTATAGTTTTGAAACGTGGTTACTGACGGTACGGTAGGATATAGATTTCTCAGTCAACATGCTGTACCCTACAAAGATGGAGGAGTTAGGTTAGTATGGCAAATGAAATTTGGCAAATTATCCGAAAAAAACTTTCATACATGATCAAAGGCTAGTTATTATGTCGCATTGAATAGGTATGAAGTAGAGAGACATATCAATACACTAAAACAAGTTTTAAATCTCCACGAGTAAGTCATACAACATGTTCCCTAGTGAATGATAAGATCTTATTTCCGTCTGCTGGTAATATACGAAAAAAGTTTTATAAAAATATCCCTCTTTGGCAGTATATATATTTAGCTTCTATAGTTTCTCATAAGAGTTTATATATAAATTTACCAGCTATAGGTAATGAGGTCACAGGTTCATATCTGTACGAGAGTATACATACAATTCATATTATTAAAGAGTCGTTAACACGCATTTCATACCTGTAGTTTCATAGGCATCTACAAAGTACGATGACCGCATAACTTAAAAAAAAATTAAATTATTGTTTAGTTTCGTTTCAATGTTTCGTATTTTGTCGTATTCAAGTATCTAATGGTTTTTTACTGACCTAGTTTTATTTGTTAGATTATGTTTTTTTTTTCCTTTACTACCAGATAAAGTTACATTCGTGTTACCAACTATGTTACAAAAAAAACCTGGTAACTGAATATAGAATTCCTTTAATTAGCATTTCGTATACGGATAAGCTGTATATTTTAAATTTCAAACCGAAAAATCTCATATGTGTAAACTAGACGCCCCGTGGAAGTATTATATTATGTATGGAAAATTTTAGTAATTTTTCCCTTTTATCAGCAATAGTAAAGCCTTTACCCTTCCAGCCATTACTACATATGAACAGACATCATTTAAAAAAATGAAGATCATTATGTAACTTACGTAGTCACTGTTCAGAACCCCCATATCATATGCCATCAAAAATAAGCGTAGACACCCCCTCCCTCGGTGATACTTGATCGGTTTTCTATTCGTTGATTTGATCATTTTAAAACGAATCGACGAAGCCGATGGCAAGAGCTAGTCGAAAATAAATATGAAGGCTCAACAAAACACAATGTCAAATTCGAATCCAATATCCCGCTCAACACGTGAATCCTTTATTTCCTCCAGTATACGCAGGTCCGCGTTATGAATTCGAAACCTTACTGACAGAGTTTCTTATTAAATTTGACACCCGTTATAGACGATCCACGGGAGGGATAACTCGACAATACTAACCAAATAATGTCGCATTCCGATTTTTCGATTCTTACTATTTTATCGATACTCGATTTTATTTTCACTTTAATATTTATTTTATTCTCGTCATGGTTCATGTAAAACTTACAATCCAAAATGAGTTAAAAAAATAAGTTCCAAGTAATATTAAGTTTTATCCTAATCCTATTTAGCACACCAAACATTATCCTGTAAAACTACCAAGAACAGCTAAAAATCGAAGAGATCGAAATGACTTCATGCGCTATGCATTGCGAAATTAAAGTGGCGGTGGACGAGGCACATTACTTGTAGAACCGATGCTCAGTGAGGTAAACCCCCATCAAGGGGGTACTAACAACCTGGTGAAGGATACGGAATTCCGCTGGATGCGTATGGAGCAAGACTGACCGTCGTGGAGAACTACGTCAAGCAGTGGATGTAGTTTGGTTGACATGTGGATGATAATGCTACGCGTTATCTTTACTAATACTATAAATTAGTAGATCGAGCGTACAGTTCATTGTTATCTTTTATCGGTAAAAAATTCCTTTAAATATGTGAATTGTAATCGAATAAATTACGAACGAAACATTAATTTCCAATCGAGAACTATTAGTAAAGTAACGCACAGGTTAACGCAAACGAAACGTTCGTACAATAAACAATGGAATATTGTTGCGGAATCTTTGTAGCATACACTGCAAAGGTAAGCTTAAGTTCTTTAGTAGAAAGAACTCCTTTCCATATTCCGTTCAAACATCTCTTCAGTAAAATAGTCACGCTATGTTATGATCTAAATAAAATGGTCATTCCCCACTATAATCTTCATTATTACAGATCGTTACTCATTTTTCGACTTTTTATTGAAGATATTTAGGCTTTTCCCTTTTTTTTTTTTCATTATATCTTTATTGTTTTACACACTTATCCCAATTATTATATATAACTGTTAATTACTATTGAATTATTCTATTTCATGGTATATTTTTCTTCGTGAAGTAACACGATGAAAGTTTCATATTTAGTATTTTAATTTGCTTCAGTTTCCCATAGCTACTTCATGCCAATTTTTTTTTAAATGTGTCTAAAAATGTAAAATGTTTACAGCGAAGTCTAATGACGATCATCGGTTGTAATAAATAAATATATCTTCCGCATTAATTTACTAATCAATAGGAAATTTCAATTTTAAAAAACATATTTCAATTCTTTATTTCTTACAAACAACTGATAAAATATAATAATGTATAAAATATATCAATTACCAGGTATGTGGGTCATAAAAAACTTCAATGGAAAATCAACTCTCAAGCTTAAGAGTTAAGTCATATATTGTCTAAACTTTACAGCTGGAGGAAAAAGTTGAGGAGTGGTAAAAATACTGTCATAAATTGTCCTTTAGTTCTAGTAAGAATGATTTACATGGAACTTTTGTATATAGCGGAGTTTTTGGTGATATTATATTAAGCATGTCTGTAGAAATGTCTTTAGAAATAATTGAGGTTTTGAATTTGGAAGCGACGATAGTTTAGTTATGCCGTGTTTTGAACGAGGGTCATTCCACAACTGGAAGCTGATAACCAATCCAGTGTCAACCCTCAAAAACAGAAAGATCTAGATTTTGGTGTCCTACCCAACATCACATAATAACTTATACCTGACAAAATACTGATGTGTGACATAATGTAATATTGCCATTGGAAAAAAAGGTTAATACGAAACCGGTTTTCAATCAAAAATGTCTCATACTCATGTAATTTTGCGTAAAAAAACCCGTTGTTCAATAATTGCATATAAATATGTAACATGAATTTTTTTTTAATTGAACCGAAAGAGGTTCACTCCTGGATATTGGTCAACTGGTCAACCCTAAAAGGGGGGAGGATAATTGCCATAATCACCACAATTGGCAGGCGGGTTGGCGACCACAGTCAGGTGATTGTGGTACTCGGAGGATGCTGCTGCCCATCCTCAGGTTTATTATTATCCCTTAGTAGCCTTTTACGACGCCCACGGGAAGATATGGGGTGGTACTATTCTTAGCCGCCACCGTACGTTAATCTCTACAATAAACACCCTTAACTTAGAAATCTATCACCAAACGACAAAATAACTGCACTTTATATGATTTTAATCCTAAAATAAGAAATATCGATAATCGTCATCATTACTGCATCTATCACAGCTAAAGTCTCTAAGTACTGCATTTAAACTGGCTGATCCCTAAATACAACTTGCCTAAACATGTCACTATATGAAGGGGGGTTTACACCATGTGCATAGTGGTAGCCAAAGCCATACATCTTTAGAAACTTCAACAAAATTATCACTTAACACCAACCGAGATTCCATCCATTCAATCAAAAGGCGTCCATTGCTGGACATAGGTCTCCCCCAAAGATATTCACGACGACCGGTCTTGCGCCACCCGAGATTATAGTCATGTTACTATGTAATCAAGATCTTGATTTTTTTTAAAGTGAAAACTTATTTAGCGGTTTAAGCGATTCTCGGTAGGGAAGAAGCTTATAGATTCGCGTTATCAATGCTATAATGTCAGCCGTCTACATGCTACAGTATGTCAAGTATAAGATGGCGTAAGTCCTGGCGCTCAGACATAAGTATTAAATTGTGAACTTACGCAGTATGTTTTGATTATTAATAGATATAGAAACCAGACAAATATTAGGTTCTGTTGATAATTTCAATTAACAATTTATACAATTTTAATTAATCATACTATAATTTAAACATTACAAGAACAATTTTTCTAAAGTTTCGTGTTTTTATGTCCATGGCTTTTTAGTTTTTTTTTTTTGAGACTTGATACTATACTGAATATCAGCTTCTATTAAACTCCATAATGTTTAAATTATTTAAACATTATTTATGTAACGAAACCTAACTATAGAATATATCTATTATCTAAAGAAATAATCATAAAAATCGGTTCAGTAGTTTTTGAGTTCCAAATCAATTAACAGACTAGATATTAGATAGACTAACGTTTACTCCATATATATAATATTTTCTTAAAAATATACTCATTGGTACAGACGTGTAAACATATATGTCACGTGTCCCGAACAATACTCGCGTAAAAATAACATTCGTTTTAAAGAGATGACAATTTGACATATTAAAAAAATATATACGTACATATTTTATGTTATGATTCTTTATTCTGATTTAAAACGTCTTTTACACTCGTGTTTTCCATATAGTATTTTTCCAGCGGCACGTGTCATTGCGTGTGAGGATATAAGGATAACAAAAATGTCACAGTTTGATATTTCACGATAAAGTAATCAAATTCGGTGTTTATTTGTAGAGAATAGCTTATTTTTTTTATTCCGTATAGATCTCTGCGCTTTCACCACAATCTTACCTGATGCTAAGTGTTGATCTAGTTCGAATGGTGAACACACTTACCCCAGAAATACTGGTTCTCAAGTGATGCTGCCGGAATATACCTATTGGTATATGGCGACAGGTTTTCAAACTTGAGAGAGTGGTAGCTAGCTACCCAGGCAAATACCCTAACACCACGCTACGGTTTCCTTACGATGTTTTCATTCACCAACATTGTAGGCTGATTTTCGAGTTGGAAAGGTGGGCTCGAACCCGCGTTCATTGACACGAAATCCAAATGCACTACCAACTAAGCCATCGTCACTTGTTACTTAACATTAGGTAAGATGTAATAAGCCCTCAGCCTGTATAATATAAATAAGTATTATACGTTATCAACCATTGCCAAAGAATCCTTATTACTTTGACTTAATACTTGTCTTTGGTTCAATGAACATTAAAACATACATTAAAACAAAAAAGAGGTCAAGTAATCTGTACTTATAATAAAAGACTAGCGAGACGAAATCTCTACATTGAAGATATGTGAGCTAAATACTATGCGGGGCTTCAGAGTCGACTAGAGAAAACATTTCGATACTATAATTTTTTTCGTCTGTCTGTCTGTGTATTATTTTTTTCGGCAATTACGCAAAAACAACTGAATCTAATTCGAAGAAAGTTAGTAAAGATATATATTGCACATAGACCGAAAACATAGGCAACTTGCAAATTGTCTGAATTCCAAGCAGGTAAAGCTGCGGGCACAGCCAGTAATACATAAAAGTACACTTAACACTTCAAAAAGTGCCTCGATAATCTCATAGAAACGTGCCTTAATTTGTCCAAAGGTTACAAAAATGAGCCTTCTCTATATTCTAGAGGTGTTTTTAGAGTGGGTCCAAGTGCCGCCCTCTGAGAACGATAGTGAGCGCTTCTTACACTGGGAGATGTGAATTGTGCTGCGTTTACTTAGAGAGTGTTTATTAGCAAAATATCAAATCACTTGCATCGATTATGACATCATGTTATTTTGAATAATTAACAGATGCTTTCGATGATTTATGGCATTAATTATAATATAAATATTGCATAGTAAGGCATTATCGAATGCTCGTTAATATTTATCTACAACTCTGTTGCCATAGTATATTTTGTCACTATGTTCTAACTACAGATCTAAATACTTACACTTGGGAGCAAAATTTTGAATGTTTTAAAATCGATTTCTTAAACATTTGAAAATTGATGTAGTTGACATATAAATAATGTGTTAAAGAACAAATGTTCTTTTTAAAAATAAATCCTATTTAAATTACTTAAAGATACATAAACATCACTTGAACTCATTAGATTTATTTTTACATCGATACATTTACAATACATTTTGCTTTAATCTACAATGTAATGCAAAGTTTAAATGACTTATTTCTAAGAATCAACTAAAATTATTGTGAAAATCTAGTTCAGAATTACCAATAAAATAAAATTACTTGTACTATAAAACACAGTTACTTGTACGAGTAACTAAACTGATGTGATGCGACTCGGTCAGGTAGCCGTGTCGATTTGTAAGTAACACTTACGTGACGTACATTCACGTCCCACTGTGTCGGACATATTGATCAGCGATGGGCATTGTACGGTAGCGTATGGACCTAACTGGAACTAGTCCCCTAGAGAAACGATCCTTTTTAGACCCTCGTGGATTTTCTACAATTTGGTTTGGAGTGTCCTTTTCAAGATTTTTCGTTTCCATCTTCTTTTCATTTACAGAAACGTTAAAACACATTGTCTTTACTGAAAAGATTTGTAAAAATATATCGTGACATCTCATTTTGATAGTTTAAGGTATCTACTTATTAAACACTAAACACAATCCAATGAAATAAAGACCCACTGACTAAACACCAGAAACTCCCGATAAGTTCTACGTCGCGAAAATCCGGGTACGCTTTTGCATTCTTCCGTAAAACAATGTTAAACTAAATTTTTACATATGTAGATATGAACCAATGAAGTCTTTCTCTAAGGTTAAAAAGGAGTTATTAGAGCACACATGACCAAAGCGAATCTTATTAATTTTCCAATCTCAGAGCTACACGTTGTAATAGTAAATCGAAGACAACAAAAAGTTGCAAAGGACTAGACGGATTAACTAGTAAGGAAAAATAATATCAGTGTCCAATGAGGTAAGGTCCAATTGGATCAGAATGATTTAACGGCAGAAATCTAGAAAACTGTTTAAAGGAACTCGGGAATGAACTTTAAATACATCTTTATCTCAATGTAATGAGGCGAAATCACAATTAAGCAATATTATGTTCGTACTCTTATGCTTTCTTCTCTCCTCTAACTAAATCTGTCGCTAAGTACTTATGCCTATATACAGATAGCAAAATTTAATCGACCTTTTTGTGTTACCGTGTTACTTTTTTTATTAATCCATCCAGTCAACCATAAGGTTATTGGGCATAGGTCTCCACCAATAAATGGGGGAAAGCCATAATCACTACGCTTGGCAAGCAGGTTGGCGATCGCAGCAGGTGTTTTGGATACTCAGAGGATGCTGCTGCCCATTCTCTGGTTTTTATTCCTTAGTCGCATTTATGACACCCGTTTTTATAACTCTTGAAGTCGCTACTAGCGCGATACAGTGACACTGGCCATGCATCAAACACTACACGCACAACACTACATACACACTCTCGCACATAACACGCAGGTACATAGATCAAACAGGTTTAGCTAGGTACAAATTCCGCGGAAATTTTATGACTTAGGTAGCGGTCAATCCGAGGTTCGAACCTTTTTGCTAGTTACCTTTTGCGGCTGAGTGCCTTCAGCACTCGCCCCCAAAGTTACGGTGAAGTTCTATAGGCCCTTCTGGTCAATAGCATCAGCTAGTTTAGAGTAGAAAAAAACCCACGGGAAGATATAGGGTGATACTATTCTTGGCCAGCACCAGATGGCCCTTTTTAATCCTGATGATATTTTTACCAACATTTTATGAAGAAAATATACCTTTATATAATTTCACTAGCAAGAAAATCGATAGGTTTAAATAACTGTGTATAGAGTAAATGGAGGAAATTAATTTACAAAGCACTGGGATAATACATAACAAAACTTTAGTAATCCTGCACGTTGGGTAAAGGGCACAAACTATAGAGACTAGCTGGTTTATTTTGACGAAAGGTTAACGTAAGCTTATATCAATCCAATCTGGTATAGTGGCCTGATTACTTATAATCACAGCTTTGACTACTCCTAATGACAAACTAGTTGATAAAACCAGATGAATATAGGTAAGCCGATATACGTCAGTGCTAGCATGATCTTAGCGTTACAATTCGCAAACACAAAGCTTCATGGGTCATTTTTAATCCGTGCTCTTCAAAATATATGTATTATGTCGTTTAATAGTACTTCTTTTATTGATTAAATGCTGTTGACCTAAAGGAGCTTGACTACTTCACTAAACTTATAGACTGAGCGCTAATGAACGTCAAAAACTACCACCGGTTCGAAAAACAACTCAGTCGAGAGGAGCTGACAAGAAACTCGAACTTTTTTTTAAAATATAAATTATAGAATTCATAATGTTTTTACAGGAATTGTTAAGTTGTTGAATTGTAATTATAAAGTGTTACGAATCTCGGCTTATGCTGCTATTTGTTTAAACAAAACTGCAGAATTTGTCTTAGCTTGACTCTCCAGCTTGTTACATAGCAGAAAAAGGTCCCTTATACTAAATATCCATTGTCCTGGAGATGCGAGTGCAAGCAGTATTAGTTATCGCGATAGCAGAAGATGCGCGAGCTACCCTAACTGGATTGGAGTAACTTTTATGTCGCTGTTAGTAAATTTTTAAGTTTAAGTATCATTGCTATCAATCTGTAAACTCCATAAAACAATATTACAAGGAAATTTTTTTGTACCAAGAAACAATGTAAAAAAATATTTACTGCCGCCGTAAAGAAGACCTCCTGTTCTATATTTTCTGTGGCAAGGGTTCACACATGGTTAATTTCACTCAAATACAACAGTTTCAGGGACGTAGTGAATTATAACTTATTATTGTTGTACTAAATATTTTAATACAATAAAATTTTCAACTTTATTACGATCAACAATACAAATCGGGTTAATCGTGTTTTGTTTTTTGGTTTCTAGTCGTGAAAAATATTATGAAATTCCAATAATAAAATATAATAAAAATACTTTATTCAGTTTAGGCCCAAGGCGCTTATCAACGTCAAAATACTACAACCGGTTCGGAAAACAATCCAGTCGAGACGAGACAACAAGAAACTCGATCTGGTTTTCTTTTGTACATTATGTAAGTGTTTTTTTAAAATAAAACTATGCAATTCATAAGAATAAAGTAGTTTATAGCGCATGCACAGAGCGGGGTATCACTTCCAGATATCAGATTCCAGATAATAATCCAACTTAACCCTTTCAAATTAAAACTACCTTAACATGGTGACTAAACTTATTATCCGGAAAATCAGTAACGTGCTTTGGTACCATATTGTAGAATCTAACATTATTATTACCTAAAAAACTTTTATTAGTTTTATTGAGTCAAGGCATGAAACAGCCAGTTTTTGTTTGTTTCTAGTATTTAGATTATGCTGGCCGTTTACAGGGTCAAGCTTATCTATTATAACTTTTTGCGGAGATTTATTAAATTATTGGGATATTATGTATTGGGAGGGCGAAGTTAAGACATAATTCCTGAAATTTATTGTTTAGTGATTCGTGAGGTCCTATATTGTAATAGTGAAGTAATTAAGTACAAAGTTTAGCAATAATATGTCCAGTTTTACATAGTAAAGAAAGAGTTTATCGGTTAGCGAATAAAACTTAATAACATTGAATTACATTTTATTTACTTCTATATCATCATTGTTCCGATGATGGTGTGCAGTTAATTGTGAGAACGAATCCCAACTATCCAACTCTAAAAATCAACCTGAGCTTTCCGTGAAAGAAAACATCGTGGGGACACCGTCAAGTTTGAACACCTGTTGCCAAGTAACAACTGGTGTGTTCCGGCAGAATCACTTGAGAACCACTACTTCTAGGCTTAGTGTGTTTACCATCCTGGACCATATCGTCACTTAACATCAGGTGAGATTGTGATAAAAGCACTGAGTCATACCGTGTAAAAAAAAAATTTCATTACTTTCTTCATTTTCTTCTAAAAGGGTTTATTACACATACATAGATAATACAGTTATAATACAGTGAAGTGTTTGGGAAAAGACCTCTGTACACAATCGCTAGTAATTTCTAAACTAAGTTTCTATGATATTATTTCTTAGTTTATGGTCCAAGCATAGACTTAGTAATTTTTATTCAAGTTTTAATTACTTTTTACTAATATAATACGAAGTAGCTAAATAACAATTTGTTGGTTTACAATATAATTAATAATCAACCACAGTATTTAGTAAGGGCAGGTACTTATAACTTTTTTTTTTAAACGAAGAATTGTTGGTACGTCGCATTTTTGTGACGTACCGCACGGGGAGTCAAGTTGATTACGTGCGTGAGTCGACATGTGCTTTTGTGGAAAACGGCGGTGTATTAATGAATTGAATGATTGTTTATTGTTTGTTTAGTTGTAAGAACATAAGGAACTAGTGCATTATAATAGTTTAGGGCCTTATTGTTGTAATTATTGAACATTTGAGTATAAACGTTTTTACCGGAGTGTTCGAGAGTGATCGTGACGAGCCGCCATCTTTGGATGTCAGGTGGTATCACGGTTACACATTACTCACACCTCCTATACAAAACCTACACACTCTACTTCCAAGGCATTAGTCTCAACGCCGGTGTGGGGTATGTAGGCTTATTTTAGCGCTGTGGTAGCGCACGCCTGTTACACAAACGCATCGTTCTACCGTCCGACAAATAATATTAATCGTATAGCGGACCCAGCGCGCGTTGTTGGATGCTGGTGGGAGTGCGTTCAGTTATGTAACACACAGCATGAGTCAAACTAAATGTAATTAACAAAAATACAATAATTACTACAAGAAAATATATTATAGATACTAACTGACGAATAAAAAAATATTAGGGAAATAAATAAATAAAGTCAATCAGAAAGATTATCCGTTACGATAAAATTCAAACTCATAAAGCCATAACTTTAAATCTATATGCAACGGTATCTCATTAAAAAGAATAAATACCATATTTCTGGAATATTCTAACATTAATTCCTTAATTAATTAAGAATTTGTGAGTAATTAATTCCAATGTCTGCAATTCATACTTATAAGCAAAGACATATTATAAGTCCAAAAATGTACTATTTAGAGTCTTCGAAGAAACAATAATTTATAATTAGTGGATTTTAAGGGTTCAATTAGGAATCGCCTATGACTTGGACCATACGATTCAGCGAAGCTCACCCCGGGGCGACGGTTACACAGTATCCTAAACACTAAAATGCACTCAGAACCCACTTATAACGATGGGCCTCGACCGACTTCGATATAACCATACAAATATATGTAACAAGCAGACGTATCTTTGATGAACAAACTTGCCTATTATTGTTGCTTTATATATTTTTAACATAATAACGTCCTATAGGTAACTTTTTTATTGTTTAATTTATTAACATTAATATGTATATTATTATTATTAATTTCAAATCTTTTACATTTTCTTGATGTTTTGATGCTATAGTGATAGAAATTTTATCAGGTGGACAAAATATTCAAAAACTGTTTCCTAATTTTTTTATTGACAACACTTAACTTAGCAATAATTACTAAAGAATTACAGTTAAAGTTAATCAAACAGAAAGCAATGTCTTGAACTGTTTTATGTTTACCTAGTCATATAAAGATATCGTGAGAAGATCATAGCATAGTGGTAGGACATGTTCCAATAGTAACTTATAATGTTCCTTCGTAACTATTACCCTAAAGTTTGAAAGTTTGTCACCAAACTTTCATAATTCCAACAGCATCAATTGAGATCCAGAGCACTTGTATTTATCTAATTTTTGAGTGTTTACAATCTTGAACCACATCCGCACTTAACATTAGATGAGATTATGCTCAAAATGATTAAAAATCCACTGCTGGGTAAATTGCTCTTCCTAGGTGAAGGAATGAGTTTAACAATCAAATTACCGCATGACATATTAGCGGTTCCAAACACCTAAAAAAAACATATAGTTCTGGATTTTTCACACTAAACTGCGCTTTTATAAAAATATTTCACAAGGCGTTTCAATTTCTGTACATTTTATGTTATTATTTTCAGAAATTTTATAACAGAATAAATATTTTGCAATTATATCCATTTATATTTGATTACTTAAACGGATAGATTTAAAATTAATAGAGTATTAAGAATTAAGTTTGAATCAGAGTTTAAAATCCGAGACGAGCTTCGCAAGCGGTTCTCTCTGAGATATTGAAAACTTGGCTGGCAGCTTATCCTCAAACCCATAATGCTACATTATGTAAAAATACCTATTTTAGGACCTTGTTTATCGTGTACGTTAGCGCTAGCATTAAAATGCGTTACCCAATCTTCCCCCAAAGCTAAGACATGTGACCCTTCAAAAAGAGACTTTAAAACGATCTCCAAGGTCGGCAAGGCATTAATAATACTTACTCCTGGTGTGGCAGTTGCCCATAGGTGACAGTAACTATTTACAATTAATTTACGTAATCATTCTGTTTACATTAAAAAAACTAACACTTTTAGTCGGCGTAAATACACTAAAGTGGTACGAACCTCGACTTGGACTACTCTACAATGAAGCGTTAATGGCGCAGTGGGTAAGGCTGCCGGATTTCGCGTCAATGGACTAATGAATAAGCCTATTCCTATTCCGTATATCATACAATGCGGAAAAAGTGCTGTAACGAGTGTTATGGTATACGAGATTAAGGTAGAGGTGGTGGTATAGAAGTAAAGGGAAATCGAAGAAGACATGAACCGATCGTCTAGAGAGTGACTTATGAAGACAGCTGACAGAAGGAAGTAGTAAAAAAAAATTGTTATGCCATGTAAGTAAGGTTTAATACACAGTAGGTCAAGGCAAAAATGATGTTAACGCTTTAAAAATTTTCAAATAATCTTTATTTCATTTTTTTTTTATATTTATAACTGCTAGTTGAAACGGCTCCCACTTGGCAACTAATTTTTTTAATATTATTTTCTCTAAAGAATAATGTTTCCAGAGTAAATTAGATTTGTGAAGGCCCTCCGGGAGGCGCAGTGATGGATAACTCGGCTGTCTGTTTCCACCGGTCCCTGGGAGTACGTTACGGAGTTTTTTTTTAAATAGTTGATTGACGGCCTTCCTTCCGCTGTTATGTACTTTATTTTCGCGTCTTCTCTCTCAGGAGACGTCGATGGTTTTTGGTGTGCGTCTCGATAGATAGACGCTGACGTTAAACTTCGACTTTTACGAATATTTCCAAAGTTAAACAAGACGACAAGAGATTGGAATTCATGTTGTTCTAAATCTGCAAACTATTGCGGTATTATAGTACAGTTAGCAGTAAAATTTTTTGTTTATTGAAGTGAAACTTCTTTCGTCATTACAATTCTGTTGTTATATGAAGAATAAATAAACATATCGCGTTCTTAAAATGCAAAGTGAAGAGACATTTGCGCAAATCAGTATAAAAGTGGCAGCCGGCGATGATTGATTGCCGATCTATCGGTGGTAACCAATGTCCATGGATTGTACTGTGCATACTATTAGACTCAGTGGCGTTGTGAATAATCAGTTGAGAGTCTTCTTGTATTCAAGTTCCACTAAATGACAGAACATCATCTGATGTATAGGAAAGCAGATACAATACAAACATGATGGCCACAAATACATGAGGCACTATTGACAGTACAATGGTAGCTCTAAATAATTATGACGGGCTTTTTACAAGTTTACGGTGGTTATGGTCAAGTCGGGCTTGATTATCCTTTCACCTAACT
Source organism: Samia ricini (assembly GCA_014132275.2). NCBI lineage: Eukaryota > Metazoa > Arthropoda > Insecta > Lepidoptera > Saturniidae > Samia > Samia ricini. The sequence continues at coordinate 20,410,322 of AP028158.1, forward strand.
TTTTAAAGGCTAACTTTGTCGAAGTTCCGAAATATGGTAAACATCCATATGGTAAATCTCTCTAGGTGACAAAATAGAACTACTCTGTTTTCGAATTTCTAGATTATATGCTAATTTCTATTCAAAAGTTTACTAGTCATAAAATCATGAACAAGTTATTTCTTTGAGAATTAAACAAATTTTTCTATTAAACTCAGTCCCCCTAAGTCTAATTTATAAGCAGATTAAAGTGTACATAAAACTGGAACTATTTATCGTTAACTATGAACATGAATTTTAAATAATCTTTGAAATATTAAAATCCAAGAGAGTCTGCCATTAATTAAATTAAACTGGAGCCCAAAACACAGGTCCGCGGGAAAGTACCTAATTACTAATTACCCCTCCATCAGAAACGTAATTAATTTTACCGGTATCCTAGGAAATAGTCCAAGTGATAAGCTTATAGCTTAAGCTTAATTTTACAGATAGATTTTAGAAATAAAATTGCTATTGACGTAATATGGCGAGTTACTTAAATCTTTTTCAGACGAAAGTATTTTTTTCAAAAGGAAATAACGTTCAGTTAATATATTTTTTGTTACTTATACTATATATTACACATTATCATTAAATGTTTCTCTACATTTTAATAGTACACATTTATTTTATATTTTATGTTTTTTTTTTTCCTAGTAATACTTGTACCAATTACCAATGCATGTTTTGCATGTTTTTGGTGGTTTATGGTTGTTTTTTTAGGTTTATGCAAAGTATATTTTCAAAAAAATTCTGCGTTGCAGGATAAATATCAAGATTTAAATAAAATATATTTTTACAAAATTTTATTATTTTACATTATTAAAAAATCTATTTTCTGTAAATATTTATTTTTTCGTAAAAAAACCCATTATTTTTTAGACACTTTCACACAATTGTTTGGGAGGTTAAAAAAGAAAAATACAAATCACACATAAAAAGATTTTTTTTTATAAAACAAGTAAATATGCTCTCTGTCATCAGTATCCCTGAAAAATCTTAAATTACTTAATAGTGTAAACGCTAGAAGTTTATAGATTGCACCAGAGAAGATGATTGAGAAGTTACGGTTGTAGGAACCTGCAACAGTTTAAGACTGAAAAACGGTCCTGAACTTATCTTAGATATAAGTGCCAGTATACATGATGAATGAACAAACGGATAGCTGAAATAACGGCTCGTCTAATTATATATAATATTTATTTACTATTTTATATTAATAAGAGTAATAATATTGATAATCTTGATTGTCGTCTGACTAAGATTTGTAGAACTCTTATTTTGAATTTATTCAGTGACATTTCATCCATCCATCCATTTAACCGAAATACTTCTATTGCTGGTCATGACTTACTATTGCTGACAAGGGGGAGGGGGATTAAAATGACCAAAATATTGCCTACTTAATATTTGTACGGCCCCTAAAGGTAAACGAAAACTTACTTGGAAATTCAAAAAATATCCTTTTCTCCATTTGTCCTTTGTTTCTCCCGTTCTCTATATTATACATATTTTGCTTTTATAGAATTTTCTCCATTCATATAGATCTTGGGCTTATCTATGCTGTTGGGTAACTACAGTTGTTCAGGGACCGCAGTTTACAAACTGTTGGCAAATTTTGCACCGATACAGATGCCAGTGATGGCACTGAGACGTGATCGGTCACAATGGGTCTAATAACAAAACTTAATGTTCCTTAGAGGGCAATGGAGATCCGCAGAAGAACCAAAGCAACCGAAATTGCCCAAAAAATTGCAAAACTTAAGTGGGCTGGGCACATTCCTCGCAAAACCGATGCGCTATGAGCCCAACGGGTTTCGAATAGCTATCACGCACCGGCAGACGTGACGTGAGTAGGCCTTTCACAAGGTGGACCGACGACCTGGTGAAGGTCGCGGGAATCCGCTAGATGTGGGTGGCGCAAGACCGGTCGTCGTGGAGATTTTTGCTGGAGACCTATGTCCAGCAGTAAACGTCTATCGATTGAACGGACGGATGGATATCCCGGGCAGCGATCTAAGACATTTTCCGATATTTTATTGAAATATCACGAATTTTATTAACAATATAAAGTGTAAATAAACCATTACAAAATTAAACAGCAATTAAATTTGATTAACTGTAAAATAAGCAAATATGGAAAATTAATTGCATGAGTGCATCCAATGTTGGATAATGTCCGTCCCAATTGCGCTGCCGGAAGATTAATGAATTGTTCACACTGAAACCATACGGTTATGTATAAATAATGAATGCATTCTCTAAGTGAATTTGAAAGCGTTAAAATTATAATGAGTTTACATTCTAAACGCGTCGTAGTTACGGTGTTGATTACATTTAATTTCAGTAAAACTAGCCTGGTAAATTATCGATATTTACAACAACTAAGCATTATGCATATATTGTTCCTTGTATTTGAATTATCTCGGGAGAATAGTTGTGTTGGGCTTCTATTTATCTTCCATGCTGTGTGTGTTATTGTGTTGTCTTTACACCCCCCCCCCTCCCCCACAGATCAAAAAAAGTTCCACATGATAATGTACAAATTGAAACTCGATTTACAGAAAATTGTAATTATGTTCATTTATTATTTATGTATGTATATCCATCTCATTATTATTTACCGATCAAAGATGAAAATATCTGAACAATATAAAACATTCATTTAAAAATGTACTTGTGAATTTTATTAAAACTAAGATTGACGAGTACTATGAAGCGCAGTCCAAGACTTAAATAACTGTGTATTTCTTGATACCAACGTGTATGAAACTGGACAAAGGCATGTCCATAAAATAAGGAAAACTGCAGATAATACTGTGTCATTGTTCTCAAAATTGAACTTTTGTGTAACCGAGCGAGTTGATGGTTCATGTGTTGAGCAAACTGCATATCGCTTAGTTTTGTATTCATGGCGTGACTTGCTATGTAGTAGGGATGTCGAATCCACGATATCGATAATTTATTTTTAATTTACAACCTCAAGGTAAAAATAATATTTGGATGACACTCACCGGTCGAGAGCGTTTTTTTTTTATCATTAACACTAAACTTATTAATAGCTAAATACAGTTGATTAACGGACGAGAGAAATGTATCTGTTTTTTATGTACCTTTTTATATATAGATTAATTGTTAAATATGTTAGAATTGTATTAATTAAATACAGAAACATATTCTTAATATTAATATAATACAGAAACTCTTTTATATATTTTATTTTTTATCCATATTACTTTAAAATTATCTAATACAAATCATAAATAACCAAGTCTTTCTGTTAGTCAGTTAGTTCACAACTTGAGAAAATACGAAGCGATTTACATGATTTTTGTTTAAAATTATAAACATTTATAACGTTGCCAATTTGTAGTATTTATTATATTGCAATTTGTACATATTGAAAGAGTTATTATGCATATAAGCGTGAATGAAGCATGACAAATATGACTACGATTGCGTTCTTTAGTATTTTATCTAAATCATTAAATGTTTTAGAAATACTTATTACGAATAAAAATTGTTATAAAAACATGTTTTAAAACACATTATATAAGTTATTAACAAGAATGAATGAATAACATAACAAAACTCAATAATACATTTTTCGGGAGATGCAAATAACACGCAGTCGTCGAAGAAGCGTCATCGGTAACAAAGATTGCTTTATCCATCATATCTATCGATACTTAGGATGACGGACAGCACTATTATCTTTTCGGGCGTCACAATAGCGGGGCGGTTCAAAATACTGATTTATTTTTATGCGATAGATGGAACAATATACTAGTAAAAATGCCCAGTAGTTTTCATAGAAAATAAGAAATTTTGAGAGAATCAAAAGTATTTTACTACAAATAGGTATATATTAAATTTAGCTTCAGTGATTACTATTACAAGTCAATACGATAATTTTGTTGTAAACAAAAAAGTTAATTTACGTTAAAATGCGACCATTTACTCTTTAAGAAATGCCAATACTGATGACTGGGTCTCTTCTGGGTAACTTGCCTTAACAGCAAAGAGTAAAATAATTTATCAAATGACAATTAACTAACTAAATCACTAGAAAAGAGCACTGTAACAGGGATTGTGATTCGTGATTGTGATTCTATAGGTAACGGCCAAGCCGTTCATACCACTTTGGTGTCCTTTTTAACCAACTTCAAAAAGGAGGAGAGAATATCAATTCGTCTGTATGTTTTTTTGTTACGCGATTTCTCTGTCACTTGTGGACCGATTTGCAAAATCATTTTTTTTTATCGATGGAGTACACTTCTAATGTCGTCCCATTTCCACCAAATCAAGATCTGATCAGTGGAACTCAGGGAAATTGAGAAAACCCCTCGAATATTATAGACACTTACACGTGTTTCATATATTCGTTTCCAAAGCTATGAAGTAAACTTCACAGCTATACCTAAAAGTACATACTTAAACTAAAAAGTAGAAAAAAAAAAACAAAACGGATTTCAAAAAATAAACTATATAAAATGCGTTAAAAAGTTAATAAATAATTACTTTATTAATCTGCTTTGTTAATTTTGGAGTCGGTGCCAGCTAAAGTAAACCAATGTACCAATTTACAAATGAAAATAACTGCCTAAACTTTACCACAATTGTAGATAAGATAAATAAATGACTAGGGTGATTTTAAAGGACAATTAATCAAAATCGAATATAATTAACGACGTACATTTACACCACTTTGTTATCCGTAAGCTAGCACTGATATAAAAATTAACAAATCAGATTAATAAAGTAGTGATTTATTAAGTATTTAGTGCATTTTATCTAGTTTATTCTTTTGAACTCGGTTTTGTTTTTAAGTAAAAAGTATTTTCTAGTTACCTTTTGCGGCTGAGTGCCTTCAGCACACTCCCCCACAAAGTCTGGTGAAGCTGTAAAGGCCAGTCTTTTTTTTAATTTTTCGAACCTAGAACGCTGTTGACCGGAAGGGTCTTTACAGCTTCACCGTGACTTTGGGGGCGAGTGCTGAAAGCACTCAGCCGCAAAAGGTGACTAGCACAAGGGCTACCAAAATGGTCCGAACCTCGGCTTGGCCGTCACCTGAATGTAAAACTCTCTCGCGAGTTTGAACCTAGCTATTCCCTACATTTTTTAGTAGCATAAAAAAAAGGTTCCTTACAGGACCTATGTACCTGCGTGTAATGTGCAGGAGTGTGTTTGCAATGTTGTGCGTGTAATGCTCAATGGATGGGCAGTGTCACTGTATCGCGCTGGCAGCGACGTTAAGAGCCTCCCGAGTTGGGGAACGAGGCACGTCCTGGGCCGCCGCCTTAGTGTAAAGGCCCGTCCGGTCAACAGCATTAGCTAGGTTAAAAAAAACGCAATACACGCAAATTTGTACCATGCTACCGGTTCAATATTTACTCAATCCTATCGTTCATACACTTACGTATCTTCAGCATGTAGGATGTTTCATGCAGGTCAAGTGTACATGGACTCCATATCTTTTGGTTTTACTTTACCACCTGTTATAGTACAGTCACAAAAATTTAATAGGCTTTTTATTACTAGATGCATCGACTTCAGAAATAATAAATACGTACCTTTTTACGGGCTCTGTGTTTACTTTTTTTTAAATTTACAATCGCTAATTTACTGACAATATTTTTGTTTCAATATTTTATTTAAGTTTTGTGCTTGAAGTCATGCTCCAGCGATTAATCGGTCTTGACTTTGAGCATCAAAATTTGTTTAAATATTTATTTGCTTATATATGTATAACTTAAAAACTATTGTACATTTTGTAACAAAGCCTTAATTGAACAATAGTTTAAGATTATTGCACATTATATGACTCCCGTCTGATAAGTGATGTAGTTTTAAGCGTTATGGGCAAAGACGCCTGTCATAACTAGTTTAAATTTAATGTAAAAATATATTCAAAGTTTCAGAATCCAACATTGACAATGGATAATAATGCATCGGGAAGCGGTTACCGCGCGGCCGCTCACACCGGAAGCGGTCTCGCAAAGGCGTCAGTAATGGCCGCCGGTGGTTGTGACGTAACCGGACACGTTTCCGCCACTGGCGCCACCGTGCGCACTTGTGGATTTTGATGCTCCATTATTTAGACATTTATTGAGTTAGTTTTGGATAAATTACGCCTTTAACATAATTAATCGTCGAGCTGGCAAGGTTAAAACGTGTAAATTGCTCCCAAATTGCCTATTCTTCGATAGTTACGTTGCGAGATTGAAAGCTTACTTTTTTATTTATTATCTTGCCTCATCTATAATGGTTTAGGCAAAAATAACAGGCGCTATTGTAGATTCTTGCGTGTGTGTGGATTTCTTCGTGCATCGGAAAATATTTTAAGTGTACTAAAACCATTAAAAAAGCTAACACGAAAAGGATTTATTTAATCCTAATAATAATTTTCGTTTGATTTAGAACGTCAGGTAGTTAGCTAAGACGGTGTTTAATCTTACCCTATGCCTAAAACTAAGCTTCCCTAAGCTTCCAGTGAAGGAAAATATCGTGAAGAAATCATAGCATGGTCGTAGAATATTTTCTTATAATATCCGCTACCAACCTGTAGTTTGAAAACCTGTCACCAAGCATCAATAGGTATATTCCCGCAGCATCACTTGAGATCCACTAATTCTAAGCTTAGTATATTTACGATCCTCGATAACATCGTCACTTAACATTAAATGAGATTGCGGTCAAAGCGCTGAGCCTAAGTGGACAGCATTAAAAAACTAACTATAGGTTACGTGACAAGTATAATAGAACAATTATTACTGGGTTTTTAACATGGTGATGGCCGCAATCCTGATATAAATATCACATGCGGATTTGTAACTATTATCGAGTATTTTTTTAGGTAAGTTCAAAATAATTAACATAGAAATAGTGTGACGAAAACGTGTGAATAGAGCTAAAATTTTCTCCGAGTGTATGTACGTACCTCTCTCTACCTTAGACTTGTTCCTAATGAGCGAGACACTTGAGGTGGTCGTAGAAACTGTTTCTAGAAACATTTGTCTTTGTAGACAGACGATAATATATCTAAATAGAAAAGCTAACAAAAGCAATGAGGTTTGTGTGAAATTATTAGGGTTTATGCGTCAGATGTTGGCCGTGTCACTTCTATACCAGTATTGAAACGACGCACAATGCTTTCTCTCCATACAAGAGATTGGATGTAGAGCACTAAAAATAAAATAATTAAAACATAATTGCACAAACTTTAAATGGCTATTAATTTTTCTATGACAAAGAAACAAATTCAAACCATTGATCATTTTAAACGGAACTTGCAGCTTAGGAGTAAATAATTCCATTAACTGTTTTTAATGTATGTTAAGGGTCCTTTCTAATATTACGTAGCATCACGGAGGGGGGGAGATCATGGTCATATTGTATGGATCATAATACTGAGCTAGTAAGAAGATGGGATGAGAAACGGTTGCATGTAGCTGAGATGAGAATGTCGAGGTGGGTGTGTGGTGTCAAAAGAATAGATAAAATAAGGAATTAATATATTAGAGGGAGTTTGAAAGTTGCACCAGAGGTAGAAACGTTGAAAGGTTCTCCTTTGTCTTGGTATGGGCATATTATGAGAAGACAGGAAGAGCATGTGGGTAAAATTGTAATGAATATGAATGTGGAAGGATGGAAAAGTAGAGGACGGGCAAAGAAAGTGTGAATGGAGCGTGTAAGAAATGATATGAAAGAAAACGGTGTAAATGAAGAGATGACGGCTGATAGGGATGTTTGGAATAAGAAAAGAGGTTATACTTTGCTTTTTCTTAATATCACCGGAGGTCTGAATAGTGATTACGTAAGTAACTTACTAACCTTATTTTTTTTGCAATGCATACATAATCATGGGAGGGAGGAGAGATCAAAAATGTAACTTGCTTATATAACACTTGAACGACCCCTAAGCAACATGAAAATACGATTCACGTGACTTGGATGTACCCACCCACGTATGCACCATATAGATTAAATGTGTAAACTTAGCATTATCAACTGTAAAATAACAAGCAACTGTCCTTTGAGTACGGATCTAATAAACGTTTGTCTGCCAGTGTACATTCTTTTATTTTATAATATACACAATTGCGTACGCACTCACATAGTGGTGACCCCGACGTGATATTCGACGCGACGCAACTCGACGTATTGTAAACAAATAACATCAACAGATTCGTCTTTAATATAAATCCACTACTGGAAAAGTAAAAATGATTTATGACATCGGTAACGAACTTTAGTAGATTTGCGACTTTCAACAAACCAACATTATATCTTTATATACATACCTAGATTTAGTACTAAAAAGACAAGAGAAACAGTGTAGTTACATTTTGCAGAACTTAAATTGTTATAATAAGCGAACGAAACCATATGTGTGCATGGTACTAAAACGTAGAAACATTTAAATAATCTATCAGAGATTTTCACATCGTATTTTATATAAGAGATTGCCTGACAGATATGTTTATGGGTTAACTGATGGAAATAAATTTCCAAGTCGTACAATTTTTTATCACGTTATGAATACATTACCAACATGTAATCAAAGTTTTTCGCCCGTTACAATTTACGATGATTTCATGTATCAGCTAATTGAATGTCGAATATAGATGTGTTCTCAGTTTAGAACATTAGCTTAGTCATATGTGAAATTCATAACAGGGACCTGTGGTCAAATATTAAATCTATAAAGTTACCAAAAAGTAAACATAGAAATTTTACTATACGTAATATAAATATTTCGAGGGTATGTAGACACTGCTCCAAGTAAGCATATTTTATATTTTCTTACTAATGCAATAACTTCTCCTTATTTTACCTTTAGTTAATATGCACATATTGTGTTGACCATTAAAATGAATTGCACATTATAATTTAAAATGAGTAATAAGGTTTACTTTTACTATACAGTATTTTTAAAGTGCATAGACTTAGTGACGATGTGTTGCGTGGAGACACTAGCTCTCAATTGTTTTTATGGTGTAAGCTCCGGGCTTAGACCACCATCTCACTTGATGTTAAGTGAAGATGTGGTCTAATATGGAAAACACACTAAAGTCTAGAGATAATAGTTTTCAAGTGATGCTGCCGGAACATACCTATTTGTGTTTGGCTACTGGGCGTTAAACATTTCTTTTTTTGTCCCCTTACATTTCTGACTTAATTAGAGTTTTGTTTATTTGTTTTGTGGCTATCCCCTATTTTTTTTTGTGCCTTTATTGTTTTCATCTTATTTCTATTTTACAATCTTATTCTATTTCATATCTATGGGTTCCTATTGCAATGTCGAATCTTTATATTTACTCAAATCCTATTTTTCATTTACAACCCTTATTTTATTTCTTATCTCTTGTTCTATTACATTTTGTTTTGTCGGATCTTTATTTATTCATAATTCTTATCATAGTTTTTGTATATACTTATTTCTAATTTTACATTTTAATCTAAGTTTTTGTTCAATCTATTACATTATGTTAGTTTGTTTATCGCCTTTTTACGTATAATTTATAATTTTAAGGTTGCGTTAAACTTGAGGGTGCTATCTACCCAGGCGGGCATTATTAGAAATTGCCAATGCTATAGTTTTCCTCACGATGTTTACCTGCACCGAAAGGTCAGGCTTATTATATAATAGTATAGGCAGGTTTGAACTTACGTCCATCGAGGTGAAATTCAATTACACAACCAACTTAGCCACCATAGCTTCAAAGCATTACATTATACAAAAGCAAAATACAAAATGAATATAACACGACTTCAACATAACATAAGAGACGACATATGACTTCAATAATGAGTTGTTTTTCGCCTTAAAATAAATGCTACACTATACAAACAAACGTAACACGTATGTACCTACACGTGGTGTAAAATTATCTATTGTGGTCTATGAACGAGTGTTGCCAATAATTAAAATAAGCGCGACTGCTCGCTCGTACGTAAACTTTCCAGTGAAAGCCTCTTGTAGCTGAAAACTTCAGTCATTAACAAACGTCGCAAAGTATTCCGTACGGTTGGATAGCGGCCCAAGAATAATTCACTTTCCAGTTCATTTCATAAGCGGAAGCGATTTTTATTACTAATTTCAGTGATTTTGTAAGCATGAAAGTGATGTTTTTCAACGTTTTATGGCGATGTACCGGAGGCATTTACTACACACAGGCCGAACAGAACGAGTTCGTTATAATTATGTTGTCATTTATTTAAAGAGTGTTTATTTTTTTAAAGTTAATTTAAAGTAGCTCCCGAGAGTAAAACAGACATATTAGAGGCGTGCCTGAAATTTAATGAATTAATTATGTCTGTCTGTTGATGGTACGGAGCCGCAAATATTTTATAATTATGGCATTGCTTATAATATATTGATGTAAATATTTTATATTATGAAAGCATTAGATACGTGTCATATTTAAGGCGAACAATAATTTATTAACATGTTATGTTATGTTTAATAATTTATTATTTATACAAAATCATACATCAATATAAAACATAATAACATTTATTCATTTATAGATAGTTTTCACTAAAGCAGATTATTTAACACCTTCTTTTAAGTTAAAAATTGCTTGCCTATCAACTAAGTAGATAGGGTCTCCCAGTGCAATCATACCATCACTTTGTATCAAATCATAAAAGGGTTTGGCGATAAACCGTCACTATAAATGTAAATTAAAGTATACTTGTATATACGTATTTATTGAATATATTTCGGTCGATCCCGAACTGATTTACATCGAAACAAGTAATTATTCATTCAACCGAAAGACGTCCACTGCTGTGCATAGGTCTCTGTCCACGACGACCGGTCTTGAGCCACCCGCATTCAGCAGATTCCCACGACCTTCACCAGGTCGTCGATCCACCTTGTGGGCGGCCTATCCACGCTACGTCTTTCGGTGCGTGTTAGCCATTCGAAAACCCGTTGGCCCTATGGAGCATCGGTTTCTACGAACGATGTACCCAGCCCACTGCCATTTAAGTTTAACTATTCTTCGGGCAATGTTGGCTACTTTGATTTTTCTGTGGATCTCATTCCTGATTCGATCAGGCCGTGAAACTCCAAGTATAACCCTCTTCATTGCTCTCTGAGCAATTTTGAGCTTTCTTATTAGGCCCATCGGAAGCGACCACGTCTCAGTGCCGTATGTCATCACGGCTAAAACACACTTGTCGAAGACTTTCGTCTTGAGACACTGTGGTATTTCGCACGAGAAGATTTTGCGTAGCTTCACGAACGTGGCCCAGCCGAGTTGGATTCGACGATTAACCTCTTTCTCGAAGTTATATCTATCTACCTAACTGGACGGCTTGCCCCAGGTAGATATATATAACTTTCTACAACTACAAGCGTAGAGCCACCGATTTTTATAGGAGTTGGCATAACATGGACATTAGACATGATTTTCGTCTTGACCATGTTCATTTTAAGGCCAACTCGTTCGGAGGCTCTACTGAGGTCATCGAGTATCGTACGTGTCTTCTGCGGTCTCAGCCATGACTATTATATATATCATCATCAAAGCGGAGGTGTGTTATTTACTCGCCGTTTATGTTAATTCCCAGTCCTTTCCAATACAGAACCTTGAAGAGATTCTCGAGCGCATCGGTTAACAGTTCCATTCGATACAACAAAATATACTTAGCAAAAAATACCACTAAAACGCTGTCCGCTCGTCTTTTAGAGCGTGCCCGCTCTCGGCTTATAAGAACAAACTTGAAAATAATAAAACACAGCTAAATTACGATGGCGCTAATTGCATTCAATGGGAATTAAGCTGAACGTAAACCCCTACCCTTGGAGTGTTTGTTAAATTATGCGAAAAAACATTTCAAAAGTTAATATTAAGATTAGATTTTGTACGAAATTAAACTTTATTTAGTAACAACATAAATATAAAGTTGTATACTCCGCAGAGTTAGTACGTGTATCCATTATCCATAACATCATACAAATTTTATGATTTTGTTCATAGATTTTGCAATTTCTCAATTCATTACACGGGAAATTATTCTCAAATTTACAAGTATAAAGGTGGTATAGTGCGTAAATTTTTGAACACCCTGAATCCTCGTCTGGCAGTGGCTCAAGATTTCTTATAATCTCCAACTGTGCTATATGGAAACTGACTTACTAATTGGTTAGAAATTAATTGTTCACCACAGAGCATGATGAAGCTCTCTAGTCCCTTTATATCAACAGTGCTATGATATAACTTTTCTTAGAATCAGTATTGTCATACAACGTGGTAATGATACTAGTGTCTTGGTCTGTGACGCCGAATTGGGTCCTATAGATTCAATTGTATTCATTATTATTATTATTATGTATTTTTACTCAGATTTAAATGTCACTTATGTTTGCTTCTTTAAAATTAATATGCTAATTGTATGTAAATGTTCAACGTTGCCAATGATATTTTTATTACTGATTATAAATAATTAGTCATTAGTACAATGTAACTTGTTGATTGTATCAAATAATAAATAATTTACTACCTGTTATAAAAAGTTTGGATTTATACTTGTTCATTTTATAAATGTAAATCTGTAAGCAGCTCAAGCTCGATTTTCGGCAATGTAAAGAATACATATTTCGAAACACCAGATACTGTCATGAATGAGCTCCCGTGGGAGTTGGTGTGGTTCTAGTTAAAAAGTGAAGTGTAGTTAGTTGAATAGAGAGGGCTTTGACTTCCTGTATAAAAAAGAGTTAACACTTATGTACGAATTAATTCACTATTTAAATTCAGTTAATTTTAACGGGTTTTCACGCCTTACCTTTACTTTTTTCTATCCCGACGTTTCGTCTGGGTTTCACGAACCGTGGTCAGCAATTAACTGAATTTAAATATGGAACGCGAAAACTTAAAAAATTACATTAATTCACTATTACTGAAAAATAACGTTCGTTTTAAAAAAAGTTCGAATTGGTGCCGTACTACGAATTATGATCGATCTTTGTATTTTTAAAAAATTATTACTATTAAAAAATATTTTTTTTACTAACTGATATACGTGACTTCGTCTATTTTGCTTATAATCTTAATAATATTACTAGTTAATGTAGGTAATTTTGATGTAGGAACTTAAATTCAAACATGACATGACCGTAAGATAAATATTTACAAACGGATAACTTTAATATTGATAACAAATTTGCATAACAAATTAAAAGAAAGTATATTTTTGTTTATGCTTTGTGTTGATTTTTACCACCAGTTCAAATGATATGAAGTGATGCTAACACGCTAAATCTTGGAAGGACTAGCTCTAAAATCAGGTTTCAGGTTTACATATAATCTGTACTTATAATAAAAAGCTAGAGGGACGAAATCTATACATTGAAGATGTTTCAGAAAAAATATCATGAGGGAGTTCAAAATTGACAACAGAACATATTTCGATGGTTTTAGAAATTTTTGTCTGTCTGTCTATCTGTTTATTAATTTGTTCGACAATCACGCAATAACTACTGAACCAAATTGGATGAAACTTGGTATTATTGTAGTATATACTATGCAGTAACATTTAGAATACATTTTTAAACATATATACATTTATATAATGCGTAAATAGCGTTTATCTATATTCATATTAAAACATCATAATAAATATGTGTTTGCTTAATAGTATTATAAATGAATAGTGAAGTGAGGAGAAATAAAGTGAATTAAATCAACATAGTCTATTTACAATAAATTTAATAAAAATGTGTTTCTGACGATTATTAATAACATAACATAACATAAGCTCACGCCTGTTATCCCCGAAGGGTTAGGCAGAGGTGATGTACCGAACTACACCACCCACATTGCGCCGAGCTTAGTTCCATCCCAGATGTGACAGAGGGCGAGCCTGTCGCCATATTGTGCACAAATTCCAAACTCCGGGATGATACTGAGTAGAAAAACTCAATACCACTTAACCCGACCCAGGGATCGAACCCGAGACCTCAGAACGGCAGTCGCACCGTAATACTCACTTTTTAAATATTTGGACTGTTTTGAAACATTACAAGGATATAAATAATCCATACTAAATAATCCTGTAATAATAAAAGGCTAAAAAAATTATCTGTATGACTGTATTTATTAATTTGTTCGAAAAGTAATGAAACGATTTCGATGAAATTTGGTATAGTAGTAGTTTATACTCTATAGTATTTATATATTTACATAATGTATGAATAGCGTTTATCTAGATTCATTGAAAAAACCGTAACAATAAAGAATACGCATAATAACATCTATATTAATATTTTAAAGATGCAAAGTTTGTGAGTTTGTATGTTCGGGGTAATCTCTGGTACTACTGATCCGATTTTTAGAATATTTTCAATGTGAGCCAAACCAAGGGGGGAAGGGGTGAGGCCAAGACTTTCCATTGCACTGGGACGGCTGTTTGGAAGGTGGCTTGCTCTGACCTTCTCCGTGGGTAGAAGTCTGGACTGGACAGGATGGATCGAGACACGGTACGGAGACGCGGGATGGGATGCAAGACGGTACGCGGGAGGGGACGTGGGACGAGACGCGTGACGAGACTGGTCTGGAGAATATAGGTTGTAGAATATAGTGGAATATAATTATCTAAATTCCACACGAGCGAAGTAGCGTAGCACAGCTAGTAAGAATATATAAGCATACATACATCATATATCCTACTAACCTCCGTATGTAAGAATAACAAAGATTACATGAAGATCATTTTATTACGTGAATTGCGCGTTCCGAACTACAACACAAAGTCACTCACTATTGATCTTTGGAATGACTTACGGACAGACAAACAAAGTGTTTGCAAACAGAACTAGAGTGAATATATTACTTAGTACAGTTAAATTCAGTTTAGTTTGACAATGTCCTGTTTATAGTGTTACACTGTACACGCGAACTTTAGATTTATACCTACCATCCATCTGTTCAACCGAAAGACGTCTACTGCTGGACATAGGTCTCCCCTAAAGATCTCCACGACGACCGGTCTTGCGACACCCGCATCCAGCGGGTTCTCGCGACCTTCATCAGGTCGTCGGTTTACCTTGTGGGGGGCTTACCCATGCTACGTCTTCTGGTGCGTGATAGCCATTCGAGAACCCGTTGACTCCATCGGGCATTGGATTTGCGATCAATATGCCCAGCCCACTGCCACTTACGTTCAGCAATTCTTCTTCGGGCAATGTCAGTTACTTTGGTTATACCTACATCAAACAATTATTGCACAGTACAGTATGATGATATATTGTACAGGATGATAATGATTTTAATAATTATGAACTTCTGAAGTGATAATTGAGTTATCCTTTTACGTTATATAAAAGGCAATGCTATTAACGTGAGAACCGCTAAACCGATTTAAATAATTATTTTTATGAATCGTAGATATTATATCTGATCAGGTTTTAGTATAAATATTTTGTAATAAATATCATATCAATCAGTATCAAAAAAAAGTCTAAGCAACACACATCATTTATTTTATAGAAACGGCGGTTTAGTAATTGTTTTTTTTTTTCGTAGCAAAGCAGGTTGTATTATGCAATCCTGTTGGATATCAGTTCAATGAAGTATCGTTACCGATAAGTGTTAAACAACAGAGGAGTCCACACTTTGTGTTGAATTCATTCAACTAAAAAAAATAGTAACTTAATTAAAAAAAAAAACATGAAAAGTTCAATTTTACTTAAAGAAAATTTTGCTTGTGATATGCTCATATTTTTGATGATTGTAATTTAATAAGCAAATAACCCCTTGAGCACTAACTTGGCGTTTACGCCAACTTTCCATTGTCTTCCTATTGTCTCATTTTTATGTGTAATTGTCATATTCATACATGAAAAGTTGTGTTAATAAAAAAATACTTGGCTATCTATACTAATAAATAAAATTAAAATATCTGTACTTAATATCAAAATAACAAGTTTTTACCAAATGCACTAAATTTTTAAAACACATTTTTTAAAATTTTTGTTTGTCTGTTTGTTTCGGCTAATCTCCGGAACGGTTGGACCAATATTGACGGGACTTGTACTACCAGTTAGCTGAAGTTACTTCGCCTAACTTTCATTATTCAAAAATGATAAGGTTTCATAGTGAGAGAGAAAAAGACAAAATTAATAAGCGTACTATTTTTGTTTGCAGAATTATTATTAGCTCTCGTTCGTTTGCTATATTCGTTATATAGGAAGCGTGCGCGTAAATGTTTTATAAAAATTAGGCGTATATTTTTTATCTTTTTCTCGGTCTTTGATATCTATTCCTTATTAATAATTTTACATACAGATTTAAACTAAAGATTACCTACCATACATTTTTCACTTTTGACACTTGTACTTTCTAAACACTATTGTTTTATTTAGAGAGGAATCTCTAATGATAAAATTCACGTAAACAAAATTAAAGATCGTATAAGAATTTCGTAACCATGGCGATTATTACTTATCAAAATTAAGTTTTCTAGATAATAGCATTAGGTTTTACAATAAAATCCTAAAGCACATTACCGATTTACCCGAAAATAAGTTCAGGCACCATGTCAACCAAGCTTTGAAGCAAATTGATTTGCAAAGATTTTAGGTCGGATCATTATGTGAACGATAGTGGTCTGGAAGTGACAGCCTCCTCTGTGCATCTACTTATAAACTTTGTAACCATAAGTTGTAAAGTACCGAAAAAAAAATAAAATAAAACCAGATCGAGCTTCTTACCGGTTCTTCTAGATGACTGGATTGTTTTCCGAACCGGTGGTAGTATTTTGACGTTCACAAGCGTATTATCAGGGCCTAAATTTAATTAAAAAAAAATTTATGTTTTGAATTACGTAAGCAATGTAGTAAACATTACTTTTAGTTTTTCAATTATACTATTATTTATGCAATATGTATGGGGGGGGGGGGGGGGGGGTAAAGGTGTTGTATACTATTACTGACAAGGTGGGAAGGTGAAAATGTCCAAAATGTTGGCTACGTAATTCTATACGGCCCCTTATGGGCTCCAACTAACATATATTCAACATGATTCTATATCGCTTAATAACTGTGGATTAACTTAGTGAATACCCGATAGTATGCGAGGTATTTCAATATTCACAAAGTATCTAACTAAGTACGCGGAAAGTTGTATTATCATCTAAAGTGCAGTATCGGTGCGGTGAAAGATATAAGCTGTGAGCGTTTATTAACTTAATTATTCTTACCTAAGTGAAGAAAATAACTTTGTGAACATTAAGTAATTAAATAACTTCCTTAACCTCTATTAAATAGGTTACTGTTATTCAATGTTATACTGTGGGGTAATAATCTGAAAATTTAGTAATAACATGGAAGATATACGATCTGATTTAGTTACTAGCTGTGCCCGCGGCTTTATACGCTTGGAATTCTGAAAATTTTCAGCCTATGCTCTCCCTCTGGGTGCAATTTATGTCATTACCACCTTTCATCGAATTTTTTTCAGTAGTTTGAATAGTAGATTGGCGAACTAATTAATAAACAGACAGACAGACAAATATTTTTTTCTAAAACACTATCGAAATGTGTTTTGTAGTCGACTTTGAAGCCCTGCATAGTATTTTTTTTCTTAAATATATTCAATGTACAGATTTAGTTTCGATAGCCTTTTATTATAAGTACAGATTATTTTTCGTGCGTCGTTCATTAGAGGCGTGATTACCATAGTCACCACACTTGGTAGACGGGTTGGCCATCGCAGTCAGGTGTTTGTGGTACTCAAAGGATGCTGATGCCCATTATCTGCTTTATTTCTTAGTCGCCTTTTACGACACCTACGGGAAGATATGGGGTGGTACTATTCTTTGCCGGCATCACACGGAAATTTTTGATCGGCACCAAACGGTTAATCAGCAAGAATGTACAAAATCTATTTATTTATATTTGGTAAAAACTTTGATTAAAAAATTTAGTTTTTAAACCAGTCGACAACTTGAAGTACCTATACTATTGACCGTAATATCGACTATACTTTTAGCTAAATGTGACATATTATTATACTAGCTGTTCCCGCAGCTCCACCGACGTATAATTCCGCTCATTGTTCACTGAAACATACAGTTGTTAAACAATAATTGAAAAAGAATGAACCTCATTTTTTGTATAGACCCTAAATTATTGTTAGCATTAAGAAAAAGCAAATATATTTTTTACTATTTTTTAAGTTTTTGCGTTCCATATTTATACTGTTAGTGTTGTGTGTTGTGACTATAATAAATATAAAGACCAAATGGGGGTAGTTTATCAAAATACCCCTCAACGCAGCAGGCGACGCCGCGCACCGCCAGTCAGCCCGTGACCACGGTTGGTGAAACCCAGCCGAAACGTCGGGATAGGAAGAAAAAAACCAAAGGTAACGCGTAAATACCCGTTAAAAGTAACTGATTTTAAATATTTTTTACTAATTCAAGGATTTGCCAGTAAAAATGATTTGATGATTGAAGCGAATCTTGTTTGTAATGTTATTACCTAGTTAAAATTTCCTCGGAACCCTAATAATTTTCCAAAAATAAAAATAGCCTAAGTTACTCCCTTTAAGTTCAGTTATCTGTCAGATAAAATATAGCTAAAATTAGTACAACCATTTCGGATGTTAGCCGGAGTAAACAGACGGACCGACAGACAAAAATTTTAATAATTGTGTTTTAGTTATAGGTATCGTATTTAGCAAAAAAGTTGTTAAAATAAAAATAATATTGTTTAAGAAAGTCGCTCAGTTTGTTTTAATGTACCACGCGTCAAACCATACCCGAAAGCCGTTATGCAGTCATAGTCAAGTATTTGCGTTGAGCTTAGCAAACTACTGAGGAACTAACATTAAATAATAATGTATAATATTAACAATAGCCGGCGTACGGTTCTACCTCTGAGTAAACTAGAATAAATATTATTCTAGTTTCGATGATTTTGTTGTTGATGTAATCTGCAGGAGCTATTTCTTATAAAGGAACGGAAGTGTGTAAAAGGAAGTGCCGGGGAAGCACGAGCTACATTTTAACTAGCTAACGCTGTTGATCAGAAAGGCCTTTACAGCTTCACTGTGACTTTGGAGGCGAGTGCTAAAGGCAGCTATTACTATGAGAGGGTTCGGGTGTGCCTCTGCGTTTTCAAAGAAGGCACGACACTTGGTTTCGAAGTCGGATTTGATGGGGGCTTTAGATCTCTTTGTATATCCAGATTTATCTGAGAGTATTAGGTGTCTACAGCTTTTCTTACAAAACGGTTCTGACTCTTTTGTAAGGTGTAGGTACATCTGGGAACTCTTAAAATGAGCGAACGCGTGGGCACAGTATGTAATGATGGATCTACTCATCATTTTATTCAGAGTGACTTTATGACGGAGGACCATTTTGCTATCAGACTTAAAGAGGGGTAGACACGACCTATCACCATGGCGGTCTGGAACTTGTATTTTACGAGGTGAATGTTAAAAGTCATTTTGGCGTCTAGGTGCACACCTAAGTACTTGACTTCGGTGGCCCAGGGGATATCTACTCCTATGTATTTAATGGGACGAGGAGTGTCGTTTTTCCGGTAGGGTTAGAACATGATCGCGGTGCTCTTTCCCGGGTTGATAGCTATACGCCACTTTTTATACCAAAGACTGTGAACAGCCTTTTGGACGTGGGATCTGAGGTAGCGTTATATAAATGAACCAATGAGTGCTCGAAGTACTGGAGTAGCCTTGCACGTAATGCCAATCCATTTTTCGACAGGTTGATACTGTCAGCCGTCAGCTGTGCACGTAACCTACAGTGTTGTGTAGAAAGTGTGCTATTATATAAACTCATTTATGTGGTTAAATTATATTAATAAATGTACATTTACTAGTGATAAAAAGTGTCTAAAAGTAAAAAAAAAGTATTGATAAAAAAAAACGTAAGTGATTAAATAGTATGAATAAATCTGAATCCTCCCTCACCAATACCAGAGAACATGAAATCTCACTGACTTGGTGGTGAATTACCGTCCGTCTCTAAGTTCATGCTATGTATCCAGCGCAACGCCGTCCACCGATACATATATATTTGACCACAAAAGTAAACACATATTTACATACAACTTCCATACATATACACACACACATACACATACACACACAGTACATTACGCGTCCACGCGGCGGTTATCGGAAGCAGTTTTATATATCGCAAATATATAGAAAATTACCCAAATAGATGTGTTTCTTAAAAGGCATAATTCACCATTCTTTTTCTTCTGCGGTACTCGATGCAATCTCAACGTGCAATACCCTGCATACCGAGCGGTCCATATTATTATTTTTCGATACGATGAGTCGGTTAGTGTAGCTCCACATATGAATTAGATTAGTCGCAGCGCTTTTTGAGTAAAAAGTGTGCGTTTTTCAGATGAGAGAATTCCCATGCGTGATGTCGGTAACAAAAGAACCTAGCAATAATCGGGCCAAACAGATGTTAAATAAAGTATAGAGTCCAACAAAGCTGACGATACCCAATAGATAAAAAAATATTGACAGTCAACGTCATCATGCTGGACAACATGGCCTACGCATAAAGCCTCTAAGGTCACATATGTACACTAGCTGATCGTATCACACATCTATCCGTTTTAAGCTGACAAGATAGACATTAGGTTGTACCTAACAAAAGTATTATTTGTGAATTAAAAGGCTTAACACAACGAACGATACGATAATAAATACTATACTTAGAATAGCGTTCCTTGTACAATTTAGTATGTCCTGGACTACATCGTCACTTAACATGTGGTGAGATTATGGTGATAATGCTAAGCCTAGTCAGTAAAAATCTAAAAATTCTAATTAACATGCGACGCAATAAATGAAATTAAAAACCATATTATTTAATTCAACGGAATGACAGAATTTCAGTCGCGCACAATGAAAAATTGTTGGGCGAAATTAAATCTGTCAAAATGAGAATCCGCTTATACAAATCAGCTGGACGCGGCCGGGGACCCCTCGCGTTATGTGTTAATAAATTTAGTTGTAACGTTTGGTACCGCTGCCTCACGAGTTATGACAGCAGAGGTAACAAAACTTTGGCTCCGTTTAAATGTTAGAAATGTACGATTTATTTTACATTTTCATTTGGTACAGGGTTTTTTGCACTTAAAAAAAGTGTCCTTTTTGTGTATATTTTTATGAATTTGCTATAATATTTATACAGTTCCTTCAAAAACTATTACTGATAGGCAAATAATTCATCTTGAAGTTTTGGTGGCAAATTAGGTTATTTAACTGAATTCTGGAATGTCACAAAAATGACCTGGATAATTCTAGTAAAGTAGTTTTTATTGGAACCGTGTATAAAAACTAAAAGAATACGATAAAATCCATTTAAAATGACATTGGCAAAAACTCAAAAATTCAACTCAAAATGATTGCTTGTTAATAATTAAAAAAAGATATATTCTCTAAGAAAAGCGTTTATTATTATTTAGCTATTATAAATTTAAGTTTAACGTTGCCAAACTTATTTCGCGAGATCGGTTATTGAGAAATCTACTCATCCTCTGTAAAACCCAATAATACTTCTTTATAGTCGAATTCGACAAAACTGCTGCACTTTATCTGATGTTAAAGTACAGTCCAAGAATGATAACTCCACCTGATAGATGAGAACATTATGACATAGGGCAACATCAAACTGCCCTACATATACCATGGCTAAATTCTCTAAATACACTTACTAATCCACGCGTTAACGTGTTACTATGGCAGTGTATCACAAGTGTACGGTGGTCACTATCCAGTACTCCAATTGAGGATTATATTTAAGGTTGACATTCGATCAATCAGTTTTTTTTCTACACGTAAACGAAGGTAGATATGAGATGGTAACAAATGAATCTTCGCAAATAAAGTTTTTTTAATATTCTTTTGCTTGTAAAAAAGCTGTTTTTATCTTCTAGATATCTCTACCGTTGATACTGTTGAATTCATAAATGTTGATTACTCTTTTATAGTTGTACTTTCTCCGCGGCTAAACTCTCATCCATTAATTACTATTTTTACAAATATTCACTAAATTATATATAAACTGGGTTCTAGATCGATAATGTCTCTAATTTTAAATAGATAAACAAAGAGATTCTATCTTTTACTGTATTATATATGAGAATTTTAGAGACGATTTATTATTTTATAGAATTTGCTTACTGTGCACATGTGAATTCAAAATAATATAGGTAGCATTAACTAGAATTCTAGATTTTTGAAAATTTTTACAAAAGTTATTACATACATTTAACTATAGGTAAGGGACATTTGTAATAGGAATTCGCATCCGCTAATCGCGTTTCGGAATTAGGTAGTTCATATCTATATGCTTAAAGTTACTTCACGTGCTAATATAAAAAAACTAGGCAGCCATGGGGAATGCCGGCAGATGTGAAAACTTTGAAAAAACGTGTTTTTTTTTGTTATTTAAATGATATCACGAATAATTAAAATTTCATAATTTTGTTCATTGAAATTATTAACATTTGTCTGGTTTTTATATCTTTATTAAAGTTAAGTAAACTTAATCTTCATACTGTTAATCAACCGTGTGGTGCCGGCTAAAAATAATACCACATCATATCTTCACGCGGGTGTCGTAAAAAGCGACTAAGGGATATGAACCAGGGGATGGGCAGCAGCGTCCTCTGGGTACCATAAACACTTTACTGCGATCGCCAACTAGCCTGCCAAGCGTAGCGATTGTGGCAATCCCTTAATGGTAGAGACCTACATATGTCCAAAAAATCTGCGTAGAATTAAGACACATTCTTTGTTACTTTGTGTATTCGAGCATTTAGGGGAAAACATTTTAGATGTGGCAACACAAAAACTTAGGAATCTGCTATCATACTTAACACTCCTTTCCATCAGAGATAAAAATAATAAAACTCTGGCAAATGCGTCTGTGACGCCAAGTAAAGAAAAAATCTTTCCATGGAAAATTATACATATATCGTTGACAGCAGGTTGAAAGCTAATATCACATTCCATTAGTAACACGAATCTATAAGTTTTACCCCTACCTAGAATTTCTCAACACCATTAAAGAAGTTTTAATTTTAAAAACTTTGATACGGAAGAGAGGATAAGAACGATACCGCATTGCACGCGTTTCAAAAAAAAACACTGAAACGGGCAAATACTTCTGCGAGGTAAACTGAACGAATAAAAAAAAAGACTAACGCATTTCTCTCTGGCGTAATGACGTCATCACGGTGATAAAATTAAATGTAGCAAAGCGAGGTAACGTTATTCGTATGTGTACGCCGCAGTAGCACTACGACGCGGCAGTAGATGTTAATAAATTAACCGAAATGTTTAGCAGCCTTGCCTTTGAGTTACGGTGGCAGAGGTCGCCAACGGACGCGACTGTAATTTATTCAGAGACGGCCTTTTTCTGGCGCATAAACTGTATATTACATTCGTTTCATGTTATTATTGTGTTTTTAACTATCTTGTTAGATTTTATTTTTGCAAGGGATTCTTTTTTTCTTAATAATAAAGGTAAATTTTGTATGACGTTTCAGTTTTTAAGTTTATTGTCCAATGTAGTTTACAAGCTGTGTTCCGCGGCTTTACTCGCATGCGACTGTTTTTATTCCTGTTCAACTTACATGTATTTTTTAAATAATTAAGAAACAAATTATAAGGTTTAGGTTAAGTGGGGAACCCGGTAAAGGTCGTCCTAGGTCAAGGCGAAAGTATGTTGAAGACGTTTAAAAGAAAGGTCACGACAAATGTATCCGTTACCGATGAGCATGTATGAAAAAGTCAAGAAGCGAGAGATGTGTGTCAGATTCGTACCAAGTGAAAGCATGTAGCTTATGCCTACCCCTATGGGGGGTAAGGACTTGATGTTATTTATCTCTACTAATAAATAAAATTGAAGTCCCTGTGTCTAACATCGAAATAACTACTTTTTACGAAATGCATATGAATACTATATACGATGCCTATAACAAAAATACATTTTTTTAACATTTTTGTCTGTCTGTCTGTTCCTTTGATCCGGCTAATCTCCGGGACTGCTGGACCGATTTTGATGGACTTCTTTGGTAGATAGCTGGAGTTATTTAAGTACTTAGTTAAGTAACTTACGCCACCTTTATTTTTCGAAAATAATTATGGTTCCGGGTAAAAGAAAATGAAATTCATTAAATAGTGAACAAAATACGATTCAACGGACAGCACGATCAAAACATTATTTTGCAATAATTATTTCAAAATCATATTACGCAATGAAGAGTAGGCATACTGCTACCGTACGATAATTGTAAAAGATATTGCTATATAGAAGTAAAACGACTAGGCAACGAATTATGTTTGTTGATTGGTGTATGTAAGTAGGTTAAATATCCTTTTATTTTACTCACTTTTGTAATTAACTTCTTTTTCTCGTTTCATGCAACTCGTCGAGGCGAGTTCCTGCTCTGCGCTTGTTAATAATTTATTATATTAATAATATAATTCATTAAACCCTATTCATATTAAAATACGCAGAGAAAACATTAAAAACTGAACTTATACGAGAGAAAATATTACAAACGGCAACTTGTTTATTAAAATAAGCGAAACGAAAAGTTTTTAAATGCTCCGAGGACCCTGAATTCATAACCAGAGTAAGTAAATCTCGACTTTAACTCCCTTGTGTTTGAGTAGAAATTCTATTACTAGTTAAATGAGGACATTTTGTAGTTTTTTTTTTTTTGCAACAGCTCTCTGTCTTGCTTTAAACCATAGCGAATAGAGGATTAGTGGCTCATTCATGAAGGCGGAAACTAAATTGAATGACTATCTCACATTTGTAGGTTTTTCTGTCCCTGAGGTCATAATTAGAGATACACCATAGAAGCCTTTTGCTGTTTCATGTCTATAAAGATAACATGACTGATTATTTTTTAGTGTAGCATAAAAATATAAGACTGACAACTAAAATAAAAATTATATATTAATAAACTTACAAAGAAATGCTAGCTAAAATTGCTAGCCAGATTAATGAAATAGAGATGAGAAGTCTAAGATTTTAGCTGGGATGAGAATAATAGATAAAGCAAGGAATAGTGTGATAACGTTGTGGTGTGGTAGAGGATGTAGTGACAAAGATAGAAAAGGGGAAGCTTAATTGGTATGGGCATGTAAAGAGGATGGATGAAAGAAGATTGACCAAACAAATTTACAAGGCGCGTGTGACTGGGCAAGCTGATAAGTGTCGTTTTAGGCGAACGTATCTAGAACAGAACGAAGATATTCTGGATAAAGGCCAGGTTCAAAGTACCCGTAACCGAATAGCATGTACGAAGATGCTTACGAAAGTAGAAGAAGCGAAAGACGTGTGTCAGGATCGTAGCAAGTGGAAGGATGTGGTCATTGCCTACCTTTATGAGAGAGACGCGTCACGATATGTAAAATTGCTAGGCCAATTTAAAAGTCGCAAATTGTAAATTTTATAGCGATTTACAGTTCGTTATATAGCGTTTCACTTCATTTATTACGATTGAAAATTTTCTAATGATTTATATTTTAGTTACCAATTAATTTGTTTATAAAACTGTTTTTTGTCATCAAATGTTACAAATATTTATAGCAGTTTATAAGATTTATTATTATTACTGTTAAGATAAATAAGCGGAATTAAAAAAATAACATCAACCGTATTAAATACTTTTTTTATATACCTTCTTTATAAATTCACATTTATTTACTTATTCATTCAAGAAAAAAAACAGTTAATAAATACATATCTGAAATAGCACAACAATATTACATAAAACATTCAAGTTTCGACACATTCATGTGTGACGACAGATCTAAATTATTTTACCTAAGTGTCGTTAATGCTGAAGATTCTGGTCAATATAATGAGTTAAACTTATTCAATTATTGTATTATCATCTGTCCTTGATGCATGGTTACAATTTAATCCGATGTTTTTAAGTCGTTGAAAATTGGATCATTCCATCACACAGATGCACACTGGTCAAGTAAATAATAAAGCATGTAAGAATCTGATTAAAAATACGGTTGAAATTTACAAAAGTACCAGAATATATCTGTAGCAGTATGCATTTCTTAAAGAGAGAGAGAGAGCTGTTTATTTTTCCGCTTAATTATCCAATGCGCTCCCCGAACCGTTGTAGTTCACGCGTCATTTACTTCTGCAGCGATGTACACATGAAATAATTTATCGCTTATCGATCGTACTAGAACGAGGTTCCGCAGTGGAACGCTGCAGTTTAGTTTTGTTGTTTCGTTACATACTGAAGTAGTGAAATAATGCCCGAATGAAATTTATGACTTTACTGGAAGACTGTAGAAGAATGAATAATGTGGAAAAGGACTTTCCAATATTACATATTCATCAATGGGGGATAAGGGAGGGGTCTAAATGGTGATTGCGTCAGCAAAATTAATGCTTATAAATTTTGTTTTTTTTTTTTTTTCAAAATTTTACCTATGCTTACGTAATTATTGGTGTTTAATATTGTACTTTTAGGAGATAACTGTCTTCTCTATAGAAATCCCTATAAAATCACACTGCAACAGGGATCGTTTCGCAGGAGTTTTCACCCTCAAGTAGCGGCCAAGCCGAGGTTCGAATCCTTGTGCTAGTTACCTTTTACGGCTGAGTGCCTTCAGCACTCGCCCCCAAAGTTTGGTGAAGCTGTAAACACCCTTCCGGTTAACAGTATTAGTTAGAAAAAAAAAGGATCGTGATTGAGTATTGTATCGGCCGTCGTCGCGTGCGGACCTAGGTCTTCAAATTTCATGACAGAGCGTCTTGCCCGAACGTCATACCAGAGCGTCATGCCAGAGCGTCTTGCCGGAGCGTCATGCCAGCACTTTGTGCGGTTTGGAAACGCTCATCAATCTGATTTGTATGACAAATTGATTGGTCCGTGTTCATATTGGAACTATTCAAACATAGATTTATTATTTTTTTTAATTAATTTAATTTCGTATCTAACAGTACTATATTTATGTTTCTTTCATAAATAATAAGCAAGCATAATTTTTTGATGAATTGGTGATTAAAACAACAAAAACATTCCTTCAAATGTTTATGAAATACCAATAATTAACAATATGATTGCACCTTAACATATCAAAACCTGGAGAGTAAATATACCGACGATTTAATTTTTAAAACATAACATTTATTGGAGTTTTGGCGGGATCTTAGTCAGTAGTAGTTACTTCCTTTAAACTTGCTTTCTACGTGGTGTTTTGCATTATATAGTGTTGGTTATTGTGCACAGGTGAAATGTATAGGAAATAATGATGCGTAACATATATTCTGAGGAGCCACGAAAACTCCATGTTCTAAGAAGATGATCCACCCGTTTTAGTGAAGCTTAGAAACGTTAGCAAAACGTTTGAAAACATAACTATAGAAGAATTGTGCATGTAAATCGCAGATTGTGATTAACCAAGAAGAAGATTATTGCTTTTGAGGTTGTACGAAACCGGGTTAACTAGTCTAGGATACTAATAAATAAAATTGAAGTGTCTGTTTGTAATGTCGAAATATTATTTTATTTAACTAAATAGATATGAATGTATGTATACTTTTTAAATTTTTGTGTCTCTGTCTGTTTTATTCCGGGTAATCTCCGGAACAGTTGGACGGATTTCGACGAGACTTTTTTCTGAAGGTACTCCGCGTAACTTAGGGTACTTTTAATTGTCGAAAATAAATAGGGTGCCGCGTAAACAAATTAAAACTCATAAAAAAATTGAATAAAATCCGATTTAATACACAGTTTTACGAGTAGGTGATTAAATTTTCTTAGAAATATTTTTACTTTATCTTAGTACTATAAAAATGATTAGGGATCATTATAAAAAAAAAATTGCAATAATGTGTATATGAAATGCGAGCGTAGCCGCGGGCACACAGCTAGTAATAAAGAAACACATAGTAATCTTCCCGAAATTCTAAAGTAACTACGTTTTTTGTTAGTATTTATTTAGAGATATTTCTAGTCAATCCCACGTATATAGAGAAAATAAGTGTTATCATTAAAGGCAGACAGTTTTTCGTAGCGCTACGAGTACGAACTCGTAACCCGAACAGCCTTATTGCATTCCACGGAGTCGACCTCGTATCGTACATGTGCTCATGTGTGGCCATTAGACGCGAAATTATAACAAAGGCGTATTTTTATTAATATTTTTTTATTATTATGTCAATCATTAATTCATAATTCTAATTTAAAAAATATAATTAATATATAAATATAAAACATAATTATAATTTAAAAATGATTTAGTTTGTTTGTTTGCGAATACTCACTGGTTTTGTAAAATACTAAAAGAGAAATTCGTTATACTTCTAATTGTATAAACTTTATTTTACATTCGAAGTAGACTACATTTTAGTTATCTATCTCCAGTTTAATAAGAAACTAGAAATTAATTAACACGGAGTAGTAGTGACGTTAGTGAGATGACACACTGTTGACACCTCTCACAACAGCTTGCCTGAATACGTTACATTTACCGAATGAGCTGATATTTATCTATCGTAGTCTTCGCACCAGTATTCGCTTTCTTTAAACTGTCCTGATATCTCACATCTGATCAGAAATTTTTTACAAGGTATAGGCTCAGTGCGCTTACTTCAGTCTCACGTGATGTTAAGTGACGATGTGGTCCAGGATGGTAAACACACTAAGCCTAGCTACTGGTTCTCAAGTGATGTTGTCGGAACACACTTATTGGTATTTGGCGACAGGTTTTCTAATTTGAGGGTGGAACTACCCCAGCTGGTATTATTTTTAAAATGCCCTACCACTATGGTATGATTTCCTCACGATGTTTTCCTTCACCGAAAGCTCAGGCTGATTTTAGAGTTGGATAGGTGAATTTGAAACCGGGTTCATTGATCTGAAATCCGACCGAACTACCAACTAAACCATCATCGCTTCAAAATGATATAATCGCTAATCGCTAAAAACTTAACTAATACTTTACCAAGTGTGGAAATAAAATATGATATAATAGTTTATCTCATGGCCATACACCCTCCCGTTTATTAAGATTATAGCGGCGTACGTGAATAGCTAAAGGCGGTACTGACGATTTTAATTCGCCTCTCGCAAGTCACGCGTTAAATTCGTGCTAATGATTCAAGGTTTATATTTTTGTTCGTTTTTTTTTTTTTTCTTAATTAAGTGTACCATTTCGTACCTTTTACATGAAAGCATTAATGTGGTTGAAAATATTATAACGTTTTATAAAACGTAAATTTAATGTCATATTGCTGTATAAATGGCATGATATTTCAAACATTTGAGTTAAGTTCGCTAGCTACATATTTTAAATTTCATCGTTTGTCTCTGTTTATCCATACTTTAGTTACTTAATATACTCTAAAAACATTAAAATTTTTATGTAGTAAGTGGGTTCTGTCTGTGACTTCATTCGCGTTGATTTTACAATTTAGTCTAAAAAAAACACCGGTAAATAAGTTTAGGAAATACGCGATTTTGAACAAACAAACAACTTTAATATATTGGTAAGGATATATAAGTCTCCTGATAAAATAAAAAACATGCGCGTACATGAATACAACGTTATTTACAAATTTCAAATGGATCGGTAAATAACTTTAGGAGATTTACAATTTTGATTAAACCAACATTACATTTTGTTGTATTACATATATATTAACTCTGTTATCGCCGTAGCCGTACGTTGCGAATCTATTCCACTTCATTCCGAAATAATACTGAAATTTTGCTAAAGAAAACTCGTGGTTAAAATAATGTTGCAATGGTTGGGCTTTTTCTTGACCACGCATCTTGGACCATGTTTCCGTTTAAAACTATGATTGTGATCAAAGCGCTGATTCTATAAAATCAATGACAGAACATATTTCTATGTGTTTTTTCTATAAGTTTCTGTGCACGCATCACGCAAAAGCTAGCCGATAAATTTCTATTAAATTCAATATGGCGAAGGATACTTCGACGAAAAGAAAGAAGAACTTTAATATCGGATAATGAATGAATAAATTACAAATAACAAGATAAATATTTTCCAGTTTATCCAACAACAGCGCCCTATTCAGCTAATTGGTGCAGCGGTAGATATCGTAGCCCTAGTTTTCAATATTTAACCAATAAAACATATTAATTTGAATATTTACCCCATATACATACACGCATACGATTTTAAAAAAGAATTGTGCAAATCTATGGCATTTTTTTTTTTTTTTTTATTATTTAAATTAAACTATCTGCAGACTCTGGGTCCGCACCTTTTTTTAGATTGGATATTTAAATCGACTTGCGTCGGAAAAAAAAATTGCCTATAATAGCAATTCAAGCAGCTATGCAGTTAGTAATCTTCTTTCTTGGCATCTATGGCATTGGTTCTCGAGTTATACACCAACTAATGAACAGACATACAGACACAGACGTTTTATATCATTTTAGAAATATTTTTTAGAATTTTTTAATTAACAAATTAACAAAATACACGTAAACCCGGGTGCATAACGTTGTTAATCAATAGGCCCTATTTAAATGTTTGAAACATTAGCTAAATTCTAGACAAATATGTTTAATAACTCATACAGCTTCAAAACAAACGTACGCTACTTTGTTAATAGTCGAAACGTGCAGCGTGTGACTGAATATGAACCACAGTTGAAGGAAACCAGCTGGTACACTCTACATTTCATATACAATAGCCATGATGGTTTTGGTGATAGATCGATGATGATCTGAAAAAGGCTGATCTTATGGAGACTGTGATGAAACCATAGGCATATTAATGTGATTTTTTCCAACACCCAAACTCCTATAGGTAAAAATCTCTACCTCCTCTCTACCTCTGACATCTGCAGTTGAAAACCAATAGTAGTCCTTGGAAGTAATATTTTCACATTAAAGATAATTTTCTAACGATTAACACTAGCTGCTCTTCGCAGTTTTACCCACGTAGTTCCCGTTCCCTTGGGATTTTCGGAATAAATACAATCCTATGTCTCCTTGGATTTCAAACTATCTCCATACCAAATTTCATCCAAATCGGTCCAGTAGTTATTAAGTTTATTTGTTACATACAAAAATACAAATCTTTCCCCTTTATAATATCTATTAGTATAGACAAAGTCGGGTAAATGAACACTATTTGTAACTCAAAAATGGTTTGACCGATTTTTCCCCATCCTGAATAGCAGAATAATTTTTAAAACAATAGAAAAAATTACGAAACAAAATTATGAAGAGAATTCATTTCCTTATTGGTGATATTTCGAGAAAAGTTTGACTAATTTTGAGTAAAAAACAATACTCGTCTTTAGGACCCAAGATATTTCCTGGAGCATTCTCTTATTTATTTTTGTAAATTTTGGATAATTAGTGGAACCATTGAATAAGAAAACAATATTTTTAAATATAACAATACGATGAATTTTACAAATTTACACCATTCGTCACGTTGAGCGAACAAGCCGCTTTCACTTGTTTATAACAAAACACATCTCTGTATAAGACCTTATTTAGTTTGACCAAATTTACACCGTTACGAACATAAGTAGGTGTATTTTCTTTAATAAGAGTATTTCATTATAATTATGTCATCACTGTGTAAACATCGCTATAGACTGAAAAAATGACGTTTTTCTATTAGAGATTTTTTTTTAATATTTCACAGTCTGTGGATAAATTTGCACAAAACAACCTTCACAAAACATTTGTCGAATTTCCTAAAAAGATGTCTCATTTCTGTTTACAATTAAGAATTCTCAAGATCCGTTGGCCTGATCATATGCGGGACGCCTAAGTGATGCGTCAAGCGTATGTAATTTATTAAAGTGAATAAAAAACTATATTTTTTTACTCCATTTTGGAACGCCATTATAAGGTTCATGCATACACGGGTTGAAGTTGAATGTTCCAGAAAAAAGGTCGTTGTTAATTGCACAATTTTTACTAGATTACGCACTGAATAATTTAATTATGCAACTAACATAATTAGTATATTTTGTTTTAATACAGTAATACGTTAAGTAAGTGCTCAACAAACACATTTTATGAGAAAAAAAATTTAGACACTTAGACTTATTAGAATTCCAAACATGTCCCGCAGATCACGTACTAAGGACGTCAGCGAGATGGGGTGTTAAAAAATATCCCAACCCCGTAGCGAAGTCGCCTCCCAATATCACGTACACACACCATTATCAGTGGAATATATTAAAAATCAATTCGACAGTCGATTTTTATATTCAAACCTCGTATCATAAGGGTGGAAGATACGGAACCTTTAATAAAGTGGCTTTCGGCTCGTTGGTAGTGCCATGAGATGTTGCAACGATCGCCATATTTTCGAATCGACTCGCCTTATTAGGTAAAAGGAAACTACATAATACCCTAGGTAGATTATTTTCTAGTATCCTTCTTTTAAAAAAAACCGCTAGCTATATTAGGCCACATCATTACTTAACATTAACTGAGATTATGGTCAAACCTTAAATCTATATTTAGTATATACAACGAGGAAAAATACTATTTAAGTTATAAAAAATAACGTAAGTATAAGAGTACATGTGTCAAAAGAGAAACTACTTCGGCAAGCTTTACTTTAAATCTGTAAGGGGTAGATATAAGCGATCTAGAAAGAGATAAATGATGTATGTGCCTGCTTTGTAAAATACATTTATACGTAAGCTTATACAAAAAAAAAAAAATATAGCAAAAAAAAAAGAAAATTATACGGTAAAAAATGTAGATGATTTTGATTTTTGTCTCTTTCTGGCTCACTACATACTTGCATACATGCGTCCTTTAATGTCCAAATTCTTGACACTCATTGCTTAACGTAATATTGAAATTTCGACCATAATTATTACTTAAAATTATTATTTAAAAAAAGTTATAAACTTAAAAAATATGTTAAATTTAAAAAAGGAGTCGTTGTTAAGCACACCTATTTAAACTTAACATTAAGTAATTAGTTTCAGATATTCAACTTGAAGGTGAGAGCTAAGTCAAAGCTTATCTAAAAATTTGAATCCACTTTCCCCTTAGTGTCAACCTCTGAACCAATCTCGTAACGTGCTGTATTAACGAACATATAAACGAAATAATATTACATGATAATTACGCTTCGGTGTAACAGGCGGCTTCTTTACAAAGTAAACGCGCGTACATTCGTCGTGTAAATAATTTCACGGCGAAATTCCCGCGTTATATGTAGATATTTAAAGTTATTAATTAATTGGGGCCCGCGTAATTTCGCTCTGCGCTATGTAATACAATTATACTGAAAATGTTTGCAATATGACTAATATGATGATTTCATATATAGTTAAATGTAATGTTAATTTATTTCGCATGTAAATAAAATAGCCCACGTGTGGGCAATAGTTTCTTCTCGAAGTATCACAGGTTTATTAAGTCTCACCCAGCTCACAACGTGATACCGATTTCTAACGTCAATAATTTCAGATGGAGTTATTATAATTTTTTTAATTATTATTAAAACAAACTATGCCTACAGCGTAAATTTATATAATTTAATAGTATTTTTTTTTAATAATTGGGGTTCCGTTTAAAAAAGTAACACTATCGAAACATTATTTTTAAATGATTATTTGAAACTATATTACGCAGTGAAGAATATATGTAACGCGGGCGGGGCCGCGGGCATATTGCTAGTAAATAAATAAATTAAATCCTATGTCTCACAAATAATGTGAGTAGAGCTCACATTAAATTTATGTTAAATATTTGTTACATTACACAAAAGAATTTACTCAGCTCAGTGATTTTTTTAAGTAATTCATTGTCATCTTCATAATGTGGCCAGATATAATAATATCTATTACGGGAAAAGAGACATGTAAATCAATTCAGTGGTTTCGAGTTATAAACAAATATACAAACAAACATACAGATATATATACACGTTGCATTCTACATAACGTAAACATTATTTTTCTTTATTTTGGGCTTAGTATGAGCAAATATTAAAAAAAAAAAGTTTGTCCTTTTTTCATTGACTTATTTGATTAAATAGTAAATGTATAGAGAAGCTATAATCCCTTTATATCACAACATACATTCAGCCAATGTCCCATTCTGTAATAAATAACCGTTTCAAACTCGCTATATATTTACTTTGAACTAATTGTAAGGCAAATTGGTAATGTGCTTTCGAACTTTTTTTATTATTCAGCTGAACTCAATTTATTACCAAAATAACTTTTATTTGTCTTGCTAAATTTAAAAGATGGGATAACTACTTTATTTTTGCTTAGTTTTAAAATTATGTAGGTCGTTTAAAAGTTCTAAGTTATCTTTTTTTTTTTTTTTTTTTCCTTTTATTCTAACTCGATAAATTACACTGCACTATATCTTATGTTAAATAAAGTGTAGTCTAAGAACGATAGCGATACCTGATAGATGTGAATCCTAAGGTATTGCCATGTGAGATTTTTACCCATGTGTGTAGTCGTTGGCACAATATAAGACACAAGGCAAAGGCCAAAGTTAATGTATTGTATTCGCTGTCTTAATATTTAACTCTAAGTTGATAATTTCATCTTATTTCTATTTTACAATCTTATTCTATTTCATATCTATGTGTTTCTATTGTATTGTGGTTATGTCGAATATTTATATTATATTTACTTAAGCCCTACTTCTAATTTACAATCCTTATTTTATTTCTTATCACTTAGTTTTATATACTTATTTCTAATTTTACAATAAATTAAATTAGTCGGCAGACTTTAAAACTTGTGGGTCTACCGCTCACAAGCTAGGCCTTATCAACATGCTATGGTTTCGTTTCGATGTTTTCCTTCACTGAAAGCTCAGGCATATATAGGATTAAGAGGATTCGAATCTACGTCCATCGACGCAGTATCCGACCACGCGACTATTAGGTAAGCCATCAATGATCGTTGTTCGGAAAATTTGTTAGTTCAAGACAGAATTCGAACCTCTGTACATTGAAGTAATTCAATCATTCCTATTTTACTCAATGTTAAAAACATTCATTCACAACTTAAAGTATATTGTTCAACTTCAAGTATTGATAAAAAAATCTAAGATGAAAAATATATATCTTCCATCCATCGAAGTAGAAACGCTCGATTGCGCGTTTAGACTAAATTCCCAGACTTAATTTCATCAGAAAAAGAAGAAGGGGGTTTAATGAAATGTATTTTTCCTTGCTGTGATCTCTAGGACAGACATTACCGAAAGGCCGGACGACAAAGACGAGGCCCGTCTCTTCGGACCGTCCGGACTTCACGCGCGAATGCGTTCCGTCAAGAATCCCTTTTCACGACGCTATTTTTTTTTAACTAATTTTTTTTTTTACTTCATCTCTGCCAGTAGGTGTTTTTACTTTGTATCCGGCCTTCGTTTTATCTATTCCAAACCGGTTGGCATAAATATGAAATATGTAAATATGAAATTGTGTTTGTCAATTCATTTAAGACAATGGAGGGAGATATTTTTATTACATCACATTGTATTGTAATTTCGTGAGTGACGTAATTTATAAAAAAATCAAACAATTCTTTATTCAATTTAGACAATGATAAGGCGCCTATGAACGTGAAAACATTATCACCGGTTTGGAACAACATTCCGATCGAGTAGAGCCGCCAAGAAACACGACCTGCTTTCTTGTTTTTTATTTGAATATGCATATATATTTTTTAGTAGCTGGTGCTCGTGGCTCCGTCCGCGTTTCATATGTCCTGTGCATATAACATTTCATTTATTCCTAACCTAAGAAAAAACAAATGAATGAAGAAAAGTGAGAGTCTTTTGTTTTTATTAGCTGATAAAAAGTACATAAGAGTAAATTGAAAATAAAAGAGAAATGATTGATGTAATCCAAAAAATAAATATATGAAAAATTTCACGTCGAATGGTAGTAATCCCATCCTGATATGTTCAGTAGTTTTGAGGTGATGGTGTCTCAAAGGAACCCCATTTTCCTTTTTTATATATAACCTACAGATTACAGTTATAACCGTTGTTAACGGAAGCACGAAAAGGCATATCATTTCCAGACATCACTATCGTTTACGTAATGATCCACCCTACTACAGCCTTTTGAAATTATGACCTGTTTGACATGCTTAAACTTTTATTGTTTTTACTGATAAATCTGTAATGTGTTCTTTGGGATCTAAAACCGAATACTATTACCTAAAAGGCTATTATTAGACTTATGGTTTCATTATACAACTGCCGGGTCGGGACGCCATCGCGCTTTTATTATAGAGGACGCACACGGCTCGGACTCGGCTCGCATCGACGCGATGTCTTCTATAGAAACATCATGCTGATGTCCCAACCCGTCTACTGTGTGGCGAAATCATCACTTAGCCCAAATCACTTAACAACTTGAAAGCCCGAAAGTGAATCAAGATTCAATCAACTGGATGCAATGACGTTAACTCTCACTAGTCTAAAAAATAGAAACTTCTATTAGGGACCTTTCCTTACATGCGCACGACTAGTTATTGGTTGAATAATTAATTAATTAGTCTTATAACAAACGCTGTCACATTCACTTTCGGAAAAAAAAAGATATGATTTATATATTTTAATTTCAAAGCAAATTAGACAAGACTTTTTTGATAATGCAAAATTGTAGAGAAATCAATAGTCGGCCAATAAAACATTGCAGAAACTTTCCAAACTCGAGATAGGAATCGCTTAGAGCCCGTCCAGGTGAGGCGATCTGCACGCGAGTACACTCGCGCGTACCCTAGATACTGGAGCTACATATATCCCGTTCAGATGGTGCCGCGCGTTTCCTCACTCGCACGTAAAAAGCGTGCAATGTGCAGGACTCTCGACTCGCTCGTTTTACGCGCGAGTGTCGCGGGTGTTTAGATACTCGGGTGCCATTGCTGCGTCCAGTGGCGAGTGGACGTATTTGGTTCGAAATGGAGCGTGATAACCTTCAATAATAGAAACGCGCGTAAAACACGGTATCTGGCCACAATATAATTTGAAGCGCGCTCGCAGATCGCTTCAGCTGGACAAGCTCTTAAAGCGTTTCAATGCGTAAGTTTTTGTCGTGCACTGTTTGAAAGCGTTAATCGACATTGATATAGGAATTTACCGAATACGTACAATTATATTTTAAAACTAGCATCATTCGCTGACTCGCTTTCATTTTATGTTGATTTTAATTCATCACGTTTCGAAAATTTATTAGAATTTAATTTAAATTAGATTCTACTTTCTAATTTAGTTTAGTTTAGTTTTAATTTCTATTTATAATGCAC
The DNA here is from genome assembly GCA_014132275.2 of Samia ricini. NCBI lineage: Eukaryota > Metazoa > Arthropoda > Insecta > Lepidoptera > Saturniidae > Samia > Samia ricini. Next base: position 20,447,645 of record AP028158.1, read on the forward strand.
GGGATCGTTCTAGTATTACTTAAGGAAAATTCAGTCATTTTTAACAACCCTCCCCCCTCCTCTCGCCCCTTGTCAGCAATAGTAAGCAAAGTTCTAATCTCTTTTCATAATTAGGTAAGCATTGGTAACACGAAAACGAAGTAGATTATAAATAAGTTAATTATTATAAGTAAGTAAATTTTGCTTACGAATTTCACCATTCAGAGGTGTCTCCGCCCCCATGTCATCAAAGATAAGCAAAGCACTGATCCTCTCACCTCTCGTTGATGCTTATATAATCTTAGAGCGGCCCCTATAGACTCAGCATTTTGACTATGATCTGTACTGTTAAATGACGATGTAGTCTAGGATGGCAAACACACTATCCAGCCATATATTCAACCGAAAGACGTGCACTGCTGGACATAGGTCTCCCTCAAAGATCTCCACGACGACCGGTCTTGCCCCACCCGCACCCAGTGGATTCGCGCAACGGTCATCGCTCCACCTTGCTACCGCCTACCCATGCTACATCTTCCGGTGCGTGGTTGTCATTCGAGAACCTGTTGGCCCTATCGAGCGTCGGTTCTGCTATCAATCTGCCCAGACCTCTGTCACTTAAGTTTAGCAATTCTTCGGGCAATGTCGGTTACTTTGGTTCTTCTTGATCCCCTCATTTCTGATTCGATCACCCAGTGAAACTCCAAGTATTGACCTCTTAAATACACTAAGGTATTACTGGTATTCTTGAGATGCTGTCAGAACACATCTAATGGTGCTTAGCGACATCTTTTCAAGCTCGGAGGTGGTAGCTACTGAGGTGGGCGTTATTAGTAAATACCGTACCACCATGTACGTTTACTCGAGCTCGTATAGAATTAGAAATGTGGGTTCGACCCTACTATCAACGATACGAATTTCGCACTTCCAACTGAGCCATCATCGCTTCTCTGTAATCACTGAGGGGTTTGAACTTTACACATTCTAAATTATATGTTGAAAAAATTTAATAAGTTTGAGCGAAATTGAATAATCCAAAACAGGCAAGGATTTAACATCAAACAGTCCTTTTTCTATATTTGGGAGTAGATATATGAAAAAAAAAACAAACGGAATAATTTTACCGCGTCTGTTCAAACCCGAATCGACCCTCTTCAACCTATCTCAAGGGCCACGGCACCAAACGAACGTGTTTTCCACTGGGCTTTTAATGAAATATGCTAATTTACTTAATGGCGAACGTGACTTATCTGAAGAAAAAAAAAAACAACAGAATAACAACATTTTATTTATGAACTACGATCAAACACTATAATTTTATATTTAAAGTGTAAAGAGTTATTGGCTGCATCTACATTAACGATAAAGTGCTATTGTTCTCGATCTTCAAGTAATTTTATTGTATACTAATTGTGCCTGCGACTCCGTCCTCTTGGATTTTCGTGTTTGTAAAACGGCGATTTCAATAAATTTTATGTATAAATGTATGTAATAAATAATTCATTAAATTTGACAACATTAATATTAAACTAAAAATACGTTTAATTAATTTTATTGCATTCACTTCAGTTCAGATTTATATTAATCCTAATTATAATAAAAAAATAAATAGGCAGGAGTGCCGACAGAAGTGTAAAGTTAAAACTTTAGAAAAACTGTTTTAAAATGTTTAAATTTCACAACGTGTTTATTGGAATTATTAACATAACATTTGTGTGGTTTTACATCTATTGATACTCAGAGAAATAATTATGTGCATTTTCACATAGTTTATTTATAATGAAAACATACGGTACGCTGCGTAAGTACACATTTTATTATTTATCTCTAAGAGCTAGCACTTAAGAGGACACGCGGTCGGAAAAGTAGATATTTCAGAAATATATTGCTATCGCGTTGCCCCCCAAAGACAGAATTATAAAACACGAAAGGGACAACTGCAGCTCGGGTTGATATTACCGTATGCAAAATGGATGATAACATCTCTTCGTAGTACCCTGGTACTTCCTCTAAAACTCAGTTTTAGAATAATAAAGACTTTGACTATGCATGTGAGTTATGGTTTTTAAACTGTTATCCATTAAATTTTTTTAACGAAGGTCAGAAAATGACGGTAGTAATCGAGTTTATTTTTCACTTTCAAAGGCTTCTAGTTTCTACAATAACTAATTTATGGAAAAAATTAAAACGTACAGGCATGGCGGCGGTGGATATATATTTTTTGGTATAACAATATTTACTATAATGCTTTTATCCAAAAAGCAAACAGGAGGCTACGTTTGTATGGAATAAATGGCACTAGGTTATCCTCTTAAAGGTATGAAAAAAGTACGTTGTGTCAAAATAAAGTACGATTTATTTACTCAAATTTTTTGCTTAAAACATACTTTCCAGTACTTTTAGCAAGATAACTATCACGGCCAAACATATGTACACCATTTTTACAGTATATATATAATAACACTGTAACCAAATCTATACATTAAATAATTTTTGAAAATTATAATTGGGGTGAACTTTGTTATCGATGTAGAAGCCAAAAATATTTTATTTAAATTTTTTGTCTGTCTGTCTTGCCCTGTGTACTCGTATTACTCGGAAAGTACTGAACCAATTTTGACGAAACTTGACATAAGTAACATCAAAGTAAGATCTAGTGAATGATCGTCATAATTTTAATATTAGAAATAAAGACAAGTTGGCTGTCCCACGCTTTAGGCTAAGTAAGTGTAATAAAAGCTTTATAGGTAAAATAGTATTCGGTTTTACAATAAGATCCCAAGTAACATTACCGATTTACCTGACAATAAGTTCAAGTATTATGTCAAGCAAGTCTTAATCTCAAAAGGTTATTACAGGGTGGATCATTACGTGAACTATAGTGATGTCTGGAGTTAACCCACATCTCTGTGCGCACACGCTAACATTAGTTAAGACTATGATTTGTATTTTTTTTTCATATGAAAAAAAAAATGATATTTATTATATTTATAAAAAAAAGAATCAGATCGAGTTTCTTGCCGGCTCTTCTCGACTGGGTTGTTTTCCGAACCGGTGGTAGTGTTTTAGACGTTCATAAGCGCCTTCTTAGAGCCTAAATTGAATAAAGATTTTTTTATTATTTTGATCTTGAATTTGAACATATATGATACTTTTTGTCTCATCAAACGCAAGGGTTTCTCCAGGATAACGGACAAAAGTCAATATTTTGTAATAAATGACATTCTTGACGGATTTTGATGAATTTGTGCTATAGCAAACAAATTCTCTAAAATTGAAGGTATATTAGATATATTTAATCTTCTTTGAAAAAAAAAAAAACTTCATCGCTAAGTTTTGGACCGACGTTTCTAGCGTCTCTAACCTACACGTTACAGCTTAGCTAAAGTAACTTAACGTTTAAATGCGATATTATTAATCAGTTTAATTAGAAGCGTATAATCTAATAGGTATACTAAATTCTATTGATGTGTGTTTGTCTCTTTGTTATGAAGCATTTCCGTTTCATTAAGTTTCAAACCACCAATGCTTCTAAAGAAAGTTCACTTCTATAATAATTACCATAACGACAAATTTAAAAAATAGGTGTAAACAGAATCTTAACATGATAAATCACTACCTATTAAAATAAAATGTATCATTGAATAGAAGTGTATCTATAATGGCGTCAGAATCTTAATAATACGCAAACAATAATTAGATAGTGCTATCGCCCCACAATTTACCTATTGAGGTAAATTATAATAGCCACGTTGCCAGCTCACGGTTAGTTACATGCGAAGTTGCCGCTCTTCGTTTTCGTCTCTCTATAGAGAGTATATGGATTTGAAAATATTTATACGAATACGAATATAGTATTATAAATGAATAGTGAAATGAGCAGAAATAAAACTAAATCAAACAAACATAATTTATCTACATTTATATATGTGTGTAATTCTGATGGTTATTCATAGATGACGCTTTGCTTGTTTTTTTATAAATTGGACTGTTTTCAAACATTACAAGGACATACATACTGGACAATGAACGAAGTCTGTGCACTGAAGATATTTGAGAAACAAAATATGCAAGTTTATAGATTCTATTACAGGACACATTTCGATAGTTTTTAAATATTTGTCTGTCTGTCCGTTTATTAATTTGTTCGTTAATTTCGCAAATACTACTCAACCGATTTTGATGAAATTTGTTATTAAATTTGGAACTCTATAGTAACATCTGGCATACTTTTTACACATATATGTGTTTTTATAATGTGTGAATATCGTTTATCTAGATTCATAAAAAAAACTATAATAATTAAGTGTTTGCATAATAACTACTGTACTAATATTGTAAAGAAGTAAAGTTTGTGAGTTTGGTTTTTCGGGGTAATATTCGGTACTAGTGATCCGATTTTGAAAATTCTGTCACCATTGGATAGGTATATTATATATAGGCTACTTTTTGTTTTGGTAAATATATATTTTCAATAATTAATCATAGTAAATGTAATTGAAGTAGGTAATAATTATATAATATAATGTGCTTTTAATGAATTGAATTAACGTACTTGAATGGTTTGAAATAAAGGAATAAAATCTATAGCATTTTCGCATATCCATTCAGGCCTAGCATAGCATTCAAGCATATTAGGGCAAGAAAGACTGGATGCATAGTTTCATCTCAGGTGTACCGCGAGGCCTAAGCGCAGACGGCTGGTCATTCCAGGCACCGCACCGGTGGCGTCTGGACTTGCCGCATTGCCAAATTAATTAATTGAAGGAAGTATTAAGGATTGGATTAAGGAAGGGCCCCTTCCTTAATTGGTGCCATGACCTTCCATTGCACTGGTGAATTTGTTTGGGAGGTGGAATGGTCTGTCAGGCGTAACCTCCACCGCGTGTGACTAGATGGAACGTGACTGGACATAGAGAATATATTGGTAATGAGATAGATTGCATCTAGACGGTGAATATAGTTTGTCTATTAGAATATATTTGTCTGAATTCAACGCGAACGAAGTCGCGGGCACAGCTAGTTAGTCAGCTAGTTAGCTAAGGTTGAAGTAAATAAGTAATAATTTTTTATCAGATTCAAAGGCGATTTTTTTCTTTCTTCTCGCCTTTTGCTATTTATAACAGGACCTCTACAATTCTTTCTGACATGGCGGACAAGAGTATAAATGAAATAAACTTATTCAAATACAAAACTGTCATCAGATTGCTAGTCATCAAGTTCAAGTGAAGAGAACAGTATGAGTCTTATACCTGTTTCATAGACGAAGAAAAACTTTGGTTTTCGTTGTACTAATCCGTTTTTGAGATTAACCACAATCTCATAAACATCGAATATTGTTACGAAATTGCCTTCTAGACAATTAAATTTAACACGTGGCTTTAAAAATGGAAATAAATTTCAATCAAGCATCAGAAAATTTTGTGATACGATTGGACAGTTTTCTAAGCTTAAAAGTAACTTAATAATAATGTATCATCATATAGTTATTAATAATTAACAATTCAATCATTGTAAACTGAACTTTGCAAAAGAGAGATATCTTGTTCCCATATGGAGTTTTATTTCATTAAAAATAAAAAAGACCATTTATTATCGAACATATTTGGTAACAATCAATAACATAATTGTTCCCAGTAATTCTATCAACTTGTTATGTATTATATTGTATGTAAAATTAACCCTAGAGAAATAAAGTATACTTTATTATTCACATAAAGTAAAAAGTACAATAACCCGAAATAACGTACAATACTTTATAATAAAGTACGGGTGGCAACGCATTCCTTGATGTATTCCCGTAAAGCTCGATTGGGATGTGATGCGACCGCGACTGTTGAGCGAAACGGGTCTTTCTGACATGTTTCATAGGAACTGGAAGATCACAACTGTCCATATCGCGCTGGCGTCACGGTGCGCAACCGGCACGTGTGCTATCTGATTTAAGCTTAAAGGTTCCTAGTACAATAACTAATTTATGGAAAAAATAAAATTGCGGTGGTGAACATATTAATTGGTATAAAAATATTTACTGTAATGCTTTTATCCAGAGAGAAAACAGGAGACTACCTTTGTATGGAATAAATGCCGCTAGAATATCCTCTTAAACGCCATCTTATACTTGACATACTGTAGTATGTTGACGGCTAACGTCAGGGAAAGGTGTACCAGGCTCCCTCCTAAACAGAAGAGAGAGATTTGCCTAACCCGGCATGGCAGATTATGCCTGCCAATTTTTATTAATTATGCCAAAGATTATGTAGGTTATCCAACCTACATACATAACATCACACTTATCTCCTATAAGCGTAAGCCGAAACAACATCCTTCCACTAGCTACGATCCTGACATACGTCTTTTGCTTCTTCTACTTTCATAAGCACCTTCATAGAGATACGTTCGCTGAGCTCGACCCTAGCTTGCCCACTCACACTAGCCTTGTCAATTTGTTTTGTCAATCCCTTTCTCTATCTTTGTCACTACATCCTCTACCATACCACAACGTTCCCTTATCACACTATTCTATCATTCTCATGATATAATTCATGTGTAATAAATTGATAAATTCTTAAATTAACCATTTTTTTTATCAGATTATTACAAAATTAACTGCAATATTCGAAAATACTTCCTTTCTAAGGAATCTACATATCGACAACTTTGTCTACCTAAATATAGTAATTATTTTTTGTATCCATTCACTACATTTATATAAAGGATAATGATACGCAAACATTCCATTGTATTTATTATAAGCAAATAATTCCGTTCCACATTCTACCCCTTAACAGACATAAGCTCCTCGCAATATGTGTAGAGTGCATATGAAATTCGTTATTCAAAGGATCTTCCCAGTTTTTTTTTAGCTTTAGACCAGCATAATATTATAATACACATGTAGGGTACATATGTACGCTACACATACATACATAGTATCATGCCTTCCTCCCGTGTTAGCAAAAAATTACGTCCTTACGCTAAGAATAGAACCACCCCATATCTTCCCGTGGATGTCGTAAAAGGCGACTTAGGGATATGAACTAGGATATGGGCAGCAGCATCCTTTGGGTACCAAAAACACCTTACTGCGATCGCCGACCCGCCTGCCAAGCGTGGCGATTATGGCAATCCCCCTCCCCCCTTAATAGTGGAGATTTATGTCCAGTAGTGGACGTCTTATAGTTGAATGAATGAATTAATGAACTTGAACCACTTCTTTCGTTTCCTCCACTTTCATGAGCGCTTTCATACATGCTCGCCGGTTATGGATACTTTTCACTTGGCTTTTATTTAAAACGTGCTCGATTTGGACAAAATACGTTCGCCAGGTCGAACCTTACCGACGTGTCCAGTCACTCTTGGCTTATAATTTCAATATATATAACAAATAAATACTGATATTGATAAATATATGGTGGCAGGTTTTAACCTAACTTGATTTTTTTTTAAGAGAGTGTATGTCTCGACTTTTATCCGGTCAGATTAACGCGTCGACTGACGTGGGTTTAAATCTAAAATTGGAGCTTTTTATGGAGGAAAATATTATCCAGAAAATGACCCAATAATTTTTGACCCTTGCTCAGGGCTTTGACCAAAATCTGACCTGATGTTAAGTAACAATTGATAAGACAGCCAGACGGCATTGTTAGAAAATACTCTACTACCACTAGATTCACTACTAGATTCCTCATGGTGTTTTCCTTCACCTAAAGCTCAAGCTCATTATAGAGTTGTAAAGGTGGTTCAAACCTACATCCATCGACGCGGAATCTAGTCGCACTACCAAATGCGGCATCATCGCTAAAATTTAATATTAACAATTGAAATACATAGTTAGTATATAATTATGCTACTAAAAAAATTAGAAATGTGCTTAAAATAATGAAAATGATTTAATGTACGCGACTCTGTGCTGAGACTCAAATCTGCAGACTTCCAGAAAATATTTCAATGGTGTTTTGGTTGCTGCTAGCCAGTTGAAGGATGACTGGAGGGAAAGTCGTGGTACACGTTGAAAGTTATTTATTAACTGATTCTTATATTATTAATTAATTAATATTGTTTTTTTTTTTTTTTTTTTACCTAGCTAATGCTGTTGACCGGAAGGGCCTTTACAGCTTCACCGAACTTTGGGGGCGAGTGCTGAAGGCACTCAGCCGCAAAAAGGTGACTAGCTCAAGGGCTACCAAAGTGGTACGAACCTCGGCTTGGCCGTCACCTGAGTACTCAAGACTCACTCGCGAGTTGTGTCCTTGCTATCCCTACATTTTTTATATTAATATAAAAAAAAAGGTTCCTTACAGGACCTATGTACCTTGCATGTTATGCATGAGTGTGTGTGTATGGAGTGTTGTGCGTGTAATTGCTCAATGCATGGGCAGTGTTACTGTATCGCGCTGGCGGCGACGTCAAGAGCCTCCCCATTTGGGGAACGAGACACGTCTTGAGTCGCCGCCTGAGGGGGACCCGGAGTGTGTGTGTGTCCCGGGCGGCGGGAACGGCGGTTTCGCGGGCGTGGGCGCTGGCACGCATTTGTACGAGGTAAAGGAGGGAAGATCCTATTACTACGAGTTATGGTATCGTCGCGACACTATAAGATCCTTTGCGGCCGACGTATACGACGCGGCTTACGTCCTGGCAGGTACGAGATGGCTCGCACGATGAGGGGGTTCGAGTGTGTCTCTGCGCGTTCGAAGAATGCGCGACACTGGGTCTTAAAAACGGTCCTAATGGAGGGCAGGTTGAGATTCCTGTGTAAATCCACAGTTCTCTCGAACCATTGGGCACCTACTGCCTTCCTTACAAAGCGATTCTGAATCCTTTGTAAGGCGTGCATACGTGATCGAGTGATGTGACCGAAGACAGGTGCGCAATACGTGATGATGGGTCTGACCACCATCTTGTATAGGGTAATCTTATGGCGGAGGGCCATTTTGCTCTTGCTGTTATAGAGCGCATAGAGACGACCTAGCACCATGGAGGTCTGGCGCTTCACTTTCTTAATGTGAGATTTGAAAGAGAGTCTGTCATCTAACTGAACTCCTAGGTACCTGACTTCGGAGCTGTATGGGATTTCAGTACCTGCGTACTGTATGGCCTCGGGAGGGTCTTTCCTGAGTTTACGGCTTTTAGTGAATAATAACGCGGCGTTCTTACTCGGGTTTATCGCGAGACGCCATTTGAAATACCAAGCGCTGAGTTGGTCGACAGCGTCTTGGACGTATTTACGTAAGACCGTTTTCTTACGAAAAGCGAAATATATGACAGTATCGTCCGCGTATAGACCTAACTGAACTCTTCCGAGATCAGGGAGGTCCGCTAAGTAGAGGTTGAAGAGGACAGGCGCCAGAATGGAACCTTGGGGGACTCCTGCGCGTATGGGGTGGGCTATAGAGAGAGCGCTCTCTACTCTATAGCGGAAACTACGATCGGTGAGGTAATCGTGTATGATTCTAACCACCAGAGTGTCGGGGATACCTAATCTAGTGAGTTTGTAGACGAGGCCCGTGTGCCAGACCTTGTCGAATGCTTTGGCAACGTCGAAGAAGACTGCGAGCGTATGCCAGGATTTATTAAATTGAGGGTGATTGAAATTAGTGAGTACGTACTCCGTGAGGCGGAGCACCTGATGCGCACAGGAGTGTCTGGCTCGGAAACCTGACTGTTGGGGAGGCAAGAGATTTTTGTCCTCTATCACCTCTATGAGACGGTTCATAAGGATCCGCTCATAGAGTTTGCCTAAGGTGTTAAGAAGGCTGATTGGACGGTAGCTATCGGGTTGCCTGGCGTCTTTACCAGGTTTGTGTATCCCTATAACTATTGCTGCTTTCCAGGCGGCTGGAAAGTGGTTGTTCTTGATGGCCGCATTGAAGATGCAGACCAGCAGCGCGACCAGAGGCGGAGGAAGAAGTTTGATGACTTCGTTCCTGATTCCGTCGGGACCGGGGGACTTTCTGGGCTTAAGGCCCTTGATGGCAGTCGCAACCTCGTCACAGGTGACAGGTGAGAGGGGGACAACCGGAGTAAGAGCGAGGGAGTCCTTCACAGAGGATTCGACAACAGAGATGTGTTCGACATCAATGTTGTCGGTGACTGGAGCGCATTGATGCTCGAGGCTATCGGCTAAGCACTCGGCTTTTTCGATATCGTCAAATGCGGGTTGAAGACCCTGCGTATTTCTGTCCAGGGGGTTAATTAATATTGAGAATGTACAGTGAGACTTATATTCTAAAAGATCCCCTCGTTAGTCGTAGGGCTTACAGTAACTACGGTTGTCAATCAGAAACATGCAGAGTGCGAGCGAGACGGGACACACGGACTTCTCTCATACGAGGTATTAAATATATGTAACCCGTGCGCCCGCGGCTCGCGCTAGTGTGCCGTTAGATGTTGCTGAGGTCTCTACAGTGTCATTAATTATAACAACATTACTTTACGACTATCACTTGGTTCTTTGTTCATTGATACGATTTGTATCAGCACGAAACCATTGTCAACGTTCAGAACAGCTTAAAGACCTTTAAACCATGCCAATGGATAATCCTGAGATACGAATTCTAATATAAATTATCCATATATAGCAGCGGTAAATGGTGGACGTAGTACACCATCTTGCTCGGCGTTCAAGTAGACGTTTCACGGCATAGCGTTTGCTATAGTGGATCCCGAATAAGGCCCTGTTTCTGGCAGATAACGACATTATGGAGTACGCTAAGCTTATCCATATAAACTCATCACGCTACACGCCTCCCAGGGTAGGCAAAGATATACGACTATTTCTTCGCTTTTTCAGTAAACACAATTTTCATAAATCTAAGTACAAATTGCTAACTTTTTCATACATTATAAAACAGAGATCTCTTTGGTCAGGTATTGGAATTTGGTATAACATAATTTTTAAATTTTCCATGATTTAATTTAAAAATGTAGAGTTTTTTTTTCTTAATTATATATTTAAAAAAAAAAACAAGGACAAGATAAGATATTTACGATGACAAAACATGAGGTATTTTGTCGAAATTCGAACGGTAACATTAATAGTAGTTACTGAAACACGAAATATTCTAACTCATAGATAACAGTATATTTTAGTGAGAATTTATAATTATGCAAACTGCACGCTTGTTTACGACAATAATTTAATAACAAAAGGATGCTTGAAACATTTCATACTAGATATTAAGCTACATAATCAAATAAATTTATTTATAAAGTAACAAAAGTAATTGACAATTCAAAAGACAATTTCTGTTTACTGTTGGAATATTATGTTGACAGTATCAGATATGAATATCATATTTTGTCAAAGAGAATAAAAAGCATGATAATCAATCAATGTCTTTGTTGAAATTTTTGGCGCCATCTTGTTCTGGCGTGTAATGATTTTTATTTGTTATTCATTTCCAGTATTTGTCATTTCGATGGTATTTTATGTGATATAGTTTTGTTATTATAATTAAGTGAAATGTATTATCAATAATAATAATTGAATGTGATTTCTGAGGTTAATTCTTTTTTACTCCATTATAACTTTGATCTTGGCTGCATAATTTAGGTACCTTTGCCTATTTATTAGAAAGTGAAAAAACTGGAACCAAAAAACCTTTGAGAATAGATTCATTTTACATGTTACATTACTTTAATGAAATCTACTATCTATCATTTTGTTGTTGCCTTGTACATTCATAATACGGATTAAAACCCATTTCAAAAGACGTTCAAAGGTTTAGATTGGAATCTAAGTCTTATACATATAGCTCAAGAGCTTAAAACGTTGAAAAATTTACAACGTAGCGTACCGAGGTGCGGTGCCCGGCTTAGAAATTAATAATTCAAGTGTAAATGAAGATTGAATCTGAGCTATCTCTCTGAGGAGCAACGTCGATGTATAAATATATCTAGTTTATGCTTTCGACTAACTTATACACTTAAATTCTCATTTCTATAGAGTTAAAAGAGATTTTAATAATACAAAAATATCTATTACGTAAAACATTTTAAAAAAAGATTAGTAATTAGTAGATATGTGACGTCAATGGCATACAATATTATACAGCCTGTAAATTTAAAGTTTTATGGTAAATGAAAAGGCATTTTATGGATGTCATGCATGTCTTAAAAAGAATGCAAAAGTTTTTACCGTTCTCGACAAAAGAGACTAGTCAAGTCGATGCTACTCCTGACCATTGACTATGCAGATGTTACATATCCAGACGTGACAGAGGATCTGCTTCATAAACTTGATCGACTGCTAAACTTGTGTATCCATTACATTTTCGGCCTGTGTAAGTATGATCACATTTCACAATATCGTTCGCAAGTAAAATGTAACTTTTCTCTATGGTGTCCTCTTTAATCCAAGATATCCACAGTATCTCCAAGACCGTTTATGTTTCTAGCGGTTTGCGGTCGTAATCATCGATTTCTATAGAGCAAAACCCTTAAGATTCCGAAACAAAAGTCTACACTAGATAAAAACTTCTTCACAATAACTGCCATAACATTATGGAATGATCTCCCGCGTCAATGACAAGATGGAATAATCATTTCCAGTCATATAGGTATTGCAACAACACAATTATTGGTTTTTAAACAAGATTATGAATGATTTAAATAGTGTTTTATTGTAATTCTTAACTTGCATGCATGTTATCTAAGTATATACTTTTATAGGTGTATGTACGTATTTTATTTATCTGTGTATATCTGTACGCATATCAAAATTTATTTCTTATTTACTTCGAATAGCACTATCTTTTTTAATGTATTATTTCTCCATTATCATTGGTTCGCTCGTAGAAATTACCTTGTGGCATTAAGTTTGCCAGTTTACAGATTATTGGTACAACAAAGAATTCATTCATTCATTCATTTCCTGACGAAATCCATTAATTGGGTAGTCACGGTTACTTGCAATTTTTTTTAATCCTTATATTCTCCAAACCCCTTGTTTTTCTATTCAGTCATCATCACTTGCACACGCATGGTCACTTTTCCATCCCCGCACGCCTTTCAGTCACTGTTCATCACGTGAACTGCATACCTAGTTACCATTAAAAATTTCCCAAAAATACATTTTTCAGCGATGATGGGTCAGTTGGCTTTTTATAATAATGTCTGCCTGGGTGGAAACTATACTCAATTTTAAAAACCTATCACTAAGAACAAATAGATGTCATCCAACAGCATCACTTGAAAGCCAGTACCTTATTGTGTTTACCATCTCGGGACACATTATAACATATATAACTTTAGGTAAGTTTATGATCAAAACACTGAACCTATATAGGATATTAAAAACCATCTATGTTCCCCTATAAAGTGTAAATAAACTAATATCACAAAAGTAGTCTGAAGAATGTAATATTTCAAAAGTATCAAGTCAGAACGTGATAAAACTGCCAAATTTAACGAAACAACACGTCCAAAACAAAAAGCTCGCGAATGTAACGTAACTTATCGGGAAAGTACGGGCGTAGGAAAAAGACAATAACCGCGAAGGAATGAGTTTTCCAAAGGTTTTTCACGAGACATAACGAAACTTTAGTTTTATTTATAAACCAATAAAGGAACAGTGCGGAGCTGAATTGAAAAGATTTATATAGAGTTGTTTATATTGCATTAAATTAGAAACATGTTAAATTTTGCGATGACTTGGTTTAAGCGATTTGACGCGATGATTACTTTGAAAACAGTGACAAACAAGGAACGGTGGAAGCGATTGGCTAGATAGCGTCTTTAATAGAATAAAAGAATAGTTAATAACATAAATAACTTTTTTTTTTTTTTAAAGTTGGTCATGTGTTTCGAGTGTTTGAGTTTTTTATACTTCTTACTTAATTAACGATCATGAGGTGGTAAATGTTTTATTAAAACCATTGTTCAAAGAATAATTATAAATGTGAAAAATAACACAAAGACCTTTGTGAACATCAAAAACATAAAATATCTATCAAAAAGAGTTACCGTGTTTATTTGTTTTTTGAAACTGGTTTATTAAAAATACAAGTACGATCAACTCCATGAAGATCCTTACTTAAACTTTTCAAAGTATGTCAAACATGAGATGCGGTGAGCCAATTTCAACTGAGCCACTTAGAATATACTCAGTAACCAAGTAACCTGAAGGTCACAACGTTGCAAATAGTTTTCAAAATAATGTACGTGACCATAACCTTGCATTTTCGCGAATAATCTAATAAAAGCGAACTGCACAACTTTAAATACTTTCGGATGTTTCAATTTCCTTTTTTTATTACTTTGATATGTGTGGCTTTTAGTAGATGCTCATTCTTGGGCCACATCACATCCGGGGAGTGTTAACTTTAAAAAAAAACTAACCATTTTCCAATGTTTTTAACAATTATGCTGCTATTCGGGTCGGAAACAAGTCCAATAAATTTAAAATCTTAAAAATACGTCCAGTCTTTCTTAAATTATAAACGGTGTAACTAACCCGATGTTGTTTTATTTATTTAGATAGATTATATTATATTTAATTTAGTGTTTAAGATTATATGGATAAAATTCACACTTTAAGTAAAATGAAATATATTTATTTCATAATTAAAACGGTTAATGAGAAGAAATAAAACAATATTTTCTACTCTTACAAACATACTCGTAGATGTAATTCATTCAAATTCACCAAAGCATTGTCAGTGTTGCGACAAAATGTACCATTAGGTATGTAAGTAAAAAAGGGGTGAGGGGCGAGGGGAGGGGGTTGGATACTAATGGAAGAGACTCGGAAAAATACCAATTTTCATTTCGAAACGTAACTTTGTTCCGACGATAAACCATCGTCGGTAAAAGATGTATTATGAAGAACTATGTAGGTTTTTTAATATTATACATTTTTATTTTTTGTTGCTTTAGATACGTGCTTCGGAAGTAAGGAAAAAGTTTTATACAGTATCGAACTTTATATTATTTTTAATAAAGCACACCTTAATTGGTTCTCTTTGTCAGCTTGAATACATGAAATGGATAGATGAAAGAAGATTGTAGAAACAGATTTTCAAGGCGAAGGTGATGGGAAGAGTCCGTAAAAGTCGACATAAGCGTGCATATCTCCACCAGGTTGAAGATGTTCTGAAGAAAGGTCACGGTCGAAACCGACAACCGACATGATGATACCGACTTTCGTTAGATTCTCATTTATCAGATGGCATCGTTCTTATAGTGTATTTTTATTTAACATCAGATTTTTTCCCAGATCGTATAATAAGAGCATGGTAAACTGGTAAAGATCTTTCAGATCTACAGAATAGTAATTTCGATAAGAACTCCTTTTGGGAGGCAGTTGTTATCCTGAAAACAACCGTGGAAGAGCTTGTATAAAGGTTTTTATTCTGGCCCCTGCAATCTACAAGGATGAGTGATAAGGGACTGTATATTCGTATATTTCTTTCACTGAGGTAATGGCTCCTACGAATATCTTTCTCTACCACTAAAAGCGGTAGGATGGTGATATATGGTGAATAAGTCGAAGTCTCATAAAATACCTCTCTCTCCCCAGGTAGAAGGGAACCTGGGGAGAAAAGAGGGGTAATTCGTTGCGTTGGAGAATACTGGATACAAGATGTGCAATTTTCCCCCGAATTCACCAATATTTGTTAGTAATGAAAAATGGCATACCAGTTCCGGCCGCTTTGTGTTCACGTAGCAGCTACGTGACTACGGGAATCTCGTAAAGATGTAGCTGTTGCTACGTCGTAGATAGCAAGAAAATGTTATATACTCATACTAGCTTCTGCACGTGATTTCGTCTGTGTTCACTTTAGAAATCAATAGAGAAACATTGTTATTGTGAGTTAATTGTAGAAGAGTTTCTTCCAATATGTGAGGAAACTTCTCGACTAATTCGAGAATTGAATGAAAAACAATCATTGGAATCAATCAATCTGCTCTCGAAGTATCATCAAAAAATCCATTCCATAGAATTCTGTACGAAAAAATAAATGTAATTTTTTACATTTACTCGGTGAAGTTTTCCGTTGTTTTAATTGTTATGATGTCACAGATCATAAAAAAAAATTTTAACGACTATTTTTTTCAGTTCTGACACAAAATGTTGTTGGAAATATGCAATAAAACGCCTGAAAATTTGAACCCTTAATATATATATAATGGGGTTACTTTGACGCACCATTACCTTACAACAACTGAACATATCGAGATGGGACTACTACCATTTTTCGTAGATGGTTATAGGCTATTTATTTTTTTTTATTCCATCGACCCCTTTTCATTTTTTTCTTTCATTTTACTCTGATGTACATTTTTTCCGCTAATAAAAACAAAAGACTCTCATTTTTCTTCATTCGCTTGTTTTTAGGTCAGGTATAAATTAAATGTTTTATGCACTTTTCACTCATACCTAAACAACATATGAAACTCTGGCGGAGCCGCGGGCATACAGCTAGTCTAATATATTTATAGTACAATTTTAATTTGTAAGTGAACCTGGTTAATTTTTTTTTTAATGTTTTATTTATTTTTATACCATATTTTTGGTTTCATTAAATAACTTAATCACAAATGACATTGACCTATAGTTCATTCACAGTTATCTTACCTCTAGTTGTTAAATTTTCGTTCTGAATATTGTTTTACCATATTTAATATGTATTATTCGCCATGACTTGATTAAATATACAATTTGTATGAGGTTTGAAAAACATGTCAGATTCTAAATAGACCGTTCCGGTCGGTCTGATGGTTTGTCTGTGAAATTATGAGAAATATGAGTTATCACAGCAAAATAAACATGGAACTGACCGCTTTGGTATGTCGATGAGCAGGATATACATACATTGTAAAATATATATTTCGCTAAAAACCTGTAAGCACTCTTCTATAACTCGGGGAAAATCAAAGTCCGTAGTGCTTACTTAATTCATTTACTGAGAGATTTCACACACGTTACAAGCATACAAGATCATACAAACAACTGACTTTATGAAATTACAAATATGTACTGGTAGCGTCTCCCCGAAGGGTCGTGGGGCGTGTTCGCTATTGGAATGCAATACTGCATTTATTGTTTTTCCTACAAACCTATAGTTGTACATCAATAAAATCAACATAGTTTACGTGTATTTTATTTCTGATCACAATACATCAATCAAAATTCTCTTTATTGAATTTCTATTTTTGTTGAAGTATTGAGACAAAGAAGCTGCAACTTCTCCTTCTTTGAAAAAAAAAAAAAATCATAACATTTATTTATTTATTACATTGTGATACAAATCAAGGCGTTTTTTTAATAATGTACCAAGATTTCGTCTTTTATAATTATTCCTATGAAATTTAGAAACATTTAAAACACAGACAACACTTTTTTACGTACGACTCATGCCGGCAAATCTTTGACGAATGGAATCAAAGCGCTTTATTTGATTCTTTCTCTTTCAGAGAATGTACGTATATCTAGAAAAATATTTTTAACACTACTTTGAATGTATTTTGGCATGTTTTACGAT
Source organism: Samia ricini (assembly GCA_014132275.2). NCBI lineage: Eukaryota > Metazoa > Arthropoda > Insecta > Lepidoptera > Saturniidae > Samia > Samia ricini. Next base: position 20,465,110 of record AP028158.1, read on the forward strand.
TTAAATGGACTACAAAAAGCAAAAGTCCAAAACGATTGATAAGATATTTTGACTACGTTACAGCTAGGAATGTCAAAATACCAAAATGAGACTTCAGAGGTAAAAAAAACTGTGAATGGACTTAAGCATTTATTTTTTCTAAGTGACATTTAAAATATCATTATTTATTATGTCCATGTTTACATTAATGTGTCGAGTACTCATAAAAATAAGACAATAGGAAAACAATGGAAAGCTGGCGTAAACGCCAGGTAAGTGCTCAAGGGGTTAATTACGAAACAACGAAAATTGATAACAAATTAATGATATTTTTAAAGAAATTAGTCCTTATTATGTTACTTAATAACCTCTTGACTTCTTCACTTATTTCCATCACATTATATTATTTCGTGTGGAAGTTTTGTATGGAAGACGATTGTCTTAATAAGAAAGACAGAGGTTTATTCTTTTAGTTAGAAAGGTATTAGACATACTATATCTAAAAATGTGCACGTAAGTACTTACAAACAGCCGTGTGCTAATAAACTTACCTTTAAGCGTATAAAGCATACACTTAGACATACATAATTTCTATGTATGTCTTGATATTCTCTATCTCAGTATGTTAATGTCAATAATTCGAACAATTCCACAAAGCACCCGGGAGCGTTGTCGGGTAAATAAATATATATTCCTGCTGAAAAATCTATTTTCCAGTGCTACCTAGGTAACATTCGGCCGTCAGATTAAGAGCACAGACGTTCAGTTTTTATTAAAAACACATTCTAACCAGTATAATTAATTTTTAGATTTATTTCTTTCATTGAATTTCGACGAAATGGTCACTCTTTACCTATCTATTGCTCAGTCATCTGTTTTACTCTACCGTCATCTCGGCTTATAAAATTACCAGGAAAAAGTACAGCTCCAGAGACGTCAAATAATTTTATTATCAAGATTTTGTTATCGTGTTTCCTTATTTCTAAGCCTTGAACTGTGAACCATAGATAAGAAAGCCGGATTTAATATTTCAGAACACATTTAAACATAACGTATCAGCCTGTATGTCCATTACTTCTAGACTCGTATTTTGAGCAAGATTATTTTCTACGGTCAGATTTTTTCAATCTTAAGTAATATATACAATAAATTATAAGGGTAATAATGAAGTGAGTTTATGAATAAATCACTAATACCCATCAATTTGGATGTGATAAGGTGTAGGAAGCTATCCGATGCATCTATTTTTAAATATTTTTACCATTAATTATAAAAACTTGTCAATATTACTGAAACTCGTCAATTTTAACGAAAGTACTTATAATATAAAACATATGAAAAATTAGCTATGCGCCCGCGGCTACGCCCGCGTTTTATATGTTCTTCACTGCGTTTTAATTTTTTTATACGGAATCCTAATGCTTTTCCTAAAAATTTGTTAGTACTATAATAAAGCAAAATTATTTGTCATAAACTCAAGCACTTGCCCATAAAACTATGTATTTAATCGAATTTTAATCTATTTTTTATTACTTTTGTTTTTTTTACGCGTAATCGTAATTATTTTCAAAAATTGAATGTACCCTAAGTAACCTGCAGTAACTTCAGTTATCTACCAAAAAAGTTCCCGTCAAAACCCGCTTAGCCGTTCCGAAGATTACCCGGTACAAACAGATAGTCAGACAGACAATAATTTAAAAAATTGCATTTTTGGTATAGGTATCGTGTGTACATTCAAATCTATTTAGTAAAAAAAATAATTTTGACATTCCAAACAGACACTTCAATTTTGTTTATTAGTATGATGTAGGAATGAAAGGAACGTGAGACTGATTGAAGGAATTCAATGTGAGCGAATGGACGATGGATAAAAAATAAAAGAAGAGCGTAAATGGCGAACCGTGAATGTGTCGAGGAAAAATTCGTAAAATAATTAATAAAAGACGTAATTCAGAAATGTCGTGTCCAATCACTACCCGTATCCTACATAGATTTGTGTATCCATCATAATATACTTTTTTAAATTATATTTTTAGAATATGTTTTAATAAATTTCATTTTTAGTTTCGAGTGTTTAAAAATGACTTATAAGTCAGATTCAATTGTGTTACTAATTGAGTGTCTAGTGTAAAAAGACATGTAATGTTCTGAATAATGATAAAGAATTGAAATTGATTTACGGGAACATAAGTCTGGATATAAGTTTAGACTATTTTTATATCATAAATACAAAATATGTCATGCGTAAATACTTTAACATAATTGTTTAACAAATAGAAGTAATTCGTAATTTTCGCTACGAATTATCAAAGGTGGCAACTGATGAGGGATAGTAAGCACATTCCGTGTGACGTCACAGACACGCACGTAAACATTTGGGAACCAGTGGAATCGAAACCTACAAATAAATACAGTTCAGCGGATAATCCGTGTTAACATTTGCACCCATAAATAAATTCTATTACAATACAATATCAAAATATACACTAATCATAATTTATTTATTTTTGACCGGGGGAAATGCATTTACGCAATTTTTAATTGCCCTACCAATATTCTATGGTTTCCTCACGATGTTTCCCTTCACCGAAAGCTCACGCTGATTTTAGAGTTGGATAGGTTTGAACCCGCGTCCATTGACGCAGAATCCAGCCACACGATCTAATTTAAGTCGATGACTTTAATTGACGTGATTTAGCCAATAAGCGTGAATTCTAGCAAAATCGCCGCCATTATGTTGGGATGTTCTATGAATATTCGAAAAATATGATTTTTTTTATATTTAAATGTATTTAAAATAAGTTTAAAGTGATGATGGCATAGTGGATGGTGCGGCCGGATTTCGCGTCAATGGACGCGGGTTCGAGCACACCTACCCAACTCTAAAATCAGCCTGAGCTTTCGGTGAAGCAAAACATCGTGAGAAAGCTATAGCATGATGGTAGGGCATTTTTTAACAATACCTGTCTTGGTGGCTACCACACTCAAGTTAGAAAACCTGTAGCCTAATACCAATAGGTGTGTTCCGGCGGCATCATTTGAGAACCTGTACCACTAGGCTTAGTGTGTTTACCATCCTGGACCACATCGTAACTTAACATCAGGTGAGATTGTGGTCAAAGCACCGAGTCACAGGTGAAGTTAAATCATTATCACGAGTTTGTATAATATATTAAAAAGAAATTTAATGAATATTAAATAAGAACTACTAGGTACATAACAGGCTAGGATCCCGCCAAAAAATACCTTTTAATATGTCCGTAACCTTTATCCCTTGACATTTGCTAGTAAATATTCAATAAGGCTAGACATACAACATCAAAAAAGAAAATACAGGGAAATTGTGGAATAAGGTTTACCTCGGTAGATATGAAATAACACTGATCTCTTTGGAATACCTTAGTGGATTGGCACAGGTGTTGGCAACACTGCCGTCTGCGACATTACACGACGTTTACAGACTTTTTCTAATGTGTATTCTTTCAAACAGTATAGGTATCTGTTGTAAAAGTTTTGATATTTTACAAACACGACCATGTGTTACGTTTAATGTATTTAGAATTTTAATATCTAGTCTATCCGTTAGCGACAAAAACTACAAAAAGATTAATTTGATTTTACAAGTACCAAGAAAATTATATAAAATGAGTCAGAGGTTAACATTACAAAAAGGTTAATATTAAAGTCTTCGTCTTCGTCTATCTCTTTTCCTCACTGCTGAGGATCGCGACCATGTACGAACAATCTCCATTGGGCGCGGTTGCATGCGGAGGATTTACATTCCTAAACGAGATTACTTACGGAACGTTTATAATGCTTAAGTTCAGCGCTTTGACCACAAACTCGATAACGTTGAGTAATGATGTGGTGTAAAGTAGTAAACACACTAAGCCTAGAAATGCCTCTTTAGTGGTGTTTTCAAGCCCGAAGAAATGCCAAAATGAAGTGACAAAGTCGTAAAACCGATCTCCGATGGAGCCAACAGGTTATCAAATGGTTAACGCGTATCGGAAGACGTAACGTGTGTAGGCCCCTCACGACGTGGATCGCGACGACCTGTTGATGGTCGCAGAAGTCCGCTGGATGCGGGGGTGGTGCAAGACCGGTCGTCGTGGAAATCTTTTGGGGAGATCTATGTTCAGCAGTGAATGTCTTTCAGTTGAATGGTTATCGGGCATTAGAAATTGCTTTACCACCCAAGCTACGGGTTCGTCATTCTCGACCACATCGTTACTTAATAACAGGTGAGATTGTAGTCAAAGTATGAAGTTTATAAGGGGTAAAAATTCTGAAGTGACTGGAATAAATGTTAAATTATGGATGTGGTAATTTAGTAATACAGTCTAATAGAAATATTCTAACAATCAAATAATCGCATGTTATTATAACATCAAATCAAGTACCAACAGCTTACGAGTAAATAGAAGTAAAACGTTAGAGAGTAACCACAGAATAAATTACATTCAACAATAGACTTTAAAACTACAACGTTGTAAGGTTGATAATTGAAATGCGTGAATATGGAAAGACATTTTTAAAACTCCTTACATTATTTATAAAACGGACATTTTACGGGGACATGACCATTATTATAAAGCCGTTTTTATGTATCAACAGTTATTATGTTTGCCTTAGACGGATTTCGTAAAGTGAGTTCTTGGCATTTTAAAAGTTAATTTTTATACGTCGTTTTTTCGTTTGTAACAACAACGCTTTGAAGCGATAGTTGGTTTCATGTTAGTGATGTGATCGGATTTTGTGTATATGAATGTAGGTTTTTTTTTTTTTTTTTTATATAGTCCCCGCAATTCCCCCTGGCATAACCAAGGACCTTGTTACTACATTCTTTTATTTATTATATATTTGTTTATTTGTTGCGCTCTTTTGGCTCTTTTTGTTTTTTGCAGCTTGTTCTTTTGCTGTTTATTTCTTATAGTTATTCTTTTGTGTGCTTTTATTCATTTAAATCTTAAGCCTAAACCTAATCTATTACACTGCGGTACCAATTATTCTATTACATATATTGTTCTTAAATACTTAATATACATTAGTTACTAGTTACAGTTTAGATAGCAGTAGAAGATGAAAGACAACAGAATTGATACAGACGCAGAGGAAGTAGAAATTATATGTAGGTTAATAGAAATAGAGGTAAAGACTTAATGCTAAGACGTTCACAATATGTCAATTAAATGTCAATTAAACCGTGATGTCAGAATAATAACAATTATTGAATTAAATTAAATACAATCGTTTCGTCATATGTCAATAATTTAATCGAATAACAATTTAATAATAATATTCAATAATAATAAATTAATAATAATAAGATTAATACTCTAATAGGAATAATAAATATATCAGATTTCCAATTCCTTTTTCTTGATCAATTTCCCAAAGAATCTCGGTTCCCTCTAAATCTAGGGTAACGGCAGACAAAATGATGTTGATGACAAAATGTAGGTTTGAATCATATATCATATTATATTATGTACCTGAGCTTCCGGTGAAGGAAAAATATCGTGATGAAACCATAGCATATTGATAGGGTATTTTCCAATGCAGTTTTCAAAAGCACTAATGGATTTGTCCCGGCAACTACTTGAGAGTCAGTACCTCTAAGTTTACTGTATTTACCATCTTATTGAAACTACCTTAAAATGACCTAGAGTAGAAGGAAACCTGACCTCCCTGATGGAGGAAGAGGGAAAGCGCTGGTATTTGAAGGATTCCATGTATGAGGTGGGTGTGGCTGCAGTAAAAAGAAACAAATAATTTTAACTTCAATTTACGAAGTAATAGTGTATAGTATTGAGTTTAAAAGGTCACAAAAATATGACTATTTTATAAACGTGGTAACTAATATTTATATTAATTAATAAATAATAAAAGAAATTTAAAAAGGGCTAGAAGGACATAGGAAAAAAAAAAAAAACTATATAGCACAGAAGAATAAACGAGTATAAATAAATAATTATAATAATTAGAACACTACCGAAGTTTCGGATTATATATTCAGGGAACGGAATTAAAAAAATCTATTTTATAGACCAAATGAAAGTGGCTCCACTGAAGAAACAATATCAAATTGTATTTTTTTAAATTTTCGCGTTCCATATATAAATGCAGTTATTTAAAACGGGTTTTCACGCGTTAGCTTTCCTTTTTCCTATACCGAGGCGAAAATTTTAAAAATTACATTCCAAACCTGTACGGGCCGGAAGTAACATTAAGTATTCGACAACTAGAACGTTTACGTCGGGATAGGAAAAAGGAAAGGTAAACCCGTTTTAAATAACTACATTTAAATATAAAATTGATCCATACCCATATTGTCCATGCACACAGACAGGCACGCACACGCGCACGCACACACCCACGCAAACTTACATGTGAACAACGTTTTTACAAGAGGAATAAATTCATTACTGGCTGTATAATTAATCTATTTTATATACATTTTCATGTGACCTGTGATTGTTTTTTTTTAAATTAATAAATTCATCGTCGCTTATTATCAGGAGAGATTGTTGTTAAAGTTGAGCTTATTTAAAAAAACAACTTAAAATACACGTAATCTGTTAGTTGTAAATAACAGTAGTAAAAGGGCCAGTAATATGCAATATATTTTCAACGCTAAAAATTTAGATGACGTTGTAAGTAAGGTAAGGTAATTTAAAAAAAATTAAGACGACTAACGGGTAACTCTACTTCGCCTACGTGTCTTATATTATAAATCTGGGATATCCTTATTTTGTTTTGTTTTGTCTATTAGTCACCAGACGACACATGCTTCCCGTACACCGAATTTCAAGCAAAAATGTTAGTGATCATTTATATAGCCTATCAATCGCATATTAGCATATGCATGCTTCGCTTCAAACACACAAAGTTTTATAAAAATCGATCAACTCGTTTTTGAATTATAACCGAAAATAATTATTTCTTTATCATTTGTTTACCATTTCTTAAAATTGAATCATTAATGAAGCATTTTTTTTCGCTGCCACCTTCGTTTAAAATTACCGAAGAACTTTCGATATTTCGATGGTGATTGCTGTTTTGGATTGTTCAAGGATTTCCATCATGCGCAGTGCAGTCATAATATCATGAGTTGATGAATAAAAATATACAATTAATGCTCCAAAACTAAAATCAAAGCTAACTTGTCAAAGAAATAAAGTAAAAAAATTATATTCTGCTACTAAATCTAGATAAGACAGGACCGCACCTTTATAAGAAACTTGAAATATCAAAGTTTTAACATTAAATCTAGCCTAACGGTACGGTTATTTGCATATCTTTCATTTCAAAGGAAAAATATCGCTTTGTTTTCGTTTCTTTTTTTTTTTTAAATTAGAACTACCCGGTAGACTCGGATTCGTCTGTTTGATTTTTTTTTTTGTAATATATCTGCTATACCTGTTAATTACGTGTTTGGGTTAATTAACAGAAAAATATATTAATTTTCGTTAGGGGTTGTAATGAATTTTGTAACTTTCTTTTACTTTTTTTATAGGTTTGAACAATTTGACTTGATTTTCCAATACGGGAGTGCTGACTGTGGAATTTTTGATTTTCACTAATTTTTTTTTTAACCAAGCTAATACTGTTGACCGGAAGGGCTTTTACAGTTTCACCGAACTTTGGGGGCGAGTGCTGAAGGCACTCGCCGCAAAAGGTAACTAGCACAAGAATTCGAACCTCGGCTTGGCCGCTACCTATATTATAAAACTCCCGCGGAATTTGAACCTAGCTAAACCCTACATTTTTTATTTCTTAATAATAAAAAAAAAAAGGTTCCTTACAGGACCTGTGTACCTGCGTGTTATGTGCAGGAGTGTGTATGCAGTGTTGTACGTGTGCTTCCTATTGTTTTTTTTATTTTTATTTCTAGCTAATGCTGTTGACCTGAAGGACCTTTACAGCTTCACCGAACTTTAAGGGCGAGTGCTGAAGGCACTCAGCCGCAAAAGGTAACTAGCTCAAGGGTTCGAACCTCGGCTTGGCCGCTACCTGAGTGTGAAAACTCCCTCGGAATTTTTATCCTAGCTAATCCCTACATTTTTTTATATTTATTTACATAAAAGAAAAAAACGGTTCCTTACAGGACCTATGTACCTGCGTGTTATGTGCAAGAGTGTGTGTGCAGTGTTGAGCGTGTAATGCTCAATGCATGGGCAGTGTCACTGTATCGCGCTGGCGGCGACGTCAAGAGCCTCCCCAGTTGGGGAATGAGGCACGTCTTGGGTCGCCGCCTGAGGGGAACCCGGAGGGTGTGCGGGAGCAAAATTAGCCGCTCGTCCCCGGCGGCGGGAACGGCGGTTACGCGGGCGTGGGCGTGGACGCTGACACGCATATGTACGAGGAACATGAGGAAACCGCCTATTTTGGCGCGTGATACTATCGTTGCGGTCGGTTAGTATGTTACGCGGACGTCGCCGCTTTCGGTCGGCGGAACGGAGTGGCGTATCCACAGCGATCTCTGTGTAAGTCCACATTTCTCTGAAACCGATAGACATCTGCAGCTTTCCTTATAAAGCGATTCTGAATCCTTTGTAAGGATAGCATCTGTTCGCTAGTGATGTGACCGAAGGCAGGTGCGCAGTACGTGATGATGGGTCTGATCACCATCTTGTACAGGGTAATTTTATGGCGGAGGGCCATTTTGCTCTTACTGTTATAGAGCGGGTAGAGACGGCCTAGCGTCATGGAGGTCTGGCGCATGACTTTCTTTAAGTGGGCTTTGAAAGTCAGTTGGTCGTCTAATTGGACTCCTAGGTACCTGACTTCGGTGCTATAGGGGATGACAGTACCTGCGTACTGGACGGGCCTGGGAGGATTTGTTCTAACATCACGGTCTCTAGTAAATAGTATCGCGGTGCTCTTACTCGGGTTGATCGCGATACGCCACTTGAAGTACCAAGAGCTGAGATCGTCGACCGCTCTTTGGACGTATTTCCGCATGAGATGTGTCTTACGGTGGGCATAATAAATAACTGTGTCGTCCGCGTATAGACCTAACTGAACTCTTCCGAGATCAGGAAGGTCTGCTAAGTATAGATTAAAGAGGACAGGTGCCAGAATGGAACCTTGGGGGACTCCTGCGCGTATAGAATGCACCATAGAGAGAGCGTTCTCTACTCTATAGCGGAAACTACGATCGGTGAGGGCTTCTTATTGTCTTTCTATTGTCTCATTTTTATGAGTAATCGACATATTAAATACGTACCAAGTTAAAATACAGTTATCCCTAACTCAGCCAATCGTTTATGAGTAAGCGACAAAAGCGGACGTTTTTCACGTGACTTTGTTAGTAACTTTATTCATGCATAAATAATACCGCATTTTGTAACAATTTTACAGGGTTTTAATTTTTATTTTTATTAAAGATGGAGGTTAATCTTCGAAATATTTCTTTTAAAAATTGCCTTTATAACGTTTCTTATGGAGCAATCAATAAGATCTTGTTAGATTTTCAACCTAGAAGAGGTGGAGTAGCCAGGAATTGATGAATAAAAATATATATCCTTTATCTAAATCCCAGTTTTATTGTAGAATCCTAATTGATCGACATGTTAGTTAAGTATTCAAGCACGCGGCTGTTCGAATTCTCTCGTTAAGTCTTATGCAACAACTACATCGAGTAAGGACAGGTTTCAATACGCGATCTCGATCTGTTATTACCTACTGAAATACAAATTTAAATCCTTTATATATTTGAATTTTCAGATCAGTGTCAGTAGCCAGTCAGGAAAATCGATTGATTTTGGGTTTGATCTCAATCTAACAGTTATATTTGTAAGACACCTCTTAAGTATTTAAAATATAATAATGCATTTTAAATCCTTATAAATAGATAATATGCACCATCTTTCTGCTCTTCTCTTTGTTTGTTAGCTAATGATTCTAATATCACTGAACAGCTTACGTGATCCTTTTTTTAAATTCTAAGTATATTCTCTGGTCAGTCAGATTTTAGTAAAAAATGTATTACATCATGTTAAATTAATTCTGAACTCTAAAATAATTGTAAAGGAAACAATAGTTTTGAGCAAGTGAAGACGCGTAGTACAACTAGTATATATAAAAATAAATGTAAATGTTATTTTATTTTGTAACAATATATTATATATATTGTAATTTTGAAATATAAATTGTAAAGATAGAGTCCCGCATCAGCGTTGCCTCTGACGTCACCTTCAAAAGTTTAACGAATAAAGTTCCGAGCACGTTAGGGAATTAGTTTCTTCCGCTAGCATACTTCACATTTGGTGCGAAACATAAGCGAAAGTAGGATTATATAGCTGGACATTTTTTAAAGTATAAAGTTCTTTAGCCGTGTCGAGCGATTCTCGCTAGGGGAAAAAGTTAAAGTATGTCAAGTATAAAATGGCGTTTAAGTGCTGGTGCTTAATTTAGCTTTAGCTTTTTAATTAATTAACCTTTATTAATTATTATTTATTCATTCTTTTTGTACCTTATAGAATAACGTTACTATCGATAACACACACAGGTCCATGAAGACTTTACGATTATTACGAATACGCTTATTATGTATCTATTTATTGATTGTGATTTTTCTCTGTGTATTGATTATTAAGTTATTATCATCATGTTATCATTAAGTTCTCCATTCAATTTTTATTTGTAACTAGATGTGTGCCCAAGGCTGCGTCCGTGTTTTATGTATTGTTCATTGCGTTTTATACGCAACCCTAACGGTTTTTTTCTTTTTCCTTTCACGACGTTTCAGCTGGGTTTTACCAACCGTGGTCACGAGCTGACTCATGAAATTCATGAAACGTCGGGATAGGAAAAAGAAAAGAAAACAAGGTAACGTGTGAAGACCTGTTATTCAATAATGGAACCCTAATTTCATCAATCAGTTTTTTGGTACTAAGATAAAGTAAAATTATTTCTAATAAATTCAAGCACTCCCCCCCTCCCCGTAAAACTGTACATGGTGTAGGATTTTATTCAATTTTTTATGAGTTTTAATTTTTTTACGCGGAACCCTAATTATTTAAGAAAATTAAAAGTACCCTAAGTTACGCGAAGTAACTTCAGTTATCTACTAACAAAAGTTCCGTCAGAATCAGTCCAGCCGTTCCGCAACAAACAGGCAGACAGACAAAACCTGGAACAATTGTAATGTTGATATAGGTATCGTATACCTATACATTTATATCTCTTTAGTAAAAAATAATAATTTTAACATTACAAACAGACACTTCAATTTTATGTATTAGGAATAGAGATTAACTACAAAAGTATAGTAATCATTTAGTATAGTAATCAAACTAACTCATTCGAAACTTGAGCAATCTTGTAGATGCTTAAATAGGTCTAGAATAGAATAGAATTAGTAAGACATTCTAAAACCGTCTCAATCTAGGTAGATTTGAATATTAAACAGCTAAATCTTCTCAGAATAAAACGTTTGGCGCTTGTAATTTGTGACACGCAAGTCTTACGCCCGTATTTTGTCGCTGAGCGTTGTAGTCAGATTCGCGAGACCAACCCATGAGAAGGAGGCGACTTTTGTGTCGGTCCTTAAATTAAGATTCTTGTCCACATAATAATACTTTCTCGAATGAATGAGTGAATGAATGAACGAAATGTTTTGTTCACCATTATTTCTTTAAAATTCATCAGTAATACGATCTTTTAAAACTAGATATTTAGTATATGGTTATATAGTATATTATGGTAGTAGTTATAGTTAGAATGAAGGCGGTGGAAATTGTGCATGGTTTAGATTACGATAGGGTCTTTGGCAGATTTTTTTGCTGGGCCTTAAAAGGCCTTATCTCTTTTTGGGTAGGGGGACCTACTCTATGCAATGGGTAAGGGATGCAATGGGTAAAGGTAGTGCGTAAATGCTTCCTCAAAAAAAAAAGGGGGGGGGGTTACTCAAAACAACAGGGTGGACCGACGACCTGGTGAAGGTAGCAGGAATACCCTGGATGCTGGTGGCGCAAGACCGGTTGTCGTGGAGATCTTTGGAGAAAACCTATGTCCAGTCCAGTAGTGTACATCTTTCGGTTGAATGGATGGATATAATCTAAATATTTTCAATGTAAATGTTGTTTTCATTTATTCTTTTCTAAGGAGAAGGCAAAAGTATACCATGCAGCCAAGTTTTACATTAAGAACACTTCGCATACAATACTGTAACAAAATGGTGCACCTTTGTTAAACCTATTTCAAGGGAGTTGAGATCTCAGAATTAACGCCTCGTATTATTATTTTCAATACAAGTCACTTGTCAATACCTTTTTTTTTTTTTTTTTTTTTTTTTTTTTTTTTTTTTTTTTTTTTTTTTTTTTTTTTTTTTTTTTTTTTTTTTTTTTTTTTTTTTTTTTTTTTTTTTTGACGGGGGGAAATGCATTTACGCACTACCCTTATCTAATGTACTTAGGGGATCAAGGTCCCCCAGTACACTAGATAAGGGGCACGGAGTGACGAGCTCCGTGCAGTGTGGGACTCACCCGGGCGAGAGTCGCCCGGAAATACCCACTAAAACCCCCCGGGGCCGTCCGCTGCATTTGGGATGGGGGTGACACGGGGTGGCTTTCGCAAGCACCGCGTCACCCCCTGCAGCGAACCCGCCGGGCCTCGTCGTGCAATGGCCCGGTGGGGATGGGGGAGTGTACACACTACTCAACCCCACCTCTTCGCCCGCCTCCCGAAGGAGGCATGACCAAGTAAGGTCAGACCAGCCGGGGAGGCAGAAAAGCTGCCCCCCCATAGAAAAGAAGAACTGGGACAGTTCAGTGGCGGGCAGAGAGAAAGGGGAAGAAGCCCGCCACTGAGGAAGACTCTGGGTCCCTCTCCTTCTCTCATCTTGTCTCCGACGACAAGACGTAGAGAGGAGAGGGATACCCAGGAAGAAGAGAAAGGAACAGGGAAGAAAAACAAACAAACACAAAACACACAACACACACACACAAAAACGGACACTCGTCCACCAACCGTCAGGGGGTCCCTATAAGCGCAGGAACCCCCTGACATAACGGGCCCACCGCCCCCTCAGCCTCCTCCTTCGGCGAGGATGCGCCCCCGGGTCGTCCTCTCTGACCCTTTCGTCCGCCTCCTTCTGCATTAGGACGTTTTCGCAGAAGGAGGCGACGACCCTCCAGGCCTCCTCGCTGCCGACCATGGATCTGACGACGGTCGGCAGCGAGCGAGAGGTCCTCCCCCACCACCGCCACCACTTCGCGACGCGGCTCTTCCCACGCGGCGCACTCCGCAAGGGTATGATGCGCCGTGTCCTCCGCCGCGTCGCAGTGGTGGCACCTTGGCAACGGCTCCCTCCTGGCTATCTTGTGCAGGTACCATCCGAAACAGCCATGTCCGGACAGCACCTGCACAAGCCTAAAGGTGAGGGAGCCGTGCCCCCTCCCCAACCACTCCCGGAGGACCGGACGGATGGCGTCTATGGTTGGTCGCCCATAGCGCGCATCCGCCAAGTCCTCCTCCCACCTCACCAACTGTGTCTCCCTCAACTCTAAACGCAAGTTCCGAATTTCCCCCGGGGTTAAGCGGAGCCCTCCACCATCCCTCCTCGCTGCCATGCACCGGTACATGGCAGCGAGCACCTCCGCTTCTCGCTCCCACGGCAGGGAGCCGGCGAGCACACAGGCCGCCGCTACGGACACCGTGCGGTATCCGCGTATCGCCCTCAACGCCACCGTGCGCTGCACTGATTGCAGCACACGGATGTTACGGGCGTTGAGGGCGTCCGCCCACACGGGTGCCCCGTAGACGGCCATGCTACGCACGACCCCTGCGTGGAGCCGGCGGCACCTCTCTCCGGGCCCCCCCACATTCGGGAGGAGCCGCCCCAGTGCCGCCGCGGCACCGGCGATGCGCGGTCCAAGTCCCTTAAAGTGGGACTCGAACCGCCATCCTCCGTCCAGGATAAGGCCCAGGTACTTCATCTGGGCCTTAACCCGGATCCGGTGCCCCCCCACCGAGATGCTCGCCCCAGGGGGCGGCCCATGCCGAGGCCCGTGAAACAGCAGGGCCTCGGTCTTTTCGGCCGCTACCCTGAGCCCGAGCATCTCGATGCGCTTGACCACCAGGGCGACTCCCATCGTGGCCAAGCGCGCCACCTCCTCCCACCTCCCCCCCCGGGCTACGACAAGGGTGTCGTCCGCGTAACAGATCAGGCGCACCCCACTCGGAAGTGCGCCCCGGACGACCCAGTCGTAGCCCACGTTCCACAGGAGTGGTCCGAGCACCGACCCCTGCGGAACCCCGCAGCCCGCCGGACGATCGACGATGACGCCTTGACTGTCCATATAGGACACCTCCCTCCCTCGGAGATAGTCCTCCAACAGCCTCCTCAGATAGTGGGGCACTCCAAAGAACCGGAGCGCCTCCACTATCACTGAGTGCGGGAGGCTGTTGAAGGCGTTGGCGATGTCGAGTGACACCGCCAACAGCCTATCTCCCTGAGAGGTGGCCTCAGCTGACCACCTCTTCAGCCTCATCAAGGCGTCCACTGTCGATCGTCCTGCCCGGAACCCGAACTGCGCATCCGCAAAGTCCGGCCCCACTGTGCTCATGTGCGTGGAGATGCGGGAAGATATCACCCTCTCAAACATCTTCCCGACATCATCCAGGAGCACCAGGGGCCTATACGCGGACGGGCAGTCCGGGGGGACTTGTCAATACCTAAAATATTATATCACGTATAATGCAATATATAAAATACAAAATTACACAATATAGAATCAAGTACTTCAAGTTAATTAATTAGAAATAAGGACTACTTAATGACAAACAAAAATCGGGCCAAGAGTTACGCAGAGAAAGACTATCTTATTGAATATTTATATTTGACATTTCAACTATATACAGTAATAACAGTATAGATATACAAGATATAAAATATGCTAGAATATTCAAATAAACAAGCTAATAAAATATTTTCTGCGAGTGTGATGACAGCGAAACGCTTTGAAGGGGTGCAATGGATGGCTAACAAGGCGAGACTAAGAGCAATGACGTCGTATCGCTTAGAGGGACGATGTTACAGTGTTGCTATTTTTAATATTTACTAAATGTCATGGCCCGCGACACCTCGCGCCACTCGGTAATGTAAAACAAAATTATACATTTTTATTTATTCTATAATACTGTTGTTTGCCGAGCGCCCGAACTATGAACAATATAATTTTTATTTAAAATTGCGAAATAAAAAAAAACGTGTACATACACTACATTTGTCAGAAGTGTGTTCTGTTGGACGAAGTATTAGTAAAGGAGTTATCAGATACCTAGAAATAAATAGAATTTATAACGCCCACTTTCTAAAGTAACAGTCAGGTGTACGCTATTCCTTAAGAATGAATTTATCACAAAGAGAAGAATATAATTATTTTAAGTCATTAAGTGTAGAGTGATTTTTATTTTTGTCTCTTTCACTTTTACTGCGTACTTCTACTCGTCCATTAATCTGACTCGTGACGTTACCTTGATAATTTACTGTCATCTTGTGCAAGGAAGTATCAGTTTAAAACTGCTTGCAATTTTTTTTTATTGATAACCCTAAATCAACCTTTTATTTGTAAATGTTATCACAGGGTGGATCTTTAAAAACTAATCCTTTGTAACTATGAGTTGAATAGTTCCATTAAAAAAACTTATATGAAAAAAAACCAGATCGAATTTCTTGCCAGCCGGTTTTTTATAGGTTTTTTCTGAACAGGTGGTAGTATTTTCACGTTCGTAAACGTTTTATGAAGGCCTAAGTTGAATCAAGTATTTATGAATTTAAATTTTAAATCAACCATAACATGGTGTTAGGGCATTTTCTATTCATGCCTATCTGGTTAGCTATCACACTCAAAATTTAAAGTCTGTCGGCAAGCACCAATAGGTGTGGACCGGCAGCATCACTTGAGAACCAGTATACCTCTAGGCTTAGTCTGTTTACTATCCTGGTCCACATCGTAACTTAACACAAAGTGAGCTTGTAGTCAGCCTATAGGTACAGTATAGATATAAATATAAATATATATATAAGTCTAGACTGTATTAACTGAATAAGTTTCTTTTCGCTATTAAGTGCATACGTAGATCTAAACACAGACGTAAATACCTAGGCATTAATTACACGAAAATGCCCGACAGAGAGAGTGCAAGTTAGAATTGCTAAAGTTTTATTGACAGTCCATGTTAATTTGCACTCCGACTAGTTACTGTTTTGCGAATTAACGCAAACATTAATTAATAATAATGAAATGAAAAGGTAACCGTACCATTAAATTGAATAACGGTCACCGTTTCGATGGTGAAAAAAAAAACGGTAATATTATATCACTCGAGTACGTGATTTTTTAAAATCAAATTAAAAACTAATCTTCACTCAATTTGGGCTCTGGGAAGACGCTTATGAACATCAAAAAACTACCACCAGGTCGGAAAACAGACCAGTCGAGAATAGTCGACAAGAAATGCAATCTGGTTTTTTAATAAAATGTTTTTGTGCATAAATTATAAAATTTATAATAAACGGTTGTAGCTTATTCATAGAGAAGGGTGACATTTTCAGACACCACTATCGTTCATCCAATGATCCACTCTATACGATCAAGCTTCTGCGACCAACTAGAAGATAAATATTGAGAGCGGCTATTGTTTGATAGTTAACGCTTTTGTTAATTGACAGTCCTTGCTGTGGCAATAGCTGAAGCGATGATGGCGCAGTGGGTAGTGCGGCCGGATTCCGCGTCAACGGACGCGGGTTCGAGCCTACCTGTACAACTCTAAATTCAGCTTGAGCTTTCGGTTATGGAAAACCCAAAGGAAAGGAAACCATAGAGTAGTGGTAAAGCATTTTCTAATAATACCCGCCTGGGTAGCTACCACCCTCAAGTTTGAAAAAAACTATTGTCAAACACCAATAGGTGTATTCCGGCAGTATCATTTGAGAACTAGTTCCTCTAGGCTTAGTGTGTTTACCATCGTCACTTAACATCAGGCGAGATTTTAGTCAAAGCACTGAGCGCCTATGCCGTGTAAAAAAAAAAACTTCTTCTTTCTCGTTCCCTACTGAGGATCGAATACAGCATGGACAATTTCGTAGAAATTACCACACCGCGACGTTTTCGGATCGCATCAGTGCATTTCGTCATCGTTTTTGTCTTTTAATAATAAAATCATTTATATTAGAACTTAACCAGACAGTATTATATTATTTTTAATAAAACTAACGAATCCAACTAAGGGATAGACAGAAAGAGAGAGAGAAATACTGCCTTTCTATTTCTATGTTATGCTCATTTTTAACCGACATCAAAAATGAATAGGTTATCAATCGTTTTTTTTTGTATGATTGCTACTCGATTTCTCCTTCAATTGTGGATCGATTTGCAATTTTTTTTTTTTTTTTAATCGAAAGAGTGTGTTCCCGGTGGTCCCATTTCCAAATCAGGATCTGAAGTCAAGAGAAACCCTCGCAATCTATCGAATATTTATTACGTTTGTATATAAATTTGCTTTCACAACTATTCAAGTGTTTGCGTATTGCAGTCACCATTTTATTTTACTGATATGATGATGGAAGGTGCAACATTTTAACAAGTAGAAGTAGAATAATTTTTTGTCGTTGTACTTTATTTATATGCACTAACAGTAAATAAAAAGAGGAAAAAGACAAATTAATATGTAAGATAAGTTTAAAATTTAGAGAGAAATAAAAAAACTGGCTTCAAAACTATACCTAAAAGGCTAAAAGTACATACTTAAACTAAAAAGTAGAAAACTTTTTAATTAAAAACAAAACCAACTTCCAAAGAATACACTGTAAAAATGAACTAAAAAGTAAATAAATAATTGCTTTATTAATTTACTTCTGCTAACTTCGATATATCCTTTGTTTTAATACCATTAATAATATTGCCGGCCAGCTAGAGTTAACCAATGTACTCATTTATAAATGAAAATAACTGCCTAAACTTTTTCAGAATTACATTTAAGCTTAAATAATAGCGACGTACATTTACACCGCTTTGTTATCCGTAAGCTGGCACCGATTTCAAAATTATTAATGGTATTAAAACAAAGGATATATCGAAGTTAGCAGAAGTAGATTAATAAAAATTTATTTATTTACTTTTTAATGCATTTTCATAGTAGATTCTTTTCAAGTGGGTTTTGTTTATAATTATAAAAGTTATAAAAGTTTTTGTTGATTATAAGTGGACCGGTCTGGAGGGGTCTGAAAGTTGATTACGTAAGCAGTATTTACTTATTAATCTGCGTTTCCTTCCCGTACCTTTCGTGGTTTTAACTCTTTCTTTAATATCTACTTCTCAAATTTGTCGCCGACCGCATATCCTATTAAAACATTTTTAAAGAAACTGGGTCAAGTGATAACGACACCTGGAACCTATCTATACAGATAAAAATAATTGTAGTGTCTGTATGTTATATCAAAATGCTTTTTATGTATATGAATGTGCAATGTATAATGTATGTAAAAGTACTTATATTTACCAATAAAATAATTTTTAATTTTTTTAACAGGGAACGCGATAATTGCTTACTTATAGTCTAATTCCACATCAGATGTTCCGGCAAAATCATTTTAGAGATTCATGAATTACCTGTAGACTTTGCGATACCACTGTATCAGGCTGTGCTCAAAAGCGTTATATCTATATAAATTTCTATATTATCTATTTTGTAATAACTATATTTAAAAAAAAACAAAGAATTTAATAATGGCTTACATTAAAAGCATACGAGTATAAATTACCAGAGAGAAAACAATTACAAAAACTTTCTTGTAGAAAGAAGAAACTTAAAAAAATATATTTTATATACATAAGCTTTGAACCGTGTAGGTACGGTTCCTTAAGCCTGGGGAGGCGCATCAATTTTAATAACATACAAACCATGTACCTACCTACACCGTTTCAAGATGGCGAAAATAAATTTATTACAAGTAAAATAATATTTCTATAGTACTTATAGAGTATTTTTTTCGTGAGTTCCGTAGGTTATTTTCCCTTTTTTCTGATAAACTATATGATGCTGTTGACTTTGACTACTTCAATATATGATCGGCGATTAACTAGACCAACTAGAAGAGAGATAACAGAACAGAGAGAATAGTCGTCGCTATGGCGATGGCTAAAGCAACAATGGTAGTGGGTAGCATGGCTGCATTCTGCATCAATCGACGCGGGTTCGATCCTACCTATCCAACTTTAAAATCTGCCTGAGCTTGCGGTGAAGGAAAACATTGTGAGGAAATCATAGCAGGGTAGTAGGGCATTTTCTAATGATGCCCGCCTGGGTAGCTACCACCCTCAAGTTTGAAAACCTGTCGCCAAATACCAATAGGTGTGTTCCGGCAGCATCATTGAGAATCAGTACTTAGGCTTAGCTTGTTTACCTTCCTGGACCACATCATCTCCTAACATTAGGTCTGATTATATTCACTAAGACTATATTGTGTAAAAAAAAATCTTTCACGATATTTATCTAAATTAAAAGTGGCTTCTCTTTTATTTAGTTGTATGTAATTTTACAATTAATCAACTGCACGAAAGAAAACGCTAATAACATGTAACCTACATCCTACGTTAAGTTTATTAATGTGTCGAGTACCCATAAAAATAAGACAATAGGAAAACAATGGAAAGCTGGCGTAAACGCCAGGTAAGTGCTCAAGGGGTTAATATAATAAACTAAAACTCAATGGTTGAGGTAATACTTATTTCACGTATAATATAATTATTCGTATTTATATTAAAGTACTACAGTTATACCAATTTAATTAAAAATTATCTTCTCATCAGAATTTCGTCTGATGTTAAATTTGAAGATTAAAGTCGTAACTAAGACATAAATCTCTTATCTAGACTTAAATTATTATCATCTGGAGCCACATAATAACTGTCCATCAAGTTTAATTATAGTCTAAGTGTAGTTTAAACCACAGTACAAAGATAACCTATGTAGGATAATTGATTACGATAGTTAATTACGTGGGGCATATCGGTTCGTTGTATGCAACATGGACAGGGACTACGTTTGTTTTGTTTAGATTAATTTTTCTCTCTCGACTATTACTCAAAAAAGAGCCTGTAAATACAGTTTCAAAAAAATCATAATATAAAGTGATAAAAAAAAGACAAAGCACAACGAACTAATAAGCAGAAAATAATTTTAAAAATTTAGAATACCTTCTATTGCGATGTTCTCTTGTTTATTATAATTTAAAAATTTGTAATTATTTGCAATTGGGCTAATTACGTTCTCAAGATAATATTTATTTTCATTGTAAAAAAAAATTGTTGAAAACGGCACAAACTAACTAAATTAATATACTGTCATCGTTATTTAATAAGTGTGCAAGGATTCAATTTCGTCCGACATTTTGAAGTCTACAATAAAAATGAGTGAATAAATAATATAAAAAGAGTTTGCTAAAACATATTACAGTACCCTAAAACCCCTTTATATGGTAAAGGCCTAGAATTACCTTTAAAAAAAGATAAAGAATACTGAACTTACCGCGATAAAAAATACACTGAAAGACATAATAGACCTAAGGGAGTTGTATAAGACATTGAAATTTTTAGGTTATTCTATTATTTAGGTTAACATTAAAAGTCAAAATAACTAATCTATACTAATATTGTAAAGAGGAATTTTTTGTATTTTTATATATTTGTATGTAACGAATAAACATAAAAACTACTGGAGCGATTTTGATGAAATTTGGTCTGGATAGTTTGAAATCCAGGGAGTGACATAGGATAGTTTTTATTCCGAAAATTCCAAAGGAACGGGAACTATGCGGGTAAAATCGCGAAGAGCAGCTAGTAATAAATTAGGTGTAAATAATAAATGTTTATTTGTTCGATAAATCCGTTAGTAGCGATATTAAACTAAAGCGAAATTAAAATATTGGTGTGATACATGGTGATTTTGCATGGTGGTAGGGCATTTTCTAATGATGCCTGCCTGGGTAGCTACCACCCTCAACTTTGCAAAACCTGTCGCCAAATACCAATAGGTGTGTTCCGGCAGCATCACTTAAGAAGCAATACCTAGGTTTAGTGTGTTTACCATACTGGACCACGTCGTCACTTAACATCTGGTGAGATTGTGGTCAAAGCAATGAACATATATCGTGTAAAAAAAAATATATCAACGGCCTAAACCTAAACAACGCTCTTATGCCGTCATACCTTGTTTACGTTGCTTCTCTCTGTAAGTAGCGAGTGTACTTTTTAATACGCATTATAGGCTTTGTGCTTTGACCACTATCTCACCTAATGTTAAGTGACGATATAGTCCAGTATGGTAAGCCCACTAAACCTGGAGATACTGGTTCTCAAGTGATGCTGCCAGATCACTCCTATTGGTATTTGGCGACAGGTTTTTTCAAACTTGAGGAGAGTAGCTACCCAGGCGGGCATTATTAGAAAATACCCTACCACCATGCTTCGGTTTCCTCACGATGTTTTCCTTCACCGAGAGCTCAGGCTAATTTTAGAGTTGGATAGGTGGGCGCGAACACCTGTCTATTAATACGGAGTTCGGCCGCACTACTCACTGCGCCATCACCGCTTCTGCGTGTGATTTTCTATTCTTCAATAAGTACCGATACTTGAATCGTTCACCGCTTCTGTATATACTCTGTGTTTGAAATTATCTATTTCATTGATGTTTCATATCTTTCACACATCGGCTGGGTATTCCGTGACAACTTTTTTTTATATTAGAATATTAGATAAATGATTTATAATTTGAATACATTATTAAACTTATAAGAAGAAAAAAAAACAGCAAACGAAGGAAGAGATTCGATTTAATAAAACTAACAAATAAATGTATTTTTGGTTTATTGTTGAAATAAAATTTGTTAATCTATATATGCATGTACATTTATTATGCTGAAAGACTATATTAAACGGATCCAAAAAGAAAATTGTGAATGAACGACATCATTTAAAAACATATACCATTAGTTTTTTATAGTGTTACACGGAGCGGGTAGCTGAAGCGTTTCATTATAATTTTCCTTTTTTTTCATTTTTCTTAGAAAAATGCAAATATACATATATACTAGTGTTAAAAACAGGACAATGCTTTTACCCTATCGATTTTCGCAACCTGATGGCGTCCAGATGCAGCGAAACAATTTATAATTTCTATAATGCGAAATTTCCTGTTTCCGGAATTAAATATTTATCAATTGTATATTCAATGAAATTAATTGATATGGATTGGTCTGGACACGTAGAGGATAGATACAAGAAAATTGACGAAACAAATTAACAAGGCAACGTTGATTGGACAAGCCGGTAAGGGTCGCATAAACAAAGAGCATGTGTGAATAGACTTATGAAAGTAGAAGAACCGACATACGTTTGTTAGGTTCGTAGCAGGTGGAAGAATGTAGTCTCTGCCTACTCTAATGGGAAAGAGGCGTGACATTATGTATGTATGTATATTAAAATCATCATAATCAGTATATTATTAATAACATTAGGCATGTTTTGAAGTGGGTAAAAAACTTTAAATGGATTATTTATATCGCTCTACCGCCGTTCTCAGCCCTCACCCGATAAACGCTCGTAAAAAGCGGACGATGCAAAAACGCTGTTACTAAACACGAATACCCATTAACGTAGCTTTTAGTGCGGGCTCCATAACGGTTGAAATATTTAATTCTTCATGGCACTTCAGAATTTTAGCCGTATCGTTCAATGAATGTAAATATTATAGTGATGTGAAAGTGTCGGTCTCGATATTACGATGACGGATATACAGGAATGTGGAGGGAACATGTATGTATGTTTATGATAACTATTGACGGTTGTTGGGCAGTTGTATTCATCACATTTCCTCGTAAAATGAGTCTTAAGTCTCGCATTTAGGTTCATAATTTGACACACAGCACAGCACGGCCGGATTCCGCGTCAATGGTCGTAGGTTCTAACCCCATAATCTAGGTTCAACTCTATAATGACCCTGAGCTGTCGTTGAAGGATAACAGCTTAAGGCAATTTCTAATAAAAGTATTTCTAGGCTTAGTGTGTGGTATCATCTTGAACCACATCATCACTTATCATCAAGTGTGATTGTAGTCAAATCTATACGTCTATACAGTGTTTAAAAATATTATATTATCTCAATAATGTTTTACTTTAAAATACTATTTACTTCAATATATTCTTTCAAATTGTTGGTTTGTTGATTTATATATACATACGTACAAATACGCGTGAAACTAACTCGGTCAAAGAGACTCGGTAAAAAAAACACAATATTTCATACAAATTTGTCTAAACTTTTTGAAAATGTATTTCTTGTTTATCTCGCAAGTGTGTTGAATAGTTGGTTACTCTCTCCAGTGTAATAACTTACTTAGTTCACTTGTAGATGTAATACTTAACTAAGAAACTCTTCCGTTATTTTTCATAATAAGTTTCATAAATAAATTATACATACATACTAAATACAAAAAAAAAATGTAATAATTTGAATCAACTACGAAAAGTTCTAATATTTTTATTTTTATCGATCAGTGAAAGGAACTGAACATCCTTAATTTTATCCTTAACGAGATTTCACTCTTTAAAAAGTTTTTTGTTTTCTTAAGACTATTTCTCTGTAATAAATAATAGCTCTCTAGGGCCTTTTTCAGTGGTTTGTTTTTATGAAAAGATTTATGTCTTCTTTATAAACAATATATTTTATATTGTATTATAATACTCAGTTTAAGTAATTTATTTATTATAACATTTCTTATAAAAACGTTCTTTTAAAATATTATTTTATAACACAGTATTTACACTAGAAGGATTTTTAAATAAACCAGTATAACTTCAATTCGTTTTAATGGTTTCTATGTTCTACAAAATGGTCCTTCGAACCGGAACTTTTTGTTTGTTGGCTACCAACCTCAAATTGTCATGAAAATGTCACGGGACTTTTTCTGAAACATATCAGTTGTAACATATCAATTTTATTCTATTGTATATACATTGAGTTGTTTACTCGTCAAATTAAATATAGTCATTAGCTATAACAAAATAGATCAGAAAATATACTTTTTTACATTGTTTTTGCCTCAACTCTTTGGACATAATTTCAATCGACATTAAGCAACTATATTTCCTATGATAGGAAGCCTAAGTCTATAAAAACTTTCAGTTCAGTTACTGGAATACACCTAGGCAGTTAGCTATAAATTATCAATCTGACGGTAGTAACTATCCACGAGGGTTTTGGAAAACGCTCTACCCATAAAGGGTAAATAAACTATGCCTATTATGTGTGATTTATTTCTTTAACAAAAGTTCAGGTCTGGTAAGGATCATAGTAGAATTCGAACTTACGTCTATCGATTCAATATCCCATCAAAACAGACTCTTCATTCCAGCTATATCTGAAACATGTAAAATCTCCTTCCACTTTCTCCTAATAAGCATTGGTTAAAGATGTGATAGAACGTAACCTTAGTTTTGATTGTAATATAAAAAATTTATAAATTATAGGATTTCCAACTTTCATATAAACGGTGATAAACTCGTCATAGTGTCTCGCTTCGGTTTATCATGTTTTCAAATCAGCTTGTGTATAACCAGACGTCAAAAGACAGCATAATAATAATTGGTAAAGAATTACCCGATCTTCAGATGATTATCAATGTTGTTATATTTTACTTCCCTAACCGTCTAGCAAAGTACAGTTACTTTTCCATCTTACAATAAAACATAAGAATAGACTAATATATGTTGGATATTACTAATTAGTATTCAAAGATATTTACGTAACCTTCGATTACATAACTCAGTCGTTTTTTATCAACATTGAATTAGATAGATCTTATTCCAGAACAACTAGTGAATGGAACAAAATATTTGCCTAGAACACATAATCGGAAATACTTAATACTTTAATATCATTAGTTCAGTCCTTGTAATTAATTCTTTCACTAACAATGTGTAACGAGTTTCCACGGCCATCCGAACTATAAAAGACTGGAGAGAACAAGAAAATAAGTCGAGTCAATTTATTTGTTAATCAAAAGCATAAACCCTCAGCCATGTTGTTCACACGAGAAACTCGATTTAGGACGCGAGCCGTTTACAAAAATACGCTCGTTCCTAATTAGGATTAATGCGATTTTGTTAATTTCCTAACGAACAAGTGGGTAGGTAATTATGTGACCCTTGGAATTACTCTCGACGAACACAATGGGTCCATTAAAGCTCTTACGTGTACACTGGATGTCAAGTAAAAAATATCCCTTTTTTACTGGTTTATTTGCAAAGTGTCACGCGCAGTATTCTGCCAGCATATATTTTTATATCATCAAATCTGAGTAGAGTTAGAGTTATATATTTGAAAAACGGAGTAAATAAGCTATTCAGGTTAGATGTCAAAGCTATCTGTATGAATTGAATCGTGGAGTGGAATATATTCAAAAGAGAAATCGCCAGCAAGGACTTTTCGATTTCTTCAATGAAATAGCTCCTGAACGATTCTGTTTATATACCTAATCATCTAGATTTATATTACAGCTATGATAGTTCAATATTAATCAATGTGGTCAGCAGGTGGAGGAGGTGCCTGCGAAAGCCACCCCGTGTCGCCCCCATCCCAAATGCAGCGGACGGCCCCAGGGGGTTTTAGTGGGTATTTCCGGGCGACTCTCGCCCGGGTGAGTCCCACACTGGCACGGAGCTCGTCACTCCGTGCCCCCTTATCTATTGTATTTGGGGGACTCTGATCCCACAAATACAATGGATAAGGGTAGTGCGTAAAAGCATTTCCCCCCGTCAAAAAAAAAAAAAAAGGTGGAGGTTAGTTTAAATCCTAACCTATAATTAGTTAATCCATCAAACTTTTCGCTACAGAAAAACAGCACATTGAAATAGTAAAAGAGCATATTCTAATATATATATATACCTTACTAATTAGTCACCAATGATCTTGTTAAAAATCTTTTTCCAAATACGTATAGGCGTATCCAATTAACATTACTTGATAGTTATTTTCTTTAAGCATAGCTATTTGAAATAATGGAGGACAAATGGAGCAAAATAATTAAACATTTGTACCCAAGGGAAGGTAAAAAGAAAAGATGCAGACAAAAAAAAAGATGGGGCGATGATATAGCAATACCTGCCTGATAAGGCAGGTTGCAGGCATAACATGGAGTAGATTAGCCAAGGAGAGATCAGAATGGAGTAGATTGGAGGAGGTCTATGCCAACTGGTAAACGGACTTACAGAAAGTTAAAATGCACCAAATACACGAATAACTTTAATTGTGTAAAAAGCGTATGAGCACTAGTTAAGGAACATTATTGTATATCTGTTGTTTGAATAAAAGGCTTTAATATTATTATATTTGAAATAACCTCATTATCATCAGGTCAGATTTTGGTTATTATTAGAAATCTCTGCGCTTCAAGTTTATGTGTATCTCTTTAACTATATCAAATAGCTTGTTTTCTAATTGCAATGCTTATTTCAAATGGATATAGTCTTCAACTCCTTCTACTGCGAAATCATGTGCAGTAATATCGTCGGCTTTACTGTTTTTGCATATAATCTTAGTATAAGTAATTTTAATTTTTAAATCTACTTTCCTGATATTACATACTGGTCTTCAACTATAGCTTTTAACAGGACATACAGTTAGAAAAGTAGGTATTTCAGAAATATACTGCTATCGCGTTGCGCCCCCAAAGAAAGTGAAAGGGACAACTGCAGCGCGGGCTGATTTAACTATGCAAAATATACGAAAACAACACTTCGTGGTACCCTGTTTCCTCCTCCAAAACTGAACCGTTTTTTAATTTGCTTTCAGTTTTAGAATAATAAAAATCTTGAGTATGCCTGTACATTTTGCTTTTTTTTTAATTTTATCCATCAAATTTGTTTGACGAACGTCGGAAAATGACGGTAAATATCGAACATTTTTTTTATTATCAAAGGCTCCTAGTTTCTACAATAACTAATTTATGGAAAAAATCAAAACGTACCAAAATTTACCATAATGTTATTATCTAGGGAGGAAACAGGGGACTACGTTTGTATGGAATAAAAGCCGCTAGGTTATCCTCTTTTTTTTCTAAGTTTTCGGCAAAGAATATAATATCGTCCACAAAATCGAAAACTGATCCGAGCGTCGACAATCCATATTATGATATGTGTGATGAAACTTTGCGACAACTAACTTCGTATCGATATAGATACAATATAAACACTAAATCAATATTTTATTATTTAAACCAATTATTTAAATAACTTCAAATACTTTGGACTGATAAAGTAGAAAATAACTGACACTACATAGTAGTCATTCAAGTAAATATTAACCTACAACTGGTATTAAAAAAAATAAGGAGACGTCATATCTCAGACAAATTTATTTATGCTATAAAAATCACTAACTTCTAAATAACACAACATTTATAGTGGTTTACAGTGATTGTCAATCTATTTTTCCATTTGATTTTTTATTACCACATTAACAATTTTATATAGCAATTAGAAATATTTTCATGATTTTTTTTTTTTTGTTTCACTCGACAGTCTGTTAAGGTCAGTCTATGAAAAATTTCGTCAATTGTTATCTCCGACATATTAAGGCGTGGTCAGACTATACATAGAAATTTTCTCGTAATAATAATAATACTCTTCTATAAAGCAGATAAATAGAAGAATTATAAAACGATAACGTTTCATATAATTCATATCTACAGACATTAATTTAATCCAAACAGCAATTATTAATTTTTAGATTAAGTAATTTATTTGTACGTCTCCCTTGTTTTTTTTTTATATTTATTCCCCTTACATCTGATATAATCCGAGTTTTGTTTACTTTTTTTTGTGGCTTTCCCCTTTTTTTTGTGCTCTATTGTTTTCATCATATTTCTATTTTACAATCTTATTCTATTTCTTATCTATGTGTTCCTATTGCATTGTGGTTATGTCGAATCTTTAAATTTACTTAAATCCTTTTTCTAATTTACAATCCTTATTTTATTCGATGATTTTATTTTATTCGATTTTCACATGACGAAAGATTAAGAACCATTGACTTCTACAAGGTCGAACGAGTACACTGTAAACGAGTAAACTGGAAGGCGAAATTGTAGGCAATAACAAAATAGTTATAGTATCTAACTTGCGGCCCTTTGGATTTATGAGATAACTTGTTCTGTTTTAGGATTCCTCAGTATTGTGTGTAATTATTTATTAACGGGTGTCCTACTGTAGGTTACCATTTAAGTCACATCCTTTACTGAAATAATATTTTAAAAATTTAATGAAAGCAGAATAGTAATGATAAATATTAGTTCATCTCTCCATTAGTAAATGTTTGTTACGGTTATTATATAATCTAATTTTATTTAATCAAGAGAACAAAATTTTTTGATGTGAGAACTGTAGAAATAGACGACTAGTGTTTAGCGATGGCTGTTTATATCAAGTTGGGTTGGGAACAGACGCCTCGTCCTTCCTGATTTAGTGCATAATAGTCTTTGGTACAGGCTAGTTCCACATTAAAAGACGCTCAACTGACTCACGCCGGATATGACGTCATTACTAGTTCCTATTCTCGACGTTGACGTTTGTGTGGGGCATTTTGAATACGTCGAGAGATAAAGTCACATGGACATTCTCATTTTGTACTATGATTCGGACAGTGTTGCTTTGCCAGTGCTGTCTGTTATTCTTTAAAATTGTTAATATTCTGTAACATTATCTTATTTAATTATATTATCTACTAACTATCCTGATGAGCCTTGTACTGGCTCAGAAGCAATAAACATTGTGTTATTATCAGAATTAAATTGGTTTTTATTAAGCGGGAGGAAACTTCTTAGCCTAGAGAATGAAACAGTTCATTAAAATCAGTCAATCCGTTCCGATATATCGTCACAAAAGTGAACTGTAAGAAAAAAAACCTTTTTGTTTTTCCCTTTTCTTAAGTTTTAACTGGTGTAACTAACCCGACTTTGTGTTATATACCTATTATATATAGGCTACATGATTTTTTTAAAATGAGTATCTATTATGAGAGCTACCTACGTAAAATGTTTAATTTATAAAATATTGATTAAAAAAATATTTTGTTTTTTCTAAAATCATGATTTATCCTCAGTCGTGATCCAATTATTTTATGGTATCTTTCTGTTCTGTTGATTAATAGTAGATACCCATCGTATTTTAATATTTAACTATACGTACGGAACTTGTGATAACGGTAATTGTTGCGTACGTAGGATACGTCTCGTTACGACTATCTGGCATGATTAATATTGTTGTTTTTATTCTTCCAGGTAATATGGCAGTGTATTAACTTATTGTTTCGATCGAACAATGTACCTATCTCGAGACAGTAAGTGTAGCGTATCCTGCTTGATAATGAAAAGTAGCTCTTATTGGTTTAACAATAATATATAATTTTATTTAATTTGTAATAAATATTTACGAGTTTTTGATTGGTTATAAAATGGATTGTATTTAAAGAATTCTTCGATGGGATGACAATCCGTCCACCAGATGATTTGTCATGCCAAAGACTATTACTTTATATGTATGACCATAACAATGGAATTTATCCACATATCTTGGAGCTTAATTAGTCACGGATAGTACGTTTTCAGCGGAGATTCTTCCAGGAATGATCCGGATATAGAATTATTTTCCCGCTGCTGTTTTCCCATGAAAATTCAAATCTTCAAAAGGAGATGGAAGTGTTTTAAAGGGTCGACAATACCTGTGTCGTGCTACTATAGACTGTGGTGACTGTTTTCCATCAGGCGGGCAGTGCGTCTGTTAGTCACGTTCGTGATATAGAAAAAAATAATCTGATTAACGACTAGTGGTCAATTACCAGTGTAAACTTACTAAAACTAAAGAGTTAATGTTTATCACGAAATCAACATATAGGGATTTATTAAGAGCACATGCGGTTGGAAAAGTAGGTATTTCAGAAATTTATTGCAGTCACGTTACGCCCCAAAAAAAGAATTATAAATAAAACACAAAAATAAAACAGCGGGGGCCAATTTAACTATGCAAAATAGACACAAACATCTCTTCGTAATAAAAGCCTAGTGCATCGTTTTATTTAACGATTTCTTGGCTTTTATATTTTTTTTACACGGAACCCTAATTAATTTCCTAGTATTTTTGGTACTAACAGAGAGCAAAGATATTTCTTACAAATTTAAATAACTGCCAGTAAAATATTGCATTTAATCGGATTTTTATTCACAATTTCAGGGGTTTACACGGAACCCTAATTATTTTCGATAAATAAAAGTAGCAACTAGCTTACGCAGAGTAACTTCACCTATCTGCCAGAAAAGTCACATCGAAATCGGTCCAGCCGTTCCGGAGATTAGTCGGGAATGTACAGAAAGACAGACAATTTTTTTTGTAAATTAATATGTATTGAATTCAAAAGTTGTGCAAGTAAAATGGGGGTCACAATCATCTCAAAACGACTAAACGTATCGGGATGTAACTAATACCATTCGACGCGGAAGATTTTCGTAGATGGTTATAGTTTATCTTTTTTTTTTTTTCATTTATTCTAATGTACGTTTTTTTGCTGCTATTAAAAAAAAGACTCATTTTTCTTCATTCATTTATTTTTTCGGTTACTTTTTCACTCACACATAAAGAACATACGAAACGCGGTCGGAGACACAAGCAGCAACTAGTATCTATATATATACAGATAACCTAAATCGAAGCAGCATAGATATCTACACTCAAATAACCCCGTAATTCGACAGAGAGCCGACCCAATTGTGGCAGTAAGCGACAGGCCGTGGTCGTTAAAAAAAAATAGCAAAGCCAAATGCAGTTATATTTTCGCACAAAAAATATCCAATCGCAATATTCTCCTCAAATAGTTTGTAAATATTTCTCGTGACGTGAATGAAATACATGCGAAATATGATATTATTCTACGTGCGCTGTTAAATTCAATTTTGTGTCTAAAAGATGTGTATTACTTTATTTATCTAGGCGAATCTGCTTAGTTTATTTATTGGTGTATGTATGTTACTAGCTTTGTGCCCGTGGCTTTGACCGCGTTTTATATTATATTATTGACTGAGTAATATAGTTTTTATATAATCATTGGAAAGTAATGTCCCTTTATATATTTTGTTTACAATTTGATGAGTTTTAATTTTTTTTGAAAGGAACCCTAATTATGTGTAACTCCTCTCCGTCGTATTTTATTAGCTCTTTCGGGATGAGGTCAATACCAACGGCCCGTTTGTTTTGTTGCTGTCCGATGGCAGTAAAAATCTCGTTACGCGATAGACTCTTTCAGCTCAAAGGTAAGAGGGAGCTCAGGCATTAAAGTGATACTTTGCAGATCAGCCGATCGATCCACATTTAGCAGATTATTGAAGTGCTCCGCCCAGCGCTTTAGTACATCCTCGTTGCTTGACATCAGGTGACTACCGCCTAGAGACATTAAAGGCACCCTTGTGTGGTAGGATGTACCAATCAACTTACGTACCTCACTGTAGATCTCTCCCAGCTGGTTTTTGTCATTGAGCCATTGTGTGTGTCCAGCGTTGTCCCGCACCACTTGTCTTTCATATGTCGAAACGCTTGCGTAATTCGAAGTCACTAACTTTAATAACCGCAAGGCTTTCTCTTCGTCTTTTATGCTGTCGCAGAAGATCTCTGTGTTTGACTTCCTCATTTCCATCAAACCAGTCTTCATTGCAACGGAATTTTTTACCTAGTGCAGTTGAACCGGTGTACATGATATGAGATGACAAAGTTCCCCGGGCAGCAACCACATCACCTACCTCATTAGCTGGCAACAGCTTTTTAGACAGCGCTTTAGCGTAGCTCTCCTGACCGCGAGATTTTTTAGCCTATCCACGTTTAAAGACTGTTTTTATAGGAGAGATCCTAGGGGGATTTGTAGCTTAGTGACAATAAATCTGTGATCAGACCAACAGTGCGCATCACGCATAACGCGGTTTATAACGGTCTGTAATTTTTTATAAAAGATACACATTAGATCATCATTTCCCTGCCCCTATCCCATTTTTATTGGGGGCCGTCGCAACATGTCTTCCTGTTCCATTCATGTCTATTTGAGGTCATACCTACATTCACTCTCTTTTTAAGCATATCGTACACATTAGAATATACTCAGTTTAAGTATAATGTATGATAATTACCCAAGTATTCACTAGGAAACGCCACATAGATCACCACGTAAGCTTGAACAAAATCATTTGCATAGCAAATAGATGCAAATAGAGAGAAATATATTCCGAACACGCGTCCACTAGCGATTGTTAAATTTAATTTTCGGGTAAAACGAAGAGCGGTTACTAAATTGTAGTTCCAATTTTCTGTAGTACATTCGGATATTTTAGCCTTTAATTTGTTTCCTCTTCCGTTCCATTTCTGATAAGGTCATTTTTACAAGTAACCTAAGGAGGTAAATTTTATACTAAATTAAAACAATAATGATTTTTCGTATGATGACAGCAGACAACAACTGCGAGCAAAAATCCATGAACGAATACCCAAAAAAAAAGTCTGTCATATCTGTTTGATTAATATCTATGACAAACGGTATACTCTCGGTTCGTCTCCCGCACGCCCTCTTGATCACTTTATGTACTTGATCATTTGAACCATACTGTATTATTCTTTGATGTTCGCAAAATGATCGTTACATATGAAATTGCTTTGTGATGATCGCTTCGTCTGCATTTGAATTCAATATCACGTTATTTCTTGCCAGAGAATTTTATTAAATTTCAAAATCAACATCTGTTTAAAATTTAATATCATTTAATTGAATAAAACTGTAACTAGGCCAAATCTGCACATTAATTTTTTTTTTATTATATTCGGGGTCAACTTTGTTATCGATATAGAAGCCAAAAATATTTTATTTAGAATGTTTGTGTCTGTCTGTCTTTCCCTATGTATGCGTATCGCTCTGAAAATAATGAACTAATTTTGACGAAACTTGACACAGTGATAACTTATATTATAAAGTAACATCGAGGAAACTTTTTCTCCAGGATAATGGACAAAAGTTAATAATTTTATTAACGGGTAATCTGGAATCGGGTAACGGCTGGGCGTATTTTGACTGGACTTTTTTTGATAGATAGCTGAAGTTACTCCGCGTACCTTAGGTTACTTTTAATTTTCGTTAATTGTTAGGGTTTCGCATAAAAAATTAAAACTCGAAAAATTGAATTAAATCCAATATAATTGGACAGCTTTATGGGCAGGTATACGAATTTGTAGTGGGTATTCCCGGGCGCTCCACGCCCGGGCGAGTCCCACACTGGCACGGAGCTCGTCCCTCCGTGCCCCCTTACTTATTGTATTGGGGGACTACGGTCTCACTAGTACAATAGGTAAGGGTAGTGCGTAAATGCATTTCCCCCCGTTAAAAAAAAAAAAAAAAAAAAAAGGTATACGAATTTGTGACAAAGATCTTTGCTTAATGTTAATAGTAAAAAAATGTTTGGAAAATAATTAGGATTCCGTATAAATAAAAATTAAAACTATATTAGGCACTGAAAATTATATAAAACGCGGGCGTGGCCGCGGGTACACAGCTAGTCTTAAATAAACCTTATTTGATTACTGAGAGTTCCTTTTTATTCGTTGTAAGTAGTAAATTGATAAATTCTATTATTGATTATTTATTATATACTATCGACGGTTGCTTGGTATCTAGTGAGATGCGTAATTGGGTAAGTTAAAACGGTCATCGAGTTAAAAACAATTAATTGTCTTATCTTCAAATAATCAATGGCGAGTACGCGACAAGCAAGAACTATGATTATATCAACCAACTTCAATAGCTAATACTGGCGACATCGTTAGTATGATATTTAAGAAAAAAAAAAAACGTACTTTCTTACATATTTTATATCCTAAATACATATAACTTTTACCCTCTTCTTAGAACATTTCTCATTTATCTGTAAAGGTAAATTAAAAGGTAAAAGGTAAGTTCTCAGCTCTAATTATACTCATGCCAGCAATTTCACAATTTTACAATAGCATTAAAACCGTATAAATTTATCACAGTATTTTTATTTTTTCAAACAAATTCCTTGTTATTATTAAATAGTACAGTAAGTCGTAATATTGAAATAAGCATGTTATATAGTAACAAACGAAAACAATTCATAAATACAGCGTGTACGTAAATTTTGAATGTCAATTAAGCGCGGAATCGAATGCAATCGGTTCACACTGTACTTTATTTCCGTTCTCATTTTCACCTTTGGCCGTTCTGATCGTGTTCAAAGCGAGAAATCATCGTATATTGCCATACAGTAAACTTTTAATTATTTATAAAAATATACGTTATCATTAGATGCATTTTACAAGATTCTGTTAAAGTTAGGTGAAAAATATATTCAGTTAGAAAAAAAGCTTGCATGCTACTTGCATGTTAGTCGATATATTCCTTTTTATCGTGCAAATTATTTTCATGTGGCAAGACTGCCCTCTCCCTTCTATATACTTGAACTGAATCTGCATGAAATCAACCGGGTCTTTTCTAAATGCGTTTCGCACCGTGATTTTGAGACTTTTTCAAGTTCTGCCAGACTGCTGCATATTACTACGATATCTCTATTAATTAGTTTGTTAGTAGGGTGCTAGAAAATAAATACTTATAATCCGGTGCGGTAGATAATGGTTGTATAATTTCAAAATAATAGGAATGTGGAAAGAATTTACTTTAGTTTATTTTTATTTATACGGACACTTGTTTAATTTTATTTTTTGCAGTTTAATTCTTCACTTATACAATTTATCAACAACTTAGTACAAACTTAAATTTTATTAACTATATGTTTAAATTTTACATATGCTTTATTTATTTTCTTTTGCATAGTGTAACTAAATAAGCAAACTGTATTTACTGGTATGATTGTGTATCATAAGCTTAGGTTTAAATATATCTATCTATCTCTATTTACATGAAAGGAAACAGGAGTTACTTTGACGCACCATCACCTCAAAACTACTGAACATATCGGGATGGGACTACTATATGGGATATTTATCTTTTTTTTTCAATTTTCTCATGATGTTCATTTTTCCGCTAATAAAAACAAAAGACTTTCATTTATCTTCATTCATTTGTTTTTTAGGTACGCAATGAAGAATGTATGAAACGCGGGCGGAGCCGCAATTAATATATATAGCAAGAATCGATACAACAATTATTTTAAACCAATTAATTAATTTGTAGTAGATGCGTGCGCGTTTTTGTACAATTTATTTAAAACGCAGTATTGCCATTCATTACATTTTTATTTTTAACTAGTTGTGACTTGAAATTCAGACAAGTCGCAGTCTATATTCTCCCTCTGGATATAAACTATTATATTACCGAATTTTATCAACATTTTTTCAGTTGTTTCGGTGTAAAAAGGTAACAAATAGATAGACAGGGATAGCTAGTGCCCGTGATTTCACCTGTGTAGAATTAGTACTTAGAATACCCTATTTTTTTACTCTAAAAATTTATCAATTTAAATTTTAATTTCTGAAATTAAAAAAAAAATCTGATAAAGACATGACAAGATTAGAATTTATGTATCAAAATGTAACTAAATAAGTAAGTTTTGCATGATTGGCGAACAAATTAAAAAACAGATACACTTCACTAAATGTATGTTTCTGTAGTCGATTCTGAAACCCCGTGTTTCGGAACGAAACTTATTTCAAAGTGAAGTTAGATCCGCACGAAGTCACAGTATAAATATACAGTACAGTGTAGAAACTACCTGAAAACGCACGAAACGGCACACTCACGCAAACGTGCGTATCGACGAGCCCCCTAAGGTTGTCGCAGTGCTGTTAGTTAACTAAATATACATATTAATCTATGCTGTCAGTAGTCACTCCCCCGTCAAGACGAGTGATTACGTACAAGTTTAACTCTGCGAACTTTTTAAAAATACCACGAGCGCATTGCGTAGTATACGGCAGTTTGAACTCGACTACTTCAAAACCGGAGCTATCGTATTTTAAATTTCCTGCTGATTTTGAAATGTTAAGGATGATTTATTGGTTTATTAAACAAGCTCCTACACCTACACCCCCTCTGATGAAAATGACAAAGATGTATGAATGATAAAAGTATAAAAAGTTACGCCTAATGATATTATATAGAAAAAAATATCATTAGTTACGCCGTAATGACATAGTTAAAGATCTATAGTTCTGCAAGTTGTGTGTTAATAATAAACTGTTTTTCTTGTTATAAATTATCCTCTTTTGTTGATATTAACCGACGCCTATTCGACGGCGATTAACTTTTTAAATATGTACTAGCTGTGAAATGCGTTCTGTTGTCGATTCTAAACATCCGTATGATATATTTTCTGAAATATCTTCATTGTAGAGATTTCCTCCCTCTAGCCTTTTATTACAAGTGTAGATTTGTAATCTAGTTATTTCAATTCGATTGATTGATTACTACAAAACAATAATGTGTTAATAATAAAGACAAAAATTATTAATAACATTAAAAGTTACAACCCTATCACTTCAATGGTGTGTGGGTTTCTATACTGTTCTGTTTATTTATACTGTGACGAAGTTCACACTACTAAGAAATTAGTTTTTACGCGCACACTATTCAAATTTGTACAAGTTACAATAAATTATTTTACATCATAGTTCTATTTTTACACTCACTAATATATAGCGAGCGACTCGTCGTAACCGCCGCTACACCCGGAATCTATATAAACGTAATTCATATATTATACAATTGCATATATGTGTAAAAAGTATGCTAGATTAGAGCATAAACTACTAACAAATGTAATTTCATCGAATTCGGGTCTGTAGTCTTTGCGAGATTGGCGAACAAATTTTTCGTTTGTTTGTTCCGAGTAATCTCCGGAACAGCTGGACTGATTTTGACGGCACTCTTTTTGGTAGATAGTTGAAGCTACTCCGCGTGACTTACGCTACTTTTAATTTTCAAAAGTAATTAAGCTACCTACCGCGAAAAAAAATTAGAACTCATGAAATTGTAAATAAAATTCAATTAAATGCACAGTTTTTGAATTTGTTTGAAATATCTTTGCTTAAAGTTACTAAATGCCTAATGTAAAAAAATAATTTGAAACATTCTGTGTAAAAATACTATTTATTTTACGCAGTGAAGAATATATGAATAGTGGGCGCAGCACCTAGTAATAAATAAACGAAAAAATACATCGCTGTATCGCAATGCATAATGTTGACGATTTATATGCATATCTGTTGTTAATTAAGCCGGAATACCGGTTTTGATTGATCGTGTAGTGTTTTAATTTTAAATTCATAGAGTCGCCATTTATTCCAAAAAACGTAATTGTATTTTAATGCAGTTTTTGTTTTTTATACATAACTGAAGTGAATTCAATATGTTTACAACATGCAACGTCAATTCGTTCGTTGAAATTTTCTGTTTAAGGTTATTTTGTACTATTACTGGATGTGTGGCTTTGCCAGTAAATACCTCATAATTATTCACCGCATTGTATATAGAGGTAGATTTAAACATTTAATTAGAATAAAAGTTTTTGGGTACATATCTAACTTTTTTTTAAACGGTAGAGGCTCAGTGCGTTGACCACAATCTCACCTAATGTTAAGTGACGATGTGGTCCAGGATGGTAAACACACTAAGCCTAGGTACTGGTTCTCAAGTGATGCTGCCGGAACACACCTATTGGTATTTGGGGACAGGTTTTCGTAACTTGAGTGTGGTAGCTACCTAGGCGGACATTGTTAGAAAATGCCCAACCACCATGCTATGATTTCCTCACGATGTTTTTTCCTTCACCGAAAGATCAGGCTGATTTTAGAGTTGGATAGGTGGATTTGAACCCGCGTCCGTCGACGCGGAATTCGGCCGCACTATCCACTGCGCCATCAACGCTTCAAATTATCTACTCTATTTTTTTTCATATACTACCTAATGTAACCAAATATAATATTCAAAAATTATTAATCGGTACAATGATATTTAATGAAGAACTAATGTTACTGAAGGTTGCGGGAGACCGCTGGCTGCGGGTGGCGCATGACCGGTCGTCGTGGAGATCTTTGGGGAGACCAATGTCCAGCAGTGGACGTCTTTCGTTTAAATGGATTGATGGACAATAATACTAGAGTTATAAGTCCGAAGAAACTTTCGACTAGTCTGAACTAAAGTCTATTAAACTCTGGTGGAAGTACTTCATGAGTTAAACCTTATCTACGTGTACGTTATATTACCTTTTACCATTCCAACAGTCTTCAGAAATGTTAATAGGAGAACTATTACTATTGTAACTTGGCTATATTGAAAGATACTTGCATAATTGATTACATATTTCATAAGAATAATTAAGAAAAAAATTACATAGGTGCAATCTTTAATCGAACATGATTTTGGTAAATATGGGCAGAATAATAATTGATTACACGTTCTTTTATTTTACACATATTTCGTGCTTTAAAATATATTTAAATTTACCCAAAATATGAAACCAGAAAACCAAGATATCGATATCTACCGATTAGTCTAAAGCGTTATAAAGCACACTTCTAAAACGTCTATATTGAGAAAAAGAAAGAAATGCAACTTCACTACTTTATATAATTTATTCACCAAAAAGGATCCTCTTTGGCACAACCTTTAACACTATACAATAATCTAATAATGCTTCTTTCATCGGAGTAAATAAAATTGTTATCTCTATCAAAAGCTAGACCATAAACGTTTTTGGAGTCTAAAACCTTCTTAAGTCCTTCGAATTTAACGTCGGCGAATACTCCAATGTTTGTACACACGTACAAGTCTCCCTCATTGTCCTCTACAATCTGTCTTACTTTTAATAATTCGTTAATAACTACTACTTGCATATCTTTCTCGTCAAACTTATACAAACCTGTTTTATTTGCATAATATATGTCACTATTGATCGCAATATGAAAGTGATCTATTTCTATATCCTCAAATTCTTTCACTATAGCAAATCTTTCGTCGATTTCAATATGCAATTTTTGATCCGGATAACTTATGTAAAATAAATTCTTTCTATGGAACAGCGTCCATATGTTTTTGCCTTTTTCCTTGTAGAAATCTGCCAATTTTGTTAGCATGTTATATTTGTAAATGCCGTCTGAACCGCCTAGGTAAATGTCATCGTTTGTTTGATCTATAGCAACAGAACAGCCGCCTCTGATTCCAGCGATTGTTTGACATTCACGACTATACATATCTATGTAGGCAAGTTGGAAATCGACATCGGAATATGTCTCTGGTGAGGAGTAACTGAAGAAGATCGTATTTGACGCTTTGTGTATGAATAAATTGTACGGTCTTCCATAATGGGACCACAATACTTCTCTGTCGTACCAGTTTTCTCCTATTTTGATCCTGTTACAAGTTTTATTGGGTAGACCATTCGCTATGGTAACAGTAATAATAACCAGGAAGATGTTGACAATCACTTCTTCTCTAAAATCAAAATAAAATTATTAAATATCCAATGAATTCTTATTTACACTATCCAAATCTCTTTTATATTTCAGGATCGTGTTGTAGTTTTATATTCAAGGATTTAAGAATGGATTTAGAGTTCCTCTAGATTTTTGCGGGATGTGCATATTTCAATCTTATTATTGGATATTCGAATGTAAAGGTAAAGGCTAGTGAAGGTAAAGGAGAAATTTATGAATGTTTAAAAAAATTTTCTTCTACAACCAATCATGGAAAAATCTCAGCATTTAATATCGACCTTATTATATAATAAGTCGACATAGTAATTAAGTTCTTGTCTTTCCTCTAGTGCCTTTTATCTATTGATGGGACATTAACAGGTAATTATTGTAACATTTAATTTTTTGTCACAATGACTTTTACTGAGAAATCTCACTAACGAAAATCGACCTATAATTATAATCTAACTCTCAGGCGTAGGGACATTTAAAATTCAAACTTCGCGATCATAAAACAAATCTTGGATTAAAGTTTTTTTAACTAAAATTCCCTCTACTTGTAACACAGATAAATTGAAAAAATAATCTTTATCTTGTAAAAAAAAAAAACGAAATAATAGTTTCTGTTGATACTTATCTGGATTTGTGAATAGCTAAAACGCAAATTAAGAAAAATCACTAAAAGTCACTTCTAGTTTCTTACGGCGATTTTTCAGGAGAAACTACTTTATCCTCCTTTGTTCTTGATAAAGAGTTATTTGGAACGATACTTATATATATAAATCCGACATCTGTCGTGAGGAAAAAATTACTATTCTCAAGGAGTTTCAGGTTTAATGAGATTTGCAAATTTACCTTTTCATATTATCCTCTGAAAAACTAGCTTTAAAAGTTAATTACAAAGTTATCTTTCTATGCACATATTAAAAGTGATTTCTTAGTTAAAGACAATGCGCAAAGGACTAACACATCTTAGCAACTGAGAGATCAGATGAAGCAATGATTTGAATAGTCATTATAATCAAGAGACAACGATTAATGTTATAATAACACGAAATGATTTAATAATAATGACTATGTTGTTCGAGTATTGCTTTGTTATTATAAATTTGCATATGTTTTTATTTTCACTATCTATGCCCGCGACTTCGCTTACGTGAAATTCAGACATTTATATTGTAGTAGACAACCTATATTCTATCCGTCCCGTCCCGTTTTGTCCCCTTAGTTTTTTGTTATAGGTATAGATTATCCAAGTTCTCGTAATGTTCCAAAACATTCCAAATTATTAAAAAATAAGTATAGCGCCATCTATGAACAATCTTCAGAAATACATATATAATTTGCTTACGTACCACCATTCATAACACTTCGTCCCTCATATCATCAATAATTAGCAAAACATGAACTGTCCAATTATAGTTAGAACGAAATAATGTTATGTTCCGCGCCATATTTATTACCTATTGATATCATAATTGAAAGTTAGTTACTACTACCATAAAATGACCCCTAATATAACGTCTATACCTATTCCTAGATATTATATCGAAATAGCAAAATGTTAATTTCTCATTTACTGTGTCTTAGATATTTATTATTTATACACTATAAATATACTTTATATTTTGTCATTTGGTTCAATTTCAATCAATTGTTTGTTCTCGAATAAGACACATTTACCTACCAACTCTTCTTACATACTAAAGTAGCCGCGTGTTATTCAAATTATTATAACTTTTGACTGAATGGACCGATTTTAATGAAATAATGTAATAAATAATGAAAGTTTTGATGTTACTCCGAAATATGCTTTATAATTATCTTTTAGAATTTTTTAAATACACTCAGTACTTTGTATTTGATACTTGCACAGAGAAACAGGCAAACACACGTTTCTAAAAATGATACAAATGTTTTTAATTGCCTATTTTTAGTCCCTTTTAATAATTCTTATAACAAAAATCTCAAATGTACAGACACATGAAATTTACAAATTTATTATTAGTATGGATATGTAATATTATTTTGAAATAGAAGACCATATCTGTCAATGATAAAAAAAAACTAAAAATTTATATTACGAAACCTTCATTGTCATTAAATTAGCTCATAAAGTAAAAGAACTCTCCAAAAATAAAAGGAATCTCTTCACTATTATTTATTCTAACACTAAAAACATCGAAGAATCTAAAATTATGTTATATGAATTGAATATTAAAAGGACAATTCTTCTTTACTGGAATTATCAATGGCTTCTATCTCATCTTCTCCAGTCTTCGCTAAAGCTTTATAGCATACATTAGAATATTTACTAGGAATCAATCTATATATAGTATCTTTATCTGAATATATAACGTGGTCATTTTCATCAAAAGTGATGCCAAACGCTTGATCTATCGTTGCAATCTTTTTTAATTTATGGTACGGTTTATTTTCTAAATAAACTCCGTCGTTCGCACAGAAGTATACATCTCCGTAACTATCGTCAACGATTTGTCGGACGACAATTTCATCGTTCATAAGAATCGGATTCCTTCGCATCTTTTCGACTTTGAATAGGGCGGTTTTGTTTGAAAAATATATGTCGTAATTCTTCGACATGAAGAAATGATCGATTTCGATATTCAGCGCTTCGGCCACTAATACGAACGTGTCGTCTTGATAGACGTACAACTTCTGCGTTGGATACTCGATATAATAGAAGTGACGTCGAATGAAAATGCTCCAAATTGATTTACCTTTCTCAGCGAAGAACTCTGCGGATTTCGTTAGGAAGTTATATTTGTAGATACC
This sequence comes from Samia ricini, assembly GCA_014132275.2. Lineage (NCBI taxonomy): Eukaryota > Metazoa > Arthropoda > Insecta > Lepidoptera > Saturniidae > Samia > Samia ricini. Next base: position 20,507,421 of record AP028158.1, read on the forward strand.
GTCGTGGCCGCCGAAGTAGATATCATCATTTCCAGCGTCATAAGCGATGGCATAGCCTCCTGGGATGCCTCCGACATTAGTACAAAGTTTTTTCTCAATATGACAAGCCGCGATACCGAAATCGACGTGAGTCACATTAGCCAATGTATGACTGAAGAATAGGATTCCGGAGTATTTATGAACGACTAAATTGTAAGGTCTACCGTAGTTTTTAAGTAAGACTTGTCTGTGGAAATAGACGTCGTTGTAGAGGATGCCATCGCAAACTATTATTTCATTACTGCTGATCGTTGACGCATGCACTATCAATGAGAGTAGGATAATCTTGCATGATTTTTTTACACTGTAAAATATAATTTATACATAACATATAATTCAGTAGGTTGAGAATGGTAGTTAGCCAGGTGGGGTTAGAAAATGCCTTACCACGATGCTACTATTTTAACATTTGCTGCTTGATTAAAGCTATGATGACCCAGTGAATAGCGCGGCCGATTCCGAGTCGATGGACGCGGGTTCGAACCCACCTATCCAACTCTAAAATCAGCCTGAGCTTGCGGTGAAGGAAAACATCGTGAGGAAGCCGTAGCAAGGTGGTAAGGCATTTTCTAATAATGCTCGTCTAGTTAGTTACCACCCTCAAGTTTGAAAATCAGTCGCCAAATACCAATTGGTGTGTTTCGGCAGCATCACATGAGAACCAGTACCTTTTGGGCTTACTGTGTTTACTATCCTGGACCACATCGTCACTTAATATCAGGTGAGATTGTGGCCAAAGCACTGAGCTTACACCTTGAAAAAAAAAGGACAACTTAAGTGTATTGTAAGATTTAAACCTACGGATTGAAGCAGTATCTGGGAATACTAACACTCAGATATTACCACTTCGATAAATACAATATACTATACCAGTGAAAGAGAGGCAATGTGAAGGTAATGAAAAATGAACTATATATTTAAAAAAAATGGCTCCTATTTATAAGTACACTACCGAAATAAAAGATAACTTATCCAATTCATTCTTGATCCAAAGAAATAAGAACTCATGATGTCGTGTATTAAAAAATGTTAATCCAATTGCATTCAAGAAATTCAACCTACCAACTAGTAATTTCAACAGAAATAATAAATACTACCGAAACTTTTGAAGAAAAACATATAAATCTTACCTCATCGTAATAAATATAAATAAAGTAATAAAAATCGCATTTATTTAAGTACAAAAACTTTATGAATTCAAATCGAATAAATCGTGAACACGTCGTCACATTACTGCGTTTCATATAATGAAATGACAGAAATTGAAACGTCTATATAAAGAGAAATGTCGTCATCGTTTGTGAATTTTCAATATTTATTATTGTTTGCATACATATTTGTAAACTCGTATTTTGATATGACAATGACGTCATTGGCATATAACATAGCTCTCGGATTCAGTAAGGCTGGAAATTCATGTTAGTTATGTCCCTTTATCTACTCAATTGGTGACATTTTTCTTAAATTACAATAACAGTCACAATTTTTTTTTTGCAATTCATAACTTCTTATTGGTGTTAAAGAGGATATTTTATAGTTTCTAGATCAATAAAGTAAAAACAATTACGACCACCCGTACCCAACGATGAAAAGTTGATAATTAACCAAAAATCTGAATTATCGAAGGGTTGATGAAAATATGGAATACACTTGTACATTTTCAAATATTTTGTGTCATAATAATAATTTTAAAGCTCTAAGAATCGTCAACCAACAAATTATTGTGTGAAATTTTATCTAAAAGATGCTGCCGGAACACACCTATTTGGCGATAGGTTTTCAAACTTGAGGGTGGTAGCTACTCAGGAGGACGTTATTAGAAAATGCCCTACCACTATGCTATGGTTTCGTCACGATGTTTTCCTTCACCGAAAGCTCAGAGTGATTTTAGAGTTGGATAGTGAATACAATGGAATCCGTCCGCAGTACCAACTGCACGATCGTCGCTTCTATCTCTTCGTTCTTGAGGACGCATGTGCAATTTGGAAGGCATGTATATTTTTTATCTCTAATCTCTTGCTAATAATTTGCTGAATAATTTTAAGACTAAAATTTGCTAATCAAGTTCCACTTACGAAAAATGTACTCTGTATACTCACTATGTTTTTTAATGATGTAACCAAATCTCATCAATAGATAATTATGTACATATTTCTTTGACAATAACAGTTACGATTCACGTAACTTAAGTTACCGATTAGGCAACATAAGCAAAAGATTCTGAGAATGCTCCCTTTTAATTAGAAATACACCGCCTGTTAGTGGCGAGCGTAGTTTGTAAGATCTTTTATAAAATCAATTCAAGACTAAACAAGCTCTCTTGGACTAAAGAAATGTTCTTTTATTTTTAAAAAAGCTCGTCGATCCAATATTTATTTAGCTACTGAATGAACAGAGGCGAAAAATATCTTGACCTGATTTAATTTGGTCTATTTATGGGTATAATTCCTGACGAGTTTCAGTGTTTTTAAAAGTGATGCTGGGGCAGTTAGTTATTCGGACGGATTCCACGTCGATGGTCGTAGGTATGAACCCACTCTATAATAAGTTTTAACTTTAGGTGATGGAAAACATCATGAGAAAAAGCTATAGCGATGGTGGTAGGGTTCCTAATAATACCCTCCTGTGTATCTAACCACCTTCAAATTTGATAACCTTCTAGGCTTAGTGTCTTTCCAATCCTGGACTACGTCGTCACTTAACCACAGATAAGGTTGTTGTCAAAACTATGGACTATAAGTACAGAACATAAATTATGGAAATAGCTTATTTTTCAAATTGCCTGAAAAGCAAGTTCGCGAACAATTTTTTTCTAAAGCGTTCAAAAGTTGATATAATTTTGAAATAATATTCCATCCATATGAAACTGGCAGAATAGTGTATGTATCTCACAGATTGCCATTAACTAAGCAGAAGTCTTCTACCTTTTAATATTTTAACAGAAACTTTATTTGAATCGGTGTAGTAGCTTTGACGTTCGTAACTTCTTAGAGCTCGAATTGACTACATTTTGTATGTTTTTAAATTGCAAACTCCTTTAGCGGCGTTGAGCGATCTCGGTAGGCGAAAACTTACAGATTCATCTTACTAATGCTATGACGTCACCCGTCAACATGTTACAATATGTCAAGTATAGGCTGCCGATTAAGTGCTGGCGCTTAGAGATAAATAATAAAATTTATACTTACGCAGCCTATCGTATATTTTGATTGTAAACTATATTAAAATGTACATAATTATTACTCGGAGCGCCAATAGATGTAAAAACCAGACACATGTATATGTATATTAAATGTTAGTATAACCTAATTATTAACATTTTTTTTTTTTTTTTATAATGTACAGCACATTGACTGCACTGGACCTGATGGTAAGCACAGTACAATCCAAAACAGCGATGACTGACACTGAACAGAGTTCACTCCCAGTCACCGCTGTCATGCTGGCCTGCTAAGAAGAAAAGAAGAAGGCGTGAAGTTAAAGAGATTCGTCATGACATAAAGCAACCATGCTCGCAACACTAACTCGAGCACTACGTAGAGGCACTGATCCGACAGACGGAAGGGCCCCCGTACCCCTCCGGAATAGCTCGCCGGGACCCAGTTCCGGTCACCAACCGGCACGACGAGACCATCCAAGATTATACACGGCATGGTGGGGCAGCCTCTCACGGTGGTTAGCCGTGATTGGGCCCCTGTACTATACCGCGGGCGGCCAGCGGTCAACCGTTGCTAAAATTATGACATGATTATATTAAAACATGAGTTATTAATAATAAAAATCAAATTTTCCAAAGGACGATCCAAAATTTCAAGTTTTTATTTCTGTCAGCAGTCCCGTCCCGCCCCTCGCGTCCTAGCCCCCCACCCCCCCTCCGGATCCGTCCCGTCCCGTAAATAATACCCTACATATGGGTATAATATAGCTTTCTAACAGTGAAAGAATTTCCAAAATCGGATCAGTGTTACCAGAGGTTACCCCAAACATCCAAACTCACAAACTTACCTCTCTATAATAATGGTATACATGTTCTTACGCATTCACTTAATTATTATGGTCATTATTATGTCACCTATGTCATCAAAATTAAACAAAACATGAACCGTATATTATTATGCGTATAAAAGTTGTCAATGTTGCGAAGAAAAATTACAGAAAACAGTAGCAGGAGAAAATATTTTGTGCTGACCCTACTTAATTTAAGATGATAATACTTACCTGTGACGTATTTTCCCAGTTTAGAAATATTAACAGATTAGTATGCTTACACGTATTATGTAAAATATTCAAAGAATTCTGGTGACGTAACTATATTACCGGTGGTAACTCAACCACGACACAAAGGCCTAACCCTATGAAAACAACAACCCACGACCCATTTCACTGCTAGCGAATGTTCATGACAAAGTGCGCGAGCATACGGACCTAATTTATTTTACAGCGCACCAGAGATATTATTACATTTCTGTCAGCATAAACAAACAACATACGCGGTAAGAATGTGAACTTAGTGACGGGCGGACTGGATTCCAATTATTTTCTAAAAAAAAAGTATCAGGCTTAATTGATTATGAGCAATATTTTTGTTGGTCGGCTCTATTTGCAAATATATTTTCTATAAAGTTCTTCTTAAATAGTGAAGTTGCTCGCTCATTCATAAAATAAATGTTACTTAATAACTCATGTTCAATTTTAAAGAAAAAAACTTCAAATTTTATGTTCAAATGTTATTTCAACTTTTACACAAATTTTGATAGTTTGTTTTACAATGAATAAATGTATGTTTTTAAGGAATACATATTGCGACATGCAAAAATTTCAATATTGTTTTAAATAGCCAATAAAACAGTAAAACAATCCACCTAGTAACTTAGCAGTTATTAAAAAAATATTCTTTAATTGGATGAATGATTGATTCAACCGAAAGACATCCACTGTTAGACATAGGCCTCCTCCAAAAACGGGGAAATTGCCATAATCACCACACTTGGCAGGCGGGTTGAAAATCACAGTAGCTCTTTGTGCTTCTCAGAGGATGCTGCTGCCCATCCCTTGGTTTATCCTTTAGTCACCTTTCACCCTTTCATGCTTAACACACCAAAAATTACCTCGAACTCGGTTTTATGGTGGTAATTTTAGCTCTTTTGGACCATTGTTCTTTTTGGTCTGTTTTTGTTATATGGATTTGCTAAAAGTAAGTAAATGTTATATTTTTTTAAGGCTAACGGGTATTATTATTTTTTGCTGTGTCATTTAAAGTAAGTTGAAATTCTACAGGCAAGCCTGAACTATTTGTTCATCGTGACAAAATTATAGTAAGATGTGGAGGGTATTTTCTAATGCCTACATGACTTACATACGGCTAAACTAACCAAATACCTATAAGTGTGTTTCAGCTGTATTACTTTTTTTTTTTTTTTTGGCGGGGGGAAATGCATTTACGCACTACCCTTATCTATTGTATTTGTGGGATCAGAGTCCCCCAAATACAACAGATAAGGGGGCACGGAGTGACGAGCTCCGTGCCAGTGTGGGACTCACACGGGCGAGAGTCGCCCGGAAATACCCACTAAAACCCCCCAGGGCTGTCCGCTGCATTTGGGATGGGGGCGACACGGGGTGGCTTTCGCAAGCATCGCGTCGCCCCCTGCAGCGAACCCACCAGGCCCGTCAGTGCAATGGCCCGGTGGGAATGGAGGAGAATAACTCCCCTCCACCACTTAGCCCGCCTCTTGAGGAGAGGCATGACCTAAGGTCAGACATCCAGGGGGCGGAATATGTTCCACCCCCCATAAAAAGAAAGGGCAAGAGTTGTAAAGAGCAGTGGCGGGCAAAGGGAAAAGGGGGAAGAAACCCACCACTGCTTTAAGGGAAGTAGGTCCCTCTCCCCCTTCACTCATCTTGTCTTAGTCGACAAGACATAGGAAGGGGAGGGATACCTGAAGAGATCGAAAGAAGATAAAGGAACAAGAAAAAGAACACAAAAAGAAGAAATACGGCACAAGCCACCAACACAAAAACCCTCCACCACACTACCCACCAACAACTCCCACACAACACTCCCCCCCCCCCGGGCACGTCTACATGCGGAAGAAACCCCGCACGTAGCGCGCCCATCGCCCCTTGGGCCTTCTACGCCTCCGAGGATCCGCCCTAGGATCCTCTTCACGGGCCCTCTCGGCTGCCTCCTTCTGCAACATCACCTGTTCGCAGAAGGAGGCAACCACCCCCCAGACCTCATCGCTGTCGACCATGGCGCTGACGACGGTCGGCAGCGAGAGGGTCCGGCCCCCACCACCGCCACCACTGCTCGACGCGGCTCCTCCCACGCGGCTTAGTGTGCTACCTACCATTTTCAGCCACGTCATTACTTATAGTTAGATTTGTTTATTACAAAACGGAAGAAATACGACACTGAAGCACAGAATAATCCAAAAAAAAAGCGCTGACCAGCAGAAATCCATCAATCGATCGCCGGTCGGCGCTGTCTTGCCGGCCTGCACAAATGTCTCTTCAGATTGCATTTGAAATATGAGATTATAGTCATAAACCAAAGCTATATCCCATATAATGATTTAACATTGATCCTTCTACCTTTCTAGAAAGTATTGAAACTAAAGATCATTACGTAGCTTGTAAAATAAAAACAATAAAAAAACTGAAAATAAAATATATAGCTCGAATAGCACAACCTTTTTGAAGTTATACTTCTTTTGGCACTTTAGGGAAAATGATGAGAGTAAATTGTTACCATGCGCGCGCAACCGTCATAAAAAACGACATCCTGTTGTTACCTAGTCAACGTTTTAGTTTTCTCTATTATTACGTCAAAGAAGTATAACTTCTTAGATTCGTACATAAGTACACACACATTTTTTTTAATGTATTATTTCTGCATTACCGCTGGTTAGCTGGTAAAAATGCGTTGTGGCATAAAGTTCGCCAGTGTACAGATTATTGGTACAATAAAGAATTCATTCAAAACACGCTACTCGCTCCGTTTATTACAGGTTACTTCCTTATTCAAAATAAACTATGTATGTATTATTAACAGAATATTCTTCTATTCATAGAGCTTTTTTTTTAACTAAAATATAAAAAGTTTATCAAACACAACAATTGTTTCTTTATTTTTGTATACCGCATTTGGTTTTTCTTTTATTTGGGCAACCATAGAAAATTAATAACATCTGCCGGTTTATACCTTTAGGGTTTGAATATTGAAATCGAGCTTAGATTAAAGTAAAGATGGATAAAATAGTCTTTTATACTTTGACCACTATATTTTCCTCAACTAAAACCTTTAAGGCTTCAAAGTATAATTATTTTACATTGTATAGAATTAGCGCTTTGACCTGACAATTTCACCTGGTGATAAATAACAATCTAATTCAGGACAATAAGTGCACTAACATAGCGAATTACTGGTTTTCAAGTGATACCTCTAAAACACACAAATAGGTTTCCAATCTTGAGGTTGGTAGCTATCCAATTGCGGTTTAGAATAAGCCCAACCACCATGCTATAGTTTCCTCAAGATTTTATCGAGTTCAGAATCCACACATATTTGTTGTTGAATTTCTCGACGTTGCGATCTGGTTGCACATGTCGTGGTCAAGTAAGTGCGGGTTCTAGACCGGATTTTATTCAAATATGAGTACAAAACGCGAGAATTTAAACAGTGTTATATGATTTCCTTCACCGAAAGCTAAGGCGCATTATAGAATATTAAATGGTTTAGAATAAACGTCCATCGACGCAGAACCCAAAAACGCTACGAAGCGATGATGGCTTAGTTAGTAATGCAGTCGAATTTCGCGGCAATGGACTCTAACTCTAAAATAGCCTGAATGTGTTGTATGACACCCGCCTGGCATATGTATGTTCCGGCAGCATCACTTGAGAACCAGTACCTCTAGGCTTAGTAGGTAAACATACACCGTTACACATCGTCAGACGAGATTGTGGTCAAAGCACTGAGCCTATACCGTGTAAAAAACCACCATCGCATAAATACCTCATCATTAAAGTCGTATTTTTAGACGATTTCTTTTTCCCTGGAACATAGCACGACCATACATTTTATTCGTGTTTGGAAAAATTATTAGTCTAGCCCGTCTAAAGCCTCTAAGTATGTAGAGTTTTTTACCTATATAAGGTGATCGCGACACAGTCAACTGACCTTTTTTTTTTTTTGACGGGGGGAAATGCATTTACGCACTACCCTTATCTATTGTATTTGAGGGATCATAGTCCCCCAAATACAATAGATAAGGGGGCATGGAGTGACGAGCTCCGTGCCAGTGTGGGACTCACCCGGGCGAGAATCGCCCGGAAATACCCACTAAAACCCCCCAGGGCCGTCCGCTGCATTTGGGATGGGGGCGACACGGGGTGGCTTTCGCAAGCACCGCGTCGCTCCCTGCAGCGAACCCACCAGGCCCGTCAGTGCAATGGCCCGGTGGGGATGGAGGAGAAGAATTCCCCTCCACCTCTTAGCCCGCCTCAGGAGAGGCATGACTTAAGGTCAGACATCCAGGGGGCGGAATATTTCCGCCCCCTATAAGAAGAAAGGGCAAGAATTGGACAGAGCAGTGGCGGGCAAAGGGACAAAGGGGGGGAAGAAGAAACCCGCCACTGCTTTAAGGGAAGTAGGTCCCTCCCCTTCTTTCTCTTTATGGGGGGTGGAAACTATTCCACCCCCTGGTTGTCTGACCATAGGTCATGCCTCTCCTGAGGCGGGCTAAGAGGTGGAGGGGAACTTTTCTCCTCCATCCCCACCGGGCCATTGCACTGACGGGCCGGGTGGGTTCGCTGCAGGGGCGACGCGGTGCTTGCGTAAGCCACCCCGTGTCGCCCCCCCATCCCAAATGCAGCGGACGGCCCCGGGGGGTTTTAGTGGGTATTTCCGGGCGACTCTCGCCCGGGTGAGTCCCACACTGGCACGGAACTCGTCACTCCGTGCCCCCTTATCTATTGTATTTAGGGGACTCCGATCCTTCAAATACCATACATAAGGGTAGTGCGTAAATGCATTTCCCCTCGTCAAAAAAAAAAAAAAAAAAAAGGTCCCTCCCCTTCACTCGTCTTGTCTAAGTCGACAAGACGTAGGAAGGAGAGGGATACCTGAAGAAAACGAAGGAAGACATAGAAACAAGAAAAAGAAACACAAAGAAGAAATACGGCACAAGCCCCCCAGCACAAACCCCCCCTCTACGGCACACGCCACCAACACTCCCACACACACTCACTCCTCCCCCCCCCCCCCGGGCACGTCTACATGCGGAAGAAGCTCCGCACGTAGCGTGCCCACCGCCCCCTGGGACAGTCAACTGACCTACCATCTCGTTAAATATTGAATCTACACTATAAACCATCGGTACATTAAGAAGAAACAAGTGCGGGGCGTCACTTATCTATTCCTTGAAGAACACAATGTTCCGCATTCTTCCAGGAATTTGTACATTGTTTGCGCCGTCGTATGATAAATTAATAAGTGCGAGTAGTTAATTAATATTTCTCTAGGGTACCACGATCGCCTCTAACTCTTCTTTGTCAACGAGGCTATCTAGCCACCCTCAAGGTTTATTCCGTAGGCCATCATTTCCAGAACGAAAACAGAACTTTAAAGTAACTTCACCATACACATCATAAATCCTTCGCGATGTTCCTGCAACGCCGGTGCCACGGTGGAACTCGTATTTGTAAATAACACGATATTTTAAATTCTACATTTTGTGAACAGAACGATGCCAAAAGAGAAATCAATTGGTTCGAAAACAAATTAACCAATAAATTCGAAACACAAATACACAATACTAAATACGAAATAAATTAGAATTTGGAATTGTTAACCAAACGCCAGATATTTGAGATCAAAGTGGTCAGTTCGACAAAACGCCAATTTCATGTGTAAGGATAATCGGATGAAGAGCAGTTATGTTGTCTTGCTTAGTATAAAAAACATCAGATTCGTTTATAAATACCAAAAAAACTTTGTACTGGTACATAGTTAATTTTAAAAGTAAATTAAGAAATGTTAACATAATTTTAAAAGACATCGTCTGATCTCATAAATAATCATAACGTGAAAAAAAAAAACACATTAAAAAAACAAAAATGAAAGGAAAGAAACTTCGCGCACAAATGAAACCCTGTTAAATTTCCAGTGGCATCTAAATCAACGTGACCCCCATCCCCCCTTCCGTTCCATCTGCCAAAGAACTCGCGTATACGTGAAACTTTTAAATGAATCCAGGTCGTCTTGATCAAGTCAGAGGCCATTCGCAAATGTTACATAAGCATCAATGAGAGGCAGCAGGTTTATCATTAATTTATATTTGATGATATGGAGGGCGGAGGGTCTGAATGTAATTACGTGAGCAATACAAAAAAAAACATTTTGTTTTAAATCAATTTGGGCACTGAAAAAGCGGTTACGAACGTCAAAAAATTACCACGGCCTCTGATTACAACCCAGTCGAGAAGAGCCGGCAAGAAACTCGATCTGGTTTTTTTTAAACGTTTCTTGTAAATTATAATATAAATTATACAATTCATAATATAACAATAAACGGTTTTAGCTGAAGCACAAAGTCACTTCCAGACATCACTATAGTTCACTTAACTATCCGGCCTATAATCCACCAATATTTATTCATTTCCTTCTTTTTTTTATAATACCAGCCTGTACTACTAATACGTGGTTTCCAGCAGCATCGCTTGATAGCATCTAGGCTTAGTGTATTTACCACCCTAAACCACGACGTCACTTAGCATCAGGTGATATTGTGGTCAAAGCCCTAAGCCAATAAAACGTAAAATTATGCTAATGCTTATCATAGGTTTGCTTACTGTTGTTATGGTTTCAAATATATTTAACATATTGCTTATTAATACTGTCAAGGTCTCTTAGCAACAATAAGGATACAGCTTTCGCTTCGCGAATGAGTTTGCTCAGTGTTCAGTGAGAAGATGCTTTGAAAAACGTTGTTTGAAATACGAGTCATTTTTTATACATGTTTTATTTGTAGAATTTTATCAAGGGAAGATCTTTTTTTTAATAGCAGAATTATCTTATAGGTACCCGTCCGCAATGGAGGCAGCAGCAGACGGACGGGTTGTGTGGGACTGTATCCACTATCATACTTATCGCCTATTTATTGTTGAAGACCACAAATGTCGCTTTTTCATTCGTCCATTACATGAGCGTTTATTTTTGAAAAGAAGTCACGAGGTGTAAATCCCCATCCTTCCGGCCTCCATTGTATTTTTTGCGAGGTTTACTTCCCACGGTTCTGGACACACCTGCCTTATCTTGAAACCCCATCCTATGATATAAAAAGGATTTTTTCCTCTCTAACCGGAGATCAGTTTAATGGTTTAAATTTCACCATTATAAGTGCAACATCTTCGATAAAATCGTTGTGAGTAAACACCAAAAAAAAATCTACTAAGATATTAGACTTACTGCAATGAAAAACGATCCTAGTATTTGTAATAAAAACAACCTTTATTAAGTTAATTTAAATATTAAATAGCAATACTTTTTAATTTTGATTTTTTTTTAAGATTATTTGAAATTATATTTACATTATTTCTTATATTTATTATGTATGCTTATATCATTGAATTATAATATTGTATCTAATTATATGTGCATGCTGTGTTTATTTATAATTAGCTGTACATTTATGCAAAAAAATTACGGTTGTGATATTGTTAAATATCCGTACGGCCCGTTAATAAATATAAAAAAATATTTTTGTTTCAATAATTTACTTCGTTCTCTTTCATGACTGAAGAAAAGAAAAGAAACTGCATCTGTTACGTATTGTTTACATGGAATTATTACTCTAATGTTTAGATTAATCATGTGAATATATGGCGTTTTAGACTACACTAACCCTTATATAGGATATCTATTCAACAAAACTCTCCACGAGACAATAGTTAGAAAGTTGCGTGAAGTGGAGCGCCAAAGTACTGGAACCGTTTACGAAAGGAAATATCTTTTGTCTACAGAACGAGTTTCATTTCCTCACATCTCCCGTCTTCATTTCACGTACCATCTGTAACTTAGTATTAGTACTCTACTAGCGGGTGCCCGTGAGTTCGTCTACATGTCTTATCTTTGTTATTTGTCGTTGATTAATTCTGGGATATCCTAATTTTGTTCCGTTTTCTCATAGTCTTTCGGTTACTGAACAACTCATGCTACACTAAATTTCATTCGAAACGATCACATGATTTTTGAGTTTCTTGAAGTTACACTTTTTATTTAATTACCTATTAAAATATTGTACAAAATATATACATGTATATAATGCCACTTAAACTTTCAAGGTTAGTCTGTAGCACCTATAATTAAAAATTAGGTTACAAATATATAAAAGGTAGTTAGAGTTTTTACAAGCAGAATAAGTAAAAAAAAAATTAAACAAAGTTTACAATTTTTCATATTAACCTCTGGAGCACTAACCTGGCGTTTACGCCAGCTTTCTTTTGTTTTCTTATTGTCTGCCTACTGTCTCATTTTTATGGGTAATCGACATATTAATATTGTTGCGTACGGATGTAGGTAAAGAATTTAAGAGTCTAGGAATTAAGTAAGTGCTTTTTTAGCGAGTGAGACAAAAAATGATGAAAGTACATTTTTACGATGCGCACGCAAACGTCACGAAAAAAAAAAACAACACCCTGAAGTTAGCTATACAATATACGATCCGCGCGCACACCGTCACAAAAAACTAACACCCTGAAGTTAGCTGTCGGCGTTATAGTTTTTAATAATTAAAAACTTTAGTATTTATTTATTAGAGTTTATTTTTAAGGATTTAAAAGCTTTTTATGATATTTAAATAATGCATTATAATAAAACTTTAAATGTATTAAATACCTTTTTTCTGTTATTACGTCAAAAAACTATCTTCTTAAGTACGTACATAAGTACACACACACACACATTATAATTTACAATAATGTTATTGATAATTTTTATAACTTATCAATCACTCATTGTCATATAGATCTTCAAGTTTTATAAAATCCTTCATCCCGCCTTAAGTTAAAACCGAACGGAATTTTCACAAAATTATTTTTCTTTACTATTTCCATATTAGCAATTCGACATTAGTAACAGCTAAAATTAATCACAAAATTTCTAAAATACGTACAGACGAATCCTACAGCCATTATTAAAATAGATATTAAACTTTATCTGATTTGAGACCGCGATTGTGTAAAAAAAAAACAAGAAACGTGTATGAGACCACAACTGAAAATGTTCGTATAATAATTGTACATATTTTTCTGTACTGGCAACATCGAGTTTCAGGGGTGGCCCCAGTTACGATGTAACGAGGTAGCTTTGGACGTGGTAATGAGAGGTTATTGCCAGCCCTACAAGGGGTTAATGGGCCGTTATGTGTACTTAAAATTCACCCTACGTTATAAGAACACATTTGTAAGGGTCGCGCCCTTTTCAAATACAGCAACAAGACAATAGCTTTTCCTTATGAAATATTACTTAATAACCTCACGCCATTCAGCGTGCTTTACGCGGTGAGCTGAGCGAGATTGGTTCGGAAAATGTTTTTTTTTTACAAAGTTTTATGTATATAAAACAAACCTATTTATAACTTTGATAATGCAACCAGTCAGACATTATATACTACTATCAATGTAAACTATTTCCAATATTCGTAAAATACAGTGCCCGCAAATCCGCCCGCGTAGAATGCCGTGTTTGTAAAATGAAACATAAACAAAACTCATTTCTTCATAATATTACGTAGGGCTAACGTAGGGAAGACACAGGCACTCATGACTAGAGTGATGATGAGTAGATTACCACCTTGCTTGACGCTCCAGGGAAAGACTATACCGTGGAAGGAAGATGTCCAATACCTGGGAGTCACTATAGATCGAAACCTGACTTTTTCAAGTCATGTAGGAGATGTGATCACGCGGACAAGAGCGGCGAGGAGAATGCTGCGTCCAGTGCTCACCTCAAGGCTACCCTTGAGAACGAGGCTTGGTTTGTACAAAACCTATTTGAGGTCACGATTTACCTATGCCGCCCCTGCATGGTTCAGTCGCTTATCGGAATCGAACAAGAAACGGCTTAGAGCCCAACAGAGCATCTCGCTTCGCATGATCGCGGGGGCACCGCGATACGTTAGCAACCACGTAATTGCGCGTGACTTACGTGTAGAGAGCCTGGATGCGTTCATAAGCAGCCTTGCAACCAACATGTTCCGCAGAGCGGACACGTCGGCGCACGTTCACCTCCAGAACATAGCGTCGTTGCACGCTAGACCTCCCGACAGACGACAGACGGAGAGGAAGAGGTGATCACTTGTCGCTAATATATAGGCCTCAGGCGCGCGATCTCATACGCCGGTCCTCGCCTAGCTGAGTAGGTAGTTGAAGGAGGACCGTGTCTATGACCCGTATAGATCGGGTGCATCTCCCTGACCCCTCAGAGTCCGATCGATAGCAGGATTAGCTCCCAGAACTCAGAAGATTACTCCACGAAGGACGCACCTTGTGTGCCTCACCCAGCAGACTTGTCCGTAGACAGCGGACAAAGGAGAGGCCACCGTCGAAGGGAATAGCCCTGATGCGGTTTCCCCGTGTACCCTATTAGTTCGTAGTTTAGTCAGTAAGTGTAGTTTGTGTAGTTTTTCTTTGTTTTTAATTGTTATTTTAAATTTTATTATAGGGTGTAAATTATTCATGTAACTTACATTATGTAATATTTTTTAAATAAAGATCCAAAAAAAAAAATGGTTAGGGAAACACACGATGCACCGCTGCTAAACTGCTTTAGCTGAATAAGAGGACGCGAGAAGATTGCTGGGGGAGGCCTACGCCGAGGAGGTGATTATAACCTATTATTTTAATTTTTCTTTAGATTCTCTATATTTTTAATGAGTCACTTAGGTTATAAGTTATAGATTAAAGGCTTTTTTATTTTTATTTTTTTATTTTGTATTTATTATTTTATTTATATATATATATATATATATATATATATATTTAAGGTAACAAAATTTACACTATAACTTGGACTTGGAAAATATATCTATGATTTAAAAGAGAATTTTATAAATCGGTTTAGTAGTGCTCGAATTATAAGCAATTTAACGAACAGAAAGAGAGATAGACCTCGATTTAAAACGAAATAAAATTCAACATTATCAAATTAACATACGTAAGAAATCGTCCATTAATTACGAATGGCGCTTTAGGCTGGGAAGGAGAATCAGAAAAAAATCACGGTAGTCAATTTGTAACGTGCAACAATTTATATTTACAACACGCAAAGAAACTTGATAATATCTTTTATTGTCATGATTAACAATACTTTACTTCGTTGTTTTTAGTTAGTGAAATATAAACTTTTGTGTATACATATTCACACAATGGTATTATTGTTATATTTATTTGATCTAGGATTACAACCTAAAGAGTATTGTTCTTTTGAGAACTTTTATATTAAATTAAACATACATTTAATGGATATAATTACAGAAATTAAAGTATTTATTTGTTATATTAACCTAAATAACATAAACCGTGATAACAAATTAAGAAAAAAAAATCTAAAGCAATCAATATTTATCTATTCTTATGTTTCGTATTCAACATCTTTTTTTACTGTTTAGTTTGTAAATAACTTTTTATTTAAAAAGGACAAAGATGGGGCAGTGCAGCGTAAACGATAATAAATAGTTTGTTTCTGCTCAGTTTACACGGTCACCATTCGGACCAAGTATAAAAAAATATACCACTTGAAAGTGAAACGTAAAGAGTGACTGCTTTGAATCAGAGTAAGATCATGTTTAAAAAAATTATTTTACATTACATACATACATTTTGTGAACGCTTTATGTAATACGAACAGGACAAAGGTGAAATTTTGAAACATTGTACACATCTGACAGCTCGGATGCTATCAATCATTCACCGCTAAACCACAACACTACATATACGAAAACAATCAAGTTGCAATAGTTTATGTTCATAATTATGGTACTTTTACCTGTAATCAGAACTGGCCTGAAATCAAAGAACCGATACCTATTGACACGCCACGGGGATGATATGACTTAATGATGATTACTTACTGCTTATGATTTCTGAAAAACCTACTTTTCCGACCGCATATCCTCTTATAGGATTCGGATCAAGCTGTCTTTAATTTAGACAGCAGTTCTCAAACTTATTTTACTCACCGCCTACTTTGAGAATATGTTTTTTTCTAGTGCCCTCCATCTTAATTATTTGCCTTATTTATAATATGTTTTTATTCTGCCTACTGCTCCCTCTGTGCCCCGTGTCAATGCCCTCTAATTTTCTATGGGTTTTCTATTTCCACAAGGGGCATTATCGGCCATGTTGAGAACCTAAGTTTTAAACACACGTAATGAATGCGTTGCCAAAACTATGAGCGAATCAAATCGCAACAAATTTAAATGAATAAATATCATTAAAATTGGCTGGCAAATAAATCGGCGACGTAAAAATAAAAATAAAATGCAAGAAACATAAATATAGTTTATTCAATTTGTATGATCAATATTACGTATCAAAGGGATAATATCAAGAAAACCGTGTAACATTGCGAATGTGAGGCGAAAATACAATCTAAAAGTGTAGTGTGCTTTGATATGTATAGTCGGCGAGAAAATGCTTCTAACTTCATCTGTTTCTTTTTTTTTAAGAAAAATTTATTTATGCTCTGCTCTATAGGCTTTAGTTTTTAAAACAATCTCACCTTATACTAAGTGACGTCATTATTATGTATTAACTCGTGAAGTCTAAAGAAAATCAACACTATAACACAACTCTAGCTACTTCATGACATATTCTCAATGTGAGTGTGGTAGCTGAAAAGCCAAGCTTAAGAATCTCTCAACAACTACTATATTCATAACGTAACCTTAACTCACCTTAGCGTAATTTTGGAGGGTATTTGAACCTTTATTTACTGCTTATGGCTGAATGCTTTTTCAACTTTTCCTCTATATGAGACATTGTTCCTTACATTTATTCTCCATGAGTTTAACCATGAAAACATTGCCGCCATTTTTTTTTGTAAACAAATAGCGCCCACACTTCTGTATCTTATATCTCTGGAGTACATAAAAACATACATAACATCACGCCTTTCTTACAGACTTCATACTTCCTCCCAAAGACATTTCTCCCAAATTCAAACAATTTCCCGTAAAATTGACCATTGAATTGTTTTTTTTTTTCACAATTTAATGGGTTTTATTTTTTGTGAGTGGAACCCTAATCGCTTTCGACAAATATAAGTAGACTCCTACTATTCTGACATACGTCTTTCGCTTCTTCAAAGCATAAGCGCATTCATATGCAGTCTTCAGATAAGATTAATTTTGGCAGCGGTTTTTTTCTTCGAGATACGTTCACTTAAGTCACTTTTACAGACTGGCCCAGTCACCTTCGCCTTGTAAATCAATTTCCTCAATCTTCTAGTAATAAGAGTGAACTATAATATCCAGTAGCATTTGGAAATCCGGTATATCTAATATTATTGATATATTGGCACATACTATGGTCATCGTTTCACATCAAGTGGACTATTAATCTACAAAACATAAGATAAAGTAAAAAAAATAAGAACATTTTTATCGACGACTGTACTAACCGCAGTACTTATTCACTACGGATATATTTCCGCGGCGGGAGATTTATCCTATAAGATGCGGAAATAGGAAAAAAGACTGTATCATCATCGCATAGTGAATATGATATAACACCTCTCGCTTGTAAATTTATTGTACCTTATTATGTTTCATTTTAACCCTACCTTGCTTACTCACGCGAGGTATGCCATGCCAGTCTGTTTGTTAGTAAGCTTATAACTCAAGAACTAATGAACGGAATTACATGGTTCTTTTTTATACTATAGTTGTGTTATCTTGTCAGGTTTTAGTATATTTTTGGTAGCATTAGGTAGTGTATAAAAAAAAATTATGAGAATAATAGTGGGCGAAATCGAAATAAAAGTCTTCACATCTTGGAATTATTTTCAATAATTTAACCAAAAGTAAGACAAATATATAACGATGTGAATAATTGTGAATGATTGATGCAGGTGATATTTATGTATTTATGTTACGAATCGGTTTAGTGGCTATCGAGTTGTAAGCTACTAACAGACAGACATACTTTTATTTCCTTTTAAAATATATACGGATATACCGTCATTTTAACTAGTATATAGTTCTGTTACATCATTACTTAAACGATTTTAATATCTGGAAATGTCTTTCAACTCTTATGTTACTGGTAAAATCGACTACGAATGTTTTATTAAAAATATATAAACACAAAAAATACTTGGAGTTTCTTGCCGATTCTTCTCGATGACTGGGCTGTTTTCTGAAACGGTGGTAAATATTTTGATGTTCAAACTCACATTCTCAGGATGTTCTCAGACCTTTAGAATAAAGTAGTTTTTCAAAACTTCGATTTTTCCAATTTTAACTAGTTACTAAGGATCTTCTATTATTTTCTGGTCACCACTTGTTGGAGCCGCGCATTTACTCATGTAGATAGGTTAGTTCGGGTAGGTAGTTTTAGTTTTTTTTTTTTGTTTGATATCGTGAATAAATCTAGTGAGGGTAGTGGGACATTTTGGTCGTGGCCGCCACCGGCACCTCGCACCCGCTACCCGAGGAGTCTCATCGTACAATCCTCGGCGTACAGACGTGTAGACTATCGTGTGAAGTAATTATATCGGTGTATGGATAATTTGGACATACAGTTCGATTCATGGTATATGTGGTATACGTTCGCAATCTATAACAAAGACGTTGGCGCTGACCAGCGACTTCGCAGCGGTGGTAATGGTGAGTGGTCTCGTCCTTGAAACAATACACTCATTAGATCGTCTTTTCGTAGATTTTCGCAAATAGTAAAACCAAAGGTCGCTCTCCAGTTCGAGCGGGAGTGATCACCACTTAAACTTTACTGTAGGTAATTATCATCATATTAAATACATAAATTTCGTAAATCAAAACTACTCAAAAAGAATAAAATAGTTTAACGAAAATGGTCCTGCGAATATTCACAGATCTTTCTTTCGCAACGATTAAAGCACAAGTCACCACCAATAAAAACCTTATATATACGGGTTTCGAAGTGACTCGCACTTAGCTAAAGTATTATGGAATTTTCTCGTAATATCACACGCGGGTCACTTTTTTGTTCGTTCGACACACATATAGGTACTGCTCTACGCAATCGCCCGGATGTAACTTTGATAGTCCACGTGCTTATGTTCAATGGAAGTGTCATTGTATTCACCTTTATAACTCTACTAGTCTATGCCCGCGGTTCTACTCACGTATAATGTGTATTCCGCTCCTCACAAATATTTTAATAACGTTAAATATCTCTTTATATATTCAACAGTGTAATTTTGTTTTTTCAGCAAATTGGCTACACTTCATTTAATTTATAGTAATAAATAAAATTGAAGTGACTGTTTGTAATATCACAACTTTTTACAAAATACACACGAATGAATATACGATACTTATACAATTGGTAAAATTTTCTGTATGCCCGTTTGTTCCGGCGTATCTCCGGAAGGGCTGGACCGATTTTGATGGGACTATTTTTCACAGATAGCTGTAGTTACACCGCGTAACTTAGACTACTATTTATCGAAAATAATTAGGGGTCCGCTTTAAATAAAAAAAAGGAATGAAAACACTGAGAATAAAATCCGATTCAATGAATAGTCTTATTGTCAGGTGTTTGAATTTGTGAGAAATATTTCTGCTTTTCTGTTAATACCATAAATAATTTCAGGTAAGTTATTAGGTTTCCGTGTAAAAAAAAATAAAACTCATGTAATTGTGAACAAAATACGATTCATCAAAACATTACTTTCCAATAATAATTTAAAAACTACATGACGCAGTGAAGAATATATGAAACACGGGCGGAGCCGAAGATACACAGTTAGTTAATATATAAAAGGCAACGTCTAACATTACACGTTGATTTATAACTCGAGAGCCACTGAACCGATTTACGTGATTCTTTTTTTAAATCATGAATATTTTTATGTATATTATGTTCCGTTAAATAATATAGGAAAAGTAACCAGAGTAACAGAGAGAAAAAAAACCCATAAGTTACGATTCTTGTATTCCTTCTTAGATCGCCTTAAGCTTAAACTTAAGCATAACCTTACATTATATAAAATGCATCATCTATCTGTCTGCCTGACCGTTAGTAAACCCGATCGGAGCCGCGGGAACACAGCTAGTAATATTAAAAAATACTCAAGAAAAAATTACACCACAAATGTACACCAGATTTAAAAACTTTAACTTTGAAATGTCTATTAAAAATGTCGCGTAGCTAAATGTTAGTTTAAAAGATGCCACTTCAAGATAAGTGTACATCTTCGAACAAGGAGACACTCGAAAAGGAAAGGGTTGACACAAAAAACCGTCGGATGAATCCAAAAGTAAGCGTTTCGTATTCGATTCGGCATTACCCTATTCGTAGGGAGCACTTTTTGGCTTAGTGTTTGCGAATGACGTGGGATAATGTATTGGAATTTTATTAGGAGACTTTTCGATAATTGAATTCACGATAAATTTTATATTATTGAGGTTGTTTTTTCTCGGTTGATTCAGTATTTTTGCATGCGAATTCTCTGCAATCTAACTTTTTTTCATTCAAACTGACTTACGCTGTTGATCTGAAGGTCCTTCGCAACTTTACTGGGCTATTTGATGAGCGCTTAGAAGGCTCAAAAAATGGCCTATTTGCAAAATCCGCACATTTGATCTCAATCAAAAAACAAAAAAAAAAACGTAAAGAACATTAAACCATGAATAAATGTCCTTTAAGTCCAACTAATCTTTCGTGCTCTAATAAATCCTCGGCCCTTACTTGTTACTTGTTGGTGGGCTCCTGTTTCCGCGCTTAGACACATTGGCAGGTCCATTGTGCGTGCAGGATCAGCCAGCTACTCGAGCCAGCCCAGCTCCTTCCAGAAGCACAGAAGCCTCCTGGGGCGATCACAGGCTTCCTGGAGCGACCTCATTTGCTTGAGGGTTTTTGCCCGTTGGTTGACTACTCCCGTGCATTCCAGGATCACGTGAGTAGCAGTCTCTTCTTTTTCCAGACATCCCCTACACATGGGGCTAACTGTCAGACCTATAGTGAATAAATGTTTATTAAGTGAGCAATGTCCCGTCATTACACCCACCACTAGACGAAGATCAGAGCGAGATAAGCTGAGCAGTCTCCGGGCCAAGCTCCGTGGTATTACCGGAACAGCTTGTTTAGACTGTCTACAGCCAGGAGTGTTAGCCCATCTCTCATTGTGAGTGCTGTGGGTGTATTGACGCAACCATGATCTAAAAGTACTGTAAGCAAGAGGAAGATAAGGCACAGGGCCTGTCACTGTTGTTGTCGATCCTCTTCTTGCCAGTTCATCTGCTGCGTCGTTACCCATTGATTCGCTGTGACCCTTTATCCATTGTAGGATGACCCTGTTGACTGCCGCTATGCGTTGCAGTGCAAGGTGACATTCGTATATGAGGCCTGAGGTAATGGAAATATTCTCAAGCGCTTGGAGTACGGCCTTACTATCAGAGAGAATTCGGATGCCAAAGTCCCTTATCTCCCTTTTGAAGACTGCGTTTGCTGCTTGGATGATAGCGACACATTCACATTGGAATATGGTACTGTGCTCACCCAACCCTGTAGATAGCTTGATATTGAGATCATGCGAGAATACTCCCGCACCTGTTCCAGATTTCATCTTGGATCCATCCATGTAGATGTAATGTTCAAGGGTAATCTGTTCATCTTTTATATCTTCCCTAAGCTGTATTTTATACATTCTGTCGAATATTAAAATTTTAGGTATCTTGTCGCAGGGGGCTTCGAGAAGAGGTTGTATACCTACCATTCTGTCCCATATTTTGGTATGAGACCCACCTGTTCTTTGCCATAAGCCTAGTTGGGTGAGGCGTAGGGCTGCCATGCTCGCCTCCTGCTGTATGAACAGATCAAGAGGCGGTATGTTAATAAAGGCCTCTATGGCTGCTGTTGGAGCTGTTCGCATACAGCCTGTTAGGGCTACACAGGCTAGTCTTTGAAACCTCTGTAAGCGAGCTTTCGTGGTGCTTTGCTCTGTCCTGGGCCACCAGACCACTGCACCATAAATAATTAATGGTCTAATAATGGCTGTGTAAAGCCATAATGTGATTTTTGGCGAGATCCCCCAGGTTTTTCCTAGAAGTCTTTTACACTGCCAGAAATTATGCAAGCTTTCTCAAGCTTTTGGTCTAGGTGCTTGTTCCATAAAAGTTTACTGTCAAGAGTAACGCCCAGGTACTTGACTTCACTTGATAGTGACAAGCGGGTATTGAAGAGTTTCGGTAAAATCATATTCCCTTGAATTCTCTTTTTAGTAAACAGTACTAATTCCGTCTTAGCCGGGTTAACTGTCAGTTCGTGTTTAGAGCACCATTCTTCTACAATCTTAAAGGCAAGCCTCATCCGGTCGCAGAGTATGTTCTGGAAAGGTCCACTAATAAGTATGGCGAGGTCATCGGCGTAACCAACTGTGTACAACCCGACATTGTTAAGTCGTCGTATTAGTTCGTCGACTACAATGTTCCATAGTAAGGGAGACAGGACCCCACCCTGGGGACAACCCCTGCATACCACCGCCCTCGTGGTTGTATTCACAGTATATTGAACGGCCCTATAACGAAGCATGTTGTCTATCCACTCGGCAATTGTGGACGCTACCCCATGTCTCATCAAGGCTTGATTTATGCTACTAAAGCTTGTTTTGTCAAAGGCGCTTTCGACATCAATGAAGGCTGATAGGTCTAAAAGATTTTGGCAGTGTATAATCACCTTTGCCAGGTTTGGGTATAAACACTACCTTGACTTCTCTCTATCGTAGAGGTGTGTATTTGTGTGCCAAACACCCTATGTAGACTGCTACTAGATGTTTTGCAGTCTCTGTCATACTCCATTAAAGCAGACCCGGGAAGATTCCATCCGGGCCGGCGCTCTTGTACGGAAGGAAACTGCTGATGGCCCACTTAACTTTTTCCAAGCTGACGACTCGGTAAGCATTTGTCCAGTCTAGCGGGACCGGTGTCATGCTTGAAATTTGCTCCCACTCCCAGGTGTTCGTGATCGCGCACCCAGGAAAGTGCGCTCCTAAAAGGAGTTCACAAGCTTCAGCATCGGTTTTGGTATAGGTTCCGTCAGGTTTTTTCAAACTGCCTAGATTTCTGTCTGGTTCCTTAGACAGAATATTCTTGACTTTTGTGGCCTGATTAGTATTTTCGATATTGGTACAGAAGCGCCTCCAGCATTCCTGCCTTTTCTGGCGAATTAGCTTCTTATATTGATATTGGGCTAGTTTATAGTTGGTCCAGTCCGTTTGATTCATAGTGTTTTTTGCCCTGTTAAAAAGTTTCCTTACTTTGCATCGCGTTTTCTCCAAAGCTGGTCCCCACCAGTGGTGCTTGCGTTTCGGGTTTGGTGACGGCGTGACTAGAGGGCATGTCTTTTCGTAACTGTTTATAAGTATAGATGTTATGTCATTTACGTGTTTGTCGATCTCTGCAGTGTCACTATATGCAGCGGGTATGGGTAATTCCCGTAACAGTTCCGTAGTCATCACAGATAGTTTTGACCGGTCTGTCCTCCGGGGATTGCGTCTAGGTTCTGCAGGTCTTATGTTAGATAGCAAGCTAAATCTGACCCATCTATGGTCTGAGCAGGAGAGCTCGTCCGACAAATTCCAGTTCGTGATGAACTGCGATATTTCCTCGGTCGCCATGGTCAGATCTATAATTATTTGCGCACGTAAGGTCACAAAAGTGGGCTCTGCGTCTTTGTTTAGTATCCTTAAGTTGGTTGAGAAGAGATAAGTAATCAATTCCTCACCTCTTCCGTTCGTTGATGTGCTACCCCAAAGCATATGATGTGCATTGGTGTCAGCACAGATGATCAGTTCTAGATTCTCCTTTTCCCTTCCCCGAGAGCGAGCCTTGCGGCGCAGTCACGACCGATGTCATTGACTGTGAATTAGGTCTTGGCGCTTCAGAAGATGCAGCCTGACCAGGTTGGACTTTAAAAGTTGAGCTCTTTTTATCCATTAGTGGTTAGTATTAAAAATTCATCCAGTACGCGCTTCACCCACCACGGAGCCCTCAATGGGGACGCCACACGCCAAGCGCATGTGGTCGCCAAAGACTTGCAGACCACCGGATATAGGGTCCCAGCCCTGACAGAAGTGACATCCAACTAGCAGCCTCAGATACCCTCCGCTCCCCTCAAGGAAGAGACCACCCTGGGTTTCACGTTGGGTCCTCGGCTGGGCCGAAAGTCTCCGTCAGTTCGGGATCCTTGCCTGACAGCCCTCTGACGGGATGTCGTAGCCGATTGACCATAGGTGGCTAGCCTATGGCCTCCCGTTTCGGTACAAATCCAGGTCAAAGCCGTAGACGTACCGCCTTCTCAACGACCAGAATCCCTTCATCATCCTTTACGGGTCTCCACGCACGGCACAAACACGCGGGTGGCTATCTTCTCCTTGTTTGCCAGCAACTTTATATGTGATGATAAACCTCTCCACGGAGCCACACGGGATGGGGTTCAGGAGGTGCTCGGGGCCGTATTTGAGGCGCCGGTGGTTCGCCTTCGCGACAGACATAGGTTCGGCCGTTTGCAGCCACGAGTTGTGCGGGGGCTCGTATGGGCTGCAAACGTTACCAGTGTGCACGGCGAGGACGTACTATGCTGCACTTGATGGTGGGCACCCATAGCCTGATCCCCACTATCAGGCGTACGCATTACGGCATTTCCTGGTGCTTATTAGGAGGCACCCTACCAACTTGGGTACCCCCTCCAGGGCCCCGTTCACCACCACCCAAAAGCACACCATCCTCGGCCCTATTTTACACTTTGTGTACAATAAATGACACTATATCATGTAAAATGACCAACCACCAATCTTACATAATATAGAGTCATGTACTGCAAGCAAATGAATTAAAAATGAGGCCTATGGGCGTCAAACATAAATCGAGTCAACAACTTTGCATTGTGTTGTATCACGCTGGCGACGTCTGCAAGAGATTTCCCAGTTGGGCCACTGTCGGAAGTACACTATAAAGTGTTAAACAGTGATGACACGCTTACAGACATAGAATTAAAACAATAGGAAGCGCAGTAGTCGAACGCAGATTAAAACTATTTTAACTTGGCCTTAAAAGGCCACGTTGCGTGTCGGTGAATTTTTGATTCCGTGTCGCTTACACACATATATACATTCATTGGGATCAATGTTAATTGATTGTTTGTATGAAACTATCGCTCTTAGTGTTATTACTCTATGATTACAGATGTAAAAACAAAAGACAGCCCACTTTGTAACTAGATAAGAAATGTATTGCCGTGGAGTGACAAAAGCCTCATTACGTGTACCTTATTGTAAGATAAGAATGGAATTACGTCAATAAGCTTACGGATAACAAACTGGTGTGAATGTACGTCGCTAATCATTTAAGCTCATATGCACTTGTGATGGAGTTTAGGGAGTTATTTCCGTTTATAAATGAGTAAATTGGTTACTTCTAGCTGGCACCGACTCCAAAATTATTATTGCAATTAAAACAAAGGATAATTCTAAGTTAGCAGAAGTAGATTAATAAAGTAATTATTTATTTACTTTTTATGGGATATTCTTTTGAAGTCGGTTTTGTTTTCTACTTTTTAGTTGTGTCAGTTTGTACTTTTAGCCTTTTGGGTATAATTTTGAAGCCAGTTTTTGAATTTAATCTAAAAATCATTTTATTTCCTTAATAATTTGTTCTTTTTCCTCTTTTTTATGCACTGTTAGTGCATATAAATAAAGTACGACAACAAAAGAAATATTCTACTTCTACTCATTAAAATGTAGCACCTTCCATTATCAGATCAGCAAAATAAAATGGTGACTGCAAACACTTGAATAGCTGTGGAAGCAAATATACAATGTTCTATAAAATTCGAGGGTTTCTCTTGATTTCGCTGAGATCCTCTGATTAGATCCAGACTTGGTGACAATGGAACTTCTTTCGATTAAAAAAAAATTGCAAACACGTCTAGAATTGACGGAGAAATCGATTAACAAATATCTAAAAAGAAATACAGACGTATTGATAACCTACTCCTTTTTGAAGTCGGTTAACAACATTTTTTTACTAAATACACGTGGATGGATACCCATACCAAAAATTAAATTTATAAATTTTTCTGTCTGTCTGTCCGTCTGTTTGTTCCGGGTAATCCCTGGAACGACTGGAACGATTTTGACGGGACTTTTTTGGTTGATAGCTGAAGTTACTCCGCATAACTTAGAGTGCAGTGCAATTTTACGGGCAAGTGTTTGAATTTATGAGAAATATTTTTAATTTATCTTAGTGAAAAAAATATTGTAGGAAAATAATTAGGGTTCCGTATCAAAAAGGGCAGCCAGGGGCACACAGCTAGTATTTAATATATTGAAAGAAAATTATACTTTCTGCTAATTATTTCTTAGATAAAGGTATTAGTTTTAACTACTGCACAAACATATTCAAATTGGGCTAAATAACATATGAAACAGAATCGTGTAAATTGGATCTGTGATTCTCCAGTTATAAGTAAACTAACTTCAGATAAATAAGAAACGTTGCCTTTAATAATATTTATGGAATGCCTCATGAACAATAATAACAAGAAATACGTGTGTGAGCATCTATAAAGTAAACGTTTATACAAGAATCTTCAAAGTACAAAAATACACAAGATTTTCAATTGGTTTTATCTTAAAACACAATACTGGAACGCGTATGAAACCGCATTCTGTAAATACACCGCATTCGCATAAATTGATACACGTACATTACAAAGCTCTTACCCTTAATCCGCGAAGCATATAATATACGAAAGAAAGAAAGAAAAAAAAGATGATAGCCAAATATCCGCCCGCCCTCTGTGCGAGATCCGAAAAACGTGCAAACATACCGCATTTGTACAAATAAATTACAATGGATACGACGTGCATTAATAGGGCTGGGAGGATGAGTTAACATAATGTCGATTTTTATTTAATATTTTAATTTACTTTTTTATAAATATACTGTATATGCTCAGTACTTTAACCACAATCTCGCTTGATGTTAAGTGACGATGTGGTCCTGGATAGTAAACACACTAAGCCTAGGGATACCGGTTCTCAAATGATGCTGCCAGAACATACCTATTGCTGTTTGGTGACAGGTTTTCAAACTTGAAGATCGTTGCTACCCAGGCGGGTATTATGGCCTAAATGCCCTATCACCATGCTATGGTTTGCTTACGACATTTTCCTTCACCGAAAGCTCAGGCTGATTTTAGAGTTTGGTAGGTGGGCTCGAATCCGCGTCCATTGAATCTTATCGCACTAGCAACTACGCCATCATCGCTTCAAGTGTATTGATGATACCAGTAAAATCTTAAATTTTATCTCTAGACATGGATAAAATGCCAATAATAATTATTATTTAATTCTCAAAATATTGCCCCTTAGAAGCGGTAATAGCTCAGTTGGTAGTGCTGTCGAATTCTGCGTCGATGGGGGGAAATTCGCACCCACCTATTCAACTCTATAAAAGGAAAATATCTTAAACATACCATAACATGGTGGTAGGGTATTTTCTAATTATGCCCGCTTTGGGTAGCTACCGCCCTCTAGTTTGAATACCAAGCACTAATAGGTGTGTTTCGGCAGCATAATTTGAGAGCCATG
Organism: Samia ricini; assembly: GCA_014132275.2. Lineage (NCBI taxonomy): Eukaryota > Metazoa > Arthropoda > Insecta > Lepidoptera > Saturniidae > Samia > Samia ricini. Next base: position 20,535,316 of record AP028158.1, read on the forward strand.
ACCTCCAGGGTTAGTGTATTTATCATTCTGAATAACATCACTTAACATCAAGTGAGGTTCAAAGCGCTGCCTATGCAGTACAAAGAAAGAAGAATTTACATAGTTACTTACCTATTTAGAATACTTTTACGTTGTAATTACTCTTATAGTTTATAATATTATCTAATGTAATAATGTATATTCCAAAATTAGTAAGAGAATAATTTACACCATTGAAACAAAAATGTCACGTGGTTCTTGCGTTATGAGGACAGCAATAGGCATAGAGACGCTTCCTTTTGAAATAAATAAGGATGTACTTTAAAACTAGGCACTAATTTTTGTTAGGTACATGAAACAAAATGCGGCGGGCGGCTCCGGGGGGTTTTAGTGGGTATATCCGGGCGCTTCACGCCCGGGCGAGTCCCACACTGGTGCGGAGACGTCCCTCCGCACCCCCTTACCCATTGCATTGGGGGATTTCGGTCTCACTAAAGCAATGGGTAAGGGTAGTGCGTTAATGCATTTCCCCCGTCAAAAAAAAAAAAAAGTACATGAAACAAAATGTATCTTACTTTTAATTGAAAAAAAAAAATTGCATGTTCTTAGTTTTGTAAGATGTAGTAGTCTCTGTTTATAATTTATTAACTGGAAGCATTTAAGTCTATATAATTTTGCTGTCATTATATGGTTTGATTATTTTATTCACAGGTGTAGTGTATTGAAAGCTAATAGTAGACAAGCTAGATCTAGTGAATGATCGTCATAATTTTAATATTAGAAGTAAAGACAAGTTGGCCGTCCCACGCTTTAGGCTAAATAAGTCTAATAAAAGCTTTATAGGTAATAGTATTCGGTTTTACAATAAGATCCCAAGTAACATTACCGATTTACCTGACAATAACTTCAAGTATTATGTCAAGCAAGTTTTAATCTCAAAAGGTTATTACAGGGTGGATCATTACGTGAACGATAGTGATGTCTGGAATTAACCCAAATCTCTGTGCTTCCGCTAACATTATTAAGACTATGATTTGTATGTATTTTATATGAAAAAAAATTTTATATGTATTATATTTATTTAAAAAAAAGAACCAGATCGAGTTTCTTGCCGGTTTTTCTCGGCTGGGTTGTTTTCCGAACCGGTGGTAGTGTTTTAGACGTTCATAAGCGCCATCTTAGGGCCTAAATTGAATAAAGATGTTTTTGATTTTGATTTTGAAAAATAGAACTTCTCTCAAGAATTCTAACAAACGACCACGTTTTTCCAGCAGTCTTTGAAGATTTGGAAAATAAAACAGAAGTTGGGTCTAAAAACACTTGTATTTGTGACTGTAAAATATTATAAACAACACAAATGTTTTTGGCGATGTGTAATTTTACTGAGATTATACTCGATATAGTTTGATTATTGTGCACAAGGGAAGTGTATTGAATTTAATAACACAGTCCGTGAATTCTGAGATGTCATGATACTCTCTGAAAAACCCTATAATGCAACCACCATTTTGTTAAAGAGAAAAGAAGAATAAAACAAGTCTAAAGTATACAATACAAGTTGTATTGACGCCCTTTATAAATTATTAACAACAACGAGACTGTACGGATGTCGTGACTAAAATAAAATAATACAATTGATACAAAAAGGAATCGACAATGACTCCCGACGCGCGGGCAAACACTATGTCGAATCTCGTTTCTCCGTTATAAAAACACCGACACATCCCGCAACTTGATACATGGAGGCGATTTTTAACTATTCGCCACGGTACCTACGTACCACACCTACCTCTACCTACAATTTTACGATCCTCCGGGTACTAAACTGCGGCGGTCGAGATAAGTCCGCATTAGGATTCCTGGCTACAGAAATACCGCTAAAACTGGAACCACGTACCGTCGTAAACTTTATCATGCCTAGATAAGGCACGTGTTTCAAAATTAATTTAATAATTTTTTTTCATATTAATTTTTCAAGCGAAGGACGTAGATTCGAAACATCTATCTATCTTATTCTACAATTAGCTTTGTGCCCGTGGTTCCAACCGCGTTTAATATTATCTCTTCACCATAATTTTTCACTACGTAATATCTTTTTTAAATAATCGATTGGAAAATAATAATATTCTTTGGTGTTAAATTTGTTTAGAAAGTTTTAAAAAGCAAAGACATTTCTAACAAATTCAAACACCTCCCAGTAAAACTATGCATTGAATCGAATTTGATTCAATTTTTTTTTTCGTTTTAGTTGTTTACACGGTACCCTAATTATTTTCTAAAACTTAAAATAGCCTAAGTTACGCGGATTAACTTCAGCTATCTACCAAAAAAAGTCCCGTCAAAACCAATTGAGCCGTTTCGGAGGTTACCCGCTACAAACAGACGAACAAACAAAAATTTTAAAAATTGCATTTTTACTATCGGTGTCGTGGCATTTATAAAAAAAATGTTATTTAGACATTACAAACAGACATTTCAATTTTATTTATTAATATAGAGTATAGACACGTGGGACGCGAGTTCCGTACGATGTTTTCGTAGTCGAATGCTTATTTACTTGAATTTTTTTTTTTAATATGCCAATGAAATGGAAAAATATCATACGGGAAAGAAGGGGGTAACAGCATTGTTTACTATTACTGGCAAACGGGAAGGGTAGTTCACAATCGATCTACCTCAAAATCGGTATAAACACGTTATGCTGTTAAAGGTGTTTCAGTCCTGCTGTCCAAATTTAAAACCTCCATTACCTTAATCTAAGGAAATTCTCCTCATAAATAATTTAAATTTCTATATCTTCCTATGAATCCTATGAAATTTCAGGGCAATAACAACACTAAATCTAATTAAGGAGTTTCGCATCCAAAAAGTGGTTTGTGAGGTCGATATGTACGAAACAATAAATAATACTGACCCTGGAGTATCTACCACAAACGAATGTGTAATATTAAAATTGATTTTCACAAAACATACTTGAATTATGGAGAATGGAAGTGGCGTGCGGATTATGATGTTGTCCTGACAATGTACATAAAATATTACTTATTGCTGGGGGAGGGCTTTGGGGGTGGTATCGTTTTGTTAGGGTTTTGCATTGTGGAAGGGTTTACTGTTACCCTCGTGGTGAAAAATCCCATGATCACGCTAACATGCGACACCAAGTATATATACATTTAAGGTTATTTATACCAATGTTTTTTTTATAATTATTATACAAAAAACAAGTTTCTCTGTTGTAAAAAGACAACGTATATTTATTACACTTTACACTTAGATTATATAAAGACAGTTACAAAAGTATTTTGCTAGTCTTACTTGTAAAAAGAGTCGAAAAAAATTCATAAGTCAAAATATTCAAGTCTACTCTACGTATCTTTACAATAAATTAGACAAAATATAAGATCAAACAACTCCCAAAACAATAAACTCGCCAGACCCTCGATGTCAAACTATTTCTTAATTACTATCTATAGATGTAGCTGTTTATGTAATTACATGAGTTTTAATTTTTTTACGCGGAACCCTAATTACTTTCTAAAAACAAAAGTACCCTAAGTTACGCGGAGTAACTTAAGCTATCTACTAAAAAGATCAGTCAAAATCCGTCCAGCCGTTTCGAAGATTACCCGGAACAGACAAACAAAAATTTTATAAATTGTAGTTTTCTTATAGATATCGTATATACATTTATGTTTCCTACAGTGTTATTTTTGAATATCAATATTTACTTTTATATACTACTTAGCTGTCCTCCCTATAACCAGACGAACATACATTCTGTGAAGAATTTATTTTCTAGAATCAAAAAAACAATCATATACAAAGCATACCAACGTATAAATCAGACAGAGGTTGTTTCCTTTTATAAAATGATAAGGATTAATGAAAGGCACAATAGTGTTTATTTAAAATACGGACTATTACTAATAATGAAAGAATTTCGCGTACGTTTTTGTATCGAACGTACTTAACTTTACTACCGTATCCAGTGCACCTATATCCACGTAATACCCGGACTACGTCAGAATGTATTAAATTACGTTTTAGTCCATTGACATTCAATTTTGCCGTTGTAAGCCACAGAGGAGCTTTGTTCTGGATAACACCGGTCCACACATTAGTCTGGGCAAATATTAGTTTCGTAATTCACCCCCAGCTTAGCACGACTCGTCCTGATTTATTGTATTACCTTGTTAATTACAGACTTTACCAGCGACTCCATTCGCGTATAACTTCCTCATAATTATTCACTATATTAAAAAAAAAAACTTTTATAATTAAAAACAAAATCGACATCAAAAGAATAAACAGGACGACAGACTTCAATGAATTTCTGTTTCTGTAGTTGATACTGAATTTTAGTATTTTTAATCTATGTAAATGTTATTCATTTATTGTATAAATACAAATATGTGTAAAACATATGCTAGATGTTACTATAGTATATAAATATAAACAAGTTTTTAAATTAAAAACAAAACCGACTTCAAAAGAATAAACTATAAAATTGCGCTAAAAAGTATTATAAATAAATAATTACATTAATAATCTACTTTATTTACTTCAATATATCCTTTGGTTTGCTATCATTAATTTTTTTTTTAATCGGTACCAGCTTACGGATAACAAAGTGGTGTAAATGTACGTCGGTAATTATATTCGATTTTGATTAATTGTTCCTTAAAATCACCCGAATCCTTTATTTAGATTATTTGTAATTGTGATTAAGTTTAGGCAGTTATTTCCATTTATAAATGAGTACATTGGTAAACTCTAGCTGGCACCGACTCCAAAATTATTAAAGATATTAAAACAAAGAATATATTGAAGTAAATAGAAGTAGAAAAATTAATTATTTATTTACTTTTTAACGAATTTCTAAAGTTTATTCTTTTGAAGTCGGTTTTGTTTTTAATTTAAAAAGTTTTTTTCTTTCTACTTTTTAGTTTAAGTATGGACTTTTATGTATAGCTGTGAAGCCTACTTAATAGCTTCGGAAACGAGTATATGAAACACGTGTAATTTTCTATCATATTCGAGGGTCTTTCTCTATTATTTTTTTTTTTAAATCGGTCCCCATTGACGGAAAAATAGAGTAAAGAAGAATTGAGAACCTCCTCCATTTTGAGGTCTGTTAAAATATCCAATGTTATATTTAAATCATTAATATACATATGCTCAAACTTGAACAAAGAACATGACTATGGTTTCAAATAAGAATGATACAAATCAGCTCAATGTTTTTAGAATTATACGCCAGTGAAAATACGGACGGTGTAACAAACATTACCTTTAATAATATCTTTTGGTCTCGATTAAAACCGATACGATCTTGAAGAGCTGTTTACTTTAACTAATTAATTGTAGTGTATATTCTATTATCTAATCTTTCTATATTCTAGTAATAGATCTATGAAAATCCTTAATTAATCTATAAAAGCTGAGATAATTTAATAAAATACTTGATGTTTGAATAACAAACGTTATTGGATATGGTATGCAGAATGTATTAACTACGCTCATTGAAAAATTAACTAATTCCATACAGTATTATCAGAGACATAATACGCTTATGCATATGTATATTTGTATGCGTAAATGAAGGAGGAGGAACTTAGTAATATTGAAATAATACTTAGTTTGTAATAAGATTGGGCAGACATCATGTGAATTTGATGAAGGTTAAGATCGTAGCTTTGAGAGTTCACATAAACTAATGCAATAAGAATATCTATGCATTATCCAATGATTTTATTCTTCTTCATGTTAATGTATAGATATTGCTTTTATGTCTTACGCTAGTGGTACTACAGGTTTGGGTATTTTTATATTTTACTAGCTGTGTGCCCGCGGTTTCACCAGCGATTAATATATTCTTCACTGCATTTTCATTTGTTTATGCGGAACACTATTGTTCGAGTTGGTCACGACTGTAATCAGCCGAATCGCGCTGGGCCCTGGTATAAACGATTCGGGGTCGTGATCAACCCTGGCCGATCTGCGATTCGCAGTAGACTGAAATAATTTCTTATAGATCGGCACATACCTCTCGAGTAACGCCAAGGTCCTGTTTTACCTTCCGTAGCCCGTGTGTAGTAACCAATGTATAGAATAAACTGAGTAATAGCCAGGAAGGAAATATATTTCGGCACTCTTAAAATTAAGCACAAACAATTTTCACATATAAAAAACGTGTATCCTCGCGTCAAGTTGTTACCAAACTGAACTCTGCGTCAATTCACGCGGGTACTTCCAATATAATCAAAGTACCCCCTTTTTATGTATTGATCAATACAACAATCTTAACAACTATTGTTTGCTTAAAAGTTTTTTAGTATTATATTAAACATTTTTAGTATTATATTATATTAAACAAAAAATATTACATAAATTCAAACACTTACCCGTAAAACTGTGCGTTGAAGCGGATTTTATTCAATTTATTATGAGATTTTATTTTTTACGCGAAACCTTAATTATTTTCGAAAAACAAACCTATCTTAGTTACGCGAAGTAACTTCCAAAACAAATTTAGTCAAAATTGGTCTAGCCGTTCCGGAGATTACCCAGAACAAACAGATAGGCAGTCAGACAAAAATTTAAAAGTAATTGTATTTTTGTTATAGGTATATATATATTCATATGTGATTAGTAAAAAATGTTATTTTGATATAACAAACAGACACGTCAATTTTAGCTCTATTTTCCTACACTAAAATGATTTTTATTAATAAAAATAAAGTGAAACTTAGTAAATTCAATGTTAACATCAATTTACTTCCCTTTTCGAAACAGTTCAAAGAAACAAAAATCAGTGTAAAATGTTACGTTTAAAATATGTTTATTTATTATACAAAAAAATATCTTTTTTATTTACCATTAAATAAATTAAAGAAAATATACTAACAGATTAGATACAGAAAGAAAATTACCATGGCACAGAATTCCCATGCATTTACAGTCATGGATAACAGAGGAGATGCGCCGAAAAAATCCTGACGTCACAGGCAACGAAAGTCAATTAATTATCATTTCATCTGACATTATATAAATCTAAATGAATAATATATTATTATAATGATCAAAATAAATAACAACAAAATTCAACTACTTTTGAAGCAGCGCTACGCTACAGTTACTTATCATTGTTGTGCCTATCATTGTTCTAGTAACAGTGATGATTATTCAAGAAATTTAAATGTTTTCAAAAATTGTATAGTAAATTAAAAAAAAATAAATTTAGGCCCTAAGAAGGCGCTTATTACCGTCAAACCACTACCACCTATTCGGAAAATTACCCAGTCGAGAAGAGCCGGCAAGAAACTCGCTCTAGTTCCTTTTTTTATAAATTCAAATAGACATATTAGTTTTAAATAAAAACCATACAATTCATAACAACAACCATTGTTAGCGGAAACACACAGCGGCGTGTCAATTTCAGTCATCACTATCGTTCACATAATGTTCCACCCTGTAAATTAAGACATGCATGACATACTGCTTGAACTTATTGTCAGAGTAATATTAATCTATTAGGATAATTAAAAAATAGATTATACTGTATACTACATAAGGAAACAAAAAGTTGACCGGAACGGGACGGCCGGCAGATGTATAACATCAAACATTACTTGCCGTCACGTTTTCCGTCACGATATACGAGTCGGTTTAATAGTCAAAACGCACCAATGCATGTTTACAGTAATAACAGTGATGAAATACATCGTGATGTATCGATATAAAAGTTTTACAAAAATCATATTTCAAACTAGCTGTGCGCCCGCGCCTGCACCCGCATTTTACATATTCTTTACAGCGTTTAAATAAGGAACCCTAACTTTTTTTTGTAGTATAAAGATAAAGTAAATATATTTGTCGTAAACTCAAGACACTTTCCCGTAAAACTGTGCATTAAATTGGATTTTATTAATTTTTTTAGAAGTTTTAATTTTTTTACGCAGAACCCTAATTATTTTCGAAAATTAAAAGTACCCTAAGTTACCCGCAATAACTTCAGCTATCTACCAGTAAAGACGCGTCATAATCCGTTCAGCCATTCCAAAGTTTACCCGGAACAAACAGGCAAACAAAAATTTTTTAAAAATTATACTTTGGGTATTGGTAGCATGTTTACATTCATATCTATTTAGTAAAAAAATAAATGGACATTAAAAATAGACACTCGAATTTTATTTATTAGTATAGATGGAACATCCATTCCGATAAGTAATGTTCTAGCATCAATGTACAAAATCTATCATACAAATATTTATGTTTCATATAGGTTTCTCTAACCCTATATGCTTATGATTAAATCTTATTATAACACTCAATTAATATATTATTATATTTGATGAATACTAATATAAATATCACAAGAGTTTTAACCCCTTGAGCACCTTCCCGGCGTTTACGCCAGCTTTCCATTGTTTTCCTATTGTCTTTCTATTGTTTCATTTTTATGGATACTCGACACATTACTAATAGTCTATTAGGTTATTAATGCAGTAATATCTCTTTGTTAGTAGTTATTAACCTTTATGCATTATCGATAAAAAAACACATTCAAACTGAAGTTATTTGAATTCACAATTAGACAACAATTTAAATAAACTTCTTTTGAGTTTAGTAGTTTACAAAAATGTTTTAACAGCCCCCAAAGCTCATCAATCAAGCAAAAAAATTAAAATTAAATTTAACCTTCAACTGATCGATCAAGTAATGACGTTTTCTCTGTTTTGTTCTCCATCAGCTGATAATATATTAATAAATGGTATTTAAATTACTATAACATAAATGTAAATGATTACAAATTCCAAAAATATATTTGATGCATACGCAAATTTTAACTTGTAAAAGTTTATTGTTTAATATTATAAAATACAACGTCTGTCTGCACGTCCGTTAGGTAGCTTATAACGCGAGAACCAATCAACAGATTTACGTAATTACATTTTTAGTTTATAGATTTATATTAACTTAAAAAAATAACAATAGATTTCTGAAATATCTACTTTTACGACCGCATGTCTTCTTAATAAATAATTGTAACTCTAAAATGCGAGCGAAGTCATAGGAACTTCTTGTAAATTATACAAGTTAATTTTGTCTTCTTAGGACTTGTTGCTTATATTTACTAGGTCATGATGAATGAATGAGCTATGTAGAAAATCTAGGCCGAACATATGTCGCCGTTAGACCACGAATCAAGTTCCTAGGCTTATATTGACAGCAAGAGCTACCTCGAAAACAAACTTTGACCTATCTGGATTAAATCTAGATGAACAAGAATTACGCGTTATAAGAAAAGTTTTTTTATTTTTGTTTTTGTTTTCGTCTGACCTATTTGTGGTTAGCTGGTGTCGTTCCTTTTTTTGTTTTTTTTTACATATTATATTGTTTTTTTTTTTCATAAATCACATTTACAATAGAAGCTTATTGGTTGATTGTATAATAAAATTATATATTAATTCGTGTTTAATATATTAAAAATAAACTGCAAGTTTAATAATCTATATCATGAAGCAAAAATACATTAAAGCAATAAAAAAAATTCATATATTTGACACACACATATACAAGATTACCAATGCATTATCAATCACGTGTCATTGTCATACTTGAAATTTATTTACCGCGTAAGTAAAATGTTTACTCGTAAGAAGGTTTTACTTTAAGCAATTGACAAGAATGTGCGAATGAAATTGTGATAATTTTTAAAATTCATTATTACTCTTTTGTAAAAGAAATCATATACTTTAATGAGTTTAAATACTAGTGTAAATATATAGACTATAATATACTGAGATGTAAGCGTTTTACTGGGTATCGAAAAGTAATGTTTTATAACTTATTAAATAGCGATGATGATGCAGTTGGTAGTGTGGTCGAATTCTGCGCCAATAGACGCGGGTTCGAGCTCACATATCCAACTCTAAAATCAGCCTGGCTTTCGGTAAAGAAAAAAAATCGTCAAAAAACCATAGCATGATATTATGGCATTTTTGTAGTAATGCCCGCCTCGATAACTACCACTCTCATGTTTGAAAACCTGTCGCTAAATACCAATAGGTGTGTTCCGGCAGCATCACTTGATAACGAGTACCTCTATCTTAGTGTGTTTACCACATCGTCACTTAACATCAGTTGAGATTGGGTCCAAAACACTCAGCCTATAAAAAAATACCACCAATCAGCGTAACTAAGGTTATATAAAAAGCAACGTCTATCTGTCCGTTATTTGGCTTTTAACTCGAGAACCACTGAACCGATTTACGTGATTCTTAAAGTCGTAGATATATTGTCAGGTCAGGTTTTAGTTTATCTTGTTATATTTTGTTACATTAATGCATGCATGCATGTATTTATAAGAAATGTAATCAAAATACTTAAAAAAAGGCACAAAATTCATAATGATCCTGTTTCTTCTTACAGCCTTATCTATAATTCTATACATATAAAGAAAATTGAAATGTCAGTTTGTAATATCAAAATATTATGTAAAAACATATTATGAATGTAAATGCGGTACATAAAACAAAAACACGATTTTGAAAAAAATTAAAACTAATTAAATTTTGAACAAAATAGAATTCAAGGGACAGTTTTACGCGGGAGGAGCTGCGGGCATTAGCTAGTATTATTTAAAAAGGAACGTCTATCTACCTGTCCGTTAGTATACGTGAGCCAAGCCGCAGGTTAACAGTTAGTATAAAAATAAACGTTTGATATGGGGTTGCCAAACTATAACGTTGCATGGACCGACTACTGCGAAAATAGGCATGTAAGTTTTTTTCCTAGATTCGTAGGCCTTCATAATATTCCCCCCCCCCCCCTCCTCCTTCTTTATATAAACTGTCTATCTGGTTCTTTTAGTACATCATAAACCCTAATATATAGTCCAAGTATATGGAAGCGTTTTTTTATAATTTACTAAAAGTACATTAAAAACTACAAAACTACTTAATGATATTGGGGCGTATGATCAGAGTTAGATGTTCTAGTTAGACGACTGGCCGTTTATTACATTGAATTTTTACTAACTAACTAAGTACTAACTAAGTAAAACCTTATTTGTTCGTTCCCATGAGTTATAACCCATAACTCATCGTATACAGCGTTAAGGAGAAACGCGGCGCTTACACAGCGTTTACGCGCGAACCGATAAAAATTATTCGTCTTGGCGACAGCATAACTACATTCTCGTAGTATAGAATAAACAGCATTACATTATTGTAACCGAAACATTACATAGATTATTATAGTAATGGCCGATTAGAGTGAAATGTAATGAGGCACATTACACTGCTACAATCGGATCGTAACGTTTCTAAAGCTACCCCACGCCTACTTTTCAATTCGGTCGGGTTATTATCCGCCATTATTGTAAATGGAATTGTCATTCAATTAAACGTGTAATGTTACGTTCCGTTGTAGGGTTTTATATATATATATACATATCTCTCAGTCTGTCTGTTCAGCTTTTGCAACTTTTTTTTTCAAACTGATTAAATTTAATAAATAAATACTTTAACCTGAGCGACCTTGTCAATTTCACCAAATTTTTAGGGCAACCCTTATGTAAAGTGTAGTGCAAGAGCATCAAAGTGATACAAACCTCTGTTCGGGATGTTACATGTGTAAGATATTCTGCGTGTTTTGAAAAAGGTTCCTTACAAAACCCATGTACCTACTTGTAGTGTGCAAGTATGTGTGCAGTATGATGCATGCGTTGCTAGTGCATGCAGTGTCACTGTATTGCACTGACGGAGGCTACAAGAGCTTCTCCAGTTGGGGATCGATGCACGTATTGCACCACTGCGGGAGAGGGACCAGGAGTGTGTGTACTGTAAAATTGTTGACGAAAGCATATCATACTGATAAGTAGAGTCATGCTGTCAGTGACAATTACAGTCTGGTTAACATTTTTGTATATGGTACAAGTTTAGCGCTGTGACCACAAACTTACCTGATGTTACACGACGATGTGGCCCAAGTTGGTAAACATACTAAGTCTTTAAAGTACTTACGCTGATAGATCCTGCTGGAACCCAGACATAACTGCTATATTTTCCTCAGGTTTAGTGCTATAACCGCATTCTTGCCAGATGTTAAGTGATGATGTGGTCTAGAATGATTGTAAAAACTAAGCCTAGAGGTACTCGCTCTCAAGTGAAGTAGGAACACACCTACCTACCTACCTACACACATGTGACAGGTTTTTAAATTTGAGAATGGCTGAGCTTGCAGCAGATTGTCAATTTTTTTTTTATGATACTGTACTTTTGTACAGTGAAAAATAACAGTGCTGGCATTGATCGAAACGTCTAAAGGGAGTGTATAATTAAAATGATATTTATAAAATCGTACGTTGAAATGCAATCGGTCATCGTTAAAACGCTCTCTATGGACCCACTCCGGGTCGATGTTTCATTCTTCCATTGTCCTCCAACAATGAACGCTAGATTAAATTCTTTGAATAGAAGTTTTGCTAATACTGTCGTTTGGTATGAGTCATACACTGTTGGTTACTTATTCTTTAAACTTGGTAATGATAAAAAAACATTTATCACAAAGTTTATCCTTCTATGTGTAAGCTTAATAAAAGGATAGATTTAACATTTTAGTACTATCTGATTAGAGGTCTAAAAAATCTAGATTCATACAACATTTTGCATAAACCGTTTCAATAATTCGAGAGCTATTGAAAATAACTGAGTTATTATATGAAAGTTGCATTTATTATTTAAAGTTATTCATTCGTAAAGTAAGAAACTTTTCAATCAACCACTAACAGATATTCTATTGAGACAGCAACAGTATAACTCGGTCAAATTGAGAAAACCATAATATATTTACACGACCGTTCACGTGATTAATTAATACCGATGTAACAAATAAGAAAAACACATATCACTTCACTCATACTAAACTGTGTAAAATAATAACGAAATTTCAAATTACACTCATCAATATTTAAAAAAGTTTCATCGAGATATTTTATTCCAAAACACACTAAAAAAAGTCTTATAAAAATAACTTTTTTTTTTAAATATATTCACATTTTAATACATTTTTAATCAACTTTCTATTTAAAATACCTTCAAAATATTTAAAGTCAAGTATTTCACAAAGCCTTACAGCAGAACGCTGTAAGAACTCGCCATGAAACCCCCGGTAAAGCTATCAACGGCCCTACAAGTTTCAGGATAAAATTTCCTCATCCAGTAGTCTACTTTTCAATATATTCGTGTTAATAGAAAACATTATAAATCATAACATTTGTTCCAGGTGTCTGATGACATAGGATACGTCATATACTCAGCATTAGGCAGCTTCTACATACCATCCTGCATCATGGTCTTCGTATACATAAGGATATACTTCGCTGCGAAGGCCAGAGCGAGAAGGGGGATACGTAAAAATCCTCGTCCGAGACCTGTAAGTTTTTTTTTAAATATGGTGTAACCACTTTGAACACAGTATGTAAAGAAATAATTTACGCATGCATATGCATGTTATACATAATACTGTATATAATTGGTTGACTGTTGTCTATTAATCACGTGATTCTTTTTTTTGCAAATTTGTGACTGTAAGGGGAGACTCTCTTCGTGCTGAGATTATAGACTAAGCCAGAAAATCACGCATATTTTTTTCAGTACAAAGTATAATAAATATTTTTAGAATATTATCTTTAAAAACAGAGATAGTCTTATTGAATCTTGGACGATTTTGAAAGTCGTCACCTGACAACGACGATTGAAGGTCACGTGCTGTTTTTCGGTACACATATCGCGCATTCAATTAAAAAAAAAACACCTGATATCTCACTGCGCCCTAACCTTTTTGAGCCTCACGTGATTAATGGACGATCCCTTAATAGTAAAAGATCTCATTTCTTGCATGGCACCGTCACAATCACCTATATTTATAACGTATTGAATCTAGGGAACGTGTTTACGGTTAGTTTTAGTAATCCTTAAATCTTACGGTAATCTCAGATTAAACTTAACTTTGAGGAGCATTGAGAAAGGAGTGACCATTCAGTTTAAGCTGAAAAATTAAAAGAACCGCTCATTGGTAAGGATAATGATAACTAAACACTTCTCACAACAATGTGAGCAAAGGAAGTTGTTTGCTTCTGCTTCCCAAAAGAAATCGTATTGAAGTGTTGGCGGCTCATATGGTAGTGTGGTCGGAGTTCGCATCGACGGATGAAGGTTTGAACACATCTATCCAATTCTATAAACCTGAGCTTTAGGCGAAGGAAAACATCGTGAAGAAACCATATTATAGCGGTAAGGCCTTTTGTCCGTTTGGCCTTGTCGCCAAACACCAATAGGCAATATCACTTGAGAACTAGTACCTCTAGGTAATTTTTTTTACATTTAACGTGGAGAAATCTTACCTGAGACAATATCAGATTCTGACTGAGTAAACCTCCACGGTGTTACTTCGTTCATTTATCTGAGCAGGGAGTAGGAACTATTTTTGCATTACATGTATTTGTAGTTCTAGGCATAGTGTGTTTTACTATTTAGGACTACAATGTCATAAGGTGAGATTGTACTCAAAGCTATAAATTCTTGAAAAAAATCATAATCGATTATATTCAGAAGGCATGATTATTTACAAAGCCTTTGGTCCCTTCATGTCTTTGTTAAAGCCCCTTTTCATATAACAAAAAAAAAACGTATCTTCTTTAAACAGACAAATATCCGGGTCATTATTCACTCTGTAAAATGCTGGTACAATGGTGTATTGTCTAAATTGTGTATTTTCGGATTCATAAAATTTCATAGAATTATTAAAAAAAAAAATCAGAATGGCTATGTTCTTGGATCTTTTTTAAATAACTTATAATCTGATCACAAAGTCAACTGATTTACGTGACGATGTGTCTGAAGATAATTCTACACTAACCCTTGAGGAACTGCCTCTAAAGGGCTTTTGCTTAAGAGTGGTAGCTAATAATGTCATGTATTACAAAATATTTGTATACATACATACATAGCATCATGTCTCTCTCCTTTTGTATAGGCAGAGAATACATCCTTCTAACTGCTACGATCCTGACACACGTTTTTCGCTTCTGCTACTTTCGTAAACACTTTCATACATGGTTTACGGTTACGGGTACTTATGAACTGGCCTTTCTTCAGAACGTCCTCAATCTCACCTAGGACGATCCTTACTAGCTTACGTAGTCACACTAGTCTTGTAAGTTTGTTTCATCATACTTTCCATTCATCCATCTTCTCTACATGTCCAAACAAATTAAGTATTTCTTTCTCTGTCTTTGTCACTACATCCTCTACTAGAGTACACCATTCCTTTATCATAATATTCCTTACTTTATTTGTACAATTTATAACAAATAGTAAATCATCTCTTTAGTATAAAACTGCAGCATCTTTGAACTGTTCAAATTAATGCTTATTCTTTACACGTAAATAAAGTTAACTATATTTGTCTTCTTTTATCACACGGTCAAAATTAAAGTTGAAAAGAAACTGCACGAGATACTTAACTCCTGTGCGCACGGTCCTTACTCTATTAATTAATGTAATATGGGCATTAATTATTTTACTAATTTATTTATTTTAAAGTTTTAAACTAAGTTTACAAGACAAAGAAATGTTGGAAACTGAGCACATTAATAATACTGGAAGTTTTTAATTAAACGATCGCGAAATAAATATGCAATAAATGTTAATATGAAACCTAAAAAGATTATAAATAGTTAATTCAATTTTGATATTTGCAGAATGAACAACAGACGAGCTTTACCAATGTTCCGAAGGGAACGCGGCCGATGCCCACGACGCATCCAATGCCATCAGGTCACCTAACCAGCACCAATAATAATGGGTAATTTCTTACAATATATAAAAGACAAGGTATCGCATCGCTTATCATCAAAGAAAATCGTGACAGATCGCTAAACTTACACTGTGGAAAAAAAAAGCAGAAAACAAAATTCCATCTGTAATTTTCTTTGTATAAAAACAAACTACAATTATTTGATCTGTACTTCGTAAAGTAATACTTTACAAATAAGCGGCAAGCACACTCGCAATTGCCAAGAGTAAAGTGCAGTAGTTAATACCGACTAGATAAATCAGTAAATAAACTAAATAAATTGAATTCAAGTTAGCTGTTGGCAGTTCGCCAGTAATACCAGCTTACGCACGCCACTATGATTTATAATGTGCCGGGCCGGTTAAGAAAAACGTATTGGGGAAATCGAGGCTTTTCATTTCCACTATCTTATTAGGTACCTTTTTCTCAGTCACGATAATACATTACCGCGTGTGTACTATTTAAATCCCGCTTCTATTTCTTTGGGTGGAGTAGTGTTTGATTCTTTTAGGTTCTCAATCATCTAGTGAGTTGTATATAGGCACGGTTACATGCAACTTGATTGGGCTTTGTAAACACCACGTGATGCACAAATGTGTGAGTAAGCAATTGACACTGACTTGTGGAATGACTCACTTAAAAAATAAAAAATACCTTATTGAAACTACACCCTGAGAAGGCACTTTTGAACAGTATACATGTCAAATCACGACCAACGGTTCGGAAAATTTCATAAAAAGTATACAAATCTTACAATCGTTTTAGTGGATTCATCCTATAAAAACTCTTTGAAATTAAAACTTTCTTGCCGTGGTGCTTGAAATTTTGTCCGATAAAATCGATAGTAATGTGCTTTGCGACCTTATTGTGTAACCTTTATAAAGAAATTATTAATGTTACTTAGTTAAAACATGATAAAGTTAATTTCTGTTTATTTCTTTCTACAAGGTTAAACTTTTGCGAACATGAATTAAATTATAATCAAGGATGTATGGGAAGAAACGTTAAGACACTGCATTCCTTTTGCTACAAGTTATTTGCTCATAAGTCTTAGTCATTTTAGTATCACTATTTTCAGCTATATATCCTGGATAAAATAAAATAAAAGAAAAATCAATAAGTACGTCTACAAGTCTGTTAAAACTATTCTTAAACAAAAAACTATTTGTTAAAAAATTGTAGTTTACTATTAGATTTGTAGATACTAGAAAATGTATAGTTATTGAAACCGATGCGTCTAACTATAATTTATCTTAAATCGAACTTCGAACAATATACGAAATATATTCTAGAAAAATACACATGTACCTGTGTTTCTTTTTTTTATACATTTTGATGTATTTATAAAAGTATAAAAACACTACAACGTCGAATTGATTCAAATCCATAAACGTTAAAGAGGTAAATTAAGTTTTGGAACCAGTGTTATATTTTTTACACTGGAAATGATCATAGTCTCAGATGATGTTAAAAATCAAATACATATTAGGTATCTGTTGTCAAATTTTCAACTATAAACAGGCTGTCATTAGTAAATGGTCTACAAAAGTATTATGGTTTAATCATGCCATGCTAAGATGGCAGATTCCTAAGCTTTTGTGTTTGCCACGTCTAAACTATTTACCACTAAATGTTCGAAAAAAATGTTCGATTCGAAACGATTACTACTAAAATTATTCCATTGGTTGTCCAAACAGCAACAAAAAAACAGTATTTTCAAAGTTTTCACTTCTGTCGGCAGTCCCCATGGCTGCCTAGTTTTTTTCTTCGTCTAAAACGTAGGTTCATTAAAAGATAAGAATTAATGTTATCCACCACTATCATTACTGTACTATTATGTCTTATTATAAAATTCTATAAATCCATATTCCGACTTAGATGAGACTATGTAAACAACATTGAGATATCTAGAAGTATCACCTGTCTCTGTGCATCGGCTACAAACGCTTTGTGAATATTAATTTATATTAGTTTTATTAAAAAAGAAACACATTCATTGATATATTCATACAAAAACAAAAGAGATAAAGTAAATCGACAGTTCTTCTGTCGTTGGTATTTTTTTTACATTAATAAGCACCTTCTCAGGGTCTAAGTTAATTAATGTATTCAGATATCTCGATAATATTCTCTAATGATATAAAATACTACAATTTTTTTTTTAATTAATTTACCACAAAATCTTCAAAAAAAGTTCCGACATAAAAACTTCAATCAACTTATCTCCTAAATCTAGACGTAATATAGAGTGAATATTAGAAATAATATCTACTGGGATACCAGGGCTTTCATGTTACATCAAGCTCAGAGAGAAAAGAATGAAACAATCAACAAATGTGGTCTCCGTCGTACCATTAAGGTTCCGCCCGTAAAACTGGAATGGCTGTAGGTTAATAAGATCTGAGGTCCCGAGGCAATGATTTCCCGCTGTTGAATGATTATCATTCCAGTCTAAACATCACGACATCTTGCGGTACGATTCTAATATTTAATGTAATGGTCAATAGAAGTGAGTATTTTCCCTATGTCCGTAATATGTAGGTACGAAAGACAAATAGATGCAACTTTATCTCGATTAAGACTGACCTATGCAGATCAAAGAGCACTGATCGTTGCAGAATAAGATTTAGTCGACAAATTAACGGCATTAGAACTAATTTCAATTTATTTCGAAAGTAAAGGGAAGTGTTAGTTTAAACTTTTTGCTACTTTCCCATGGAACGTGTTCAGACCAGCATCATATAGGGGGCAGTATTTATTTAATTTCGCATTGATAGGATCTATGAGATTTATTGTAGTCACCCTAAATTATCAAAACTCGGCACCGCAACCTAAATGCTCGTAGTTGAAAATGATGAGCATCAGGATCTTTTTATCAGGGTTTACGTCGGTCAAAATTCAAAAGTACTTTATGCAATTTAAGCTCTGATAAAAGTCAAAATACTACCACCGCGCTGGTTCAGAAAACAACTAGTCATCGAGAAGAACCGACAAGAAACTCGATATGTTTTTTTTTAAAGTCTCTATGATATCTTCAGAATATTCCAATTTTGTTATAAAACTTAGTATTAGGGTATGCTACTTAGATATATGTTAACTTTACCTAAGCTCAAGTGAAAAACCTGTTGCTTATCCTTCTTAGAATATTACGGCAGCTTCATTATGTAGCTAGCTCTTTTTAGACCATATCAAATCAGGTTGTGGTCAAGCTAGCTGAGCATATTTACAACATAAAATACTTTATGAATATTTTTCTATTACAGAGAGGGTCATATATCAACTATAGAAACACCGCAAGTTCAAATACCAACAGTAACGTGTGACCTCGCCTCCGACATATCCACAAGCGAAGCGGGAGACCTCGTCCCTCCTCCACCAGACGAAAGGAAGGATACTTTGAAGGTTAGTTTTCAAATAGTTCAAACAGATCCAATATCTGTGAATTTAACCAGCGACACGGATCAAAGCATTTATTAGAGTTTGCGTGAATCAATAAATTTTCAATTTAATTGGTACCGTTTTAACTTACAGTAAAAATGAGTTTCACGAAGAATTTTGAAAACTTGAGAAATTATTCAAAAGTACTAACACGCAGCGAGAAAATACATGTCCTTAGATCTCTTGACGTATTGAATTTACTAAAGGTCTAATGAAGCCCACGTCTTACCTTTAGAACTAGTGTGACATTTCCTGGCTGGTATTGGAAATATAATTTCCTCAGTTTCTCCACTAGAGACGAAAGAAAATTTTATGATGATCTGACCATAATATTTAAATATTCTGGCATCTGATGAGATCATTTATTCTGTAACACTTAGAAATATTCTGATATTAGGTTGTGAATGTAACCTCGTTTATGTCCACAGGTTGTCACTTCAGCGCAAGTCACAAAGAACCCCCTAGCGTCCTGCCCACTTAGGAGCTCAACTTTGTCAGTCAACGGCGAAGCTCAGCTACAACAAGCAAGAACCAGAGCACCGAGCGTCGCCATCGACGCAGACATGGTCTCCGAATTGGAACCGTCATCATCTGACTCTGGAGTCGTCAGCCGTTGCGGCGGCGTCAAACCTTTAAAAACTGCGCCTCTTTAAAAAAACAGACAGGAGACAAGAGAAGGCCCAGACAAAGAATTCTGAATCAGAGCCGGCCCTACCGAAACCGCACAAACCTCGCGACCCCGAGCGCGAGAAGAAGCGGATAGCGCGGAAGAAAGAGAAGCGAGCTACGTTAATCTTAGGCTTAATTATGGGTAGTTTTATAGCTTGTTGGTTGCCATTCTTTTTTCTTTACATCCTTAAAGCTGCGTGCAGGATGTGCGTGATACCGTCGAGCGCTTTCGCGATAGCCTTCTGGTTAGGTTACATGAATTCCGTATTAAATCCAGTTATTTATACGATTTTTAATAAGGATTTTAGGAGAGCGTTCAGGAGGATATTGTTCAAGTGATGTTTAGCATACCTGTGCTGTTATACGTGCGTCGCAAATAGGATAATGCTGGCGCAGCGACGGGCAGCACCGGGTCTTTACAATATTCGTTGATCATTTAAAATTTACGCACATTACTAACGACATAGCTTGTGATGGATTGGTCTACATATAAAACTTTTGAGTATAACATTAATAAATATTTACCATCCTAGTTATTTTGAGCAAAATAATACTATTTTAATTTAGCTCATTCTGTTTTATATTTTTTAAGCCAATCTGTCAAAATGCCTACAAATAAAATCGATAGACAGACTACTCAAATTATACTAAACAATACAATGTACATGGAATAAAAGTTTTATTAGACATTTTTAATTAGTTGAATAATAATTAAGTTGCCATAGTATAAGATTACTTCATGGAATATTTGAATTTCTTGTAAATAATTAGTAACAAATAAGTAAATAGATTTATACCCGCTTCAATTATAATTTATTTTACACTCACACTATTATCATATATATAATTAGCAAACATCTAATACATCTGTCAGTTTTGTTGCTAAAGTACCATCTGACATTTCGCAACTGTGCGTCATGATTAAACAACATGTAATTAAGAAATCAAATCGTAATAATTCATTGCGAAAATTCCGGCCGGCATTATTTGAAACAGACTTTAAACCATTTAATCTTTTTACTTTGTTATTAAAATTCTAAATCTGTATCTTAGAATCAAATACATAGCAAATAATCCCTTCATATCAAATATTAAAAATGGTAATAGTAATTCTAAAACTGCATACTTTCAGACATATATGTATGAGATCTTTTCAGCATACTAGTATAAACGAAAAAAAAAATCACTTCGAAGCCATGAAGTGATCTTATCAATTGATTCGCTCTACAATAATTGGAAATGTAAAGATAATATTGTTACTTGATTTACATAGAATTTTTAATATTGTATAATTCTGTAGCAAAGAATATACTATGTAGCATATTTTAACTGGTTAGTTAATTACTCACGAATGCGAAATTAGCGAAGATTGGAGAAAAATGGTAAAAAATGAATACATTATAATAGGACTAAAATTATTTATTTTTCACAACCAAAACCTCGTACGCGTGTGTCACATTTTCGAGTTATTGAGACGGGAAATACTTATTAGTAAGTGTAGGTTAAAACTTGCCAAAATTAGTATCAAATTGCTTTTTTTACTTATTAGTCAAAAATAAGATAAGCTGGTCCTTAAGATACCCACGACACCTCAGTATATATCACTTTTCTATTTTTAGCGTCCAATCTCCACTTATAGACGACGCTTCGTTGAGTAATTGCTAATAAAAAAACTGCAAAAACACTAACGGATTTGAAACATTAGTACTTATCAATATGGATAAATCCTTTACCTGTACTATATAGCGAAGGAATTAATAGAATAGTTTTAGGTTTTGTCCATTCTAAAACTTAGCTTTTAGCTTAAATTACAATATAGAATAATATAGCATAGAATATTTTTCTTGTGATGACAAGTTGATGAAATATACAATTGATTTTGGAAGTAACCAAGAAATTATTTAACAACAAAAATAAGAATGTAGTCCCCACCCATTCTTATAAACAGTTATATTCATCGGTAAATTTCTTCCTCTCTTTCTCACTCTCTTTTTACTGACCACATAAATATAAAGGCAAATTATTATGATGACGATACGGTATGATTGGTGGTAAAATTTCTAATAATGCCCGCCTGAGAGCCTGAGTATCGCAAAATCTCTATAAGTAAGTTACGACAGCATCATTTAAGATTGCTTTATGCTTATGTTTTACCATCCTGGTAAACATCGTCACTTAACATCAGACATCTTATATAGAATTTAATAAATATTACTTTCGTACTCGGCTGTCTCTCGACGATTATCCACATGGTTATAAACCCGTTATAGTGTCTCGCTCTGATAAGACAAGTTTCGCGTGACCGTCATAACAGCAGACACTCATGATGGTCGCCGCTAAGTTTGGATTGTATTATGGTTACCATCAGCAGTACACAAAACAATAATTGCGTTGATTTCATTACATTCCAAATTATAACTGTTATCTTGGTTTCTTCCAGAATTTTGTTTTTTATCTTTCAACAATATGAACTTAACAACAATTACCTACCCCATACGCTTAAAAGACGTACAAAATATTAAATTATTATTACAATAGAATTAAGATAATTTGCCAAATCGAAACTTAAATACATATAAATGTATCAATAAAGACACATAATATAATGCAAAACAATAGTACACAGAACAATAAGTAGGAACATTTAATTTCATACCCTTTAAGATGTAAAATTTCAAATCTCACACACAAATGCGAAACGTCGATGGGGAATTTCACAACGGACTAGGCTAAGGAATCACGAAGCGGTTTTTGGCCGCGTCCGCCCCAGTTGTGGACCCGCAGCTACTTTACGCCCGCAGTATGCGCGATTGTTTGCGGATCCCGCTGCACCGGCGAGTAACTGGTAAAATCGGGCGGGCCACGCTTTTCATTTATTATAATTTTTTATGCCAACACATAAGAAGATATGCGGTCGGTGACAAATTTGAAAAGTAGGTACTTCAGAAAAATATTGCTATCGCGTTGTTCCCCAAAGAATGACTTATAAAACACGAAAGGGACAACTGCAGCTCGAGCTGATTTTACTACCTACGCAAAATAACATCACTCTTCGTAGTACCCTGTTCCCTCCACCAAAACTGAACTGATTTGTAATTTTCTTTCAGTTATAGAACAAGAAAGACTTGGGCTAATTTTCGCCGTTTTGCTTTTTTGTTTTTATTTATCAAATTTGTTTGATGAACGTCTTAAAATGATGGCAAAAATCGAGCATTTTTTATTTTATTTTCAAACGGTCCTAGTTTCTACAGTAACTAATTTATGGAAAAAATTCAAAGTTACTGGCATGGTGGTGATGGGTATATATTAGATTTGGTATAAAAATATTTGCTATAATGCTATTATCCAGGGAGAAAACAGGGGACTTCGTTTGTATGGAATAAACGTTGCTCGCATATC
This sequence comes from Samia ricini, assembly GCA_014132275.2. Lineage (NCBI taxonomy): Eukaryota > Metazoa > Arthropoda > Insecta > Lepidoptera > Saturniidae > Samia > Samia ricini. The sequence goes on from AP028158.1 coordinate 20,558,665, forward strand.
CTCTTATCATTAACATCTAACGAACTGTTGGTACCATTTATTCCCAAACTAGCCTTAAAAAACTCACAAATAACGAACCAATAATTTCATTACTGTGTCATTTCTAATTACTGTGAGTGGGATATGGTTTTGATTCATCAACAAGAAATATAACTATTTTTTATTATTTAAATTACTTTACAAATCAAAGTAATATACTATAATAAGATACATAAGATTTTTTTTAAATAATAAAAACACCCTAATAAATACTTACATTCGAACAAAATTGCGTCTTTTTATATAAATAAATAAAATTTATATTGTAAAGAAACGGTGTTTTAAATTAAACTGGATGTGTTAGGAACACAATTATTAATATTTAATACTATTACAAAAAGATAAGATTCCTCATTAATTTTTTTTCATTATCCGGGTCAAAGAGAGAGAAAAATGGCGGCATATTTATTCACGTTGTGCTGTACAAAGAAAAATAATTAACTTTCTAAATACTTTTTAACATCCCCTGTTGATTTTTTTTAATGCTATTTCAAACATAAGAAAGAAAACTAAAAGCGTTTTTAAATTGCATCTGAAATTTTTGTCTTAGAATTTTTTATGTTATTATTTGTTATAGGTAAAACAACTACATAAGTAATAAAATGATTACCTTAAATATAAACTACGACCATTTTAAAATATAAATAGTTCAGCCTTACGTCATTAATGACGTCACACCCTTTTTTCTCTTTTTTTGCCTGAGAAAAAAAACAAACTCATACAATAAATATAAAAAGGACCATAATACAATTATCAATTTTAACAAGAATTATAGTGTATAAACAAATATTTATGAAATCATTCCTGATATATCCAGTAGTCTTGTAAATAAATTGAAAGATATTTTAAAATGTATTGTAATTATGAATTCGCCTCTGTGCCTACATGAAGCATTTTGAAACAACAATGAAATGCATTATTTATTTATTTTATTAGCACATTACACGACGGATTCCGTTTATAATTTTATTATAAGAATTGTAAATATATATTTATTAGAATAAGATATAAATAAAATATAGATATAAACTAATTTTAATAGGTATATTACAACAAAAAAAGAACACCAAATACTTCCTTTAATTGACAAAAAAAAATGTGTAAATTATAATAATTTTTAAGTCTTATGAATAAAAATTTTATCCACATAAAAGATAATATATGTATACGGGCTGTTAATTTTTATAAATAGATAAATGTATAAAGTTCCTTCTATAAAATTATTAAAGATTTCTTCAGTTTACAAAACGAACTCAAGAACTTACATCCTTTTTTAAGAGTTATAAAAAGTAGATATTGTCAATGAAGTTTTTTTCTAATACAATTCTGGGCTAGATTTTCTTTGTCATCTGTAAAAAAATATGCATAAAATATCAATCAATAATTCAATATAATATTTGACTATTACTTCTTTATAAAAAGTAAAACTATGATTAGATTTTAAATTCTATGTTTTTTTTTAACATTAATTTTCAAATTTACCTACGGACTGATCATAGTTTTAAATGGTTTTCTTCCCGTAAATAAAGCTGTAAATATTTAACACAATTTATTACTCGAATAAGTATTAAATAATTAAATTAAATACAATAATTTAATCTATAAAATGAACAACGACGACAATTTAATTCTAAATTGATGTAACATTAGGTTTCTTCATTTTAATAATATAATTATTACACAATAATTTTAATTAATTAATTATAAGTAAGTAAAAAAATTGCAACACCATTGCCCTATTTATAATGTAACATAATATTAGATTTATAATAAATTCAAAAGCAATAGAGTATTAGTAATATTAATTTATATAAATATTTTCAAGCATAGTTTTCAAAAAATAACATTCTCTCATATAGTCTTCCAACGTGTGTGTGGTCTAAATTATATAAAATATGTTACTGTAATTAAAAATATATATTATTTATAAAAACGTTTATTTTTATTTTAACGCGGAGTAACGATGATATAAAAAAACAGAACCTCCACAATCAAGCACAGAGCCCTTGCTGTTTGTGTAGGTTCTCTTTAAAAAAATCAGTTAAAAACTGATTTTTAAATCCTTCTTTTAACGATTTATCAATAACGTATATGTAAACGTTATAAGAACGATTTAGGTTATAATTTAACACGACTGACTTATTGCTACGTTTATCGATAATATTTACAATTTTATTCGTTTGAAAAAATAGAACAATATTAGCAATCCACTTTTTTTTTCTATTCATTAACTAGTTGATAATTCATAACAACACAGTTGATCATTCTATGTAAAATTTAGTAGATATAATCTATTAGTACCATAATATGTGAAATAATATGGTAAAAATCATAAAGGAAGCACATATTGATAAATTTAATTGTGTATCACAATATAATCTATACATCTTATTTATTTAAACAGAGCTATGTAAAGATATCTATAGGTGAAACTGAATTTAATAACAATAATTAAATTGGAGCTTGTAATGATATTTAGAAACATTTTAAAATAAGTTTAGAGAAAAAATATATGAAATAAAACTATAAAGCATGCATTATAAATGCATCAAAGTATCAAAATCGCGTAGCCAATTTGCAGCGGTCAAAAACGGGTAAAATTACTAGTTGATGTGCGCATGCGCGAGTGAGGTCATCGACCGCCAAATACTCGTCGCACGGTTTTGTCTTCAATTATATATTTTAAATTTAATTACTTTTTTACTAATATCTTTTTGGCTTTGTACTTATTCAGACTCATAATTATAAGCTCCCATTTAATTAATGCATTTGATTTCAAAGTCACCTGTATATACTAATTAAATTTAACTATAAGTATGACCTTATGATTGTCTTATGCATCTTCTCTAAGACAAGCATAGATAATAATTAATATTCTTTCAACGCTAAAACTTAATAGCAATTTGTCAATCGTTTTTTTAATCATAATAAACTATCACGTGGCATTACAATGTAAATATTTATGATCTAAATAAATACCAAAGTTTCAAATACAGGTTTTTATACAGTCTTATAAGAAATGTAAAAAAATAATGATAATATTCTAAAACACATTGACTTCTTATTTAGATAATATTTAGAACGTTTTATAAAACATAATAACTATTAGGTGCTTTTTAGTAGTGAAGGGAGGATTTTGAAATTTGAAAATAGCAACACTGGCGCATAGAATAAATATTTATTATGTATGTAGGTTAGCAATTAATTTACTGTGTTAATTTTTACATAATAATACATGTTTCTTTTTTTATTGTTTGTCTGTTTTAAAGTATCGTAAAATGTAATCTATTTTTTATAATTTATACAAAAAGGATTAATATCACAATAAATGATTTCAGTTTTATTATTTGGTAACACTATATAATATGTCAAAAACACGTAAAATTAAGCACAAATGTGACAAAATTATTAACACTCTTCACCACTAAAACCTAATAAATAAATAATAAGCTATTCAGTATTATTAAAACTAAATAGAAACTTATTCAATAAAGTTGTTTATAACCATATATGTATAATAAACTAGATACTTATAGATTCTGTAACCTATGATTATTAATATAATAGCAAAAATCTGTTACTAATTTTAATTTGAAATGATAAAACTCAATAATGCGTTACTACATTTGTATTGTTCATTATATAATATCATTATTATAAATTATTTATGATTACAATCGTCTAAGATTATTATACGATTATTAAATTAAATAATAATACTTATCGACTCAAAAATGTAAATTAAAAATTATACGAAGTACCAAATATACAAATTTTAATCTTTGATATTTTGTTTCATTGTAAAAAAACTTTTATATAAAAAGCTTTGCGCTTTGTAGTATATAATCTTGGTTGATATTATATGACAATGTGGTCCAGGTTGATAAACGCGCTAAGCCAAGGCTAAGCTAAGGTATTGTCTCTCAAGTAATGCTGGAACACAAATGTTGATGTCTCACTACTCAACAAATATTAGAAAATGCCCCACCTCCATGCTATGGTTATCTCACGATCTTTTCCTTAACCCCTTGAGCACTAACTTGGCGTTTACGCCAGCTTACCATTGTTTCCTATTGTCTCATTTTTATGGGTAATCGGCATTTTAACAGAAAGCTCCGGTTTATGAAAGAGTTGGATAGGTGAGTTTGAACATGTTTCCTAGCTACAATTTTTTTTATGGGGAATATGAAATTACTACATAGAAAATACTTCAAGAAACATCGTGATTGTCTGTCTACGCGCTTTTAACTTTACAACCACTGAACTGATCTACACTGTTTTTTTATAAATCATAGATGTGTAAAATGCTTTACCTGCATTTTGTTTGTAAACGAAGTGTTAATAAGAGAATAGTAAATGAAATGAACAAAAAAATTACTACCAACCATTTCTTTTTTTGTAAGAAATGTGTAGTCTATTGAATATCAAAGAGGTAATTAATTGAATAAAAAATAATTGAACAAAAAAATTGCGATACAATTATAAACTGTTTCTAAAAAGAGAGAGAGAGAAAGAGATAGAACGAGATCATATAAGGAGTGATAGAGATAACTGCTAACCTAAAATAACTAAAAAGTAGCTGCGAAATCTTATAATTATGACATCGCCAAAAATTACTAACTTTTGTAAAATTACTAGATTTTCTGTGAAATATGGTCATTACGCAAGGTGTCTGACTCTGCACATAAATTGGTAGAAACTTCTAGAAAATAACTACAAAACTACCTAAGGTAAGATTAAAAATAAAGGCACACAGATGCATTTGGAATTAGTCTAACTGGAAATCTATTCTTCATCTTGATCCTGCATTACCTAGTATAAAAACTCTCTGAGTACAGTTTCTCTCTCTCTAGAGCTAGTCACCTTATTGCGGCTGAGTGCCCTCAGCACTCGCCCCCAAAGTTCGGTGAAGCTGTAAAGGCCCTTCCGGTCAACAGCATTAGCTAGGTTAGAAAAAAAAAAAAAAAAAAAAAAAAGTTTCTCTCTCTCTCTTTTTCTCTTTCTCTGTCATTTTGAAGTATACAAGTATAGACCTGCATAAATACATTCTACACATAACTCCAATCTGCCCTACATAACTTAAGAAAACATTTTAGCCAAAAGTCAGCAAGAAAATGAACTTTGTGTGTACATATTGACACGATCAGAACTTTATTACTATGTTAGTTGTAAAATAATACACACAGCTGATATAAATAGCCAACAAGTTTATATAGAATAAAATATTGAGGGCAACTTTAATTGAGATATAAAATTTATTTTAGTAATAATAAACTGATAAAGTTAATCTAATCTAATGTCTATAATCTAATGTATATATACTAATAAATAAACTTGAAGAGTTTAAAATACATATCTATATCGTACATAGGGTACCTATACCAAAAACACATTTTCTGTCTGTCTGTTTATTCCGGCTAATCTTAAGACTTAAAGACCACATAATAAAGAAAGAAAACGTTAATTCACCAATGGCAATGAGATACAAAAATGTAAAAAAAATATTTATGAAAAATCTCATAAAACAAAGAAAAAAAAAATTAAAATACACATATAGGCAGGGTAACTATATGTTAGCCACCAGCGCAGGGAAAATGATCCCTAGCTCTGCATTTGCTGAAGTACCAAGAGATATTCAGCATTGATTTTCAGCTGATGTCAATACACATTTTATAAATAAATACTCGGCAAACGCCACGACCGTATGTCCGGACACATGAGAGCGGTAAGTCAAAGCGCCAACCTCCAGGGAAATGTCTAACTTATACGTAACTCGATTGAAAATTCAGTTTTAGATTTATGTATATCCCAAGGACATAAACCGGCCGCTTTGGGAAATGACTCCACTGACGCTGCGGTATACCTAAAACGACATTTTGTCGAATACGGACATAAATTACTAATCAAATTTATAGAATGCAATTTTAGTAATGTTTATTTTGCCCGATATGCACAGTTAGTCCGGTCGTATTTCGTATCGATACCCGCAAAATCGAACCAACTTATCTAACTCTATAAAGAGCCTGAGTTTTCGGTGAAGGAAAACCTCGTGTGGAAATCATAGCTTGGCCGTGATATTTCATGAAATGCATTAAATTACTCTGCTCAAACAACCATACTTCTTTTAAAAAGATTTTTAAGAACAAAATTATTAGTTAAAAAAATTCAAACTGGGCAATATATGCTCGACTGACTGTATTTCCGTATACACGCATACGTGCTAAATTCCGAGCCGCCATAAAGATTGCATCGAACTTCTACTTTTTGATTTAGCTTGTTCACGACCTCGAAAAACGTCGTCGTTTAACATCAGATAAAACTGTAGTCATAATAAATGTGGGTTTGTCACAATGTTTCAATAAAGGTCCAATTCATTCTAAAATAAGACAGTTGAATTAAAACGTATTTACAAAAAAAATATTTTTATAACAGAAAGCGTTCACAGACAATTCTATCTTTATAGAATATTCTAAATATCTGAATCACTAGTTTTCCGTAAATCTATAAAATATCTAAAATACTAAGGTACAATTCAATATTCATCGTGTGACTAAATCTTTCAGTAGTAAACGAGACACGTCCATTATAGTAACAGAGAATCGTTAACCTTTAATAATTCTAGTCTCTAATCATTTCACCAACCTTACGTGCGGTCTGTTTCAATATGCGATCTCCATCTATTTTTACCTGCTGAAAACGGAAAATTTCCATCTATTTTTTTTTTCTCTAAAGTGTCAGGTCAGAGATCAGTCTCTCCGTTTCTCTCAGTTTATTCATCTTAACTTAAGATTCAATATTGGAACATTGAAAGTAAGTAGCGCCAGTTACAGAGACGTTAAGGAGCAGTCGTCTGTCCTGGGATGGACATGTTATGCGCAGGGAGGAAGAGGATGTTGTGAGAAAGTAATTGGATATGTACGTGGACGGTTATATGGGAAGGGAAGACAAAAAAAAAAGATGAAGGGATTGTATGAAAGATGGTATGTTTAGAAAGGGCGTGAATGCGGAGATGACTGCAAATAGAGAGGAATGGAAGAGGAAGACATGTTGCGCCGACCGCAAATGAAAATGGGATAAGGGTAGGGAGATGATGATAATGATGATTATGAGTGAAACAATGATCGTGATGTTATAATATCTCATACAAAACTAAATAGAATTCAAATAATATAACTGGCAAACTCATAACGAATACCTTCTTGTTAATATTCCTTTTGTTTTTATAATAAAACGTTAACAATATAAAGTAAGAAACTTGAAACCCGGTACACCTAAACAAACAGACAGAAACTTTACAATTTAATTAGTATTGAATGTAGAGAATTCAGCTCACCTAATCAAATGATACTTCGAGATTGTAGTAATTTGGTTTGACAATGTTACATATTTTCATAATAATTTATATAATAAATAATGTAATTCATAATAAATAATTTATATAATCAATAATTTAGCTTCTATAGAAAAAATTCTAAATATGAAAGAAACAATCATGTTTCTCAATATAGGAATCGACTACAGGGTAGGTACTCGAAAGAGAGTAAAATATTAGATACAGATACAATATTTGGATAGTTAGATTGCATTTTTTTGTCAAATATGTCTAGCAATTAATTGGACCAAATATTTGTTATTTATTTACAGAAGATGTGATGTTGCTTTAAACCCAATCAATATAAGGTTTATATAAAACATTTTATTATTTTTAATGAGCAAAAATACTTTTTTAGCATGTTTGGCAGAAGAACAAAATAAATCCAACGTCCGATATCGTACTCCTCGTCTGTCAGGAATATATTTTATAACTAGCTGTGCCCGCTACTTCACCCACTTGAAATTCAGACAATTTGAATTCTATGTTCTCCCCCGAATGCAATACATATCATTGCTAAATTTCATCGAAATTGGTTCGGTAGTTTTTGCGTGATTGGCGAACAAATTAATAAACAGACAGACAGACTTAAAGAAAATGTAAACTATCGAAATGTGTTCTGTCGTCGTTTCTGTATAGTATTTTTTTTAAATATCTTTCTTGTACAGATTTTGTCACGTTTATTATTATACAGTTATTGAAATATTTGGAGTGAACCCTCTCAACACGTACTTGTTTATGGTTATTATTGAAGATTTAGTAACTAAGGTTGCCAAACCTAATGGTTCTCAATTTAATACTACTGTAAAAAGCTATTCCCATATGTGTAATGAATTATTTTTCAATTTCAATTATTTTTATGTACGACATAGGCTCATTACTTTGACCACAATCTTACCTGATGTTAAGAGACGATGTGGTCCAGGATGGTTAAACAAACTAAACCTAGGTAATGGTTCTAAACTGATGGTGCCGGATCACACCTATTGGTATTTGGCGACTGGTTTTCAAACTTGAGGGTGGTGGTAGCTACCCAGGCGGGGATCATTAGAAAATGCTATGGATTCTTCACGATGTTTTCCTTCACCGAAAGCACAGGCCGATTTTTAGAGTTGGATAGGCGGGGATCGAACTCGCGTTGATTGAAACTGAAGCCAGGCGCACTGCCCACTATGCCATCATCGCTTTAACAAGTAACGGACTAAATAATCTTTTTAAAGGAACAAGTTAAGAAAAATTAGCCAGCACGCAACGTTTTCTAAATGTTAAATATAAAACATGATGTCGCTGCTATGAGAAACGAGGGCTCTATACTTTGTTAATTTTTTATTCCATGACAGTTTAAATGACGTAAACAATGTGCAGTTATAAAATTAAGCGGATTTTGTTAAAAATATACCAATGCTTATGTTAATATAAGGGTAAAAATCTTTGTAAACTATTATTCACAAGTGTGAGGCGACAGTTAAAATTGTCCACAATTCTGTTTACGTATTATTTTAAAGGTACTGAAGAGACAGCAATACATTTTTATAGCAATAATAGGAAAATATAACAATAAAATAATAGCAAATTAATGTAAGCCTTTCAGCATCTGGTAGTACATAGGCTGATCTAGGAATGCGACAAGGCAAAGTGAGTCACTGTGATAACTAAAACAGATTACAGAGACGGTCGCTCACAATGGGCCTAATAACAAATATCGAAGTTGCTAGAAGGACAATGGAGAGGGCTATGCTTGGAGTTTTACTGCGTGATCGAATCAGGAATGAGGAGATCCGCAGAAAAAACCAAAGTAACCGACATTTCTAGAAGAATTGCTAAACTAAAGTGGCAATGGGTTTGGTATATTGCTCGCGGACCGATGCCCGATGGAGCCAACGGGTTCTCGAATGGCTAAACGCACTGGAAGACGTAGCGTGAGTAAGCCCCCCAAAAGGTGGACCGATGACCTGGTGAAGGTTGTCGTGGAGATCTTTGAGGGAAACCTATGTCCAGCAGTTGACGTCTTTTCGTTTATGTGTGGATGGAATATATTACTCACTCTCTTCAAACACGATTATTCAAAAAATTACTAGAAAAGCTGGCAGCCCTAGTAAAATCTAAGAATATCATACGAACGGCAAAGTTTTTAAACTAACTAACAATAATTATGTTTATGATTCGTTTGTTTCTTGCAAGATTGTTAGCGTGGTTTGCCAGTTTATTTGATTTGTAACAATTTTATAACTTCTTATTATTAATTGATACCAATAATCTGTTGGATACATATTCAATAGTATCAGTACCGTGTGTATAGATTTCCAATGTTATATTATTATTTCCAATACGCAATAACCAAACTAAATTGTCCAAAATGCCATCAAAATTACATAAAATATACTTAAATAACTCAAGGTAATTAATTAAAAACAATAACATTCATCAGGACTGAGATCCCGCCAAAAAACCAAATTTTATTGTCTTTTTCAAAGATTCGCAATTTAGTGAGCTGTCAGCATTTTATTAAAGAAAAACTATTTCAAGTAATATTATAATTAAATTTTGTTTGTAAACTTTTTAAAGAAGTCACTACTCCAATAATCTAAACTTTTAATAAAAGGCTAACTATACGAAATCTGTACATTGAAGATATTTAAGAAAAAAAACCATCCGGGTCCTCAGAATCGACTACAGAATACATTTCAATCGTTTTTAAAAACATATTGTCTGTCTGTTTATTAAGTTCTACGCAAAAACTACTACTTAACCGAATTCGATAAAATTTGTAATGACGTATATTGCATCCAGGAGGAGAACATAGGATGTTATCTGAATTCTAAGCGAGTGAAGCCGCGGGCACAGCTAGTATTTAAAATAATTCTATAACTGGAATGGAATTCCAGGAAAATGGAATTCTTTTTTTCCTAACCATCAACATTTATTCTAGCTACAATCTTATCCATAAATTTTATCTTTTAAAGTCACACTTCTGATAAAAGCCTTCACTTTACGCGAGCTTTAAATTATTACACTTTGTTCTCACTGCAGGCGCGGTCGTACCCAGACTCATATTTTTGAATTCACGCATTTTTCAAGAATACTTGGGGTTCATACCTATTTTGTTATTCCATTGTTTAGACGCTTAAAGGAAGTTAGTAATTTTATAAGCTTTGGTAAATTGTCCATTTATAAGAGGTTTATCAGTTTGACGTGTATGATTTTGGGGGTTTGGAGAGAGGTGGGCCCTATGATGCCGACTCTCGCTTTTCAGACCATCACGGTCTTATTCATGGAGGCGCCACGTTGCTAAACCATTACATTTCAAAACTTTATATTTACAGTCATTGGACATGGTTACACAGTAAGGATATTCATGAAAAATACAAACATGAAAAGTACTGGCTCTCAAGTTAATGCTACCGGAACACTCCTATTGTTATTTGGCGACAGGTTTTTCAAACTTGAGGATGGTAGCTACCCAGGCGGGCATTATTAGAATATGCCCTACAACAATTTCTTTATTAGAGACAGACACCATCGATAGAATTTAAAGCCTGTAGATGGCCAAATAATTATATTTTTTTCTTAATAATACGTTGATAATAAATAAACTAATCAATGTACAGGTATGACACGAATGAAACAAAAATCTTGATAAAAGTTTCAAAATTAATTACTTTCATTTTTATGAAATATTTGAAACTAAATAAAAACGATAAAATTATCTAGTACCTGTTATAACAAATACTATATAGTTTTAAATCTCTTTGTTTCATACCCTACACTCTATTCTCTTTATTTATTAAATGGCATCTTTCAAAATTCTGTCTTTATTTACCTAGCATATTTAGCTTGGTACTTTTAAAAATGGAAATTGGTTTAAATTAACCGTTCTAAATTATTCACAAGTAAATCAGTGAATTAGGAGTGATTTTTTTACATTCCGCTAAGTGGTAATACCTACGAGTTTTGATTTAGCTAGCACACATTCAAGATATATCATTTGCATGGCAAGAATTTATTTCAATTTAATTTTCACTGGAGTGTTTTTTTTTTTTATTAAAAGTGAAAATTACGTGTAAAAAGTTAATGTTATTTTGAAAATATATTTATATACTTGAAAAAGTGATCGGAAACAATAAAAATAGATCTTTGTGCTTACTTTTCTTAAATTAATAAAAGGTTAACGAATGTGTTTAAATTCTAAGCACGAGCATAATTTTATAAACTAAGAAAACAAAAACAGAAACAGATGTGTCTTTTAGTTTATATTCTTCCCATAATTGTCAGTCCGTTCGTTTCTTGTATACCGTGCTGTGATTGCTGCATGGATTGTATAATACCTGAAGAGAAGATACAAAACAAGTCTTGAGAATAGTAACAAAACACATATTTTCGTGAGCATAATCTGAACATAAAATTCATAGAAGTTGATAACTAATTCATTTGAATAACAGTCAAAGCTGAACTTTTGAAAAATATTTTTGATGTAAATCAAGCTCCGTTGTGAATATACGAGGATCTCGAAATTAAAACCAAGCTCGAATATAGTTACGAATTAAATTTATCAACAAATAGAATTTTAAAAATTAAACAAATCAATAAAGAAAAAATCAACAGAGATTAGTGTGAACCTAAATGTAAAATAGATATGGTTAGTATTCTTTCGAATGTGCTGTGTCGTTCCTTTCTGTGTTATCTCATGTCCGTTCATACTAAGCCCGATGATCGCTTGTTTTCCACTAATGTGTCCTTGTTTAGTCGCTTGTTGTGCCGATGATGAGAATAAACCTGATACGTAATATTATGTTTATATTACTATAAATAAAGGTTTTGATTTAATTAATATTGATTGATTCATTTATATTAATAGGAGAGGATCAGCAATCAGCAAGCAATTTTAATAATAAACAATTTTTCATCAATTTTTAAAGAACATCGTTGTCAATCTAACAGGCTAATGTGATGATTACTACACTTATCATCCATAGTTATCGCTATATAAAACTGAATTGTACTTTCTACTTAAAACAGAATAATACATTTAACTCCTTGAGCACTAGCCTGGCGTTTACGCCAGCTTTCTATTGTTTTCCTATTGTCTCATTTTTATGAGAAATCGACATATTAATAAGCAATTATAGATAGCCTGTAGAATTATCAAAAAAAATCATAAATATGATAAAAAAAATATTTCGATGTGCAATAAATACGTAAGGCATTCAGTGTGTAATAGTTCCTTTCATTTTAATTACCATTTTAGGTACATTTTCACAAGAATTAAATTAATTATCTGATTTAATAACCTACGTTTAATGTCATGGCCAAGATGTAAAAACAAAATACACCTACTACATCTTTCTAGCCTAATGATAATTGCTATATTGACATGTTTTTATCATTGCAAAGGTTGATTTTTTTTCCTTTTACTCATACTTTATACTTATAGCTTGAATAAGGCATCTAGCCAATCACGTATAAAAAAAAATGTCGTACTATCATACTGTGGTTTTTTCAAGATGTTTTCTTTCACCGGAAGCTCAAGCTCATTATGAAGTAGAATAAATGGATCCGAATCTACGTCGATAGACTTAAGAAATACCTACCTGAAGATAGTCGATTCAATTCAATCAATTTAAGTGTACACTATTCAAAGTCATTAATAAAATTCGATGTATATTTTAATTTTATAATCGATACTTTTAATTCGTAGTATAAAACGGTAAAGTTGCAAACTTTACACGTTTCATCACTTAAGTGCAAATTTAAACACGAGTCAAACTTAGATCGTAAATGCGAGCTTCCAAGTCGATAACGTGTGATAGTCGAAACTTTCTTGAGCAAGTTATAACTTTACTACTTTATGGTTGGGTGTAGACAAAATTGTATTCAAGTGTCCAGTCGCGAAACACCGAGCTTAATTTATCGCAATAATAGTAAGCTCCCAAGAAAGATATAAAACTTTTTTATCGCTCTCAAAGTTATCATATTTTTAAATCAGTGGAAAAATATCGAAATTTTCTATGTACAAACTTTTGGAAGATATGTTATCTCTAAGCATATTTTTCATTTAGTAGGTATATTTAAAAAAATATTTAAAAATACCGCAAGACTTTACTTATAAATTCTGTGGGTATAAATATAATATAATACATATGATATTCTTTCGAAAACTTTGAAGAGAACCATGTCAATCCTTTTATCACAAACGTATTTTACGGAAAACTTAAAAGTTTACTAAAGTAAACTGATAAAAACTTTTAGATACCGACTTTCCAACAAAACATTCAGGGAATGTATAGAGTATTAGTTTTAACAAAAGAAAAGGACATTATCGTAAGTTTTTGTTTTTCTTCTTCTTCTTTTTAGATAATGGCAATTTTTGTACAAACAATTTGTGCCAGTGTCATGTAGGTAGGATGTATTTTCAATCTCGTATCAGTGTTACCAAGCTCCAGCAAAACTGTGGCTTATCCTTCTAGAACTTTCCATGGAGCTTTGTCAGCACCTCAGAATAAATGCTACGCATTATTTTCCACAATAAACTTAATTTTTACACAGTAACCAAACTATACCACACAAAACGCTACCACATACATGATATAGAGTTAAATATACAAATTTAATGAATTAATGAAAACAAACACTACATGACAGACTGAGATCCCGCCAAAACTCCAAGTTTTTGTTTGGTTCAAGAAGACATTACAGAATCATTCTTTTTTTACTTTCAAGTACTTAACTTGATTGCTTCATAGTATTATAACATTTGCTTCTTTCTTCTACCGGAAATAATTATAGAAGTTATAAATCTAATAAAATGTTTAAGTATGAACTCTATGGACTATTACTGGGTATGACGATATTATCTGTAGTCCATACCGCGAAAAATTTTTAAAGCTCGTAAACTCGTGATTTGTCGTCGTAAAATAATATCGTAAACCCACGGCGGAATAGCTTAATAAAGTTTTAAATTTTCATTGCAAATTACAAACGCATTCCATTTTGTAGCTTTAGATGCAGCAGCGCTCGGTTTTACGACTCGATTTGTTTTCTATGTCTCGCTGTAACAAAACTTGAGCACTTTTGATTGTGTTGTTGTTGTAAATTTAATGTTTCCACTTTGTAATTTTTAAGAAATATTTTTGAGATAAAACAGTCTAAAATCAATATCTTTGTCGATTAGATATATTACATAAACACATAACTATCACGTTACCTATAGCAGCAGAGTTTTAGCTTAAAATATTTCAGTTGCACTTTTGACAAACTCAAGGTGGTCTTTCCTAATTTTTTTAAATTATTGACTCAATAAATTTTAAGTGAAATCTTTAAGAACGTAATGGTCTTGGTAAAATGTTAAAACATGAGTGATAAAGCTCTAAAATTGTAAAGCGTCGCAAAAAAAGGAATTTATGACGTAATTTTGTATAGGTTTACAATAAAACGTTTGTGATTTGTAATGACATAACAAACGAATGAAATATTTAACATAAAATATCACAAAATTTTTCAATTTCACTAGCTCGGTGGTAGGGCATTTTCTAAATTGCCTCCTTCTGTGAACAGGTGATGTTGCAGAAGGAGGCGGCCGAGAGGGCCCGTGAAGAGGATCCTAGGGCGGATCCTCGGAGGCGCAGAAGGCCCAGGGGGCGGTGGGCACGCTACGTGCAGAGCTTCCTCCGCATGTAGACGTGCCCGTGGGGGGGGGGGGGGGGTTGTGTGGAGTTGTTGGTGGCGTGTGCCGTAGTGGGGGGTTTTTTGTGTTGGTGGCGCGTGCCGTATTTCTTCTTTGTTCTTTTCTTGTACCTTTGACTTCCTTCGATCTCTTCAGGTATCCCTCCACTTCCTATGTCTTGTCGACTAAGACAAGACGAGTGAAGGGTGAGGGACCTACTTCCCTTAAAGCAGTGGCGGGTTTCTTCCCCTTTTTTCCTTTGCCCGCCACTGCTCTCTACAACTCTTGCCCTTTCTTTCTAGGGGGGGCGGAAATATGTTCCGCCCCCTGGACTTCTGACCTTAGGTCATGCCTCTCTTAAAGAGGCGGGCTAAGAGGTGGAGGGGAACTATTCTCCTCCATCCCCACCGGGCCATTGCACTGACGGGCCGGGTGGGTTCGCTGCAGGGGGCGACGCGGTGCTTGCGAAAGCCATCCCGTGTCGCCCCCCCATTCCAAATGCAGCGGACGGCCCCGGGGGGTATTAGTGGGTATTTCCGGGCGACTCTCGCCCGGGTGAGTCCCACACTGGCACGGAGCTCGTCACTCCGTGCCCCCTTATCTATTGTATTTGGGGGACTCTGATTCCACAAATACAATAGATAAGGGTAGTGCGTAAATGCATTTCACCCCGTAAAAAAAAGAAAAAAAAAGGGCATTTTCTAAAGATGATAATGATTTTATAATTTGAGTAGATTTTTAATTTGGATTGGTGTGGTAGCTCATTTTAGCAATTGACAACAGCGCTTATTAATAATATATATTATCATCTGTCCTCTCATTCTTAGCCTGTGCCAGTCAGTGTCACAGGTAATTGATGTTTTCTTGCGTGGAAAAGTAAATATATACTTGTATTGTCAAAGAAAATAACTGAGGAATTTGCGAGAAAGTGTAAATTTCATTGTTTATGTCTAAATATGTGCTTATGAAAGATTATAGTAACCAATAAATTAAAGCAAGACATTTTGCTATAAAGAACCTTTAAAATTTTACGAGTATTTAAAAAAGGGGGGTATGGGCTGCATTGAGCGCTAATTTTAAGGGGAGGCTTGGGCATGACCAATGCTTCCGTATTTGCTGTATTATCGAGTATTGGTAATGGGATAATTGTTTTAAATTATTTGTAATACTGAATATGTTAATTATTTATATTAGGAAGATGCTATTTTAATACAAGAAGAAAGAAAAAATTACAATATTAACAGACACTTCTGTAAAAATTTAATCAAAATATCTGGAAAATAAAGACAAAAGGAAACTAAAAACAAAGTAGATAAAACGAAGCAAAAAAAATCTAATCTTATATAGAAAATATAAGAATTCCTATGTTGATGAAATATTAACGTTGACGTGGAAGACAAAGTGCAAACTAATCGGTGACAATAAAATAGAAAATATTCATTTTTCTGAAGAAACAGTCCTTAAATCTTTGAAACAAGAATCTTTCACCGAAGATTTCATAATTATCTTAATGTATATTTATTAAATCAATGTTTAAACCTCTCAGAGAGATGCCCAAGCCTCCAATGTGTAAGGAGGTTTGGGTACTTTTGACTGGGTTCCGAAAATCTTTTAAAACTTTGAGACTGATTACAATAACAAAATCGATTGCAATAATTTACACTTGTATTATAAGTAAAAAATATTACCCCCTATTTAAAAACGTGGGCAATGCTCTCTTAATTCCCTGGGTATTTCGTAGCTAAAGTACCAAATCCTTATCTTAGCATGCTGTTATTTTGAAATACAATATTTACGTAACATTGAAAAATAATAAATCCATTTTTGTAATTTTAATTATTTGTACCAGAGATAAATAATAAAAAAAAAATGAACCATTTCGGAACGAAACATAAATGAACTGCTATGACGCATGACATTTTGATACTGTCAATTGTCAACATCTAAGTTGTCAAAATCGAATCAGAGATATTATTAGGTAGCGTTGATCAGTTGCTTGCAAAAATTACAATTTCTCTGCAAAATGCCTGCCGGACCTTCAGCTGCAGAACCCCTACGGGAAAAAGCTTTTCAGGACTATAGGAAGAAGCTGATGGAACACAAAGAAGTAGAGTCTAGACTCAAAGAAGGTTAGTTTTACACCAATACAATTTTTGTCGAATCATCACATTATTTATTTTTCTTTGATACTCAAAAGTTAATAGTTTTCAGCATCTCTACCGATATATACAAATGAAAAAACTTGATCATGCATTTTAAATGGTTTTTAAAATTCTAAGTATTGAATGGTTAGCTTTTAAATGAAATTGTTTTGTTGTTCAGTATTTCTAAATGAAAGAAACACATTAAAAAAGTTCAACCAACTTGCATCTGTTTTAGAGTTGATAATTAATTTCAGGACAGTTATACCCAGTCCACCTTTTGCCAGTTGGTTGTTAGTGTATAAAAAAAGTTCTTTATGGAGAAAAATATTGTGTCACTTTTACTATATAATTTAATGTGTGTGTGTAAATTTTAATAGCACTGATTAAAAGTCTTGCCTGTGCATTAAGTTAATGAATTCAATGGAGGCCAGAATTTTATTCTAATTTATTTTCTTGCAGGAAGAGAACAGTTAAAAGATTTGACTAAACAATATGACAAGAGTGAGAATGATCTGAAGGCTTTGCAAAGCGTTGGTCAGATAGTTGGTGAAGTATTAAAGCAACTTACTGAGGAAAAATGTAAGTAATTTATTGATCGATTTAAGAATTCAATGGGCTGCTGTGAATGCTGATGCTTTGTAATAAGTATTATGAAATAATAAAACAACAACTACTCTTATTCACATAATATTAAATTCCGATATTGTGCAATTGTAAAGGGGAAGAGGAAGACCAAAGAAAAGTTGGATGGACTGTGTGAAAGATGATATGCTTCTATCAAAAATCTAAGATGATATATTCAGGTTAAATTTTAACTACCAAGCCGAGGTTCATACCACTTTATTTTCCATGTGCTAGTTACCTCTTTCAGCAGAGTCCCTTAAGCACTCTCCCCAAAGTTCCGTAATGCTTTTTAGGACACAGAGTTAGGCAATATCAAAGGTGTATGTTTCTTAACTGAATCTCTAAACAAGGTAAAGTCTACTATAGTCATCAAACAAATCCTTATATAGTCTTATATTTATAACATATAATGATTATGATTGTTGCCAGGCCCTCATATCACCTAATTCTTTATGTATCAATGTTATATTTGAGAAAAATTTAATTACAGTTATAGTAAAAGCCACCAATGGTCCCCGCTATGTGGTTGGTTGCCGACGTCAATTGGACAAGAATAAGCTGAAAGGAGGTACCAGAGTGGCTCTCGATATGACCACACTTACAATCATGCGACATTTACCCAGAGAGGTTAGTGAAATATCATTATTTGATAATGAGAATACTTAGTGTTTGACAGGTTTAGTTTTTGCATTTTAATATATTTGCAAGTTTATTTTATGTGATGGTTGTTGACTTTAATCCTTTTAGCTCCTGAAATTTGAGCCTTAAAATTTTTGTTCAGGATTGAGATGGGATTTTAGATGAGATTCATTAAAAATAATAAAGTTTTTTTTGTCTGGAATGGCTACAAAGTTTTATATATGATTTGTGCTATATAATATCACTCAATTCGGTATGCCTTTTGGCATAGGCCTCTTCTGGCTCTCTACATTGGGATCTGTCATCTGCAACTCTGGTCCACTTTGGAGCCATGGTTAAAAGGATGTTGTCTCTCCATGTTACTCTTGGACGTCCTTGCTTTCTTGTATCCTCCCTTGAGTACCATAGAGTTGCTTGCTCCATTTGTTTAATTTGCAAGTGACAAGAAATAAAATAATCACCTTGTCAGAAGCACCGATATAATGTATATTATACGTTATTATGATATCGTTTCAATCAGGTTGATCCTCTTGTGTACAATATGAGTCATGAAGATCCAGGAGATGTGACCTATGCAGCCATCGGTGGTCTTCAAGAGCAGATCAGGCAGTTGAGAGAGGTGAGATGTTATTTAAAATTTGCTTAAATTCCTCATTTTATACCATATTTAATTTTACTTTTTATAAATTTCTTATTAAACAAGTGTTAAGTCTCCTGGTATATAAGGCAGTACTCATACTACGCCATTTTAGATTATCTTAACACACTTTTTTTTTTCTACGTCATATCATTTAATCAAGTGATTAGTTTTTGTAAAGTATGTTTGTTCATAAATGAAACTGCATACATAGAGTATGCATATGTACATAAATATACTTTATTCTTACTAGAAAGTTTTCTTTCTTAGTATAATTATTATATTACCTATTACCGTCTCATTTAAATGCCACTGTATTAAGTGCATTGTAACTGGCGGTCTGAAGTATGCTACAAATGGCTGCACAGTACACTATTTATGTCATCTAAAACAGTATTTACATATGCACTTTGCTTTCTCACTCACTCCTTTACGTTTCACATATGTTCACATCACATTCGCTCATTGTCTTACAATGGTTTTTTGTATGATAATGTCGTTCATGAGTGTACCTTCTCGGCTTCAGAGCGGGACAGTTATAATGCGCGTAATATACAATTTTTTGAATTAACCCAAATACAGGCAAATATAAAAAAGGCTTTCTTTTTTATTTGATGGGAGGAGCTTTAGGAGTCGTTCATTAATTACGTGAGGCATTTTTGAAAATGTTTCGACCACCCCCCCCCTTGGTAAAATTTCGTAAGATTTTCCTCAACTTCCTCCCCCCGCCCCTAATCTCACTCAAGATTCTTCAAAATGTATGGTTTGGCTGTAAACGTGTTGGATTATTGAGAAAAAAAACACAAACACAGCTTGTTCTATTTATTTTTCACACAATTTTACACCGTTTTCTGCTACATAAACATTTCGTGAAATTTTGCGTGCGGGGTGAGATTTGGAAAGATTTAGCTTAATTTAACCCCCCATTCTGATAAAAATTGAACTCTCTTAGTTGTGAATTAATATTCAATTAATATTGTGGTCAATGGATGCGGGTTCAAATGCACCTTTTCAACCCTGAAATCAGCCTGAGCTTTCGTTGAAGGAAAACATCGTGAGCAAACATAACCATAACATGGGGGTAGCTACCACCCTCAAGTTTGAAAACCTGTCGCCAAATACCAATAGGTGTTCCGGCAGCATCATTTGAGAACCAGTATCTAGGCTTAGTGTGTTTACCATCCTGGACCACAACGTCACTTAACATCAGGTGAGACTGTGGTCAAAGCATTGAACCTATACCGTGTAAAAAAAGGCTTTCTTGTCTTTGTTTTTTTTTTATTTTGTTTAGTGTAACTATCGATGAGCTTTAGTGTATAAACAAAAACGTTGTAATCAGTTTTTTTATTTTTTTTATTTTAATACACTGGTATTTCGAACAATAGGTGAACACTGGTATTTATGTAATTAGGTGATAGAGCTTCCACTGATGAACCCGGAACTGTTTGTTCGTGTCGGTATAACTCCTCCAAAAGGCTGCTTACTATACGGTCCTCCGGGGACTGGTAAAACATTGCTAGCTCGAGCCGTGGCCTCTCAACTCGATGCTAACTTTTTAAAGGTGAGTGATATGCAGTCTCAATATTAATAAATAAAATTGAATGTATCTGTTTGTAATATTAAAATAACAAGAAACGCCATTTCAAAAAATGTTGCTCTCTATTGGTACCAAAAAATTTTAGGATAATTTAGGGTTCCGTGTAAAAATATTAAAACTCGTGAAATTGTGAACGAAATACGATTCAATGTACCAGCACTATTAAAACAGTATTTTCAATGATTATTTAAAAAGCTATATTATGTAGTGAAGAGTAGAAACGCGAGCGGAGCCGCGGACACACATCTACTTTAATATAAAACTGTGTTTTTTTTATTATTTAAACTCTATGTACAGTTCTATTAAGTAATTAGTCGTTATTTTGTCATAGATAATATTGATTCGTTACACTTAGTAATTTATAAATCCTTTGTAATTTTTCACTCCATTGATATTTCTAAAATGTTCAATGTTTTAGTGAGTTTGGTATCTTTATGTTAATTTTATTTACTATCACCATTATTACTTTTTCTATATATTAACTGAAATAATAATATGATAGTAGACAAAACTATAAAAAAAGAACCAACCACAACCAAAAGATACAGAGACGATTGCTTTATAATAATATATAAATTCAAAATGTCTAAGCGGTCTAAAACTAAGCGGTGCTTATATATTTCATCACCAGGTTGTGTCATCGGCAATAGTTGATAAATATATCGGTGAATCGGCTCGTTTGATCCGTGAGATGTTTAACTACGCCCGGGATCATCAGCCCTGCATCATTTTCATGGACGAAATCGATGCTATCGGTAAGTATGTTGTTTAAATTATATTTTATTTTCAGGGTGACCAAAAAAAAAAAAACATTTTTAGTGCCATTTGAAAGAAAAGACAAAGGTACTTCTTAACCATGCAGCCATGTCTGGCGTTAGGAACTCTTCATTAATGCGGTAACAAATGTGGCGGCATTCTGTTACATCTATTTTAATGGAGTTGATGTGAGTTCTCAGTATTCATGATCCGTATTATTATTTTCAATTTATTTCTTTTGAAGCACATGGTTTCATAGTCTATACTAGTAAATAGAACTTAAGTGACTGTCTCTAATGTCTAAATTATTATTTTTTACTAAATAGATATGTATACGGATTTTGCATTTTTTCGGTAAACAGCTAAAGTTACCCCGGGTAACATAGAGTACTTTTAGTTTTCGAAAATAATTAGGATTCCGCGTAAAAAAATAATAACCCATATTTTTTTTAATAAAATCCAATTCAATGCACAATGTTACGGGCAAGTGCTTGAATTTATTAGAAATATTTTTACTTTATCTTATTAAAAAAAATATTAGGGTGCCGTGTAAAAAAAATTAAAACGCAGTGAACAACATATGAAACGCGGGAGCAACCGCCGGCTCATAGCTAGTTTATTTATAATTATTTATATAATTAACTGTATTACGCAAAACGCAACCAAAAGTACTTATTATAAATTCAAATACTATAAGTTAACAAATGAAATGTTTATGGTTTATTGCGGCCATGAATATAAGTTCTCTAGGTCCAACTTTGTATTAATTTACTAATCTTCAAAGTGGCTGTCATTATTTTCATTACACTTCATTTGTCCCCAATAACCAACACTATATCACGTGAAACTTCATGAAAATTAGATAATATAGAGCCATATACTGGAAAGTGGAAGAATTAAAAGCACTGACTAATTACACGACAAACCTAAATACCCACTAAGAACTCAGGTGTTTATTTTATTATAAGGTGGATTATTTTGTGAACGATGGTGATGTCTGGAAGTGACAACTTTATCTGTATATCGACTAATAACTTTGTAACTATTAGTTGTAAAGTTCCAAAAAAAACATGCTGTAAAAAAAATGTAAAAAATAAAGTAAAAAAATAAATAGTTTATAAGTTGCCATCACTTAGAATTAATGTTGCTGCATTAAAACTATCGATTGATGGTATTTCATTCTGTAATTTGTTTATTTGATAATCTTTAGTACTAAAATAATAGTGTATTTGTATTTTTAAAGGTAATTAAAAAAATGTAGCTTTTAAAAAGTGCTATCAAGTGGTATTATCATTATATATGAGTAAAATATCTTTTATACCCCTCAAGTAAACTTTAGCACAATATCATGTTATTATAAAATAGTTGTTTGTCACTTTAATATAAGTTCATTAACTTTTTTTTTATAAGTTCACCTAAGTTTTTATAATAAGTTATTTGAAGTACACGTTTGTTATGAATTCTTAATATAAGTTAAATTTGTTGTTTTGTAGCACTGCTCAAAATATATAAATAAATTGGTACCAAATAAATAAATAAACAAAATTTATTAAATTAAACACACTATGAAGTGATGTACATTAAAGGAATAAATAAATTAAAAAAAAAACACATCCTTCAGGTGGTAGGAGGTTCTCTGAAGGTACTAGTGCCGATAGAGAAATCCAGCGCACCCTCATGGAACTGCTCAATCAGATGGACGGGTTCGATTCCTTGGGTCAGGTCAAGATAATAATGGCGACCAACAGACCGGACACCCTCGACCCGGCTCTGCTCAGACCCGGACGGTTGGACAGGAAGATCGAGATCCCACTACCCAACGAACAAGCTAGGTCAGGCGATAAATTGAACATTTCCATAGTGTTTTTTTTTTACATGGAAAAGGCTCAGTGCTTTAACCACAATCTCACCTAATTTTAAGTGACGATCTGGTCCAGGTTGGTAAACACACTAAACCTAGGTACTGGTTCTCAAGTGATGCTGCCGGAACACATCTGTTGGTATTTGGCGACAGGTTTTCGAACTTGAGGGTGGTAGCTACCCCCATGTTATGGTTTGCTCATGATGTTTCCTTTACCGAAGGCTCAGGCCGTTTTCAGAGTCGGATAGGTGGGGATGGAACCCGCGTCAATAGACGCGGAATCCAGCCTCACTACCCGCTGCGCCATCACCGCAAATTAGGATAAATGAGTTCGTTTTTTAAGATTTTGAAGTAAAACTTCTTTTCACGCGATGTGCGTCAGAATGAGCTCCATTTTCTTGAATATTAAAGGAACAGAGAAAAATAGCGCGCTATAGTTTTTGACTGTAGAATTTCTTTCTTTGTGGAGGATTACATTCTTCCATGAAAAAGTGTCCGTATGTCTATTTTAAAAGGAAGGTATAGGCTATTAATGTTGATCAGTTTCGCATTATCTGATATATATATCTGTCCTTTACTAATTTAATGTGTCTCGCAGGTTAAAACTAATTTTACCGAAAAGGTTTCACTTGTGACAAGTGTACTCTATATCTATGTATCTTTTATGGCATGTGGTAATTGAAATATCTAGGTTGGAAATTCTGAAGATCCACGCTACCCCCATAGCCAAGCACGGCGAGATGGACTACGAGGCCGTGGTCAAACTCTCAGACACATTCAACGGAGCTGACCTGAGGAATGTCTGCACCGAAGCTGGACTATTTGCCATACGAGCCGAACGGGAATACATTATACAGGTAATTATCCCATCTAACTATCCGTGGTTGTGTTTTTTTTTTATCTACACAATTAACGTCCCCCCATCCTCTAAGAATCCGGTAGCATTATATGACGCTAAATTCTTCAGTTTGGGCACATTCCCACAGTAAATAATTTGTAAATCGTCTGTACTTTAACAAAAATCACGCAAAGGTGATGTTTTTTTTTCTTTATCATAAAGAAATACTCATTTAGAGGTATGTGTATCTACTGGATACTTTAGGTACCTGGAAAAAAAAAAACCTTAAACATACCTGTAATGTACTAAAATGGTGATTTCTATCAATAGTTTTGAAATGAAGAATTTATCAACTGTTTTAAACTTCATGAATTTTATCAGTTAGTTTTTAATGAAGAATTTTATTAGTAGTTTTGAAATGAAGAATTTATCAACTGTTTTAAACTTCATGAATTTTATCAGTTAGTTTTTAATGAATTTTATCAATCGTTTAAAAACGAAGAATTTTATCAATTGTTATAAACTTCATGAATTTTAGTAGTAGTTTTTGAAACGAAGAAATTTATCAATTGATATAAACTTCTTGATTATTATCAGTTGTTTTGAAATGAAGAATTTTATCAATTGTTATAAACTTCATGAATTTTATCAGTTAGTTTTTTAATGAAGAATTTTATCAATACTTACAAACTTGATGAATTTTATCAATATTTTTAAAATGAGGAATTTTGCCAGTAATCTAAATAATTTTTTTTACAGTAGGTAATTTAATGATATTATCAATAGTATTAATTAATTCTATCATTAATTATAAATGATTGTTAATTTCTAGGAGGACCTTATGAAGGCGGTACGCAAAGTGGCGGACAACAAGAAACTGGAGACTAAACTCGATTATAAGCCAGTTTAAAGTGAAATTTGTAAAATAAACCTTTTATTATATGTTTATAATATGTAACAATAATGGAAGTGTATAATATTTTTTACACTTTGTTTAATAAAAAATACCTATAGAATAATATTGTCGCGTCTCTTTCTTATACAATGTTAATTTGTCTTCTGAATAAATAATTTAAAATATAGATTTTCCATTTTATTATTTGCCTAAAGGTCTACGCGTCACTTGAGAAACAGTACTAGACTCAGTGTGTTATCATTTTAGGTCACATAGCCACTTAACATCAAGGGAGGCGTTATTATAAAACGCTTAACTATTAAAAAGGATGGAATTAATTTTTATCTAGGTTTTATTAGAAAACTATGGTGTAACTGGGTATTAGCAGATATATTAACTAAAGGGCCCTAAGCGCTAACGTAATAGCAAAACTTGGGACATTTTAAACTTTCTCTTGTCAGCAGAGCTTTAATTATCCCCTCCTCATGATAAGCTTTGGTATAATTAAAAAAAATATCTTGGCCATAGTTTATGTCATCAAATATAAGCAAAATATAATTATTTCATATTTCTACCAGTGTCACACTGGTGTAAGGTTTTTCAATCTCTTATTAATTCTATAGCAAAATGGCCATCTAGCTGGAACTTTTCAGAGTTTTTATGGCACCTCAGAAAATCACGTTCTCCATGTAATTCACGCAAAAATTCCACCAAAATTCCACAACATCGAGACAAATACTGAAACTTAATGAAAAAAAAATTACTACACGACGAACCCGAGAACTCCTCTAATGGCTTTTAGACACTGATGATCGATTTTGTATATGAGAATATTGAAGAGAGGGGAAAAATGGATGTTTGTTTACTATATAACAACAATTGATTGATTCAACCGAAAGAGTCCACTACTGGACATAAGTCTCCACCAATAAGGGGGGGAATTGCCATAATCGCCACACTTTGCAGGAGGCTTGACGATCGCATGTGTTTGTGGTACTCACCGAGGATGGTGCTACCCATCCCCTGATTAGCCTTAGTAGCCTTTTACGACACTCACGGAAGCGATATGGAGTGGGGGGCTGATCTTTAATACTTATAAGTCTTATAATTACTATCTATTAAAGTATGGTTGTCGTACGTATACTACGTCTATAGATATAGATAGAGATAACGGAAGGGGGGGGGGGCACATATTTCTATGCTTTCAAAACTTTATACCCTTCCATTCGCCCGCATCCTGGAGTTTCATTTTGAAATAATATAAAGGATAAGTCGGTATAATTAAACGCAAGGAAACATTACAAAATTTTATTTACAATAAATATTTAAAATAGCTATAATAAATAGAGTATACAACTATTTATGTGTATTAAGCATTTACAGATATTTTTCCCGAATCGTTATTAAGAAGACTCTCTATAACTAATCGATACATTCATTAAGTACAATGTTATAAGGCACAATAATTCGCTGTCAGTATTTTACAGTACAACGAATTTTTTATGAATAAAGAGCAATTTGTGTGATGTTTTATCGCTACAAAATGATTGTCTACCTTCATTATATAAACTAAAAACATTTATATACAGAAGAAAATGCCGAAATGAATCACTTGTGACTTGAACAACCAAGCTACTTTTGTTTTACACGGTATAGGCTCAGAGCTTTGATCACAATCTCACCTGATATAAATCGACGATGTGGTCCAGGATGGTAAACACACTAAGCCTAGAGTTACTGGTTCTCAAGCGATGTTGCCGGGACACATCTATTGGTATTTGGCGACAGGTTTTCTAACTTGAGAGTGGTAGCTACCCCCAGGCGCAGGCGCTACCCCCACGCCATGGTTTCTTTACGATGTTTTCTTTTCACCGAAAGCTCAGGCTGATATTAAATTTGTACAGGTGGGTTTGAACCCGCGTCCATTTACCAAAGCCATTTGCGCCATCATCGCCTTAAACTTGATAGATCTTTTAGGACATAACTGTAAAGATCTATCGATAGTATATCGATAATACTTCGGTATATGAAATTTTATTCGATTCGATTGTTACAAGTTTAAGGGTCGTTCAAGTTTTACGTATCAGCACAATTTTTAAACCCCCTCCGGCTTTAGCCAGCAAAGCTCTTACCGCCTCCCCTCAGTAAGAATTAGCATAATTATGAAAGAAAAAAAAACCAAACAAACATAAGTAAACATATTAGCTTACGTAATACTTAGAAGGCCCCTAATGCTTACTGTATACGAAACTTTATTCGATTCGAAATATTTAAAAAAAGTCTATTCATTCTCGTAGAGAGGGGCTTCCCCGAATAAGTAGTTTTAAATTATTTAATAAAATCCGGTAAAGTCCCGTTCCTCCGCGCTTTAGCTACGTTCTCGTAGTAACACGAGAAATCGACGTAGCCCTTTATCTTCCTGTCCCTCTCGTACTGTCTGCTCGGATATATATCCGACGTCGATTCGATGGAGCGGTTCGTATCCGCAATAGAATCGTTCGTTCCCTCGTTGGTACCGGACGAGTACAGAACCTCGGAATCGATCTCGTTCAACAAAGTATTCGATTTCGACTGAACGATCGGATTGAAACGGACCGAAGTGTTTTTCGTTACGTTATTATTATTAACCTGTGTATCGTTTATCGGCGCTAAGAAATTGAAATTCCTTATCAATAACGACATATGAATGTTCGATTTCGGCGTCAGGTTATTTTTAACGCAATACGAAACGAACTCGTCCTCGATGTCTTCCAACACCGTTTGGCTAACTTTACGGAAGTCCGTCTGTCTCCTGAAGCATTCGACTACTATTTGGGACAACTGTTTGTTTGTCTGTTCGCTGCTGCCTTTCGATTCCTGTATACGCTTGTATACGCCGGCACTGACTAATATTAAGAATCTGGAATATTACGTGTATTTATATCAATTGCTTGTTAATTTAATATTATTTGAAGTATGATCGGATTCGGAATCGATGTCAATCGGTTCGAAACTATCCTATTATATACTATCTCTAAGCTTTAAGCAAAGGAGAAAATCATAATGAAACCATAGCATATTGGAAGCGTCTAGTTTAAAAATCTATCGCCAGGCTTAGTGTGTTTACTATCCTAAACCACACAGAGTCACTTAAAATCGTATAAAATTGTGGTCAAACGCTGGGCCTAGAAAAAAACTACACTAACTTATTTATGGATAACTAAATACAAAAAAGAGATAAATTTACAAACACTATATCAAATTTATATTTGCATAAAATTGTGAATCTATTCATTTTTCTTATATATTATATATTTTACAAAGCTCTTATAATGGCGACTATTATCGATAGAATGTGTCTTACAACAGCCACTGTTGTTTTCAAATGACACAGTGTTTTCCATCAGGTGCTATAAGGACGTCAAAAATCGAACCTACTCTATCATGTTCAGCTGTCAATTTTCAATCAAATTATTTATAACAGTTATCATTCCTAGATCGCATAACCTGCGCAGATGAGTTTGAGCTTTAGGTAAGGCAAAATATTGCTATTAACCAAAGCATGGTGATAAAACTACACTTCTGAAGTTTGAAAATCTGTCGTCAACCACCAATATGTGAGTTACTTAGTGTCCGTACCAGTCTGAATCAATACGTCACTCGATAACGTGTGAAATTTTGGTGAAAGCGCTGAGCCTATGAAGTATAAAAAAAAACTAAACAAAACCTTAATAAATATTCTGAACTACAAAATCTGACTGATCGAGATAAAATTCAAACAGTATATTTGATGCGCTCCGTTAAGTAGATAATTAAATTATATTACTATCCGATAGATGGCGGTGTAGTTGTTATCAACAAATTTAGTGTAAAGAATGGAAACCAAAGCTATCTGAACCCGATAGGTGGTATGGCAACCACATCCACACGGTGACGAGGGTCTATCTTCCCCGAGAGTGGACTCTTAAATTGATTGGAAGTAGATCCTATGAAATTAGACCGGAAAATATAAAACTATACCCGGGATGAAAACTCACTTAATTTCCACATCTAGCCTATCCAGGATTTTCCCAGACTCCTATAAATTTGTACACCAATACACAAAGTAACAGATATAGTTCGCTCCGTAACTGCCGTGCCGCTGTTCAAGCAGGAGATCAAATTTTCGTCGGTTTTAAAACGTCACAACAAAAATATTCCATACCTCCCCCCCCCCCCAACTAATTTAAGAACCAAACAATAGGTACTGAGTGTTGTTATTTGAAAAGAATAAAGTTACTGGAGAACACGACGCCATCTATCGGAGAGGGTGAAACAACAACTGACCTGCAACTATCATCGAGTATAATCGGCCCGTGTATCTCGGGAGACGCGATGACCGGTTCAGAACTAGCCGCGCTTATGTTCGGAAACGCTTTATAGAGACCCTTGACTAGATAATTACCTAGGCACCTAGTACCTGTCTGATTGCCTAGGTATTGCGCTGTCGGACAAACAAATTAACCTTGTAGAGACAGAGGAGACGAGAATTACTGAAGAATATCTTTAAAATACAGAGCGTTAGTATCCGAGTAGACAGTGACAAGTTAAGGTCTGCCCACATAACCGGAGCATACCATGACCGTGCTATGAACGAATCACGCACGTAAATAAACACGACCCGCGCTACCATTCCCACTGCAGCGGATCGACCGCGTTCTATGCCCGTATTATACCGGCATGTAACGCGTACTTATTATGCCCGCTCGGAATGTATTCAATGAATATGTTATTTGTTTCGAAATTTTCTTCGAAACCATTTCTTTTTTCACAGAATCCATATATATCGCGTGTTGAAGATTTTAAACCAATTCATATTTACTAACAAACTCTATTAGTTTTTATTCATCTATAATTATTAATTCAACAGAATGTCAAAATTTTCATAACAATTATTATTTATATTATCTTCCGTCAGGTAGAAATACATAATATACGCAGATACGTCGCGGTGGGCGACCTGCGCACACCTGACCGGCAACGTCGCGTGTCATGCATGCGCCGTACCGTCACATACAAAATACTCTCGTCAGGAATTCGATGCGGATACGGTGATGGCACGCTACGGCCCTGTTCGGTGACAGAACGGTCTAGCGGGCATGGAGTCATGGTAACTCATACAAACTATATTTTTTTGCATGTGCCGATACAGTTACGATCATGGTATGATACGTTCTAGTGGGCACTCTTTTAAGCCGCACGTGTAGCAAGTGTACATCTAAAGCTAATTAGAGGTCCTACAATTCTTCTGTTCTCGATACTGGCATGTTTATCAGTACTGTTATAATTTTACAATAAATACTTTCAAGCAAATATAAATCATATTCCCAAGTTGGGTGTCAAACTTGAAATGAAAGTGTAAACTTGGATGATCACACAATCTGGTTGTTCTAGACTTTCCACATTTCGCGAAACTGACCAGAGCATCGTGCATACTGATAATTTCAAGTAGGATGTAATTTTACTATAATACTATAATGATTGAAGTGATAATAATTATGACAAATTGTTATCTAGTGATCGGATATCGATCTTATGAAGGCGGATTCAAATCCTGTAAAGATCTTGAACTTTTGGTGAAGGTAACATTCTGATAAAACTATAATATTATGGTAGGAAAATTTCCTATTCTCCCGTTCATAACAAAACCATGCGGACTGGTCTACATAGCCACATGCACAAAATTTCAAAATTATGTTGTATACCTACCTAATTTTGATTTCATTGGTACAATTTTGGGTGGGGACCCCCCTCAAACCCCGGGCCTCTCTGACCAAAACCACTATCAGGTACTATACAGTCGAAAAAAACATAAAAACCAAATCTGCTCTCTCACAGGCCTATAAATGCATTCAGATTAAAATTTAGGCTTCTGAGTTTACCCCCATTTATCTTCGACTATATAGTCACTAAAATTAGACGTGGACTAGTTTGAACATTAGGCAAAACGACTAGACAAGCACAAAAATTACACAAACGCCATTTTATTTTAACACGATGTTCTCCTTGAGGGAATAATTAAGATTAAAATTTGCAGTCTTCAATATAGTCTTATTTGAGTATGTTAATCCATCGTTTTACACGTACTGTCACAACTGATATTATCACGTGATATCTGGACCTTATCATGTGTTCTCACTATCACTAGAGCCTCATTTTAGTCAAATTTGAGATATTTAGTGGTGGAAGGGATAACTTACCATTCCTCAACTTGTTCATATCTAATCCCAACTGGGAGAGTCTTAGCAGCTCATCTTCGTTATTCAGACTATGATCGACTGTTAACTGAACCACTCTAAGAACTGAGTTATCGTCAGTCTTACATAGAAGAGCTCTCGTTTCACCTTATAAATGAAAAACAACAATTTTGAAACAATAAAATCAAAAAAATACTCCAAATCCCCAAATCCAAATCCACCAAATTCCAATCAAAAAAAAACTTCCTCAAAAAGGGGGGGAATTGCCATAATCGCCACGCTTAGCAGGCGGGTTGGCGATCACAGTAAATGTTTGTTGTACTCAGAGGATGCTGCAGCCCATGCCCTGGTTTATCCCTTAGTCGCCATTTAAGACACCAACGGGAGCGATATGGAATGGTACTATTCTTGCCGGCACCACACGGCAGCTTTCCCAAATTAAAAGGTGCCTGAACTATTTTCCAGTAAATTTGTACTGTGCTTTGTGACTTTATTGTAAAATATAATACCTAGAAAACTACTTACTTATTACTATTACTAAATCTAAAACATGAAACTGTTCATTTATGTTTATTTTTTTTTAATTAAAATTATGCTAGTGTCTACAAGGTCAAGCTTGTCTAAATTAAAAAAAAAACCTATTATTCTTAATTATAGACTCATTAGACTGAACGTAATATAATAAGAAACAAAATAAAAAAATATGTAGACTTACCCACGTTAGCAACAAAAAGCTTATTGTTATGAACAAGGGCTATAACCACAGTGGCGCCACCGGATAAATGCTGATCGATTTCTTTAAGACGACTCAGTATGATGTCACGGTTCTGTCATGAGAATTTTGTTTTACTACTCAAGAGAAAATGCGAGAGATGTTTATTCCACACAAACGTATTCCTCTGTTTCCTCTCTGGTTAATGATATTACAGTAAATTTTTTCTACCGTATAATATATACACACCACGGCCATAACTCCACGTTTTTAATTTTTCCATAAATTTGTTTCTGCAATAATCAGGAGCCTTCGAAAATAAGAAAAACTAACTAAATTTGCCGTCGTTTTCAGACGTCCATCAAACAAACTTAAATAAAAGAAAAACGCAAAATGTAGAGGCTTATCCAAAGTTTTTCTTATATTATTATTGGAAAGTCAAAATTAAAATCGGCCCAGTTTTGGAAGAGGAAACAGGGGAATACGAAATTATGATTTCGGAATCCGAGTGCAGTTCTCCCTTACACACTTTATTCAGCGCTTCGCCCCACTCTTTCAATGGGGTGCAACACTATAATGAAAGATTTCTTAAATATCTGTTATTCTAATTTGTTGTCGACCGCGTTTTCTCTTAATCCGTTTTTTTCCATAAGTTTATTTTTACAAATCTCCTCTTCACTCGCAAAAAGCCATTTTGTACTAGAATAAACGACATTGAACATCAAAGTTACCACAAAAAGGAAAAACCAAAATACTGGTTGAGTGAAAAAAGCTGCGAGAATGGCTTAATTTACTACAAATATTAAAAAAAACCAATTAAATATACTTAAATTTACACGCGCAAACATTATTTTTGTAAATAAAACTGACATTTAATATAATAT
Organism: Samia ricini; assembly: GCA_014132275.2. NCBI lineage: Eukaryota > Metazoa > Arthropoda > Insecta > Lepidoptera > Saturniidae > Samia > Samia ricini. Next base: position 20,591,538 of record AP028158.1, read on the forward strand.
TAATATGTAAAAGTAGTACCCAAGTTTCAGGACATGTGTAAAAAGCTATAAACTATTTAAAATAAAAATAGAGGTTTTAATGTCAAACAAAAGATCACATAATAAAACACATGTTAGAAAATAGGGTTGTGTGACATAATGTAATATTTCTATTTTAAAAAAGCAAAATTGGTCAAAATGAAATTGATTTCCAATCAAAGACATTTCTTACTAACATGTAACCTAATTAACATTTTAATTTCATTCTATCCATCATTGTTTTAAATAAAATTATATGGAACAACTGTTATGAAACAAAAAAAAAAAAAAACAAAAACCAGTCAATAAACATGTCAATAGAGTAACTTATAATTTACTAAATTATTTTTAAAAAGATGTTCTAACTGATAAACTGCTGTTTCCTCAAAATGGTTATCGCATTGGTTGACACCATTTTGCTTATTAGTGTCTATTTACGTGTTGCACAATTATTAATTAAGCTTTCATTGAGACACGGTAGTATGACAGAATAATAGACTCTCATTTCATAAATCAGTGTTGGACTCCGATAATGCTGTATTTAGGTTGAAAATTAGTGTTATAGTATTGAAACAAGAAATCTGTAAGTTTTAACAAACACTCAAACATAAAATTGAATTATATAAGATTATACAATAAACTTTATTTTAATTTACCAACCTGTGATTCATTTAATGTCTGCAGTTGATACTGTAGGCTGGTTCTTTCCGCTATCATTCCATCGTAATTTTCTATATATGCTTTTTCAACGGATACAAAAGCATTTCTGAAAATGTTTATTGTAAAACCTCAGTAACTTATTTGTAACTACACTTATAAGTTACCATTTAATATTTGGTCCTATATATTATAAAAAAATTATATATAATATATATTTGTGTCTGATTTATACAAGAGTTCACTACATAAAATATAACTATTAAAAAAAAATGATATATCACAAAGTTATCTATTGAAGTTAATATAGTTTACATGGCTTTTGTCTATATTGATATAAAAATTTATACAGATAAAATTAATTGTCTTTGTCATGAGGTAAATAGAAAACTTTATGTCAGTAACAATAGATTGTCTATTTGAATTATGTTTTTACTTGATCAAATTTTACACTACATTACTATTCTATTTCGAAATATAAATGTCTTTGGAAGGTAATTTATATTGATAAATAAATAAACGCAATATACCTCAGTCTATCTCGTATCTCCTCATCTGCATTGGCAGATGGTGGGGGAAACAATATTTCAGCGGCCATTCTTTGCATAATAAACCTAGCTGCTTCCAGTCCATTATGTGGCTCAAAAACTCCATAAAGACAAACTGTAAATCATATAAAAAGTATGTAAGATATTTTTTATATACCACTTCTAACATTATTTAGGTTGATTGAACAAATATTTTAGGTTATTTTAGTGTATAAATGCTATTTTATTTCAGGTGTACCCTTTGATATTTATGTTTCTATAAGATTTGTAAGATGTAATATAGGTATAGCTATATTATATTATAAAAACTTTGTACTAAATAAACATATTTATATTTAATGTGTCGAGTACCCATAAAACTGAGACAATAGGAAAACAATGTAAAGCTGGCGTAAATGCCAGGTTACTGTTCAAGGAGTTAAATAAGCAAAGTTAAAAATGAGTTCATTAGCATTTGCTTCTCTATTTATCAACCAATTATCTTATTTTATTTCTTTGGTGGCTAAGTTTAGTGTTTTAATTCACAAAATTAAGATTTTCTTATCTAAATTTTCAATATTGGTTGATTATTGACCACTAGTGTATATGAATATATTTAACGATACATACAAATTAATTATGTCAATAATATTTATTTGAGAAAACAAGAGCAAACAAGCATGCAATTTGCCTGTCACTGTAGTCTTTAATTATTCTTGCAAACCTCAAAAACTACAGTATCTTATATAAAATCACTCAAAAATGGGTCATAACACTTCAGGACTGAATGGGGAACAACCTCATGTCAATATATGTTACTAACCACATCCTCGGGCCCGGAACAGCACAATACTGCAAATTTAATATGGTAATAGATATGCCAAAATAAAAATATTTATTGCCGATGTTACACATATACAAAATTAACTATTTATATCAACATCCAATTTCAAGAAACTGTGGTGTGGTGTCATTGTTGTGGCACCAGCTATATGGTCTGTTTAATTATTACATTTCCACAGATGTAAATCATGAAAAAACTGAGAGATTTACTACCATACATTTTATTCCTAACATGGGAAATTGATAAAAAAACGGGTCTCAATTAAGTACAAATAAAAACAAGTATGGGCTACAACCATCAATAAATTATATCTTCGCAAACATTTATACTTACAAATTATCCTCAGTTTGGCAATAAAAACAAAGATAATCGTCCGCATTGTTGCCACTTCCACCCAAACGTGAAAAATAAGACGCCACACACGTATTCCTACATTTCGGTAAATCATCGGTCCATGGGCGCGCTATCATGGTCAAATTTAAGTTAATTTCTTTAAATTATATTCAAAATTCTTAAAAATTATACATAAAACTCTTGCATCTATTTATAAATACCATATGATTGATAAATGTCAAATTTGACATTCTTTTTCTTTGGAAATGGCAATTTGTGTACAAACAATTTATGCCAGTGTCATGTAGGTGAAATCTTGTATCACCGTTACCAAGCTCCAACAAAACGGTAGCCCATCCTGCTCGAACTTTCCGTGGAACTTTGTGAGCACCTCGGAATAAATGTTAAGCGTTATTTTCAACAATAAACTTGTACACAATAACCAAACTATATCACTCAAACATCACCAAGATTACACGAATTACACGACATAAATTTAAATACACAACTTCAATGTATTGAAGAAACTAATTGCTACATGAAAGACTGAGATCTTGCCAAAAACTTCAAAATTTGACATTGTATTAAATGTAGAATTCTTCTTCTTCTTGGTCAATGGCAATCTACGATTTACATAAATAATTCTGCCAGTGTCATATGATAAGTTATGTTTTCAATCTTATGTCAACGTTTCTAAGCTCTAGCAAAACGACACGTCTTGCTAAAACTATTCATGGAGTTTTCGTGACATCTCAGAATAAAAGTTTCGTGTCATTATATTCAATGCACTTTATCTGTGTCATAATAACCTAACTATATCATGCAAAACCGCACAAAATTACACAATTTTCGGTCAAATATGCAACTTAATGGATTAGAGACAATAACTGCTGATAGAATGAAACCACTAATTTGTTATTGGCTGATGACGTCAATTCATAATCGAATTGGCGATAAGTGTCTTTCCATCAGTAAAAAAATCAGTTTTTTTGGTCCCCTATTTATACTTTTTGTACACTTTCTACTGACCTATTTACGTATACCTGACGATAAACTTTAACTAATCGTAACATTTAAATCAATTCTCATCATCGAATCACCCTTGTTCTAAACAAAGTAAAGTGAAAGTATATTCTTTAGCCACTCTTCTCTATTAACTGTAATCTGAGTTCCTATGTAATCGTATCTTTTACATACATAAATACCAGAGATAAATACTAAATAATACACACATTCAATCCATGAATATTAATGTACATAAATAAAAACAATAATACTCTTGTAACTGTATTGTAGATAATGTTGGTACTGTATCTCATAATTTAACCACAATTTCCCGGTCTCATATTGGCTACCACTAGCGTGACTACAAATTACATTTTAATTTATCCGTAAAAAAATAAGAAGTAATATTTTTAATTCGCAAACCATACTATTCCATAAGTTTTTAATCGAAAACATACAATTTATATGTATCTTTAAAGAAAATCGACTATATTTTTACAAATAAATAACATTTTTTTATAAGTTGGTTTTACATGGTTTTGTATAGGTAAAGCAAGTTACGTTGATCAAGAAAGCCGATTAACATTTACTCTTACAATATAAAATAATGAATTAAATATATTAACTTATATATACTTACTTTGTCTTTTTAATGGGTGTCTAATAATGTACATGCCGCCGCATTATACACTGCGCCGTGCTGTATTCTCTAGGCTAAAAAGTATGTCACATGTATGTAAAAAATCACATTTAATTATCACCGCAAAATGCAAATATGTATTGATAAAATGTACGATTTCCGTGACTGGAAATTCATTGGGATTGATTTTTATTGTAATAATAATAACATTATGGAGGCGCTGGATACGGGTGGCGCAAGAGCGGTCGTTGTAGAGATCTTTGGGGGAAGCCTATGTCCAGCTGTAGACGTCTTTCGGCGGGCATGATAATATAGGAGCGTCTTAACTCTCATAGCACTGAGACGCTACCGTACTGTTTTATAAAAATTATAACATAACATAAACTTACGCCTGTTATCCCCGAAGGGTTAGGCAGAGGTGAAGTAGCGAACTACACCACCCACATTTCGCCGAGCTTAGTTCCCAGATGTTACAGGGGGTGAGCTTGTCGCCATATCGTGCACAAATTCCAAACTTCGGGATGATACTGAGTAGAAAAACCCAATACCAGTTGATCCGACCGAACCCGGGGATCGAACCCGAGACCTCAAAACGGCAGTCGCACCGTAATACAACTGCGCCATCGACGCACTTATAAAATTATAAGTGGATAAAAAGCAAGAATATTATTATTTTATCACTTGATGTTTTCAATATATATTTACAAATCTGATACAATAAGTACATAATGTTTCGTAAAGACTATAAGAGTTTGTTGATTACTTAAAAATACTGGTAAATGGTCTATAAAATAAAAAGTAACATGTTTTATGATAAAAAAACGCTTACTACATCTATAAGTATATTGTATTTGTTCGAAAACATTTATAAAGTTCCACTTTGGATTTGTCGTAGGTAGTATTTTGTAGATCGATGAAAATAACACGTTAATCATAAGCCAAAAAGTAAAACGTGGGTGGGAACTATTGATTAATTAAGTATTTTCGAGTAGGTAATCGCGAGGTATCAACAAGTCGTTTCACCATTTTTTGTTCAAAATTCTATGACGCATGACGTGGATGTGACGTGAGGTGGATGACGCAATACAGGGGTCGTCCATTAATCATGTGATATTTTAGCAAGTTTTTAACCAACTCTCTCACTTTTGTGACACGTGGTGAGCCTTTATACTACTAACCCCACTCCACTACTCAAGATAACGTGTTTTTTGGTATAAATTATCGTAAAAAATTTCAAATTATTATCTTTAAATACTGGAATAAGGTATAACCAAATTCAATAAAAATATTAAAAACGTTACCTGGCAACGGTTAGTCAAGATCATCCATCGTTTTTCGGTTTAGATATCAAGCCACATATGTAAATAAATAAATACAGGTGATATCTCACTACACAACCCCCAACTAACCGTGTGATATCTTTCGAACCCGCTTTCAAGCCTCATGTCATTTATAATGGACTATCCCAAAGATATATAAACAATAATATAAAAAAGTCCTCATAAACAGCGGGTAGAAAAAAGTAAAAACCTAAAATTGTGGACAATAACCGTAGCTTTTCACCTATTTTAGCCTATAAGTTGCATCTCTCCCTTGTAAGCATTTTTCAGAAGATGGCAAGAATCTAGACGCAATTATTTGTTGCATCCAAGGTTAATTTAACTTAACTATAATAAAATTCGTTGACCTACCTTGACTAAATATTGATTATTATAGGTGTTAAATAGTTTATGTCATATACTTCTTTAGAACATCTTTACGACAGTAGGTTAAAAGATATGTGCTTGCTTAACGACTAGATATATCTAGTTCGAATTCCGCAGAATGGCAAACCAAGTCAAGGTTCATAACACTCTGATGCCCTTGTGCTAGTTGCACTCACCACAAAATCCGACGAAGCTGTCGAGGCCCTAAGTTAAAAGCTTTAGTCAGTTACAAAAAAAATAAAATAGTATGATTAAAACAGAGATATTTATGTATCAAACAGGCATAAAAATCACACAGTATTAAGTGTGAAGAGACATGGCGCAGTGGGTAGTGCGGCCGGATTCAAAGGAAAACATTGTGAGGAAACCATAGCATGGTGTTAGAACATTTTCTAATGGCGCCTACCTGGGATACTCATTCATCCTAATACGCGGTGATGGCGCAGCGGGTAGTGCGGCCGGATTCCGCGTCAATCGACGCGGGTTCGACCCCACCTATCCGACTCTAAAATCGGCCTGAGGTTTCGGTGTAGGAAAACATCATGAGGAAACCATAGCGTAGAGGTAGCGCCTGGGTCTGGGGTAGCTACCACCCTCAAGTTTGAAAACCTGTTGCCAAATACCAATAGGTGTGTTTCGGCAGCATCACTTAAGAACCAGTACCTAGCTCAACCATAGAAGCCATCACTCAAAAAAAAACCTAGGTAGGTTTAGTGTGTTTACCATCCTGGACCATATCATGACTTAACAAAAGGTGAGATTGTGGGCCTATATCGTATAAAAAAAATGTTCAATGTAATCTGTAATTATTTAAAACTTTAAGTGGATTGCAGATTAACACTAGTCAATAATTCAGTGATCTCTTCTGGACAAGGGCCACATAGGGCAAGGTGAGGTATTACTGCAGTAGCCACATATTTATGAATTGGCATCACCAATCATTCCATACATCTCTTCAACCAAAAGACATCCAACGCTAGCCTTAAAAATCTAAACAACAACCGGTCTTGCAACACCTGCAGCCAGATTTCTGTGACCGTCACCAGATCCAATAACATGCCATACCTCGCTGTTTTCTTAGAGGGTCGCTGGGGATTAAGGGGTGGTGGTTTATTATTAAAAGGGTGATTGCCATAATCGCCACACTTGGCATGCGGGCTAGCGGTCTCAGGAGTTTCTGGTACTATGAGGATGCTGCTACTCACACCCTGGTTCATCACTTAATCGACTTTTACGACACCAAAGAGAAAAAAAAGGGAGTGGTTCTGTTCTTAGCCACCACCACACATCACAGAATTGTTATATTATAAAAATGAATATCAAGTTTTGCTTCTTCTGGAGTTAAATCTTATTAACCCCTTGAGCACCTTCCTGGCATTTACGCCAGCTTTCCATTGTTTTCCTATTGTTTCATTTTTATGGGTACTCAACACATTAATAAGCAATAAAAAAAATAGTAATAAAAGATGTAAGCATTGCAGGAATAAATTTCAATTTTATCAATTTATAGAAGTTTTAATATGAGCTATACCCATAGTTCAGTTTCATATGTACAATTTCTGTTCTCTTTGAATAATGAAGCTTATTAAATATTCAACCTCATCAGTTCTGAAGTTTTCAAAGGAACTAATATACAAATAAGCAATTAAATTATTTAAAATAATAAATTCTAGTAATATATGGCTAACTTTGGTACAATTTCAATAGATAAATATCTTCTCTCATTTTCAATCCAAACTCTGGCCATACTGTATCTAATGTAATAAAACACACAATGAAAACTATTCAGGGAATCTATCTATAAGTTCATAAAGAAATATTTAAATCTGTAATTTCTCAAGTTATACTCACGAAGATATAAGATACAAGAGTCCATTGTAATTTGTAAAGTCAAATATTTTATTGAAATATATTATTTGGACTTACTACCTTTCATAAATCAAAAGTATTTTCTACCTACAGCTAAACAAGTTAAGGTTAATCATAAAAAAATAAAAGTCGAAATCACCAATTAAAGTTTTAATATGTTTAAACATACAAAAAACTTTAATAATTACATTTAAAACTTTTTTCTTTTTTTTATATATAATACAATTAGCTCTCATATTCTAAAGAGCTACCTGTGACTATTCATTAATATACCTAATATTTTCATAAAGTTCAAAAGTAATGAGAAAATTTATGGACCACTGGACACAAATAATTATTTTGAAAAAATGCCCATACAAAAAAATACAAGTCCTTCAATTTGATTATAATTTTTATTGTGCCATAGAAAGTCAAGTTTCATGGTATATCATTAATATAACCCAATCCTACAATGGGTGCATCAAGACACATATCTCCTGGAACAATGCAGTTGATGACATTGCAGAAAGTGAAACCAGACAAGTTCAAAGTAAATAAATTGTTATGGTATACATGAGTTTTCTCATCGCATTATGCAGTATATTATAAAAAAAGTCATTTCATTATTTAATAGAAGTGTGTTTTGAATTATGAATTGTTGTTGATGGACTTCCAAAGTCATCAGTTTTGTAAAAAAAGAATATACATAAGCATTCAATACCAACATAACAATCACGATTTACAAATATTATCATATAATAAAAAAAAAGAGATAATTTACTTTAGGAACACAAAATTGTAAATAAAATAGAAATTGTTTTGTGATATACCCCGGTGGCTTTGGAAACCCACAAATCAAATGAATGGATGAGCAGAATTAAAAACTAAACCATATCTCTCCGGGGCTAATTTAATCAGTTTTTTTGTCGGCTTTGGTTTCTGTTTCGGGTTTCTTCTCCTTTTCTTTTTCGTTGGCGACGACTTCCTTAGCCTCTTGTTTAGAGGCTTCATCAAATTACCGACTAGGTTTGGTACCTCATCGTCTTCGTCTAATGGTTTTGGCGCGGCAACGCTGGAAGCGAGCCTCTTTAATTGATTCAAACCTTCCGGACCCAACTGGCTCAGGATCCCGGGGAGCATCTCAGCAATCTGCTTGTTTTCACCGTGGCCTGTGATGGCAAAGGTGTTCGCAGCGAGCGAAGCCTGAGCTTTTGGATTATTGAAGTGTATAACTGTACCGTCATCTTTTATCATATTGACCTCTTCAATGCCAGGAATGGTGTTCACTGACAATTTTTTGAGAGACGATTGCAATTTCTTATCGTCTGTTGCCGCTGTAACGTGTACAACCTTCTTCTTGCGCCTCGGTGTACCCTTACCGCCGATGCGCACCTGCGACTGTAGTTTCTTTAGCTTTTCCGTATTCATTATGTTATTTTAATGTGTTAAAATTCTCGACAGACACGCGCAGCACTTTTCAGTGATATTATTTAGTTATTAACACACGCGATCACACGAGTTTTCCATGTAACTTGATCGTACGCACGTGTTTTGGACACCGGCTAGTTACAAAGGGAAAATGGTGGATTTGAGACTTTACAAGTTATTTCTAAATTTATCATTTTTAATTGTGGCAACATTTACATATTATTTTTTATTGACAATTGATAGGCAATTATTCTTATTACTATTCAAAGTGGTTTTAGTTGTTTTATACCAGTATATACATATAAATTATTATTTACAACTAAAAACTGGTATAATTATAAATGAAATTTTTTGTCTCTGGTGAGCATAATGTAACACAAGCTGTAATGAAATTTAAAATAGCGCCATCTGTTTTTTGAAACAAAAAATATTTCACAGTAACTATATTATAAGTGTTTTATGTTGAAACTTATGCAGTTAGTTACTAACTGTCTAGATGTCACTAAAAAAAGTTTACAGCTTGACTAAAATCAATAGTACCTACTACTTTAGGTACTTAATTTTTCTATCCTTAAAGATGCGACGACCGTGTAACATCTAGACCGACCCAGACGATAATATGAATGGCGTGAATAATTTGATGAATACGATTTTCCCTCATCAACTGCGTATACTTGTGTGTCAGCGCCTACGCCCTTTGCTCCTGCAGACACTCCGAGTCCCCCTCTGGTGGCGGTCCAAAACGTGCTTCGTTACCTAACTGGGGAGGCTCTTGACGCCGCTGCCAGTGCGATACAGTGACACTGAACATGCATTAAGCATTACATTGAACACATACTCCTGCACATAACACGCAGGTACATTCCTGTAAGGAACCTTTTGTTTTTATTATAATTAAATAAAAAATGCCTTGCTTAGCTAGGTTAAAACTTCCGCGGTTTTTTTTTTTTTACACGCAGGTAATGACCAAGCCGAGGGTCGTACCACTTTGGTAACCCTTGTGCTACTTACCTTTTTGCAACTGAGTGCCTTCAGCACTCGCCCACAAAGGCACGGTGAAGCTGTAAAGGCTCTTCCGGTCAACTACATTAGCTAGTTAGAAAAAGAACATATATTTTTAGCAAATATTACTTATTCAACGTTCTGCGTGAATAAAAAAATTATAGTTTACGAATGTAATGTTATATACATTACATTTTCAGCGGTAATCAAAACAGACGGTTGTAGAATTTCTTACTCTATAATAAAAAAATAAACTATATCTATTTCAGTATTATAGGAAAATCCGAACTAAATAATTTCAGCGGATTGGAAGATTTCTTCGAACAAAAGTAAAGGAGCGTTCCGGTATTACCTTCGTAAGAAAATTTTGGACTTTTTTGATCCTCCACTCATTCTTGTTAGCAATAGGGCCTAAAGCTCTCACGAAAATAAGCCAAAATAGAAATTCAAACGGATTATATCTGTTAAATTCTACGTTATATATTTACGAGGAATTAGGTTAAATAAATAACAATTCCAGAGCGTTCTCTTACACGTTGCTTGCTGTGTGCTCGTGGTTCTGCTCGCGTATACTAACGGACAGACAGACAGATTTGGCTTTTATATTTATAGTAATAAATAAATATGAAGTGTGTGTTTGTAATATGTTTCCATAACAACCTTTTAAATGACTTCAAAAAGGAGGAGGTTATCAATTCGTTTGTATGTATTTTTGTTACGCGATTTCTCCGTCATTTATGAACCGATTTGCAATTCTTTTTTTAAATATATTTTTAATCAAAGGAGTACACTTCCAAGGTGGTCTCATTTCCACCAGATCAAGATCTGATCAGTGGAACTCAGGGAAATCGAGAAAAACCCCTCGAATATTATGGACTTACACGTGTTTCATATATTCGTTTCTAAAGCTATGAAGTAGGGTTCACAGTTATACATAAAAGTACATACCTAATTAAACCAAAAAGTAAAAAAAAACTTTTTTTAATTATTAACTAAACAGACTTCAAAAGAATAAACTATAAAAATGCACTAAAAAATCAATAAATAATTACGTACTTTATTAATCTACCTCGTTAATTTTGGAGTCAGTGCCAGTTAGCTTTCACAATTAAATATAAGGTAAATAAAGGACTAGGCTGATTTTAAAGAACAATTAATCAAAATTGAATGAATTTAGTGACTCACATTTACACCACTTTTTTATCCATAAGCTAGTACCGATATAAAAATTAACGAAGCAGATTAATAAAGTAATAGTTTATTGACTTTTTAGTGCATTTTTATAGTGAAGCCGGTTTTGTTTTTTTTTTGTTTACTAAATACATATGAAATTATATACATTTGGTAGATAAATACATAAAAACACAGTTATAAATATTTATCTGTCTATCTGTTCCGGATAATCTCCGGAACGGCTTAACCGATTTTGACAAGACTTTTTGTGGCAATTAGGTGAAGCTACTCCGCGTCATTTAGGCCTCTTTTATTTTGAAAATAATTAGAGTTAAGCATAAAAAATGGTATAATTATAAATTGCGGACAAACCCGTTTTAATGCACCCATTTACTTGTAAATATTTGAATTTTTGACAAATGTCTTTGCTTCCTGTCAGTACCAAAAGGATTATATTAGAGCTCCGCGTGAAAAATTAGAACAGATAAAACGACCCCAGACAGAGCCACAGGAGCAGATAGTACATACAAAAATCTGACGAGATATATTTACGATTTTAAAAATTGTTTTTGAAATGAAAACTTTTTTAGCGGCGTTGAGCAATTATCAGTAGAGATAAAACTTTTACTTCACTTCACTTCTTAGTTTTTGGCCTTTGTAGCTATTGGCCACAATTCTGCCAGTGTCCGTAAGGTAGAGTCATGAACCAAGGAGTGGAAACTGGTAAAGAAGACTATGGCTGATGAAATGAAACCAAAAATCCTTTGACCTAGGTGATCAACCTGAAAAAGGGACAACTCAAACATATAAGACAACACAATATTAGTAGGACAAAAACACAGTATTTACCAGTAAAAATGTTAGTAACATATACTATTTACAGTTTTATGTTGTTCATTTATACATATTTACATAATATATAGTTCATTATGGGAGAAAAGGTGAAGAGAAGAAGACATTTAAAGGTTGTAGGACGGGGAACTTCAGGAGGGAGAATGTCATACAGGGAGTGACGCATCCTAGGGCAGGAGAAAAAGATATGGTTCAAATCGCCCTCTTCGAGGCCACATTCACACAACGAAGAATTCCTGATCCTGAGCTTCGTTAGGAAAACGGGAGTGCAAGAAAAACCCAATCTTAAACGACAAATAGTTGACGTTGTCGCCTTGTTGGCCTTGGGGAACTTGAAGAACCATGGGATGGGAGGAATCTCAGGCTGAGTGTCAGCATAATATTTTCCTTTTTCAGTTTTTGAGGAATTCCAGCTAATATTCCATGATTTCACAAGTCGACTTTTGGCAAGCAGGCATAGGTCATGGGAAAAGGTTTTGTAGTGGTCTACGGAGCCAATTTGAGAGGCAGCTTTGGCACACGAGTCAGCTGACTCATTGCCGGGAATACCTGAGTGACCAGGGACCCAGGCCAAGGTCACACTTTTAGATTCGCCTTACTAATGGAATGTGACATTACATAGCTATCAAGCTCCTGTCAACGACATTTTTTTTGGTTCACCTGATGAAAAGGCAAAGGTATTAGTAGACTATGCAGCCAAGTCAGACGTTAGGAAAACTATCAATAAATGACGGGAACAAAATGGCGGCGTTCTGTTTCAACCACAACGGGAGTAATTGAGACATTTGAGAGTTCATGCTCCGTGTCATTATTTTCACTTCACTACACTTGTGCATCGAAACTAAGCTATATGAAGTAAAATGCCACCAAAATTACATAATATATAGTCAAAAACTACAAGATAATTAATTAAAAAAAGGACGACTATAATAGAAACCAAAATCGCACCAAACACACCTGTCAACGACATGGAAAGTTTTATTATTATTTTTTTTTTTCTTTTCTTCGCGTCGCAGAAGCATTTGCCAGAGTTTTATTATTAATCTCTGGGGCATTTGTGTTGCCACATCTAAAATATCATTTAAACAACAAAAAGTTTCAAAGTTTTCACTACTGTCGGCAGTCCTCATGGCTGTCTAGGTTTTTTTCTTACACAATAGCCTAATTAAATTGTTTCGTACATGAAAATCTTCTGTGGAAAAATATCTAACTGACGGCGAAAGCCGCAACAAAATGTAATGCGACGTTTAGGAGAAGCTAGCGGTAAACAGACCGACAGATGAGCGAAACTACTTTGTTTTATACTACACATAATAGATAACAATAAATCAAATCGAACAAATTAACTATCAGGCAGAGGAAATGTTTCTATAAACAAAATAACGGATATAAATATATCATACACTAAAATTTGAATAAAACACACGTAATCCATTCCAAATAATAATAATAGATTTACTTTTATAATTTATCAACTTTTATCTTCGTCAGTTCAAATATATATTTTTTATAAATCAATCTTAACAGAGTTCCGTTTCAAATAGATCATATGAATTTGTATACAATTATTAGTCTTGTTTTTCATGAAGCTTATGTGAGAGTTATTCGTTCAATTCATCAAATAATTTGCTTTAGAGCTTCCTTAAAGGGTCGTACAAGTATTACGTGAGCATTAATGTGGGCGAAAGTTTAACGATTTTCTTGACTAGCTTTAAGCCTGCGGCTCCGTCCGCGTTTAGAATATTTTTCAGTCCGTAAAATAGTTATTAAATAATCTTTGGAAAATAATGTTTTGATAGTGCTGTCCATTGAATCGTATTTTATTAAAAAATTTCGTGAGATTTAATTATTTTTTTTACACAAAATCCTAATTATTTTCGAAAAATCAAAGTAGCCTAAGATATGCGGTATATCTTCAGCTATCTACTACTAAAAAAAAGTCCCGTCAAAATGGGTCTAGCCGTTCTGGAGATTAGCCGGAACAAATAGACAGACAAATTTTAAAAAAATGTGTTATTGGTATAGGTACCGTATGTACATTCATGTCTATTTACAAAAAAATTGTTATTTTGATAGTACAAGCAGACACTTCAATTTTATTTATTAGTATAGATGAGCAGGAAGGCAGGGATGTCTGAATGGTGATAACGTAAGCAATATGTATAATTATTTACTTTTCTTTTTTTTTACGTTATCATTTAGTAAAGGCTTTCGTTACTATTGCTGATATAGGAGAATGGATAATCAAAAAGTCAAAAATTTTGTTTACGTAATACGTTCCAGACAAGCCCTAATGAATAGGGTTAGCTAGGGTGTATTCCTCAGGTTTTGCATGTTGGTAATAGATCATGCTGAAAATTCGTATCGTTGGATTATCCTTATACTAGTTACTATTTCGGCTTAGTGTCCTAAGTACTTACTTAAAAAAAAACGTGCCTTGTACACTAACTCATAGGTGGCGTGGAAACGTTTGCGTTTTATGGAGAATAGAGTTCCAACTAATTTTCGAATGACTTTTTGTAGATAATTACCTGATCTACAATTTTGCTCTAAACTATTTTTTATCATAAAACCGTTTGGCCAAAAAATCCCAAAAACCGATTTTGGCGACCATTGACCTTGAATAAAATATTTTGTACAGACGGGTTAGACCGGTAGGGTTGACCGGGTTAGAAGCTGTTAAGAGAATATTCGAGCGGCATTTATTCCATGCAAACGTAGTCCCCTGTTTCCTCTCTGGATAATATTTTATAATAGCATTATGGTAAATATTTTTATACCAAACTAGCTGTGCGCCCGCGGCTGTGCCCGCGTTTTATATGTTCTTCACTGCGTTTTAATTTTTTTATATGGAACTCTAATTATTTACCTAAAAAAATGTAATACGTTGATAAAGTAAATATATTTCTCAAGCATTTGCCCGTAAAACTGTGCATTGAATCAGATTTTATTCAATTCATTTTGAGTTTGATTTTTTTACGCGGAATCCTAATAATTTTCGAAAATTAAACTTAGGTTAAGTTACCCCGAATAACTTCAGCTATCAACCAAAAAAAGTCCCGTCAAAATCCGTCCAGCCATTTCGGAGATTACCTGGTACAAACAGATAGACAGACAGACAGAAAGACAAAAATATTAAAAATAGCATTATTGGTAAAAATGGCACATTCATATCTATTTAGTGAATAAAAAATTTACATTACAAACAGACACTTCAATTTTATCTATTAGTATAAATAATATATATCCACCACCGCTATGCTCGTACGTTGTGATTTTTCCAACAATTAATAATTATCGAATCTCGGAACCTTCGAAGATGAGAAAAACTGCCAGATTTTTACTATCATTTTCAAACGCCCGTCAAATAAATTTAACGAATAAATCAATCAATTCTTATAACTAAAAGAGAATTACAAATCAGTACAGTTGTGGAGGAGAAAACAGGGAAACTACGAAGTAATCTTTTCGTCTATTTTGCATAGGTAAAATCAGCTCGAGCTACAGTTGTCCCTTTCGTGTTTTATAACTCTTTCTTTGGGGCGAAACGCGATAGCAATAGATTTCTAAAATACCTAATTTTCAAATCTGTCATCGACCGCATACCCTCTTAAGGAATTTTTAGGTCAACGCCTATAGTCAGTAAAAAAAGATTTGATTTAAATATTATCAAAGACTATTATTAATATTTATGAACTGACAATTTACTGATGAAAGTAAATGCCTAATTATCACCTAAGAAATATGTCTAGCCTGTTCCAAATACCTAGTTTAATCATCAAAACATGAAAGCGAGAATAATGCAATATAGATGTGAAGTCTATGTAGCTGGAATGAGAATGATACACAAAGTAAGGAATAGTGTGATAAGTGAAGGTTGTGATGTTATTTTTACACGGTATAGCTTTAACAAAACCAATACCCGCCATTTTATTGGAACACTGAAGATTAGTAAATAATACGAAGTTGATCCTAAAGAGCTCGTCTTCATGGCCGTAATAAGTTATTAAAAAAACAAAGAAGGTAAATATCGTGAAGTAGTGTTTAACACTATCTTGGTCTATCATATAATGACTTTTATTTGTCATTTATAATGTTCCATGCGTATTTGACTCAATATTAAGTAATTTTGGTGGCATTTTATTGGGTGATATAGTTTGTGTGATTGGTTGATATAGGTGTATAAATAATACAACAAAAAGTGAATTCTGGGGTGTCACAAAAATCCCTCGTTATGTTATTATGATAACTAAGATGAAAAAACTAAGAAAATCACAAGAAATTTGTAGGTTTTTTCTATATACGCGCAATAATAAGGAATATATAGATTTATAGGCGTTTTTAAACGATAATATGGCCTTGGTTTTACCATCGAAATAAATAAATTGGTACCCTTTCCCCACTAGTGCGAAGTATGCGGACGGTTTATCACACTTCATCAATCGTCATCGCTGATATTCCCGAACAAAGATAAATACTGTAAGATGTTAGGCACTTTGCTTGCACATAAAATAATGGATGCCAAAAATAGCAACTCATCATCCGCTAGCATAAGGTTATTGGTAATAAATATTTATCCGCATTTACTAAATGGACTCCAAAATGGTTGAACATAAACCTGTCAACGCTCTATCTTTCTCTGAAGTGATATGATGAAGTCAGAAACGTATTTAGTCTGACGGATGTGGAGAGTAATTATGGAGTCGATAATATTCGTTGTAAATTTTAAGATTTTTGAAGCGATGATTGTTCCAGTTGTTAATGTGGTCGGATTCCGTGTCTTTAGACGCAGATTCGAACTCACCTCTCTAACCCTATAATGAGCATAAGCTTTCGATGAAGTAAAACATCGCGGGGAAATCATAGCATTGTGATAGAGATATTTTCTAATAATGCTAACACCCTTAAGTTTGAAAATCTGTTGTCAAAACCCAATAGGTGTGTAACCAAAGTACTCAGCTTATGAAGTCAATGAAGACTGACAGTTAATTTAACTTATAAAACTATACAAAACAGTCAACGCCATATTCCATCCATTCAACCATAAGACGTCCACTGTTGGACATAGGCCTCCCCTAATGAGGAGGGTATTGCTATAATCGCGACGCACCATACGACATATTACAGAAAAAAAAAACATAAAGTACATTAAAGAAAGAAAGAAGAGCAGGACGAACAGCGAGCAAGTTAGTTCTAAGTAGTAATAAAATGTAATAACTAGGATGAAAGTTACTGCATAAAGAATTCAGCGATAACAAAACGGGAAAGGAAATACTAGAAAAAAAATAGAGAAGTCAAATTTGGGTAAAACAAAACCTCGAGCTACATTCGGGTACTGTTAGCAGATAAAACAGAAACAAAAGAAATCTATAACTGTAATAGTGGTTGTGGAATTTGCAAGAGAGCTTCTTTGTCATTAAATTTAGTGTTTAAATTTACTGCAAAATTCGTAACTATATTCGAAGAGGAGGTAGCTGCACACTTTACAAGCGACTATTATCATACAGTATTTACTATATTCAAACTTTACGAAGATTTTTTTTCTTCTGCATGAATAAGCCTTATATAAAGTTAGACAAAGACGAAAAATAAATTTCTTAGGGTTGTTAATTATTAATAAAAACCCCGCTTCAGTTAAATAAATTTGAAAATATTAAATTCATTATTTTAATTGTGGCGTGTTATTATTATAAACGGCAACTTCAGACAGCGTTGAGCGTCTCTCGGTAGAAGAGGACACTTATAAATTCGGGTTACTAATGCTATGACGTCAGTCGTTAACATGCAGTGTATAAAGTATAATATTCCGTTTCAGTGCTGGCGCTCAGAGATAAATAATAAAGTTTATAATTATGCTGCCTATAGTATGTTTTGATGTACCTAATTAGGTGAAAATGTACTGTGTAATTATGGCACGGAGGTCTAATGCAGATAAAAATCTATCAAAATGTTATAACTTAAATATTCATTTCAATTAAGAAATTATAAAATTAAATATTAAATTAAACAGTTTTTTTTAAAGATTCGAGTTTTTTAGTTCTGTCGGCACTACATGAGGAGTTTTTAAAAAAATAGTTTATAGTGTATTTGTTTTTGTTTATCAAATTATTTATAGAATTATTATTCATTATATTTTGTCTGTTTAAAGAAAGGTGCTGTGTAGTTGAGGGTCTGACCCCCCGCCTCCGCCCCCGCACACCCGTTGTTTCTGAGTACGTATCAGTTATTAATAATCCGTTGAACATATCGCTTAGTTCCCGGAGTCGTACGTCGTCGTATCATCGCTTTAACTAGCGCTCACTTAGCGGAAGCGTTGACAGATGTACCGTCGATTGCGTTAGTTTTTATATTATTATAGTACGAGTACTTTGTTAAAAACGATTTGTTTGCTCTGTCAGTTGTTATTCATATAATACTAGTCCGCGTAAAACAGTTTCATGGTGTTATATTTCTGAAATATTCAATGATTTTTTGTCTAATTGTCAATTGCAATGAACGCGATAGTTACGTCTTGTATCGACTTCATCCAATATTGTACATATAATTATTCAAGTGTACGGTATGAGGGTCCGTTCATGAATTACATAGGCAAATGGATTGCTTTGTTTTGGAGTGAGAACTCGTTTATAATGGTAATCCCTAATAATTGCGCAAAGGTGTAAATCAAACAGCCTAATTCTAAATACTACCGAATCTAAGTTTATGGTTTTGGGTTCTAAGCATCAAATTAATAAAACCATTCAACAGAATCCCCAGGTGTATGTCGAAGGAATTTTAATAAAGCGTGTCTCTGAAGCGCTAAATCTAGGATTGATTATGGATGGATCGTTACGTTACCTCATCTCGTAGATTATTAAATTTTGTAAATACTTCATTTCGGTGTAATAAACAATTTGAAACCTACAAATCTATACCATATACTAGATTTTTCTACTCGTCACATAGGTACGGTTTGCGTCACGTTTAAACTACCCACGGTATAGAACCGCAGCTCTTCGTGGTAGTTCCAGTTATGCTACCACAAAATGCTGGAACAATATGCCACCACCACTTAGACTATCACTGAATATGAATTATTTCAAAGCTTACTTAAAACAGTATTTATTGATGTTACAAAAACAAATTTAAAATGTAACATGAAACTATTTTTAAATAAAGTATAATAATATGCATAATATTATTATAGAAAATAATAATAATTATAATAGTTTACAAAAATATAAATACATATATATCAATCTAATGTAACTTGGTGGTGAGTACGTATTTATGCATATACTATTTTACTAAATTGTGTATTATCGTGTTTGTTGGTTTACATGTTAATCTGTTTTAAAATTCTATTAATAAATAAGGATACAAAAAAAATTATTTATATATCTATTCGTGTAATATATGTGTAACTTATTTTCATGTAACTCTCTGTTTTTCATACCTTATTTTTAAAACATTTAATTAAGTAGTGTTTCCGCAACTGGGCAAGAAGATTCAACCAGAACACCAGTGCCGCGCTGACACTTTTCAAGTTTCAGTGCAGCAATCTCTCTGAGTTTGGACCTTTTGTTTTATGTTATAATATTTATTTTCTGTGTATTTAAATTTGTGTTAAATAAAACTTATTCTATTCTGTTCTGTTCTGTTCTAATAGTTATAACCAAATGGCGGACCGCGGTCCGTATTCGGACCACCAAACTATTTTATCCGAACTAGTAACAGCAGTAAATTCATAGATATGATTACACCTCTCTGCCATTTGTGCAGGCAGTCTCTACATCCTTTCAATAGTACCATCCTGATAGAAATCTTGAATTTTAGCCTTCCATGGTTTTCTGCGGCAACTTTGTTTTAGATTTCATACGAAAAAAGTTATTGGAGAACCCTGATAATAAGAAAATATACAATAAATAGTGGAAAGAGAATTTACTTATGTATGATTAAACAGAAGAGTTATGTAAAAAATAGATATAGGAAAGATTACCTTTTATAACATGTTATGCGCGAATCTTTCGAAACTTTATTTCAGACTAGCTATGCGCCCGCGGCTGCGCCTTCGTTTTATATACTCTTTACTGCGTGTTATTTTTTTTTATTAAGAACCCTAATTTCTTTTTGTAATAATAAGATAAGGTAAATATATTTCTCGTAAATTCAAGCACTTGCCCGTAAAACTGTGCGTTTAATAGGATTTTATTAAAAATTTTAGGAGTTTTATTTTATACACGGAACCCTAATTATTTTTGAAAATTAAAAGTACACTAAGTTACCCGGAGTAACTTCAGCTATCTACCAAAAAAATTCCCGTTAAAATCCGTCCAGCCGTTTCGAAGATTATCCGGAACAAACAGACAGATAGACAGACAAAATTTTGAAAAATTGTTTTTTTTTGGTCTCGGTATCGTATATAAATTCATATCTATTTAGTAAAAAAAAAATAATTTTATCATTACAAATAGACACTCCAATTTTATTTATTAGTATACACGACTCGCTTCGTGAAAGTAGGCATTTCTAGATTGTAATTCGATTCTGGCAAATATAATAAATACTATAGTTAAAAAAGCCAAAATAGTATGGTGAATAGAAACAATAGTTTGAAAATTTTTGTGATGTTATTTACGATTTTGAAGCGATGATGACACAGTGGATAATGGGACCGGATTTCGCGTCATTGGACATGGGTTCGAGCCCCACCTATCCAACTCTAAAATCAGCCTGAGCTTTCGGTGAAGGAAACCATCGTGAGGAAACCATAGCATAGTGGTAGGGCATTATATAATAATGACCGCCTGGGTAGCTACCAACCTTAAGTTTGAAAAAAACCTGTCGCCAAATACCAATAAGCGTGTTCCGGCAGCATCACTTGAGAACCAGTACCTCTAGGCTCAGTGTGTTTACCATACTGGTCCACATCGACACTTAACATCAATTGAGATTGTGGTCAAAGCACTAAGCCTAAAAACGTAAAAAAAAGGTCGAATATCTACACGAAAACCCAATTAAGAATTTAAAAAACTCCAATAGAGTTCTAAAGTTGGTCCTCATAAGAACTAAAGTAATCGACAATTCCCTAAGAATTGCCAAACTATAGTGGCAATGGGATAGGTACATTTTTCGATGGCCGATGGGGCCGATACGGCCAACGGGTTCTCAAATGGATGCTGCATACCTGTAGACGCAGAGTAGGTCTCCAACAAGGTGAAACACGTGGATATCTGCTGGATGCGGCTGGAGCAAGAGTGGTCGTTGTGAAGATATTTGGATGATGATAAAATTTCATTTTGTTGAGCTAGAATTTAAAAAAAAAACCGCTACTAAAATGTAATTAAAACGAACACATCTAGTAGCCTTACACTTTTTTTTTGCAACCCTAACGTAATCATGATTTTTTTTATTAGTATTTATTGAAACGTGTACCCTTTTTTGTTTCATTGTTAAAATTCATTATTTTGCTTTTACTTGAGCATTCTATTTTGCTAATACAATATAAATTTTTATTTATCTATCATATTTTAAAACATCTAGCCATATGACGTCCATCCATGGTCCGTTCACAAAAGTCACGACTTCTTACACTTTTGTATTTTACTGTTCTAGGTCCTGGGTTCTTGTAACGCGATATCGCGAATTTTTGTAAAATCTTAAAGCCACATTAACTTGCGATCTTCTATGACACTTTTCTTAAATCTTTAACGTTAACAAAATAATTAATTAACGTATAAAACTTTCGCAAGCGACTGTACCATATATAAGTGTAATAAAATAATGCAGTTAATTTTAGATACCTTTACGGGTTTATAGCATTTTTATAATCATATTTTAGTGTTTGTTACAATGATTGCCGGAGCGAGTGTTGATCAACGTATGCTTTGAGTGATCGAGGACTAAAGTGTTCGACAGCGTTTATCGTCATAAGCGGAAGCGCTAGTGATTTTATAATTTTTTTTTGTAGGTATAGCGTTTAAGTGCAAAACAATTTAAACCAATAATAGTATTCAAAGTACTCTCCCAGAGTGAGAGAACATTTTCCATTTAAAATTCACGGAAACTCTGATTATTACTTTATTAATTTTTATGAGTCAGAAACATTTTGTGCTGTCATATTATTCGAACTCAGGAATTACTCAAGATTGAGAGCCTATAATATTGGTTATTGCAACTTTAAATTATTTTTTTTTTTAATTTCCTTTAGAAATCCAATAATTCAATCCAATCTGTAGAGATAATAAAAATATGAATAAACCATAAAACTCTCCGCGCATCTTTCTAAAAGGTCTCGAATATCGTTAAGAAACTCTAGAACTCAGATTTAAGAGATATGTATTTATTTTTAGAGGAAATGTGACTTGTAACCAAATAAATTAAATCGAAGACGTTTTAAAAAAGGCCATGGTAAAAGTACACGTAACTATTAATAAATAAAAACGGAAGCCTAATTGAAAATTTAGATGTGCATAGATCTACTGAATGTAGATAGGGCATTCTATACCAAATCGACGACAGTGCGAACGTCAGGGGCCACTCTCGATAGCAAGAGGATCCATTGTAGGCCCGCTGATCAGTTACCGCCTGCTTTAAGTCGGGCAGCCGACAATCAATAAGGTATTGTTCCATCTCAGCGTTAACTTGTTCCGCTTGGATGAACGGAATACAAGCTTTACAGCTAGACGTTAGATAGTTATCCCGCTCGAAATAACAAAAATAAAAACGCCAAGACAAACATCAATGCTGCTCACATGCGGTTTGCGTCATGGAACGTCCGAACCATGATGACAGGTTTCTCGAACACCAGAGGAAGCCTTGATTGCGCTCAGGAACTGCGCAAAACCTGTATTATTGATGTCGAGCTCAAAAGGCTCAACATTGATATTGCAATCTTTACACGATACCAGAATCTAAAACGAAGGGTCTATGCGAGAAGCCAATTACACTTGTTACTGGAATGGTAAGAGTTCTTTAGAAGGACGGGAACATGGCGTGGGTTTTGCGGCCAGTAATCAATTAAGCAGCGCAATAGAATCGCGCAACCGCTCGGAGAAGAGAAAGCACCTATAAATGTGTCAAAGCGGATTATGCTTTTGCGACTTAACACAGAAAGTGGCTTTGTCGCTCTGATTCTCGCTTATACACTGACACTTAATGCAAAACCTGAGACCAAGGACCGATTTTACGAATAGCCTGATAAAACGGTGCGGGGAGTGCGTTCAACCGATAAACTGCATATTTTAACGCTTGCGTGGGTTAGAGTTCACCGGCCTGGCCCGAATGCCTCGATAGATATGGTGCAGGTAAGCTGAATCAAAACAGGCAAAGTGTATTGGTGTTTTGATCTAAATATCAGCTCTGTGTAACTAACACTTTCTTCAAAGGTAAGATGATGCAGAAAGTTCGGGAGACTTCAAAACGCTTCTATAGGCCAATTTCTAACATAGTTCTGGCAATTTGAGAAAAAAGAGCCGTTTGTTTTAAAAATTTAAAACTTTTTTCGAGACGGGTACAAACAATTGTGGTAAACTTTCACCCAAATAAAAGTAGTCGATTTGGTATGGAATATCCCCCAGATATACTCTATTTTTACCGGGTATATAATTTCATGCGTCATTAATAACCATTGTATATGTGAGGTTTTTATTAAGAAATAATTTATCTCAAACGCTGTAGACAGGGGCACTAAAATGAAGTTTCTGCCCCAGTTCAAAAAAATTGTAGATCCGGCCCTGGAAGGATGTAGTTTCTGCCTAGCCTTATGGGAGATAGGCGTGCTATATGTATGTATATATGTACAAAATAAACCATATAATTCTTTATCTGTTTTTCAATCAACATTAATTCTTATTATTTCTACATTCGTTTTAAATTATGTTTACAACATTCACTGTTAATAAAGAAATTGTTTAAAAAAAATGACGTACGTCATCTTAATTCATGCAGATTCATGATACTTCTTAAACCCGCTGATCGCTCCGCGTATTAATACGAACACACGTTTATACTTTGAGTAATGATTCTATGTGTAATAAAATAAACTCGCTGAACAGTACATCGAGTCAGTGAGTGGATTACGTAAATCATTTTATGTTTATTATCGAATCGGAGTTGTGGATATGTATTTATTTTTAACCGTCATTTAGGTTTTAGGTAGAAAAAGCGAAACAAATATACAGTATTATTTTAATCAAAGAACAGCGGATATGTTTACAGCGATTCGAATATAAATGAAATTACTATTTTCATTATTTTTAATTGAGAATACTACTCATAGCAACGTACACTGCATTGCGTTGATGAATCAGTCAATCAGGGCGACTAATTTTATATAGAAAACACTTTTTTGTTATTTTTGTTTTTAATAAAAAAATATATTTAAAAGGCGGCTATTGTCTTTTAGAGCGGACGCTGTTCATAGGTGCACCCATTGTAAATGGTAATTACTATCTATCTGTCTTTTTATACATAACTTGGCTTATAATAAACACGAGAATTTTCTTCTTAATTAATATAGAAATTCATTAGAAATATAAATTAATTCATTCTTATTATTAGAAATGCATTTGTACCAAATTGTATAGTATTTTTCAAGCTTTCAAAGAGCAAAATATCAGATAAAACGTCATCAAAATTTACTAATTGGTCCTATTTAAATAGATCAAATTAATAAATAACAAATAATAAGACACCACAGACTGAAATCACATAAAAATTAGTCTTTGCTTAAATTGAGAACTACGGGACTGAATTGTATGATTTATTTAAATTTTTAAATGTGTTTCTTTTCTAGTTAGGTTTTTTTATATATACATATTCGTCAAAAGGTTGAAATTCAATAAACATTGAACTTGAAGATAAAAATGCTGAATATTTCAAATATTAATTGATTAGAATATATAATTTTATTTTGAAGAATTGGAAATGTGTTTAATAATAGAAATTACTTTTGAAAAAATAACATAAATCTAATTAAGAGTAGGTATCGGTTGAATGGTTATTGATTCCATTGCCTCGTTAAATTGTAAATAGAATCTTATAACCTCTTCGGTGATTACTGAATGAACCGAATTGACTAGAAAAAAACTTCTCAAAATAGAACGAACAAAAAGTCCGGCGTGCATCGTAACAATCGTCGATTCTTTTTTCAAATGCAGTTCCCGCGCGCGCGTTTCGATCCATCATGGCCGGTTTTGGTCGCATTCTGTCGTTTAAACAATTATTATGGCCTGTTATCATGCTGTCAACGTGTTGTATTTTTTTTTTACAAAAAACTTCTCTCCGAAATAGATTTCACTTAAAAGAGCGCTTTCTGTCTTAATTTCGGGTTGGTTTTAATTTAAAGTCATTTATTTTAATATACAAGTGACGACAATATTTTTTGTAACGATAAAAACCGACTGACTAATTTGGACTGAATTTCTTTTCCGTATTATGATTATCGTAAAGAAAGTTTTGTGACAAGCAGATAAATATCTGAAACGTAAATAAATAAGATTATTTAGCAATAAAAATGAAGTCTAGACTGAAGATAGAAAAAAAATTGCTGTATAAATGAATTGAAAATGAAGGACAAAGTAAGAAATAGAGTGATAAGGATACGTTACAGTTTTACAAGGAATTAGTGAAAAAGATGGAGAAATAGAAGCTTAGTTTCTATGGGCATCGATGAAAAAAAACATATTCGAAAAAATATAGTCGAAAGTGACTGCTCAAATCTGCCGCATACTCTCCGGGTCCCCCTCCGGTGGCAGCACAAGGCGTGCTCCGTTCCCCAACTGGCTCTTGACGCTGCTACCAGCGCGATACAGTTACACAGTCAATCCATCAAGCATTACACGCACACCACTGCGTACACACTCCTGCACATAACACGCAGGTACATAGTTCCTTTTTTTTTTAAGAAATAAAAATTTGTAGGGGTTAGCTAGGTTAAAATTCCGCGGGAATTTTATGTCACAGGTAGCGGCCAAACCGAGGTTCGAACCCTTGTGCTAGTTACCTTTTGCGGCGAGTGCCTTTAGCACTTCCGGTCAACAGCATTAGCTAGTTTAGAAAAAAAAAACTGCGCATATTGGTAAGGGTCGACCTAGGCTAGGCGAACGCATCTCAATCAGATCGAAGACAATTTAAAGAAAGGCCACGGCAAAAGTACTCTTAACCGACGAGCATATATGAAAGTGTCAGGATGTAGTCTTTGCCTGCCTTTATGATAAAAAAAGTGTATAATTATATAAAATTTCTTTGTAAAAAATACAAAAAATATATTTACTTATAGATATCAATTAGTGATATACGGAACTAATCTAAATGTATCATTAAGGGCTCGTCAAATGTTCTGCAAGTAGATTTTTGACTCCTCCTTTACTTATCCGAAAACGCCACTTGTTTAATAAATTCGTTTGCTACGCAAAAATTCCCCATGATTAATAACACTAGTACATTATATTTTTACAACCTCCATCCTATATTTAGGGCTAATATTAAATAAATATTTATTTAAAGTAACTAGCGTTTGCCTAACGCTCGAAATTGAGAATAAATGATAAAAATTTGAAGAAAATGAACCGTTTCCTAATTTATTTATTGGTAGTTTAGTACTACACACCTCGTCAGGATTTACTAAACAAAAAACTAACGAATTAAAAAAATGGTTATAAATAGAAGAAAACATTTTGAACAGTTTTGTCTTTGTTTATTTTTATTTTAATCATAAAAAAAATGTTTGACCTTTCACTTTGTAGTTAATTAGTTAATTCAATAATATATTCAAATAACTAGAAAAGTGTGCGCTGCAGCTTTGTTTAGCCAATAACATAAATATACCAACTTTAAATCTCGACAACTAATTCCGACCTAAAATCTGTAAAAACTATTTTTTTCTAATATTTTTTTCTTCTTTCCATAACTACACGGTACTTCTATCAAAGGGGAACTCATTAGTTATCTTAAACTGCGAGGATTAGATAAGGATTAGTGCCGACCACCCAGACTATACAGATGTTTAAAAGCGTTTTTTTTCTCAACAACTGACGCAAGCATGGAAGTCTTGAAACCACTGCGACAGATCTTTCAAGTAATTTTTATACCGACAATTTATACAATGTTGTTTAATCCAGAAGCACTTGTGCATTTTAGTTAATTAATGTGTGTATGACGTTTATGGGCACTAATTTTTATATCATAAATATTGCTTTAAATGCACTAATATCCTCTTTGAATATCTTGCAGAATAATGAACAAAGGTGGAAGACGGGGATTCTTTATAATTGAATCCAATAATTGAATTGATAGTTAAAGGAATGGATACAGATTATTTTTTGAATATAGTTTTTTTCCTTACCAATTAATTAAAAACTGCAACTAGACTGGACTTTGTGGTAAGAACCTCGGCTTGGGCCGTTTTTTATTATTCTGAAAGGAGCAATACGGACTAGAAGAGCCCTGTATAATTGCAAACTCTACAGATCTACTGTGATCGCCCTACACAACTAAAGCTCACTGCCTAGAGAACCTTTTTGCCAGAGATTATCTGTAACTTTTTCGGAAGCAACTAACAACTAATAGATCACATTCACACAAGATGTGATTTGACGGTTCTTCTGCAGTTCGTCGGTCTACCTTGTGGAAGGCCTATCTCCGCTACGTCTTTCGCTACGTGGCAAACATTCGTGAATCCTTTAGTCTCATCAAGCATCAATTCTATTGGCAATGTGTATAGTCCAATGCCACTTAAGTTTGGTAGTTCTTCGGACAATGTCGGTTGCTTTGGTTCTTCTCCAGATCTCCTCATTTCTGATTCGCTCACGCAGGAAAACTCCGAGTATAACACTCTTTGGGTAGCTTTGAGTTTTCTAATTAGGCCTTATAAGGGACCGCGTCTCAGTACCATAAGTCATCACTGGCAAACACACTGGTCAAAGACTTTTGTCAAGATACTGTGGTATTTCGCACGAGAAGATTCTGCGTAGCTTCCCAAATGCAGCCCAACCGGACCAACCAAATAGAATTAATTAGAGCCGATTTATGTAGGATCTTTAAAATTCACTAATTGAGATACCACAACAATTTCACGGATGAACGTAATTTTAAAATTCTCTTCTATTTCCTCGTTGGAAGTCATTAAATAGTTAATAACCATATTGAACGTTCGAAAACAACTGTGAAATTTTTGGGGTGGAATTTTTTGCACTATATCTCATTCGGGAGAAGCTTTTAAGATACGAGACCGACAAATTGGTTCCGGGAACGTGTGTGTTTCTTGATATTTCACGGCTATCGAATTATTTTGGGCTGGATGGATAACGGTATTTGGTAATAAAATAGTGTTTAGTGTATTTTTTGTTCTGGAAACTAGTATTTTAGTGTAAACACTTAGAGTATGGACCTATATTACAGAACTTGTATGAAGTGGACGTAATAAATTATACACAAAAATACTTTCGAACGAGGACTGTATTTAACGGATTCCGAGATTCATCTAAAATCTTTTTCCGATTGAATACCAAATTTAAAAAAAAAGCAAAAAAAAAATGATTTCAGATTACAACGAGCAAACAACAACAACGAAAAAAAAATTAAAACAAATAACCAAGTGTAAAATTTAAACAAAGCCCCGGGATAAAACCGGCCGGCATTTGTCGCCCGGCTATCAAATAAAATAAACGCAAAACTGTATCCGAACAAATTTCAATCTATCGACTGAGTGCGGGGCCAATTTACAAAAACAATATACGTTCGAACCTTTTTAACACTGAACCAGTGTAAGATGATATTTTGTTTGGGAGCTTGGGAGAGCTTTTTTACATCATCATGCAATTAATTTGCTTGCCTTATTCCTCATCTTATTTAACAATACTCTGTGAATTAAATACACAATACACAGGTCAAATATGCAAATTATTATTATTATTTTTTATTTATCAAGAAAAAATATATTACAAATCATTTACCTGCATATAATGCCACTTAAACCTTGTTAAAATAAGTAATCCACACAAAATCCAAACTTGTTTACTTAGATATACAGGATTATTTTCTTTTAATTTAGATGATTCAAGATAAAATATTATTTATTTAGGCAATTTTTCCCTGTCTGTCGGTGTGAGAATGTTAATTATTTCGGGTCAAATTGCAAGTGTTCATTATACGATATGGATACGGATAAGCAATAAATTAACAACTCTAAAAAATAACGTACACTTTTATAAAATAGTGTTTTGTTATATAATGTAATAATTTAGAATAAATAATTATAGATTATGTTGCTGAAATTATCGCTAACTCGCAGACTATTATTACACATAACAATGTCATTGTTACAACAGGGGGTGTCTATCTAAAATGGTCATGTTATTTGCGACAAAATTCTTTCTCCGCGAATCGATCCTCCGGGAGCAGTACACGCTCAAGACGACTCGATATATCGCGGGGATTCGCCCCCGAAGGTATCCAGCAGATTTACAGCCAATCGTATCCAAATCCTGTATTTATTTAAGTACTAGTTATAAGCTTCAGTTTCTCCCGCGTTTACGTTTATTTAATTTTTTAATGTCGGTTTAAATGCGTCGATGATTTCTGAGGATAATATCTATTGCGTTAGGAGGTCGAAAATACTCCATACTGATTTTAATTTTTTTATTCAACTTGATGCTATATGGTTTCTTTAGTTTAAGTTTGTGTATATTTAACTTCAAAAAGCCAGTCATTCTGATCCCTAATAGGACAAAAGGTCTCTTTGACTCCAGATACAATAGAATCAAGTAATGGTAATTTAATGCGTGAATAGTTAACGCTTTTAAATGATTACCTAAAATGATTCTCTTTTGAGTGATCTTACTTACATGCTATTATCTCTTTCACATTAGTAATATTACCTGAGTTATTCTCATCGCATCGCATACAACCGAAAAAGTCCACTGCTGGACATAGGTCTCTCCAAAGATCTCCACGACGACCGGCCTTGCGCCACCTGCATCCATCGGATTCCCGCGACCTTCACAAGGTCGGCGGTCCACCTAGTAGGGGTCCTACCCACGCTGCTTCTACCGGTGCGTGGCACCCATTCGAGAACCTGTCGGCCCCATTGGGCATCGGTTTTTGCGAGCAATGTGCCCATCCCACTGCCATTTTTGTTCAGCAATTCTTCGGGCAATGACGGTTACTTTAGTACTTCTGCGGATCTCTTCATTCCTGACTCGATCACGCAGTGAAACTCCAAGCATAGCTCTCTCCATTGCCCTTTGAGCAACTTAGCAACTTTGAGCTTTAGTACTAGGTCCATTGTGAGTGACCACGTCTCAGTACCGAATGTCATTACTGGCAACACACACTGGTCGAAGACTTTCGCCTTTTGAATGAGAAAATTCTGCATAGCTTCCCGAAAGCGGCCTAGCCGAGTTGTATTCGACGATTTACCTCTTTCTCGAAGTTAGATCTACCTAACTGAACGGTTTGTCCCAGGTATACATAACTGTCAACAACTTCGAGCGTAGAGTCAGCGATTTTTATAGGAGTTGGTACAACATGGACATTAGACATAACTTTCCTCTTATCGAGTCCTCCCCTTCTTTACGGAATTCAGATAATCCCAATATATCCCATCGTAACTTGTTTATTTCTTCCTCTGGCTCAGCGGTCTTCTTGTCAGTTCGCAGTGTTTGTGTGTTATATATTGCCAAGTCAATTCGTCGTTGGTTGTGGTAGCTGAATCTCTGTCGGAGTTTCTTAGCACTCCTTGCCCTGCCGTTATCTTGGCCGCTACCACTATAACCAAGAATAGTAGGGCCGCTGGGAACTAGGGGCCGGTTTTTAGGTGTGTCGTTTATTAGAGGAGTGATTGCCATAATCACCACGCTTGGCAGGCGGGTTGGCGATTGCAGTCAGGTGTTCGTGGTACTCAGTGGATACTGCTGCCTATCCCCTGGTTTATATGGTTTAATCGCCTTTTATGGCACTCACGGGAAGATATGGGGTCGTATTATTATCGGCCGGCAACAAACGGTTTCGATGCATCGAAACGATATACCATCGACTCATCGATATGTATGAGTTCTTTTCAACCACCTACCACATTGTACATATTAAATAATATTAATATGTATTATCGTGTATTTAGTTTATCGACTATAAACAATGCAATTATATTAATCAAACAGTACAGTCATTTTGCGGTCGCTTCCTTTATTTATTGTGATTACAACGATGAATCACATTTATGTTTATTTTCTATTAATAAACTAGTTGTCCCTGCGAATTTTGTACCACCTCAGAATCAATATATGTACTATTAGCTAAAAAAGAAATTTATTTATTTTAAATGCGCGAAAAAACTTCTCGAGTCTGAGGCAAATGAAAAAAAACTACTATATGAAAAAAATAACCCGAATTTTCCGGTTTTTAATAGTTATTCTGTTATTCAGGACGGAGACCAATCCAACGTCTATACTAATAAATAAAATTGAAGTCTCTGTTTGTGATATCAAAATAATAACTTTTTACTAAATACATATGAATGTTGTAATAAGTATATGGAACCTATAACAAAAACAAGACTTTTAAAATGTCTGTCTGTCTGTATGTTTGTTCTGGCTAATATATTGAACGGATGGACCTATTTTGACGGTACTTCTCTAGCATATAACTGAAGTGATTCCGAGTAACTTGGCTACTTTTATCTTTTGAAAATAATTAGGAGTTCCGTGTAAAAAAAAAAACTCGGGAAATTGTGAACAAAATTCGATTTAATGGGCAGCACTAACAAAACATTATTTACCGGGACGGGACGGGACAGGACGCCTGAATTCCACGCGAGCGAAGTCGCGGGCACAGCTAGTATATAATATGTGTGCAAAAATTTTTATACCAACTATGCCATGAAAATCTATATCAATATAAGCAATTTTTATATTTTTCGAATTAAGTTTTGTGGTGTACGCTTAGGCCACTCAATTGGAAAATGGTAAGTATCACAAGGGAACTAAAGTGATACAAACCTCTGCTATCTTTGTTTAGTAACTATTGGGAAGGTCTTCTTTGAAAACATTTCGGATTTCTATATTCTTCGAATTTTTAATAATCGTTATATGGTCTGACGTGGTGAAAACTAATTAACATTAATTATCCAGACATTTATTAGTCAGTAAACACATCCGTATCTCTGTTAGGTCAAGATTTTAACCTAACATCTGTGAAGGCGTCAGCGATTTCATTCATTCAGATAACGTTATCTATAGAGCTGCTGTTATTTATACTAACATTTCCCCGTGGCTGCATATGCTGTAACAGTATACAAATATATTTTCATTAAAATTGATAGGTGACTGCTCAAATATTACAAGCGGAACCGCAGGCACATAGCTAGTTATATTGTATAATGAGCTCGAACTTTTGACGAAGGAAAACATCATGAACACTCTCATGGTAGTTGCTTCTGGCCAGCTACTAACCTCAAATAAGAAGCCACAAAACACCCATAGATCTGTTTTGGCAGCACCACATGAGAGGCATCACACCAAGATTTAACGCGTTGAGCATTTTCAAACACATCGCTATATAACATCAATTGAGACAATGGTCAAAGCTTCGAATCTATACTGCTGGTCGTGATTTCGCTACCGAATAAATAAATTCATCGATATCATCAACCGAAAGATGTCCACTGCTGGGCACAGGAACCAAAAATCTCCACAACGACCGATCTTGTGCCATCCATACTGATCGGATTCTTATCTTATATGTACCATTGTCCACCTCGTTGGCGGCCTATTCACGCTGAGTCTTTCTATATTTGGTGGTAACCATTTCAGAACCCGTTGGCCCCATTAAGGATCGGTTCTGCGAGTAATGTACCTAGCTCACTGCCAAATGGTATATTATTTAGCGTTAAACAGAGATGCTGTGTTTGAAATACTAAAGTCTTTAAAACACTTTTAAGCTAGTCGTATCAAAGTGGAATCCAAAGATATTGTTCATAAGGCATAGATCTTAATTACCGATCTTCATTACTTAGGCAATTATATTTTCTTCAACAAAAACAATAAAGATGCTAGTAATTTTTTTTCAAACGGTATAGGCTCAGTGCAGTGAACATAATCTCACCTGATTTTAAGTGAGGATGTGGTCCAAGAAGGTATACACTCTATTGGTTCTCAAGTGATGCTGCCGGAACACACTTATTGGTATTTGGCGACAGGTTTTGCAAAGTTGAGGGTGGTAGCTATCCAAGTGGCATTATTAGAAAATGCATTACCACTATACCATGGTTTCCTCACGATGATTTCCTTCAGCGAAAGTTCAGGCTGATTTTGGAGTTGGATAGGTGGGCTCGAACGCGCGTCCCATAAAGCGGAATCTGGCCGCACTATCCATTGCGCCATCATCGCTTCAAGCATTTCAGATTTGTACAATACTTTATCTTCATTTGGATCAAATAGTGTATACGATTCAAATTTAGATTTCTTATGAGCGGTTCCCTACATATTTCACACACATGCGTTTATTTCCGATCGGGATAACAGTGCTTAATAAAACGAACGAACGAACGGAATAACTACGAACGGAAAAATATTGTGCGTTTGTGATAGGTCCGGTCCATAGATTTGTATGGATTTACTTGACTGTATGTAGCCGCGCTTACTTTCTTATTCTTGACACATTCCGTTAGAGCAGCCACATACAGTCTGAATTCTATTTCGGAATTTCAATTCAGGATTCGGAACGCAGTAAATCCATATAAATACATTGATCTATCTCATGCATATGGTATATTTCCGTTCGTAGTTTTCTCCGATTCGAAATCACATGGTAGCTTGTTATTCTGAAAGGAAACAAACGTTTGTATGTAAAATATGTACGAAATCCCGATTTGTTATTTCGAATCGAAATTCCGGTACTTTATATGGCCGCTCTTAATATATAATTTATTTCGCTTTTCAGTTTTTGTTTTCATAGAATGGCGTAAACCTTATTATTATTATTCTTCAAAAATCTTAACGTTTTACGTTAAACAATTTTAAAACAACTGTTGTTAGAGGACAAACCGCTTCAGAGCTATGTTTTCACGTCCATAACAGTGACTTTTCCTCTGTGCGTGATTATGGACAGAGCCCTGGGTAATAGGTACAACCCTAGTAGAGTAATCTACTGAGTCACCTTCAGCAGTCATATCTTTCTATTAATAGGGTTCATTGATGGTACTAAGAATATAGTCCCTATCTCTCTCCCTGTCAAAGGATTATAAATCTGTTAAGAGTATTGTAAAAGTTTCTTATCTACATAATTATAATATTCTGCATGTTTCATAACATTTAAAATAGTAAACAATAAATGATATCATCAAATCGTTTTCGCAATAGACGTCAGATATTACGTAAAAGGTCAAAACGTTCGAATGGCGTTGATGTCGCTCTGAGTCATCAGAAGAAGCGGTTGCCGCTAACAGAACAAAAATGCCAATTATTTATATGAATTTCTGTGCATAATAATAGTGTATTCAATCTTCAAAATTAACTTATTGTGACTGTTTAAAAAAAAATTGTGAATAGATTACATATACATTTATTTATTTACATGGCACATCAACAGAGTAAAAACAAATAAAAATACACAAGAAATTTATGAATTAATAAACCTAATTATAAATTAGTTAAAAAAAAAACAAATTAACCCATTAAAAAAAACCTTATAAATAACAGGTTTGAAAGAGGTCAAAAAATTAGAGAAAATGTCAGAAATTTGAGACTAGATGTCATTACACATACGCCAGATAGGAGACTGTTTGCCTAAATTCATTCGAACAAAGTTTAGTGCAAGGTGTTTTAATAGGATTTTTTGTAAAATTTCCAGGCTATTTATCGATTATTTAATAGCTTGTATAAAAACATTATCTCAAATAAGGAACGTCTAGTTTGAAGAGAGTGACAATTTAGCATTTTCAAGCGTTGCTTATAGCTGCTATCAAGTGGGAGACCACATGATGTTTAGCATATATTTGCCTCAAAAATCACTTTTGTACTTTTTCAATATTAGCTACATGCACTTCGTAAATGGGACTCCATGTGATAGAATTGAATTCTAGCTGACTTCTTACAAATGTTCATTCTATGCGTTAAGCTTCTGAAATCTGAAGAATTTCTGGAAATAAATTCAAACATTTTGAAGGCCTTATTGAGTCTATGTGAACAACAAAGAGCAATTCGGAATTTAAAAAAAATTTGACAAGATCACGGAATTCATTTGATTTTATCTAGACTTATTGTGTTTTTCCTTTTGCGACTTAATTGATTATGACTACTTTTTGTAATATTAAGAAACATGCTATTATTTTTGCACCAATTATGTACATTGTTAAGATCTTGTTGAAGATAGAGTGAGTAGGTAATTGTTCCAAAAAGACTAAGGTTTTACTTGATATGTTAATATATGTAACTTCTAATTTTAAAAATAGTACATTCTGTGTCATTCTAAAAATAAAAGAAGTAGTAATAAAATATATTTGCGTTTTGACATGAACATGCAAGATCGCCCACGATTCAAATTCACATACGACTTGTGGAAATATGGAGTTTTTTTAAGACAACCCTTTAAATACTAAACACAAACCGCAAAACAAAAATCATTTTCATAATTTCAGTTCAGTGTAACTTCATTTTAAACATGCAATTATTAGTATAATTAACATATTAAATTATTATTAGTATTAAGTGATAGAAGTCATTGTATATATATTTTTTAAATCCACCGAATGTAATTTCAATTATCACAAACAATTCTGAAACCTAATATCATAATAGTATAGGAAAAACACTTAGACTTTGAAAAAGGATCATTTCGTACAGTATATTCCTAAACGTTTACTTTCTATGATATAATACCACTAATTTTATTAGAACTTACGTCAATATTATTAATTTTTAAATCTTTTTCCAGTAACTGTAAGAGTTTCTTATTAACCAATTTCGGTGCATCGTTAGCCCACATGAAATCTAAATGATTAAAATCTTTCAAAGGCACCACATAATGTTCAATCGGGTTCATTAAATTCGCATGCAATTTCTTCACATCAGCGTCAGATGATAGCCAATCTCCTTCAGAACTTAATAGAGCAATAGGTAATGTTATTTTACCAAGAGGATACTCGGGAGGTGTTGATCTTCCATATTGGCGTATATTACCTTCTTCGCCGTAATCGAATTGCTTAAATTTACCATCAGTACGGATTTCTTGTGCGTAATGGAGCACTGTTTTTGTTGATGCACCGGCCGGCGTATGTCCCATGATAAGTGGGAACATAGTTCTGTTCAATTGTTTTTCATTAAAGCCACATAAAATAAACAAGGAATTTTCACACAGAGCTTCTTCTAACGTATTGATCTTGCACGAATGCTTCGCTAGCCATCTTTGGACACCATTACGGGGTAGCAACTCATTCATTCCTATTAATTTTAGTACAGATTCGATTTTATCGCTAAACTTTGCGAATAGCTGCATTGGACTTTCTAAATCCGTCATGTACGCTACTGGTGCTAAAGCGAATCCAGCTCTTAAAATATTGTTATACTCTGTTTTAGTAGACAGTAAAGCGAACAAAGCCGTTGTGCCCATCGAATAGCCGATATAATTTATCTTTACATCCTTTCCTTAAATTCCATTATGAAGTCGATAATAGCCGGTAAGTCGTATTGGCTAACTTCGTGGAAGGTAAAATTCCAGAACGCAAAAGAATCCGAGTTCCTAGATACGTGCGCTCTAGAATATGTATTGCCTCGAACGTTAGCCATCCAAACGTCGTAGCCTGCATCCGATAACATATAAGCTAAACCTTTTTCAGGTCCGGATATGATCCAATCAGCAGAACTGCCCAGTAGACCGTGGTGAAGTAAAACAGTTTTATGCGAACTTGTTTTTATATTTCTGGCGAATGGTATCCTGTGAAGAGTGAGAATATAACCATCAGCTGTGATTACTGTATGTGCTTCGGGCGTGGTATCCGTGTGTGGCGATCAATTGTAACGAAGTCATCTGTACAGCCGGGTCGTCATCGTTGCAGGTATATTCTTTATGATCCCAAGCGATACTGTCGAATATTTTATTGCCAGTCTTCTTAGCTTCAGTTATGTATTTCTTGAATCTTTCACGCATCAATTGCAACTTTTCATTAAACGCTTTTTCAGTTTTGTTTTTTACGTTTTCGATCTTATCTTCGACATTGTCCACGAAGTGTTTGATACTCCTACCTGTTTTTTCAACGTAATTTTTTGCATCGTTCAATTTATCCGTGAATATGTCGAGGATGTTCGACACAGCCAGTGGAGCCGGCCGACATTCGATTCGGTGACATTGCAAAAAAAAAGTTGTTACTATCAAATGTAATAATTTCATAATTGTATAATGGATAATGAAGACGTTGAGTTCGTTACTGCATTATATACAAAAACAAACTTCTATTTATCCCTATAGAAGGCCAGCGGCATATGACTAATTTATATATATCAATTAATGTATGGTTCGTTCGTCTGTCAAATTATCAATTATTTATAATTTTTTATACGAGTTTTAGTAAATTCCTCAATGAGCTAAATATTTTAGGTTGTTTGTTGTATTGTTCTATTTATTTCTACTATCCGTAAAATAGAGCAGATTTTATCAAATTTCGGAAATTCAGTTTTTTATCTAAAATTGGATAATAAAAATTTGATAACAATGTGTTATTTACTATCGCTATTGAGCGATTATAATTTCGTATTAAACATTATACAGTACAGAGAATTCATTTTTTAACTTGAAAAATATTGATTAAATTATCTGCACTTAGTTACTAAGATATGTCATATTTTTAGATCACAAATTTGCATTTACTTTAGTACGGAGTATCTCGATTTCTTCTGTGGGAAAGAGGTAAACAGTATCTTTTAAACTATCCGTTTTAACAAACTAAAAGTATTTTCGTTCATAAAACTTAACACTATTATCTTTAGATTGACTAAGTCCACTCGAAAATGTCATAGGAATACTATAATCTGTAGTGTAATCTCTAATAACTACGTCAGTATTTTAAATGGGAAATTTGCTTTGGCTTTTGGGTATAACGTTTAGTGGTATCGTTCATTGATAACAACGCATTGCGAACGCAGGACATCCTTTTTTTTTTGCGTAAATTATTGTGGTATTCCATCTTACGTTATGTGTTGCACAACGTACTCATTAATACACAATCAACTGTGTGTGGTTGCTTATAAAGCTCAAAGATACTGAAATGCCAGTTGTGAGAGCTATGCTTGGAATTTCACTACGTGATCTAATCAGAAATGAACATATCCGCAAAAGAACAAATAAACAATTCCCAAAAACTTTCCAAATTTAATTAGCAATGGGCTGGGCACATTGCTCGTAGAGCCGATAACGGCTTTTCGAATGTATGCCGCATACCGGAAAACGTAGCGTAGAT
Source organism: Samia ricini (assembly GCA_014132275.2). Classification (NCBI taxonomy): domain Eukaryota; kingdom Metazoa; phylum Arthropoda; class Insecta; order Lepidoptera; family Saturniidae; genus Samia; species Samia ricini. The sequence continues at coordinate 20,629,999 of AP028158.1, forward strand.
AAGGCCTATTGTCGTATCTACAAGATTGGCCGACGATTTGGACGCAACACTATAGTCGTTGTGGAGATCTTTAGGAAAGACCTATGGCCAACAGTAGCGTATTTCAATTGAATGGGCAGATAGATGGGCATGAGTAATAAACTAAAACCTGTGTTACCGGAGAGATAACTAACAGCATTTGTTATTATCACAACTATTTTCTATATTTTACACAGCTTTATCTAAACTAATATATTGTAAAATTTAGCCAGATATGTTTTTATACTTTATAGACAGAGCGATGTATAAAATAGTAAACACTTTTTTTGCATGCCAATTGCTGTTACACATCTCCTTTACATGTGGGAGAGAGGGTATGTGAGACTCACCCAACGTGAAGCACCAGAAATACCAATTAAACCCTGTGAACCGTCAGCCGCTATCACGGGAGCTCAACGTCTCCGCGGGACTGCGCGTCGCCCCAGCAGCAGGTCCGACATGATGTTGAAGCGAGCCACGGCCTTTATCTACCAGATGGTGAAGGAGGAGAGGCCCGTGAAGACCTCCCATCCTTACGTCCGCCAGTGAACACGGAAAAGAAAGAACAAAAAGTGAAGGGGTGTGAAAGAATGAAAAGAAAGAAAGAAGAGTGGATTGTTCGCTGGTTCCAATCGTAAACACTCTAGGTTTAGGTTCTCAAGTGATGTTGACTGTGATAGATATTAAAACTAGAGAATGGTATTTTAGTAGGCACAATGTTTTCCTTAGGCAAAAGTTTAAACTCATTAGAATAGACTAGATGGGTTCGAACCTACCATAATTGATGCAATATACGTCCAGACTACTACTCATCCACCATCGCTTTATTATATATTTAATTAATAAATAATAATTTACGTACTTGTGCCACATAATCAAAATTTGTATTTTAGAATTTTAATATTTTACTAAAATATAATATTTTACAGTGTGAAAATATTACACAGCAATAGTCATCGAAACAAACTAGTAATTGTTTTTAAAACGTTACCTATCTATTGGTATTATGGAATTTATTTTATATTGTTTTTGGTTAATCCAAGGATAATGGGAATTTTACACTTTTGGGATTTTACCGTAAATATCCTTATTTAAGTATCTTAATCGAATGAGCTGAATTTTAACTAATAATATTAAAGTTCTTCTAAAAAAAAAAATGCGTGGTGTACAAAGTACCTGTGTTAGGAGTGAATCTTCTTTAGCAATATTTGGTTTAAATCTCTAGTATCTTAGTAAGGGATATATATCAGAGGCCGAGAAAGAGATAAATAATTTGTACGTCCACTTTATAAACTAGAAAGATGCGTGCAACGCATCCTTAAAGAGGAGAAAATAATGATTCTACAGTTGTAAAGTGTAGCGTGGTTATTATTTTTGTTACTTTCTCTCTCTCTCACTACGTTCTTCTATCCATCCATCCTTTAATATTCAAAATCGTGACGCTAATATTCTAACGTTCAATATTATTATTATCATATGCAAAGAAGAAAAAATAGACAATCAGTTGACAAGAAGAGGACAAGAAGGTTCTGAATTGTTTTATCTTTGTATAATAACTAGCTGTGTGCCCGAAGCTCCACCCGCGTTTCATATTGTCTTTAAGTGTGAGTGAAAAAGTGCATATTACATTTCATTTAAACCTAACTCAAAAAACAAATGAGAGTCTTTTGAATGCACATTGCCTGATCATGCAAACCGATAATCCATAAAGTGTAAATATAGGCTTATATTGGTCGACATTTCCATCTATCCAATCAACCGAAAGGCGTCCACTGTTGGGCATAGGCCTCTCTCAAAGATCTCCACAACTACCGATGTTCTGGTAACGGATTCGTGCGACCTTTACTAGGTCGTCGGTCCACCTTGTGGGGCATTTAGTCAGGTATTTTGTTTACTTATTTTACACTGCAAAATTACTGCACTTCATCTAATATGAAACAAAGTACATGTTGGGTTACATTTACCACAGTTAAAACCTGTAGGTAGCTCTGAATATATACTTAGTTTTACCGGCACGAAAGCCCTACCAATCCCCTAATTTTCATTTTGGATGGACTATCTATGAATTATATTTGCCTTTTATAAATATAATCAATATTTCCTATGAATTTAAGCAATTTATCTCGAAGGACAACTGTTTTCGCTTGTAACAAACTTTAATTTTTAATAGGAAACCGTATTTGTTGGTTTATGGGCAATTTTTTATCGGTTCCCTCTCTCTAGGCGAGTTTATTTTTATGTATTTTACCGACATATTGAATAGAAATGGCGGTCAGGTTTGTTCCTTCTTTGTCCTCTGAGATCGACTCTTCAGTTTTCGACCTTCAAAACTATTTTCTATTATTCTCTTTATTTTTAGAACATTTGTAATGCAAAAAGCTCTATCCAAAGGAATCCGATTGATCACAATTTATTAAAAAAATTCAAACGTATTTATTATTCAGTTTTCTGTATTGACGATTTTAGTATCTGCATCCGGTCGGCACATGGATTCCTGTTCAAAGACTGATTGTAAATTGGGGATAGTAGCTGAGTCAGTACCGTAAAAAACTTTTTGATTTAAATATAATTACAGTCTATTAGCATTACTTCAGATCTATATTCTTGCTAGAATATTCATTATAGCTACTGATAGTAATAATACACTAAAATCTGACCAGAATTCTGTTAATTTTATAGGAGATGTAAAATATTTGTCTGATTTAATTTTTGACATATTCTGCTTCATAAGTCAATAAAGTTCACTAAAAAATCTCACTTAATATGCACTTAATATAATATGTATTATTTGTGAGATACATTGTGTTTTCATGCGATGGCCAAGCCAATCTATTTTATTTAAAACGTAAAAGATTTTTAACATTGATATGGTCACTATAAGATGTTGTTAGGTTAGTTAATTACTTAATATATCTTAAGACAGAAGGTCCCTTATGTAGGAACTTAATAAAGTAAACGACTTGGTATTACATGGATCTCACAACTTTTTACGGTAGAAGAACTGAGTTGTGAGGCATGCTTTTTTTTACAAGTTTTATTTTTGATGGCATCTCATTTCTTTTTGTAGATAGTCCTATTTTTTTCCTTTCTACAGCATTTCCAAATCCATTGCGACTACTAGTAAAGATACACGAGAGTTTTTATGATTAATAGATAAACGTGACTTTAAAGTACTTAATTAAAACATTACATAAAACATTACACTTGACTGCAAATGTAACATTGTAATCCTATACGTTTATATAGAATTACAAAGTTGTTAATGCAGTTGGTGTATCAATAAAACTGGACGGCAATTGTAAAATATTTTAGAGTTTCCTTGATTTGTACACTAAACACTAATTGTATTCTAAATTTGTAGTTTCTATATCTGCTAGAAGTGCCTTAGAGTTTTGATGATCAGTCAGTCAGTCAGTCAGTGAATGACAAAATTAAAAATTTTGACTAGTATACAGATCTTAAACTACTGGTTCGAATTGAATGAAATTTTAAATATAACGTGTTAATACAATGGCTGCTTGGGTCAAATTCAAGCTCTAGCTTTATCTACAAAGAAGTTATGGGGGTTCGAAAATGGCCTGAACTGCTTCGAGAAAAGGATGGTACGGGCGTGCCGCTTTTTTTTTTGCTTCTGCTCGACTTGGCTCATAATATATTTAAACACTACCTACTATGGTTTGATGAATCATTATAATAGTATTCGTTTTAATAATATGTTTGTTACAACGTACAGTAATTGCGGTCTGATACATTGCTTTTGTTTAGCTTCGATGATTACATGAACAATTTTATTTTCCCGGATAATGTGATCACATGCCGGGGACTCGACGCTTCTTGTTAAATACTAATACCGCATATGGAATAATAATATAAAAGCCCGCTGTGGTGATACCAAAAAGTATCACCGCCGTAGGTTGCTTAGTGTTTTTGTATTGGCCATTAAGAATAGTGTTAGATTTATACATTAAGAAGACAATTGAGGTGATGTCATTATTAGACTTGTCGTAAAATAATAAATATATCATATTAACTGATGTATATTATTAACATTACAATATTATTCTAAATTGGTGATCCCGACGTGATCTGAACACGCAACCCTCTTTAATATTATCTGCTATATTATATGCCGGTGTTCTTCCCTTATGATTTTCCAATGTAATTTTTCTTATTTACCTAATTTCCAATCAGTAGCGTAACTATATCATCTGAGGCCCGTAGCTATATCATTCATTGAATAGGGTCCCGATAAAAATTGTTACTTTGTAATTTTATTTTAATAAATCACTGAAGTAGTTACCTAAAACATGTACATAGGATACGTTCTAAAACTGATCTTTTTTATTAATTGTGTTTATATATTAATAATTTATTTAAATTTGTGTGTTGTCTTCAGTCGTATCTAATGAATTTTAAGTATTTATATAATATTTATAATTTTTACTACATTTTGTTATGATACTTCTAAGCAAGAGGCGTCTCAAGTAAATAAGTGTGTAGTAAAGGTGTAATTCACTTGCATTTTTCTATTTAATTAAATATATTATGACATAAGATATTAACCCATAAAATCATATATCCAGTTTGACTATTATTATCGCAATATTACTTATAACTAATGCTCATTTAGAGTACCATAATCATAAATAGTAATATTATTTTTAAAACACACATAAAGTATTTTTTACACTTAATATTTAAAGATAATTTCGTTGGCTCCCTCCCTCATATCAGTAGTTATTCAATTCTATTATAATATGATGTATCATGCCAATGTAGTCTATTTACATGAAAAACCAAAATGCACAACAAGGACGTCACAATGTTTTCATTGTTTGTTTGTTTATTTAATATGGAATTTTGATTGACCAAAATATAAATAAAATTTTCTGTTAAATGGGACAGCTGAGGACTTACAGCTAAGCTTAATAGTTCTTCTTCTTTTTAGTTAATGGCAATCTGTGTACACACAATTTGTGCCAGTGTCATGTGGGTAAGATGTGTTTTTAATCTTGTATCCTCGTTACCATGCAGCAAAGCGGTTGCCCATCCTGCTCGAACGTTCCATGGAGCTTTATCGGCACCTTAGAATACATGCTATGCGTTATCTTCTATAATAAACATAACTTGAAACACAATATCTAAACTATATTACACAAGACGCCAGCAAGATTACATAGTATGGAGTCTAATACACAAGTTTAATAAATTAAAGAAAACAACTGCTACATCAGCTGTCTCACAACAGACTGAGATCCCGCCAAAAACTCCAAGCTTATTAGTTGTTTTTTATAATTAAGGAAGAAAATGTTGTCGTACACAAAAAAAAAGAAGAAAAATGTTGCAGTTCTAAAATGTTGCAATTACAAGAATATTATCAAAAATAATAACAGAAGGTTGAAAGTGGAACGAACCGTACGAAAGACGAATCTATTGACTTTACGATTTATTATGTCGCAGCCAAAATTGCTTGGTTGGCAATAAAACTTGATTGGAAATATCAAGTTACATGTTTATATACGAAACGATATGTGGGTTTAGAATTACGTCGATCTTCACGCCTTTAATAGACAGTGGGGTATAGGTTCATATGGGAATTTAGAAACCTCACCTTATAAACAATATTCTATAAGTTGTTATGTGCTCGGGGCTCCGCGCACGTATCAAATTTTCTATTCCGTCCTGTTGATTGTTAAAAGCTTGTCTTTTAGATTTTTTTAGTCTGTTGTTAGCAATAAATTGAGCACCAGTGAAATACCCTATTATTTTAAACAAGCCTGCTCAACCCTACGCCCGCGAGCCATAATATGGCCGGAATAAAAATTTTAAATGGCCCGCGAGTACAAAGTATTATTCCACTAAGTTGAGGAAAGTCTTACGTACACTATCATTTACATATAGGTATAGGTTTTTTTAAAAGTAAATACGCACATCATTAATTGAACAAAATATTTATCGTCTCCAGAGTAAACCGATACATAGATAGAATTATTTTTTCATCATTTTCATTTCATCTCATTTTGGACCCCAACCAGCCCACGGTAGGTAACCGTTACTATGACAACCGTAACGTGAACGAAGTTGCGGGTGCCAGCTAGTTAGTATATCATATTATACATATAAAGTTTGAGTGCAAAAAATATCTAAGTAAATCGTATTCAAACCGTTACGTGGTTTTCGTTGGAATTAGTGGATAAACAACAGACGCAGAATGCGATTTTTTTTTATGCCTTACATTTAAAATTGAGGTACCCATATAAAGTTGCTAATAATTTGAACACAAAATCTGAATTTACGTAGGTTATTTGACAAAAAGCATGTGATCACACACAAACGACATCGTAATGGGGGGGGGGATAACTCCTTCCCCACACCTTCCATTCCCCCCAGAGATAAGAGCCATACCCCTACGTGACGTACTATCGCTTCAAAAACTGTTTACGTGATATTCTTTGAATATTTGTTTTTAAATTTTTCACTACATGTTATTGTAAAAGGCCAAATATATTCTGTTTATCTGTCCGTTAGTTAATTTATAGCTTGAAAACCAATGATAATATACGTTTTTTTGTTATAAATATAAATTTCTATGCAGTTTTTAAATGCGTATTCTTTTACGTTAAGTTATTTGTTTTTGTATAGACTTGTTGTAATATTGTATTTAAAGTGGCGCAGTTGTATTACGGTGCGACTGCCGTTCTGAAGTCTCGGGTTCGATCACCGGGTCGGGTCAAGTGGTGTTGGGTTCTTCTACTCAATATCATCCCGGAGTTTGAAATTTGTATATAATATGTGTAAGTGTTTTTTTTTTTTTATTTTCTACATGCATATTGCTTTGAGCACAGACTTTTGTTAAACAAGTGCCCGCAGCTCCACCCGCGTTTCATGTATTCACTGCGTAATATAGTTTTCAAATAATAACTGAAAAATAAATTGACGATTATAGAATCATAAATTGTTTACAATTTCATAAATATTTTATAATTTAATACGGAACCCTTATTACCAAAATGTAATTTGGTAATAGCAGAAAGCACAGATATATCTCACAAATTCAAACACCTACAAACAATAAAATTATGCATTTAATATTTTGATATATTTTTATATATATATATATATTTCATATATATATGATTTTATTAACGATTTCATGAGTTTAAATTTTCTTGAATAAAAGTACTACTAAGTTACGCGGAATAGCAAAAATTGCTATCTGTTAAAAAAAGCCCCTCCAAAATTAATCCATCTCATTTCGAAAATTAACCGGAACAAATAGACAGATACTTTTTTTATTTTTGTATACGTATCGGATATACGTTCATATGTATTTCGTAAAAAGTTGTTATTCTGATAGACACTTCAATTTTATTTATTGGTGTAGATAACGACGTGGTCCCAAATGGTAAACAAGCTAAACCAAGAGGTGCTTGCACTTGAGTCAAGCTGCAGTTACACACTTTTAGATGCTCATCAACAGAGTTAGAAACTTGAGAGTGATAGCTAATTAGACTTTTGAAAATGCTTTCGGTGCAGCTCAAAGCGTTGAGCTTATCACATTATAAAAAGGCTACCTATAAATATTACAATTAGATTTGCATATCGACAACCCTATGCCTATAATTTGCGTCCTATTTTTATTTTTAGCTTCTTTTTTTAGAATTTTTGTTAGTGGCTCGGTATATTTCAATCAGTAAGCCACTAGTTTATCAACAATGTAAGAAGAATAATGCCTACCAAAATTATCGATCTATCGAAATTTAAATAAAAAAATAAATAAAGTTAGTGTTGGATCTGTTCAGATCAACAGGAACCGATTACCGACTAAATAAACCACAGTAGATAACAGTTCCGCACGGAGTGTCTAACACCTATACGCTGTAAGACGTTCAGCCGTGGTGCTCCGCCACGCCGCTCCGGGAACGCCTCGCAGCGTACGCAGCACAGCCATCGGTGCTTGGTCGCGGTGTTTGGTCATCGGTGATCAGCATGAGCGACTTGAGAACCCAGGTCCCCACGCGAAGAAGGTCGATCGATAAAACACTGATCCACGCTTGAAGTTGCAGCGAGCTTTTATAGGGATTTCGTTTAGTGAGTTAATCGAGAGTAGTACTTAATAATACTGATAGGACTCAGTATTCCGTAATATCTATGTAGGAGGTCATTCGAATAATATTATTAAATAATAAGGTAGTAAAATAAAAAACAATGTTAATTATATTTAAGAATTTATGTCATAAATGTACCCAAGCGGGTGATATTTACTAAAGCAGTGATATTTGCTGGAAATGATCTTGAAAGACGATGAAATATCTGCTCTCTCGCTCACACTATAGTTGTCTCTTTCTCAATAGGGATTAACATTAACACGTTGTCAATTACAATTAACGTTTTGATTACAATGCGTTTCTATTAAGAATGTACATGAACTTATGCCATATTGTGGTATAGCTATATAGACATAGCTAATGAAAAAATTGTATAGGTGTGTATGGTTCATTAAAACAACGCATATTAATAGTTTTAATAATTAGACACATAATTCACTAAAAAAAAGAATAACCATGCAAATATTTTTGTTGCTGTCCATGCTTTTTTATCGAGCTTTGACAGATCAAGGTCATTGACGCGCACATTCTTATTTGAAACGGATAGTACTGCTTTATAGAGGAAAGAGTGTACACATTTAAAACATATTACCATCTGCTTCTTTGTGACCATGCAAAATATGGCGAAAAATTAGGCACAGTGTCACAGTTACAGTCGAACTACAGGCTAACGGTTTCAGTCGATATAGTGAATGATCGTCAGAATTTTAATATTAGAAATAAAGACAAGTTAGCCGTCCCACGCTTTAGGCTGAGTAAGTCTAATAAAAGCTTTATAGGTAATACTATTCGGTTTTACAATAAGATCCCAAGTAACATTACCGATTTACCTGACAATAAGTGCAAGTATTATGTCAAGCAAGTCTTAATCTCAAAAGATTATTACAGGTTGGATCATTACGTGAACGATAGTGATGTCTGGAATTAACCCACATCTTCCGCTAATATTAGTTAAGAAGATGATTTCTATAGTTTTTTTATTTAAAAAAAATGATATATATTATTTTTATAAATAAAAAGAACTAGATCGAGTTTCTTAACGGCTCTTCTCGACTGGGTTGTTTTCCGAACCGGTGGTTGTGTTCTAGATGTTCATAAGCGCCTTCTTAGGGCCTAAATTGAACAAAGATTTTTTGATTTTGATTCGAGATGGTTCGGTACCTGCTGCTTCTGGAATTTACTTCATCATCACCCAAAGTTACGTAATCTGATTCAGTAAAAAAAAATAATGCGTGCAATTAACACGTAGTAGAATTGAAACCTTCAAAAAACGTATAACAGACACACGTATAGAAAACAGCACGGTTGTTGTGATCCCTTTTCCCAAGCTTTGTACTACGCATGCGCGTACAAACACGTACTGTCGCATTTTCGTTTCATCGACTTACAAATCACAACGATGCTAAAGGAGATTTCACTTCAATACGAGTTATATTTTTGTTTTAAATAACTGTAAATAACCGTGTAATATAATTAAAAAATCTATATTCTTTTCTTACTATGGATTTAAAAAAGCCCCACGATCATATAGACGGAGAAATTTGGCTTTCTCAACTACCAGTACCTACTCTACTCGTTACCTACTGCTAGCATTAAATAAATTATGTGAAATTCTGAAAACGTTTCTGCTCATTCGCGGTAATGCGTCACCCTCCCGTTCCCAAGCGTTTGTAGGGGCAGGAGGGGGAAGGGAGGCAGTGGAATGGGACGTGCCTCGTACCGTTAAACATGTCATTACTGGTGCGAATGGATTCATATAAAAGGTGTTTTAAAATTATTTCATTTATTATTTATCATGATTTCATGCACAATATTAGTTACTGAGCAATTGAATAAAAGTTAAGCATCATGCTATGGAATATTGGCATAACTTAATAATCTAACACATATCGGCTTAGCAGTAGATGGAACACCATAGAATTTTATTCGGTAAGAGGCCGATATTATCCAGAGTATCCATGCAAGATTTTCCAACGTTAAAATAGAGTCCTTCTTTGCAAGCTTATACTTATTTAGATCTCGAATAATCATCTAAACTAAAGAGATTTACACATATGTATAGTTAGGCAGATCGAAAGAATAAGAATAGATTTTCTACGGGATCGTATGCACAATAATAACCCAGGCCAAGGTTTTTTTGTATTTATTTATTTAGATGAAACAATTTACACAATAAGATTCAAACGATAATAGTTTCTTTCATTAAAAACTGTGTTGCAACTACCATCCCACCATTTCAGGTTCCCACCATTTTGATGGCATTCTGCTTGGTTCTCATTTTGCCCGGTACTTTAAGCGATCGAAACATAAGCTTAGTAAAGCTGTAAAGATTCAGTATGTACAAAAAACACCTTCACAAATGGAGTTACAATCATCAAAATCAAAAGTTCGATATAATAGGAAATCAAAATTTTAGGGGGTCAAGTGATTGTGATGCGAACTTTCTTTCTAGTGAGATCTTAATATAATCAACAAAAGCACGTACATTTTTGGTATATATTTCACAGCATTATCTTTAAATAGATGTACCTAATTTACTCCTACAAACTTTTTGAAATTGTTATCTGACAACGCCGAAGGATCGCTTATCGGTTTAGAAATCGATCTTATAACGAAAAAAAAATATACACGTGATATCTAACAGCAGCTCCCTCTCCCTTGTGACGTTTCATGTTTTTTTTTTCTAAATTCGAAAGGGTATCGTTTCGAGCTTCACGTGGTTAATGGATAATCCCTAAGCGTTAAAATATCATTGTTAATATCTCCGTCTCTAAGTTGATATCTTTGTTCTTTTTAAGATATATTTTACAGAAAATTTATTAACGATTATAATTATCGTTTGTGAAATGTTGAAAGTAATTTTGCAATCGTATTTAAGAGCATGCTGTAGATATTATCCGCATAGCACAAATCGCTTCAACATGTGCGCACTTCACTCTCCATTACCGACGAATCATGGCTCGTAGTTGCATGTGTGCGCGCGTCGGGGACCAAGCGCTGGGTGGTTCTCGCTTAAGGGGCAGACTTGGTCCAATTAAAATTTAATTTTATTATTCTATTGGTAGTTAGTTGGACGGTTTACGGTTTCAGGAGGGTTTTATAAGCTTCTCCATTTTGTTTTATTATTGTATGAATTAACGAACCTACTTACTACAGTTCATCTGATATTAAGTGAACACTAAAGTTATCTAACCAAATGTGTAGGGTTATGATTGACCACTTATATCCTAAAAGAATTGCCACAAATGAACCATATAGCAAAGAATCTGCCACTTTTTTCCCAAATTTTAACTCTTAAGTACATCTGTCAGAACATGTAATGTTAATTGTAGGTTTTAGATTTACAATTTAAAGGAGGCTATTAACCAGCTGAACGCAAAAAAAAAAACTAGAAGTTTCTTATGGTTTCTTTTTTCATGGGAAAATGGAGGCGGCAATTGATGGATTTCAGCTTCCATTAATCAAAGCTAACATCAACACTTTATTGATCAAGCCATTAATATCGATTATGTATGTCTTAGGACATCGGTGAAAGAAAATATATTAAGGTTTTAAAACATTTTGTAGTACCGATCTGGCTTATTTTGAAAATCCGTAGTCAAGCACCTATTAGTTATCTGTCACTAGGGTGCTAGTACCTCTACACTTAGCGAATTACTTTTTCAGATTAAATTTAAACAGATTAGACTCTTGTCAAAGTGCTGAGCCTGTACGACAATAAAAAATACATCCATTTTCTATTTCCCTCAACTAATCTGGAATAAAACTAAATTCAGAATTGTACGTAATTTTTTAAACAACGAATACTGGAAAAAAATCACAGTCGTAAATGATAATATCTATGCAGAAAAAAAAAAAACAATTTATCACAGTAAATTGTATTATGTAAATTTTCCTCTCTTAACTCTCGTCCGCTGTCTGGAAAATCGATAGCGGCGCGTTAGAGAGGGACAATAGTATACGACCCCTATAACAGATCGGGATAGACAAACACTTCGTTTACACAGGATCTGTATAAAGCATAGTTTAAATTTTGAACCCTATGCCATTTAAAATTATGTCGATTTCATATTGTGTATTGTTTAGTTATACGTCTTTTTAGATTTTATTGAACATTTTAAAGGAATTTGAATTTTATTTCTTTTTTGGTTAAAGTGGTATTTTGTTTGATTGGCATTAATGAAGATTTTATTCCAGTGCTAATTGGAAGAGATTTCGTAATGGGAACACCTAATTTACTTCTATCTAAAAAGCTAATCGTTTTAATTAGCTATCTTTTATAGTTTTTACACGCGACTTCGCCTGTTTTATTTTATTATTTAAAGCTATTATTTCTCTACACCGTAATTTTCTTTCTTTACTGTTAAATCTTAGTTCTCTTCTATGGCTTCTTGTTTATTATTTATTTAAACCTTTTTGAACACATTTATGTACAAAGGCGGACCTAATGCCTTAGGCGTTTTCTTCCAGTCAACCTTAGGGTGGTGAAGAAAGTAACAAAGGTGGGTGCAAAATTAAATATTAATATTATATACCTATATTCAAATATAACATTATATTATTCTTACTGTAATGCGTATTATGCTTACTAATTATCTTTATACGTATAATAGCTATGTGCCCACGGCTTCACTCGCATTTCATATGTTTTTTGGTATAAGTGAAAAAATTCCGCGTCGAATGGTAGTAGTCCCATCCCGATATATTCAGCAGATTTGAGGTGATAGGGCGTCAAAGCAACCCCATTTCCCTTTTATATATTTAGAAGATAGATAGATTAAGCTTTTTGATATGTATATTAATTAATTATGTATTGTTAAACTGCAAAATCGTTTGAGCGAACATTATGATAATTTTCAAGCTATAATGGTGGGAGATTTTTATGTGATTTTCTTTGTCTGGCCCCAGACGGCGCTGCAGGATATCAACTTTTATTCCATTCAACCGATCGCCATGAAAATCTTTATATAAATAGGTAAATATATATCAATTCAGTAGCTTTTTCTGTTTAACTACCGTGTTTTATTAGCTATAGATGAGAATTAGTGCTGTCATTAAAAATGATTGGAAACAATTTTTTTTCTTCCAATTTCCAGTAATGATTATATTGGATCATCAAGTTTAGACTAATAGGCAAACGCACTAGCATGTACCTTAGTAACAGGTATGTTATAAAAAAAGTTAAAAGTTTTACACTGTACTAGCTATGTGCCCGCGTCTGCGCTCGCGTTTCATATAAATTTTCACTGCGTAATATATAGGTACTTAGTTTTTCATTTTTTTTATACGGAACTCTAATTCTATCCATCCATTCAACCGAAAGACGTCATCTGCTGGACATAGGTCTCCCCCAAAGATCTCCACGACGACCGGTCTTGCTCCACACGCATCCAGCGGATTCCCGCGACCTTCACCAGGTCGTCGGTCTACCTTGTGGGGGGCCTACCCACGCTATGTGTTCCGGTGCGTGGTATCTAATCGAGAACCAGTTGGCTCCATCGGGCATCGATTCTGCGAGCAATGTGCCCAGCCCACTGCCACTTAAGTTTAGCAATTCTGCGGGCAATGTCGTGTACTTTGGTTCTTCTGCGGATCTCTTCATTCCTGATTCGATCGCGCAGCGAAACCTCAAGCATAGACCTCTCTCCATTGGCATTTGAGCAACTTAGCAACTTTGAGCTTTTTTATTAGGCCCATTGTGAATGACCACGTCTCAATGCCGTATGTCATTACTGGCAACACACACTACGAACCCTAATTGTTTTCCAAAAAATTTTTTACTACTAACATTATGCAAATATATGTCTCACAAATTCAAATACCTGTCTGTAAAATCGCATTGAATCAGATTTTATTCACATTTCATGAGTTTTAACTTTTTTAAGCGGACCCCTATTTATTTTCGAAAAACAAAATTGTCCTAAGTTACGCGGAGTAACTTCAGCTATCTACCAAAAGAGTCCCGTCAAAATCGTTCCAGCCCTTCCAGAGATTACCTGAACGGACAAACAAACAGATAGACAGACAAAAGGACAAACTGACATTTTTTTTTAAAATTATATTTTTGTTATAGGTATCGTATATACATTATTTTATGTATATTATTTTATTTATAAATATGCAATACCTGCAATATGAGATAGGCTCATACCTGTGTCTGCAATCTTACACACACTGAGCTCAGAGATACTGGCTTTCAAATGATGCTGTCGGAACACTTCTTTTGGTGTTATTAGAAAATGCCCTTCCACTTATTTTGGTGTACCCACGATATTTTCCTTCACCGAAATTTCAGGCTCATTATAGAGTTTGGAAAAGATCGATTCGAACTTACGTCCATCGACGTGGAATCTGACTAATTAGCAACTGCGTCTGCATCGAATTGTAGGTGCGATTCTGGTTGTTTGTAATCTTTGTTTTAAGTTTTACTCATTAACTTGCTGTATTTTGTTGACATTTTGCTTGAAATAGTTTAGTTATAGTGCACAAGCGAAGTGAGTTGGAAATAATTACATGGATTGTGAATTATAAGATTACCACTACGATTTTTTTTTATAGTAGCTCGGCAAGATGATGGTAAGCACAATCCAATCCTGAAACAGTGGCGACTGGCGAGAGATCGATTATCCATCGTCCGTCGTCCCTGTCATGCCGGCCTGCACAGATACCTATCTCTTCACGCTACGTTGGAAGGACGTGATGCTATAGGAAGGCATAAATCGGCCGGAAGACTGTTCCATAGCTTTACAGTACGGCAAAGATACGACGAATCGAAATATTTGGTTCTTACCTGGATGGAAGTTACTGTAAAGCTGTGGCTACGAAGCCCAGCGCGTATGGTTCTGCTATGGAAGGGAGAAGGGATCAGATTAAACAGCTCTTTAGAGCACTCGCCATGATACAGATGATAGAACACGTTTAACGAGGCAATGTCGCTGCGCAGCTGAAGCAGTTTGATGAATTCAGTAATGTCTGCATCATTTACAATGCGGACAGTCCGTCTCTATAACCTATCCAGGGCATCAAAGAGGTATTTAGAGGATCCAACCCAGAGATGCGAACAGTATTCCATATACGGCCGAACTTGCGCCTTAAATAAAAGGTAAAGTTGGCCGGCCGTGAAAAACCGTCGCACCCAGATTAAAATTCATAGTCTCCTGGATGTTGTGAAGATAACACTACCGATGTAGTCAGTGGAATTCCAGGTCGCTGCGATATCCATTCCTAAGATATCGAGGCTGTGTCGCATTGCGAGCGTGACGGTCTAAAGGTAACATAGCATTGATATGCAGCAAGAACGGTGTGAACAAGAACTATTAAAAAATACTACAATTTTGTTACCGAATTTAGGAATAAAGTTCATAACATTATCTTGGCTGTATGGTCTAATACCTTTGCATTTGTCTTAAAAATAAATACCTAAATGAAACATAAAAATATGGTTGTGGCAAAGTAATATTAAAATATTGTTACAGATCATATAAGTGATTACTTTTTTTTTGTTGACATCATTAATTATTATTTACATTAAAATTAGTTCCTGTTATTTCTTATGTAAAAATACATAAGCTAAAAACTGGTCAGAAAATACGTCTATAATTTAAAAGAAAACTAATAAAAATCACTTCAGTGGTTCTTGAGTTATTCATCCACTAACGGGAAGACAGCAAATTAGATTTAGACAAAAATACGTTGCTTTTTTTATAACATGTAAAATATAGGCAGAAAATAATACGACCTACTACAAAAAATATATACATAACAAATAATTTATCAAGGGCCTATCATAATGACACTGGCAAATAAACACCCGAGTCGTTGGATATACTGAAACGACTCTAGTCCTAAAGACGGACTTTCCGTAAATAGTAGTTGTAAACATACGAACGTGCATTTTGCGCATTCTGCTCTACAGAATGTGGTATTCAACTCATATTGATAAAAGTAATAACTGAGCCTACTAGTTATTATTACTTCACTTTACTTGATTATGAATAAACCCTATCAATTTTTTCGTCATAAGTATCTTCTGAGAGCAAAAAGTAAATTATGAATGGAGCGATATAGCTCTGTGGTAATGCACGTCCATCGAAGTGGGTTCACTTACCTTACAATTGGGTTTTTTTTTTTCGAACTGACTAAATACTGTTTACTGGAAGAACCTTGGCAGCTTCACCGAACTTTGACGATTAGCGATTAAGACGCTCAAAGTGGTACTCGTAGCTAGCGTTAGGGAACCAAAGTGGTAAGGTTTGGTAAGTAACAATACTTCAGACGTAAATTTCGCGGAACTTGCAATGCGTATAATCTACGGTCGTTAAGGAAATTTATGACTCTCAAGGAACCTTATAGAGCACCTGTTTTTAAAGCGATGATGGCGCAGTGAGAAGTGCGGTCCGATTCCGCGTCAATGGATGCGGGTTCGAACCCACCTATCCAACTCTAAAATGAGCCTGAGCTTTCGGTGAAAAAAAAAAACATCGTGAGGAAACTATAGCATGGTGGTAGGGCATTTTCTAATGATGCCCACCTGGGTAGCTACCACCATAAAGATTGAAAAACTGTCGCCAAATACCAATAAGTGTGTTCCAACAGTATCACTTGAGAACCAATATCTCTAGGCTGAGTGTGTTTTCCATCTTGGACCACATCGTCACTTAACATCAGGTGAGATTGTGGTTAAAGCACTGAGCCTGTACCGTGTAAAAAAACCATGTACCTGAGTGCAGTGTGGAGTACAGTTTAATGCGTGTTATGCTAGTGCATGAACTTATCACTGTATGGCATTTGCGGCGTCTACAGGACCTGCCAAGTCCGGAATTGAACGCTATGAGCCGCTACCAGAAGAGGCCCTGGGATGTGTATTAGTATAAAATTTTACGTGTGTCCCTCGGCAATTGGAACGATGGTCTCGGCTACGGTGATTAAATTATTGCACTGTAAAAGAAAATATTGTGCTGAATTTGTGGTATGGCATTTTCTAATATTTTTCTAGCTAGCAACCTTCCTAAACATACAATTCCTCTCGCAGCATCTATAGGTGTGTAACATCAACATCATTTGAAAACCAGTACATATTACCACTTTGTGCTACATTGTAACTAACGAGTAAGATAGTAGTAGTCAAATGTTAAAGTATAATTTATTTATTCTTTTGAATGTATTAAGCTATATACTATTTAACCGCAGCGTTTTTAAATATATTTCGATCCCGTATATTTCGCCGAGTTTCTGCCGGCCCGTTCCTAAGGCTATCGGCGTATTTGACTCGCAAATATTCACGTTTTGTGGTGGCGGGGCCAACACTAACCCGACGCGATAGATATCTTTGAAAAACAACTTTTGAGTTTAGTTAAAAATTGATTTTACAACGTTCCTAAAGGGGCCTGTACACTTGTGTGTTTTGTACTAAATTTAATCCACAATGATTCACTGAAATAAATCTAAGAAATATTTAATGGTATTAATTTGGCATGTCCACCTGCGTAGTGACAACCTTCAGATTTGAAAACCTCTCACCAAACACCAACAGACGTGTTCCGGCGGTATGAATTGAGAGACAGTATCCCTAGGCTTAGTGTATTTACTATCCTGGACAACATCTTCACTTAACATCCGTTGAGATTGTCTTCAAAGCACTGAGCCTTTATAGTTACTTACTTACAGTACTAAACGTGTTATGAATAAAAAATAAATAGTTGGAAACAGTATTATTAAATACTAAACAGTCGCGTGTATAATCCCCCTAATAGTTCGTAAACGTGTTTGATTATGCATGCCCATATAAAGTGTCAGACACGGCAACGATTTGAAAACAATCGCCTGTCGGCAGTGGCTCGTCTCCGAGCATTTCATCATTGATTGACTGGACTACAGATACGTGAGCGAACAAAAACTTATGTTAACTCGCCTGTTAACACCACTATAATATCGAGTTTTTATAGTTTTATCTGCACTTATTATTGTCACTTAATATTATTTCTTATTATTTTAAATAGTATTATAAATATTCTTCCGATGGAACTAGCTAAAAGACATTGTTCATACTGCCTATTCTGAAGTTAAAGCTTGTATCGACACCCTAGCAAGACGACGATAATCCCTCCAGAGTATTCCATAGATTCTCGTGCAACCTCAGAATAAACGCTTCGTGCCCATTATCTTCAATTCACTTCTCATGTGCACAATAACCAAAAAAATACTATAGTACGTAAAATTCCACCAAAATAACGCAATATATTCTATAACACAAGTTATTGAATTAAAGATAGCAGCTACAACATGACAGACTGAGGTGTCACCGAAAAGTCATTCTTGTTCTTCTTCTTCTTTTTTTTAACTTGGCAACTCAGTCCTCTTTAGAGTCTATTACTGCCATTTTCAAGTAGTGAGTGTATGTAATTTCGGGCAGATGGCGGGAATAAGCGGGTAAATGTTGAAGTGGCAATATATAAATATACATAAAATGTGAAATTTACAATGATAATTTATGATAATTAAGGAATTTAACTAATGATTTAACATAAATTTTATTATTAAGAGATAGTATAGATGACAAGTCACAAGGAAGAATAGCCTTATAATTACATAAAATATCATACAGTGGTAAAGAATTATATAGAGAACAGTTAAAAAGAATATGCATGATGTTACCCTCTTCCAGACCACACTCACAGATAGATCTATCTCTAATTCTTAATTTGTTCAGGTGGACTGGCGAAGAGCAGTGGCCAAGCCGTAACCTCGAAATAATAGTTGTAATTTTCTTGCTTAATCTCCATTTGGAGAACCACGGTTTTAGAGAAATTTTAGGTTGATGTCTTTTATAAAATTGACTTTTATTAGACTGATTCCAGTCTAAATTCCATTTTTCCACCAAGTCTTGACGAGGTAGAAAAGAAACTAAATCCTGACTATATAAAGAATTATCAGTAGCACCTTGAAAAGCAGCCAGTTTTGCCAATTCATCAGCATTTACATTACCCTGGATACCTGCATGCCCAGGTATCCATATCAAGGAAACTTGTAAACCTAGTTGAGAACAAAATAATAGTTTATTTTTAATTTCAAGAGAGATCGGAGACCAATTCGATTTTTTAAAAGGATTATGCAGAAGAGATTGTAGACAACTTAAGGAATCCGTGAATATTACAGCTCTTGCTATTTTTTCCTCTACAATATAGCTGATACATTTCAAAATAGCCAAACATTCCCCCGAAAAGTTAGATATTCGAGAAGAATATTTAAAAAGTTTAAAATATCCAGAAGAAATTCGATAAAAAGCTGCCCCCACTCCTCGACACTTATTATTTTTAAAACCAGAAAACATTACTATAAAAATCTGAATAGCTTTCCATAATAGATTCAACTGATTTAGAGGCATCAGTAAAAAAGACTTCCGCATTAGGAGCGTTTTTTTCCATAAAATTCCAAAGTTTAGAATCCGGATTTGAAACACCTTTTGTTATACTTATTGATAAACGTACATCAGGTTGGAAAATAAGAACATTATAATCATAAAAAAAAAGAGGATTACATGGAAAATGTTTAATGACGCAATCATGCTCATTAATATTCCTGAGACTATGGATTAAATACGGGAGAGGCCTTCGATGCCAGTAATTATTACTCTTTATAATCAGGCTGTCAAGATAATTTAACTTTTGATGAAGAGGATGGTGCAGAAATTGTAAAGATTTATGAAAATATCGATCTGATAAAAACTGTCTTCTAATGTGAAGGGGTGCATCCGCGCATTCTATTTGTAGTGCATTAATAGGAGTACTTTTCATAGCTCCAATGATAATACGAAGGCTCTTAGATTGAATAAGGTTGAATTTATGCATTACAGATTTATTAACAGGGCAAAGTGTGAAAGAGCCATAATCTAAAAGACTTCTTATCATTGCATTATAAATTAATTTTAATGTAAAAGGATGAGCACCCCAGCAAACCCCAGAAAGTGCTCTCATAATGTTAACGTTTCTTTCACACTTACCAACTATATAATTAACATGCGGAACACCAGTACATTTGCTATCAAATATTCTACCTAGGAAAGTAATTTCGTTGCATAAAGGTAACGGCGACTGATTCAAAGACACAATAATATTAGGATTTGATTTTTTACGAGAAAAAACAACTATTTTACTTTTAGAAACAGAAAATGAAAGATAATGATCAGACATCCATTGCGATAATCTATCCAATGACTGTTCCACAATTATTGCAGCCTGTCCTATTGATCTGTTAGAGGAATATATTAATAAATCATCAGCATACTGAAGAACCGAACACTGAGGTAAAACTACAGAATCTAAATCGCTTGTGTACACATCGTACAAAATAGGACTGAGTACAGATCCCTGCGGGACACCATTCCATAGTACTCTACTGTGATTATTCACTCCTAGAGCCCTTAAGACTATGGTTCTACCTGTAAATAGATTAAAAATGAAATCTATAAACTTTAAAGGAACCTTAAGGATCTGCATTTTGTATTTTAATAATCTCAAGTCAACCTTGTCATAAGCAGCTTCAACATCAAGAAATGCAGCTACCAGAGTTTCATCTCTAGTCAACGCAATTTGAATATCTGTCGATAAAATTGAATGACTATCAGAAACACTGCGTCCTTTCCTAAATCCAAACTGAGACACACTTAAAAGATTATGATGCTCTAAAAACCATTCTAACCTATTTTTAATTAGATGTTCTGCCAATTTAGAAAGAACGGATGACAACGCCACAGGCCTAAAGGAATTAGGGTCTAAAGGGTCTTTATTAGGTTTTAAAATAGGAATTACAATTTGTTGTTTCCAAGTTCTGGAATGCGACCAGTTTCAACAATAATATTTATTAAATTTAAAACAAATGATAATGTATCAGGTTTTGCATTAACAACAAATGCATACGGAATGCCATCAATCCCAGGTGAAGAATCAGAAACACGGTTCAAGACTAGTTTTAATTCCTTTATTGAAAAAGGAGCCTCTAAGGACTCAAAATCGCTATTAATATCAGAAATGTAATTGTAAGGCATTTGATCAAAATTAGGAACATAACTTGGGGCCAGTTTATTCAAAAAGGGTTCAACCCACTCAAGCGAGAAGGAAGTACAATTATTACTTTTTGTGGACGACCTAAAACGACGAATGTTTCTCCATACTACAGATGGAGAAGTTTCAGGGGACAGTGACAAACAAAAACGAAGCCAACCATCGCGTTTTTTTCTTTTTTAGAAGTCTTTTAGTTGCTGCTAAAGTATTTTTGTATTGAAGAAAAGAATTTAAATCTAACACCAAGTTACAATTTTTTTCAGATATATTACGTCTATGAATCGCCTGAGTACATTCCTTGTCCCACCAAGGTGGAGACATAATATTACTCCTAGCAACAGTTTTACAAGAAAAAATTTCATCAGCTGTTAACGTCAAGCTAACAATTAGGTTATTGTATGATTGTTCTATATTGTATAAAGTAACTACAGGTTGTGATGTAATTTTATCATCCAGAACAGAACCATATAACTCCCAGTTACAATTTGTTAGTTTATACTTCAGTAACGGAGGTAGTGGTGTTAAGCAAGAATCTGAGATAGACTTCGAAATAATTATTGGAAAGTGATCACTACCGTATGATAATTCAAGGCACTTCCACATTAAACAAGAAGAGATGGATGATGAACAAAGAGAAACATCTAAAAAACTTTTAGATTGCCCCGGAATACCTCGACGAGTCACCGAGCCATCATTTAAGACACATAAATTCAAATCATCTAATAAACTAGCTAGTTCAATTCCTAACCTATCATCATTTGGAGCACACCCCACAGGGAGTGATGCGCATTAAAGTCACCTAAAATAATAACCGGAGGAGGAATAGAATCAATAATAAACTTAAGTACAGGAACAACTGAAACATCTTTATGTGGAATATAAATAGAAAGAAATGAAACATTTTCAATCCTAGCTGCCACTGCATTTAATTTTCCTTTATTAAAATAGGGCAGTGATAAAGATTTGAATAAAATATTATTTCTAATAAGAAGAGCAGATCCTCCGAAACCATCATCTCTGTCATCTCTCAGACTTAAATAACCTGGTACTTTAAATAAAGTACCTGGTTTCAACCAAGTCTCACATAGAGCTAAAATGGGTGTTTTATATCTATTAATCAAATAATATAAATCACTTCGTTTTGATAATATGCTCCTACAATTCCACTGAAGAATGTAGTCCATGTTTAAATGAATTAAATAGTGTAACTGATATGTTTTGAATCAAGGTGATAGCCACGTGGTCCGGTAAACAAGAATTGGAAATAATATTCATCAAGGAAAGAATCAAGGCATTTATATCTACATTTTCATCATTGAAATCCTTATTATTATTTAAGGTACAACCATTATTTGAAAGAGGAATATCATAATTTTTAATTAAATCTTTGTGTTCTTTAATATCATACCCCTTGGATAAAGGAGCATGTGTTTTTGGTTTCAATAAAATAGTTTTTTTTTATATGAGAGAGTATTTCTTTTTGAATTATCTAATGGAGTGTTCATTAAGGGTTTTTCCTTATTAGGAGTGGATGTTAAAACCTCAACAAATGATTTTTTGGTAGATAAGAATTTTTTCTCAGCCTCTTGGTAGGAAACTGAATGATTGGACATATAGTGTTTTATGTTTTTTTGTCGCACAAACTCTGAACAACATTTATCTGTAGCCTTGTGATGTCCAGAACAATTAATACAGTTATATTCCCCATCGAAATCACATGATGAACCATCATGATTATCACCACATTTATAACACCGAGATAAACTTCTGCATTGTACACGTGTGTGACCAAAGCGACAACAATTGAAACATTGAACTACAGGATAGATATATTGTTCAACAGGAAGAGAAGAGTAACAACAAAATACCCGAGAAGGCATAGCTTGACCATCAAAGGTTAGCACCACTGTCTGTGTAGGGATCCAAGTAGAACCCTCAGGGCTACTGACCTTCCTACTGAGCCTACGCGAACGTATTATTGACCCGAAGCCAACCGGAATTCTCAAATTACTTACAATGTCATTATGAGACCACTCTATAGGAATCTTCCGAACGATTCCTAACTTGCATATATTATATGTTGGAATAAAAGTTTTATAATTATTGCTAACTAATATAGAGTTGTTCAAAAACAAATTGGCAGCCAAAGCCGACTTAAATGTTACCATCACACGATTTCTACCAATTTTTTTGATGCCATCTTCTAGTATATTCTTCATATTGTTTTTTTGTAGAAAATAGCCAAATTTAAGAGGATGCAGAGTTGTCCCAGCTTTTGGGTCCTCTGATACCAATTCCACTGACACAACATATGGACCAGGATCTGTGTCTTTATATAGTTGTCTAGTTGAAAAATAGCCATCTGAACCTGTATTAAGGATTTTATCAGAATTAAAATCATTTTCCACCTCAGAAGCCTTAGTGGATAAAGGAAGACTGGTTCGAGAAATCTTATTATTAGCTAACGCCCACTTATCAACGCGAATAGGTTTTTCTTTCATTGGTTTAAATGACTGTGTTAGTTTACGTCTTATTTTTTTCATACCATCGCTACTGGAATCTAAGTCCAGCGTGTTAGAATCAGAAGAAATATATTTATCTGCATCTAAAAGCGTTAGTAAAGGATGCTTCTCAGGCTCAGGTTCTATATCCAGGTTTTAAAAAACGGAACAACAAAAAAAAAAAAAAAACACAACTTACCACTGTATATTATAAAAAATACACAAATTAAATAAACTATGTACAATTATGAATAAAAAGTTTTGATAGTAAGAAGAAAGGAGAGAATAAACTAAAACATTGAATATATTACGCCACAAATTATTAACACCAAAAAAAATCGTCCGCCCAATACGAAGTTTCCCGCCGAAAAAAACGTCATTCTTGTTATTTTAATTTTTAATGGAAACATTTATTGCTTTTGAAGGAAAAGGCAAAGATAATAAACTGTGCAGCCAAATCTGACGCTGAGAACACTTTTTAATAAACGCTGTAACAAAATGGCGGCCTTCTTTGACAGCTATTTCATTGGAGTGGTTGAGAGAATACAGAATTCACGCTGCGTGTCGTTAGTTCCAATTCACTTCGCTTGTGCACTAAATATGATGAAATATATGACGTAAAATGTCACGAAAATAACGTAATACATATTTTTGTATCTAGAGTGGTACCTACCTAAATAGACCAAGCATATTGGTTTTACTATGAAATTTACCTTCTCCGAAAAGTTTTGGTTCATTATCAGTATACACTTTCTTGATCGAGATCAAAGCTGGTATTTTTTACATAATAATATTTTTCCCAGTTTAACAACCACTTGTTTTAATGTTTGAACTGAAAATTGAAATATTTTCGTTGAGTGTTTAATAGGATCTTAATGTATTTGGTATTAGATTATGTAGTTTTGTTAACATTTTACTAACGAGATACAATGTTAGTTGTTGTATACACAACTGGAAAAGTGTATTGAACAAAATGAAAAGAGTGTGAATTCTGATGTACCGATTACAAAAACTTCCTGGTAAGTTACAACAAACGGGTTCCATTAAATTGAAAGATTAATCTAAAAAAACAGAGTGGTACCTAAAAACTTGTATTCATACTTGTAATAAATTATAAATAATATGTTTTTAATGTAGTCGGTATTGGTAGCATTTATTCTTCTAAGACCCAGAACTTACGCTTTTAAGTGATCACTAATAGCTGTTGAAAATTAACGTTGAAAAACAAAACACAATAATAAATTAAACTTGCATATGAAAGGAAAACGAAATATTAAATTACACAGAACATTTTTTTTAAATTTCTATCTCGCTATAAAATCCTCACACAGTTATTAAATCTGCCATCTTGTAACAAATTCGTGTATGAAGCGTAACAAGCCTCACGGGGTGAGTTAGGTGTACGATTCGAGTCCCTGAAGGGATATCGCCCCATCACTTTGATTACTTTCCAATGATTGTTCGATTATACAGTACATTTGTCTTATACTGTTCACACACCCCTGTATTTATGACCCTCACTTATTAACCGTATAATTGACCCTGCATGTTATAATTTAATCTAATAATATCACCCTGTAAATGCATAAACTCTACATCAATCTGTAATGTATTAAGGTCAAATAGTGGACGGGGTCGGGACGCTAGTGGGACGCAATGTTAGATTTCTTCCAAATTAAAATACGCGCACTGCCATTGGACCTACGCAAATATGTAAAACAAATTTATCACTATCATCGGTAGCTCAGTCACTTACTAGATACGAATATCGAGATGTCAAATTACTCAGATCAGTTGCCGAACTAAATATTTTATAAATAATGTGACGTACGACTGAACGGACGTGTCATTCCAAAAAAAGCGCGCGTAAAGTGATAGTTTCTAGACTAATAACGTGACTGACTGAAGTGCGTAGGGATACGTCAAGATTTATAGTATAGATCTCATACACATACGACTAAAACATTAAAATAACTATTATTCTTGTTACATTTTGAAAAGTAATATTGAGCTGTAGTGCGTCCATTTTTAGTTGGGACGATCTATAGTATAGAACAAGTAATATATTCCAACTGCTTATATCGCGCTAGGGCCTTAGCGCCTTCCCGTCTCGCCCGTCGTTTGAAGAAAACTTTATAGGTAATGTTTATCACACACATTACCGGTAAAGGCTAAAACGTCTAGAAAAAGTCCGTTCCACTACTCTAGTACATCAAACTGCTGGGAAGTGCTCTAATTCCTAATTGTGGAGGTTCATGCACCAACTTGATACATTGCAACTACACACATGTGTAGTTTATAAACCACATCGTTTACGGAACCCTAAAATCGATCTTTTTGCTTCGTCCCACGAGCCGATTTATGTTGGTCGACTGATAATACTTTATTTTCTATACCCTTACACAATATTATTTTGATTTTTAAATTCTTCAATGTTTATGTTTAATTTATGACGTCATTTGTTAACATGTTCAATGCTAGATTTGTTTTTTGTTTCTCTTAATAATAATATCTATTGAAAACTAACTAATGATAGTGTGGCGCGTAGTTCGGGTTTAGACTTTTATATTTTAATTCAGGTAAATATCGGAATCAATCCGTAGCGTCCACTTTCTAATGTCTATGCATTCTATTAGGATTCTCAAAATGAAAATCTATCATTAAGTATTTATAAAAGTACTGGACCAGGATCATTTGAGAGATAAGTGTGTTATCATTTTAGGCCAAATGCGACTTTACATCAGGTGAGATTCTGGTTAAATGCTACTTAAATAAATGAAACAAATGGAATATTTTTGAAAGCGTCGCTAAAAGTTAATTTGTAATACCACGGATTAAAATGTTTATTTTCAGATGCATGATTATTCACAATTATAACCTACGTTACATCCCTTGGCTACATTTTCAATTGAAGTATGCAACAATGAATTTTCTTTATAACTATTTTTTCCCATCAAATTAATATGTAAAATTCAAGTGTCTGTTTGATCTGTCAAAATTTGTTTTTAATTGTTATTAATTTATAGCAGAATTCCGCGTACTTGTAATAAACAATTCAGTTATATATAGATCTATTAACTTCAAACTTCACAACAAAAATATATCTAAAATAAATTTTTCAAATGAAAATCTGTCTAGTAAACAAATAACATAAAATTTACACAGACATATATCCTTACATAAATATACAAATTCACATTGCATACACTCGCACACACACATATACACATGTAAAAATAACCTTATAATTAGTTTTGAAATAATGTTGAATTCAATTTTGACTCTTTATTTCATTTATCAGTTTTAGTTTATATGTCTATTTTATACGAGCTCTGAATTTTTAAAGTAAATAAATAAACAAGTAAATGAACGTACAATACATACGATACCTAAACCAAAAATATAAATTTTAAAATTATTATCTGTCTGTCTTTCGGTTTGTTTTTCGATAATTATTAAGTGTGTCGCGTAAAAAAATTAAGACTTATAAAATTTATATAAAATGCGATTCAATGCACAGTGTTTGAATTTATGAGAATATATTATATTGTATATTATCTTAGTACTATTTTTTTTGGAGAATAGTTAGGGTTCCGTATAAAAAAATCCAGTGAAGAATATATGAAACGCGGGTGCAGCCGCGGGTGCAGGCCAGTTATTAATACAGGATATGCATCTGTTTAAGAAATAGTTTCAAATCTTTAAAATACATATTTTAAATGAATGTTTAGTGTTTTTCATATATTTGACGCGATAACTTCTTTAGCGGCGTTGAGCGATTCTCGGTAGGGGAAAATCTTATAGTTTCGCCTATATTACGCAGAGTAACTTCAGCTATCTAAAAAAAAGTCCCGTCAAAATCGGTCCAGCCGTTCCGAAGATTAACCGGAACAAACAGACAGATATTCAGGCAAAAAATTTAAAAATGGTTTTTGGTATGATGCTATACTTATTGTATTGTTTATAAATTCATATGTATTTAGTAAAAAAATCTTTTGACATTACAAACAGACACTTCAATTTTATTTATTAGTATAGAGTATAGATGTTATATTAGAAAAACAAATGAAGAATTTCGTCAATTGTCCGCGGCGAGTGGTTCATTTTTTGCTACATCCACGGAGAAATTCCGCGATACTGCATCGTGCGAATCACTTCATTAGTTAGTTGTTTTTGTATGAAATAGCCGCGTCTCGATTGGACAAACCGACCGACGTGTGTCTTCCTTTATTATGTTGTCACACATAACACCGACAAGTCCTTTATAAAGGGTCAACGACGAGACTTTCCTTTAACTTTGTTGCCGTGGATTTTTGGTGTAAATTGTGTTTATTTCACAACTAATTTATTGTTCTGATTTGTTCTTTATACGACACCGCTCGTGAATAACGAATTAAATATTTTTTTGTCTCCTATATATCTCTAATATATTAAATACTAACTGTGCTTGCGGCTTCACCTGCTTGAAATTTAGACTATTTGCAGCTTATGTTCTCCCTCTGGATCCACTGTATGTCATTACCAAAGGTTAGTAGTTTTTGCATGATGACGAACAAATTAATATACAGACCGATAGACAGACGGACAAAAATTTTTAAAGCTATCGAAATGTGTTCTGTAGTTAGTCGTGAAGCACCGTATAGTATTTTTCATATACATCATCCATGTACAGATTTCATCTCGTTAAAATAAAAATTTTAAGTATAGTTTAAGTGGATAAAAAAGAATCTGTACCTACTGGCGAAATTTTTTTTTCATTGTTATTTTTACAAAATTGAAATCTTTTATTTTTATTTTTTTTTTACACGATATAGGCTCAGTGCTTTGACCACAATCTCACCTGATGTTAAGAGACGATGAGGTCCAGGCTGGTATACACACTAAACCTAAGTACTGGTTATCTGCCGGAACACACCTATTAGTATTTGGAGACAGGTTTTCAAACTTCAGGGTGGTAGCTACCCAGGCGGGTATTATTAGAAAATCCCCTACTACCATGCTATGGTTTCCTCATCATGTTTTCCTTCACCGAAAACTCAGGCGGATTTTAGAGTTGGATAGATGGGATCGAACCCGCATCCATTGACGCGGAATCGGACCGCACTACTCACTGCGCCATCATCGTTTCAGAAACTTCATATTTATGATTAAAAAAAACAGTTATCTAGATCTATCCAGTTATTTTCGAATTATAAATCAATCAATGGACTGATTTAAATTGATTTTTACAGAACCTATTAACCTACGTGTCGTGTGCAGGAGTGTGTAATGCGTTTTTCATGCTAATATGTATTAGACACTTTGAGAATCCTAATAGAATGCATAGACATTAGAAAGTGGACGCTACGGATTGATTCCGATATTTACCTGAATTAAAATATAAAAGTCTAAACCCGAACTACGCGCCACACTATCATTAGTTAGTTTTCAATAGATATTATTATTAAGAGAAACAAAAAACAAATCTAGCATTGAACATGTTAACAAATGACGTCATAAATTAAACATAAACATTGAAGAATTTAAAAATCAAAATAATATTGTGTAAGGGTATAGAAAATAAAGTATTATCAGTCGACCAACATAAATCGGCTCGTGGGACGAAGCAAAAAGATCGATTTTAGGGTTCCGTAAACGATGTGGTTTATAAATTAAACTCTTAAGACAGTCAATACAAACATGTTGCTGTTAACAATCATTAGTTTTGATTATGAGAAATTGTGTGTTGTGATTAAAGATCTTGCGATATTTTTATTCGATTTGTCATAAAGATGCAATTTTTTGCGGAATTAATTAGTGTTTATCGCGTGCGTCTTGTTTTGTATAATTGGCCAGCCAGTATGTCAGTTATTATCGTTGTGTTTTATTTGTATAAGAATTCTAATATAATTTAAAATATTTATCAAATAGAACGGTTTTTTTTTATTAAAAATAAATTTACTTACTTGTTTATACAAAAAAAAGCAATTTCCATAAAATCAAGTTTTTTTTACCTTAAATCGCAATTTATGCTTTTATGTAATACTAGCTGCTCTCAGCGGTTTTACCCGCGTAGTTCCCGTTCCCGTGGGATTTTCGGAATAAAACTATAATAACTATCTCCATACCAAATTTCATCCAAATCGGTCCAATAGTTTTTAAGTTTATTCGTTACATACAAAAATACAAATCTTTCCTCTTTCTAATGTTAGTATAGATTTGTGTGACGATTGGGTTTAAGACTGGAAATACACTAAGCTTAGAGGTATTGACTCTGCGGTAATGATGTTGGGACACAAGTGTAAGAGTTTGTTCAGTTCAAAAAATATTAACGGATATCACAAAGATGTGTGCTGGGTTCACGCCTGCTCTCCGATCCATTTTAAATCATTCAGTTGTATAATACAACAAATGTCTGAGGGCTATTACAGCGGCCTTCACGGCTTTTTCCCTCGTATGACTTGAATCGGTTAAGCGCGGTGTCGCCTTTTGACGTATGGTTCATAATAAAAGCAACTGGAATTTTTTTTTTATTATTCTGAATTGATATACAAGTGTTTTTTTTTTTTCATTTTTCTACCTACATATTCATTCGGTCGAAAGGTGTCCAATGCTGGACATAGGTCTCTCCTAAAGATCACTACAACAATCTTTTATTTGTGTATCTCACAAATTTTACATATTCTTTTAATCTTTTTATCTTCACGAACAACAATGACGTGCACGCGCGACAGGTGACTGTAAGGAAAATGAATGTAGGGGGGGAGGGGGTAAAGATTCAAAAAATACCTCTCAACTACGTCAAAAATGACGTTTCGTTTCATATAAAGCTTCACACTACAGTGTAAATTATATTAGTCATAATTCCTATAGTCGAAATGCGGAATATTGGATAATCATCGCAGATATATGTGTGGAAATATTTTCTCTTCTTGCTGTTAACATATTAATATGAAATACAAATAATACAAGGCGCGAAAGCGAGAAGGTCTCGAAACTCATAATTTAACAAAGTACTTTCGGGCGTTTCTGAGCAGATCCGCATTGCAAAAAAAATATGTTACAACACAAAAATTTAAAGTGGACAAATCTCCCGTAACTTGGACCATACACCGCGATATTTATTTATTTATGAACGCTGGTTTTCTGTCCGGTCAGACGCGTTTTTTATACTACTGCATAATGTGTTTAGTATCAAACGTTTGTTTTTTTTTTGTTTGTTTGTGTGACTGTTTGATTGTTAACTGTGTGACTATCTCTCGAGTGAATGTTTAGCGATAACTAAATGGCTTATTTCTAGTTTGTAAAAATGCCGCATTGATTACGTATGAGCTGGAAAACTAAAATATTTGCCTAATTTCTAAAATGCCTGTGCTTTCCAGGTAAGGATAACATAGTGCTGAAACCATAACATGATGATAGTTTTTAGTCGACCACCTGGCTAACCTACAGCTCTCCAGTTTGAACCATTTTAGACAATATCGTCCTTGAAAATCAGTAGAGAAAATGAGATAAAAATATATGATATAGTTCAGCCTTGGTTAATTGACGAGAAATCTTCATTGCCGTGATTAACGAGGTCGGCTCCCTTCTGAGTGTTTGGAACGGTGTCAGGTTGAGCCGACATAGAAACGGCCATTAGGGATCAAACAAGCGCGGGTCTTTTTGAAAGGCCTTTACACTGCATTTTACACGTCACACTTTTCTGGTCATTTGTCACATAGGTCAACGCGAAACACCACTGCGGGCAGCACTTTTATGAATTGTATATAAGTAGTTTTATGAGCTCTCAAACGTTATTTTGCCATGACTATGTATGGTAAGACAACCCACTAATTGACTCTAATCTCTACTCGTGTTCCTATCTTACATACCTGCTTCTATCTAGTTAACTCTTGGCTCTAAGTCATTGCCTACCAAAATTGTTTGTTGCGCACAAATACCGTCCAAGCCTATGCGCACCGCAATAGGCGCATGTAGCCTATGGGCCCCAGTTTGATGACTAAGACTCTAGACAATATAGCTCAGCGTCCTTTTAATTCCTTGTTCAGTACGATGCGAGCAAATAGCATCAGGAAAACGTACATGGATCAAGTGTTCCATTTAACATGTTGTCTCAATTTCTTACATGGCTGCAATAGAGTCCTTACTCTGCAAATGGTTAGAAAAATAACAATATTACCTTGACACCTTACCTTTTCTACATATATAATCATTAAAATATGGTTTCAAACGTGACAATTTTTATAAATACAAGATAAATTGATAATATTATATATGAAATTCATGTAATATTAAAAAAAAAACAGATAAACATCAACCAAAACCATCCTGTCGTACGACATGCTTGAATAGATAAAACACCATAGAGAATAACCCCAAAAGAACACGCTCCCGACACCTTCTTCTATTAAAATTACCGAAATAATAGGCGATTAATCTTACGGGCCACAAAAACCCGGGTGAATTTACTGCCCCTGTCAAAATAAATATAAGTCGGGTACTACGCGTTGTTAACAAGATGCGAGATTCTTGGGGTTCCGTTTGTAAACACGAAAAACCATTTTTGGTTTTTAAAATTTTTTTACCTGTTATACGCGACCGCTTTACAAGACTTTAAACACTTGTGTAATGATAATCTACACTCATAAAAAATCTGCAGGATTTGTCTGTATTTGTTGATTAAACTCTATATTGAGAAGTAATGTCGAGTTTAAGTTAGGTTTTTAAAATTATTTTTAGAAAACGAAAAAAAAAAATATGAAAAATAAATCATTACGGCTTTAACTGAAAAACGGGTTAACTGATTTTTACATAATTTATGTATTGATTCGGCACGCCAATAGAGTACGTACACAGATTTACATGATAATAGGATTCAAGTATAATTTAAGATAAAAGATAGCTAGATAATAATGTAATAAATTATATGCGAGCACAACATGAGATAATTTAGCAATATACATTTACAAAAATAAAGTATTAATAAATTGCAAAATATAAATATACCTAAGAGTGTATCAGATTTCGTAAATTTTAAACAAATAGAAAATTTAAAACAGGTTAAAGAACAACAAAAATAAATCAGGATATGTTTGTTTTTTTATTAAAAGTACCACAAATAGGAACTTCTTCGCCTAAATTTGTACGGATTACATTAGCATTGAAAGTGGTACCTTGAGTAAAAAGTTTTTCAAACTTTCCGGTCTGTCAACCAAACTATTTTGTAAGTGGTACAAAAATAATATTTCGAACAAAGAACCCCTAGTTTGAAGAGAATGGTAATTAATAGTATGGCAGCCTATGAATTCAAAAAGTGGTAATTGTTTTGAATGAAATTTGGCATACGAGAGAGTGTGTCGTTTGTTAAGTGTTAGGCTAAAAAAAGTAAAATTAAATTAGGTCTTAGCACATTTATTGTTATTGCAATACAATACAGTGTATTGCATGTTATTACAATTCTATACAGCGATGCTAAAAGGGACTGTGCTATTACGAAACATTGTATGGTATAACAAAGTAAATCAACCAAAGTCAAGTAATTTCGACGTTTCAGAGGGTTTTTGTTGTTAAATCGAGAGATGTTAAATGAAGTTTACACAGTTTATTCTCAATGTTTATGCCGTGTGGTGCCGGCTAAGAATAGTACCACCCCATGTGTTCCCGTGGATGTCGTAAAAGGCGAATAAGCAGCATCCTCTGAGTACCAAAAACACCTACTGCGATAGCCAGTTAAAACAAAAAACAAAATGCCCTCCTTATTGGAGACCTGTGCCCAGCAGTGGATGTCCTATGGTTGCATGGATTCTCATGTACTTTAAACCAACTAGATAGAATCAACGTACAGTCGTAACCAAAAATCAAAAATATACCAGCATATGTGAAAACCTAAGTAAAATTTTTAACCTTAGAAAAAAAAGGCGGCCTGTATCTTTCGTATGCGTACATGGAAGTATATGCTGTCTTCGATTTTAAATAACATACCATACCCTCTAATAGAAGAATTTATTCAATATGATGATAAAAAAAGAAGACTCAACGAATGTTCTCGAACTGAACGCCTCTCTTTAATTAAACCACGATAGTGGTTTCAGAAGGCGAGTCATTATTACCGTCTCTGATAATTTGAATTGTAATAGATAATAAAAGAAAAAATACCGTTATGAAAATCTTTTAAAATGCCTTTCTATGTCTGTATGGGAAACATCTTAACGTTGATATTGAGAATTATTTCGACCATTTAAAATATTGTAAAGAACCCTCTTCTGTAATAAGCTTTTCTATGGAACTTGTCTTGAAGACCGGACTACCAAATTTAGACGTTTAACAAAACACCACGAAATGTATATTTTCGTTGTTTCAAACGTTTTTTTCTATCTCGTGTGACAATTGAACATCGGTCGCGCTAGTGTCTTATTTTTGGGAAATTATCGTACTGCGTATACATTAATATTATCATTAACATCATCGAGGAATAATAATATGCGTATAGGCATATTAACGCCCCATACCGATTTGTTGGAATAAGGTGCAGCGTACACAAAGATAGGGCCGATTGAATGAACGAAGACGACAAAATACTCTTCGCTTGATTTAGTCGAGTACAAAAATTATCAATGAAAGTTTTCTAAATACATACATACGTAATACATAAATGCGACACCTCTCACATATGGCTAGGCAAAGATCCATTCATTTACCTACTATCATCTTGACATACTTATGTCTTCTTCTGTTTCATGAGCGCTTTCATACATGCTTGTCGTTTACAAGTAATTTTGACATTAGCCTTTGTCGACCTTTACTGACTTGCCGTGTGGTGCCGGCCAAGAATAGTACCACACCATATCATTCCCGTGGGTGACGTAAAAGA
Source organism: Samia ricini (assembly GCA_014132275.2). Taxonomy (NCBI): domain Eukaryota; kingdom Metazoa; phylum Arthropoda; class Insecta; order Lepidoptera; family Saturniidae; genus Samia; species Samia ricini. Next base: position 20,664,536 of record AP028158.1, read on the forward strand.
CAACTAAGGGATAAATACCAGAGGATGGGCAGCAGCATTCTCTGAGTATTACAAGCATCTACTGCGGTCGCCAACCCGCCTGCCAAGCGTGGCGATTATGGCAAGCCCCCGTCTTATTGCGGGAGACCTATGTCCAACAGTGGACGTCTTATGGTTGAATGGATGAATAGACTGACTTGCTCAGTCACTCTTACCTTATTTATTTTGTTTTGTCAATCTTCTGCTATCCATCCTCTCCACGTGCTCAAACAAACTAACCATGACAATGATGGCTTAGTTGGTAGTGTAGTCGGATTTCGCGTCTGTGGACGCGGGTTCAAACCAAACTATCCAACTTTAACTTCAGCCCGAGCTTTCGGTGAAGGAAAATATTGTAAGGAAACCATAGCATGTTACCCTCAAGTTAGAAAACCTATTGTCAAATACCAACAGGTGTGTTTTCTGGCAGCACCGTTTGAGAACCAGTATATCTAGGCTTAGTGTGTTTATCATCCTAGACCACATCGTCACTTAACATCAGGCGAGATTGTGGTCAAAGCACTGAGCCTAAACCGTCTAAAAAAAATATTTCTCTATCTCTATATCACTACATCTCTTAGATTACTTACTTCATCCATTATCTTTACTTCATTTGTACCTGTCAGATTTCTCATTTCCACTTTCTCATATTTCTTTGTAAATAAACATCCTGTGGTACATACTTCTCTATAACATGGTATCTCTAGCGTCGACATAGAATAAATTTTATTTGTGGTTTTTACAACTTTTTCTTAGGTTTCTTTTCCAAGTTTACGCAAAAATTTGTAATTTTATCAAAGAAACCTTGTGCTCAATTTTTTTTTACTCGTGCATATTTCAATGGAAAACTTTTTAACGATGAAATAATTTCTTCGAATCCCAATGCAATTTAACAAAGTAGACGAGATAAAAGTTTGATTCATAGTTATGAAGATATAAAACAAAACTTATTGTTAAGGGACCTTTTTTTCTTTAGGATTACTTAAGGACAGATTTAGTTAGAATAAATTTAGCGGAATTTCAAAACTAGTAACAGCTCGAGCTGAGGTTCATACCATTATAGTGCCCAGGCGCTTACCACAAAGCCTTTTGTGAAGCCACCAATGCCCTTCACATCAAAAGCGTTAGTCAGATTGCAAGAAAAAATATTTTAAGTGATTTAGCACTATTTATTACTCGTTGATACATGTCATTTCGATAAATGACTTAATATAGTAACAGTTAGGTCTAACTATTTGTACTCGCGTTTACTATCGTACTGATAGATAGATGTTGCCTTTTATATCATCTATACTATTAAATAATATTAAATATGTATGTACAAAAAATCAATTTTTAATATTTTTGTTTCTCTGTCTGTTTGGTCCGGGTAATCTCCGGAATGGATGGATCTATTTTGACTTTTTTTTTGGTTGGCACTTTAACTTATTCTGAATAACTAGGGGAACTTTTGATCTTTGAAAATAATTAGGGTTTCGCTTAAAAAAATTAAGACACATAAAAATTGGAATGAAATCCGATTCAATGCACAGTTTTACGGGTAAGTGCTTGAATTTATGAGAAATATTTTACTTTATTTTAGTAGTAAAAAGTTTTTAGGAAAATAATAACGGTTCCGTATAAATAAATTAAAACGCAATGAAGAGTATATGTAACGCGGACGCAGCCGCAAACACACAGCTAGTGTATGGATAAGAATGTTGAAAGGATAATGATTATTTTTTTGAAAATTTTATTTCTATTATTCTGATTACTTTACCTATTTATTTATACATTTTTTTAACTTTACAAAATATATAGTAAAACCCGACCAGGTAATATATCTACGATTGAAAAAATTATTCATGTAACTTGGTTGATTAGTTCTCGACTTATAAGCCGACTAACAGGCAATCAGATAGAAAAGCGTTACTTTTTATTTAATGTATTTTCGGATTAGAATGATTATAAAAATATTTGATGATATTATGTTACGTTAATAACTTGAAATTCATCATTAATTAATTACATCTAATGTATTCAAATATCAACGATAAATTAAGACAAGTGGCAGGATTTATGTTTATCAATTTATTTACTGCATATAAAGTGAAAATTTTAAATAATATTTACATTCATATTGGGTAATATAAAGTTATTGGCAGTACGTATTATTAAATATCGTCTGTACACATTTTTACTGATACTTTGACTTTATATAGGGTAAAAGGTCAGTGCTTTGTAAGTGGCCCAGGTTTTTTTTTCACACATTGGTCCCCACTAATTATGTGACATATTTTTACAATTAATTCTCTTAAAATATAAACATACAAAAAACAATACGACTAACATCCAAGTGAGCTTAATAACTATTTATATATTTCTTACCTATACTTAACTATACCGGTTAGTTTATTTTATGATTATTGTTTTTTATGTTCTCCTTTTTTTCCCTCCTCACCTCTTTTCTTATTTTTCTCCAAACCCTAGTCATACCCTCGGGATTACACAGCGTGTGAATTTAACTTTTAGTTTATGGTGTTTATCACCTAACCATTTCCCCTCTTTATGTTAATTTGGAGGTTGTAGTCCACGATGTTCTTATCTATTGCCGTCGACGCCACGCCGACGAAGTAGTCGAGGTCGATAAACACACTAAGCTTAGAGGTACTGGCTCTCAAGTAACGCTATCGGAACACACCTATAGGTTTTTGGAGACAGACTTTAAACATGAGAGTGGTAGGTATCCATTAATACATTACTAGAAAATGCCGTACCACTTAGATGCGATGTTTTCCTACATCCATCTCCATTTTGGGTCACATCGTCACTTACAAACAGGTAAAATTTTTGGGGCCAGACCGCTTAACCTACACAGTATAAAAAAATGTGAAAGTCAATGTAAATTTTAGTAATCAAATCTAATAGAACACACCATGCATACTCTTATATAGCACATAAAAACTATGAAATAGAAATAAGATTTTAATCTTTTTATTTTTAAATATAAAAAACAATTCAAAAACAAATAAAAAAATAAATAAAACAAATGAATTTATTTTAATGCATTCGAAGCCGCCAGTTGAGCTTAGTTTATATCTATAATAATATATACAAAATTATTCCTATAATTAGCTAACATTTCATTTATAATATTACATTTACTTTATGTTATAACTATATAATCTACATTTATAATGTATTAATGGATATTTTATAATAAAATTAACACATATAAAATACAAATTTATGTTAATGATATTGAATATATAATAGTCAAAGGTGTTCATGTTATGTCTTCTCTTGAAATTATGTGTCCAAAAAGTAATATTTACGTGCGAAATGGCCTCATATATTTTTTCGTATTAATGTAATATATCTAAATTTTTATAGGCTTCGTCGAAACATTTGCCTGTGTCAGTTGTTTCTTTATCATTTTATGATTTATTTAATGTATTTTTTTCATGTATTCATTCAATTGTTTCTTAAGGTTTTAGTTGTAGTACTGTAAGCGATGATAGCGCAGCGGGTAGTGCGACCGGATTCCGCGTCAATCGACACGGGTTGAATCCCCACCTATCCGTGTCTAAAATCGGCCTGAGCTTTCGGTGAAGGAAAACATCGTGAGGAAACCAAAGCCACATAGAAACCCTCAAGTTTGAAAACCTGTCACCAAATACCAATAGGTGTGTTCCGGCAGCATCACTTGAGAATCAGTATCTAGGCTTAGTGTGTTTATCATCCTGGACCACATCGTCAACTAACACCAGGTGAGATTGTGGTCAAAGCACAGAGCCTACAGTGTGTAAAAAATAGTAAAATTTCGAGTCAATTTTAAAAGTTACTTATTCAGTAATTAGGTAAATTAATCGTGAAAAAATGTTGCCTAAAACGATATTCAGAAAAAAAATAATAAAAAAAATGATGACATTTTTTCACTTTCTATGAGTGAAACGATAAACGAGTGAATATGCGAACGAAACGCAGCGCTCTGTGCGTTGAGCCTTACGCGATGTTATCAACGCGTTCCGGGAAGGACATGTGTCGACCAATAAACTAATTGGCCACGGAATGCCCGAGCAGCGCTTTAAATGGAATTTATTTTATTTTATATACGGTTTTATTTTATAAGGAGATAAAATTATTCACCAGGCAAGCGTATATTTCTGTTAATGTGCGGACCCCTTATTATTAATCTTAGGTATTAATAATTACAGTAGAAGTAATGCCGTTTTGGTCACTTTTTGATGACTTCATTCACTAATATCCTTGTAATTTTCTACATATATTATTATATGTTATTAGGCCCAACAAAACATATACTCAAATCAAGCCAGAAATAGCATCTACGATTTAAAAGAAGAATGATTTAAATCTATTCTCGAGCTATAAGCTAACAAACGGACAGTTAGAAAGCGACTCGCCCCGGCTGCGCATGAGTAGCCGAGAATACACGCTAAATTAACAAAATCTCAACCCCTTGAGCACTAACCTGGCGTTTACGCCAGCTTTCCATTGTTTTCCTATTGTCTCATTTTTACGGGTAATCAACATATTAAAATAAACTATATACTCACACTTTTTTCCACTAATCACTGTGTCTATTGGAGAAAATCATATGAAAATCGGTTCAGTAGTTGTTGAGTTCTCGTGTTCAAACAGACATACGCTGCAACGGTACTTTATTTTACAATACATTTAGATATTAAAATCAGGAAACTAAAAATGTATTGTTAAACTTTTGTTTGTGTTAACTTATTTGATATCAAAGATAACATTAATTTGGAATGATCTAGAAACATAAGGAAAGAAGACTAATACGAATTATTATGATAACATCATACTCATGCCCTGTTCTCAGCTAACTTAGTGTCAGCGCAGTATGTTTTCTTTTTCCATACGTCCCTATCAGACGTCATCTCTTCATTTGCTTCTTTTTCTTTTTTATCATTTATTACACACTCCATCCACACTTTCTTTGGCTTTCCTCTACTTTTCCATCCTTCCACATTCATATTCATTATTATTTTATTCACATGCGCTTTCTCTCTTCTCATAACATGTCCATACCACGACAAATAAGAACCTTTCAACTTTTCTACCACTGGCGCTACTTTCAAACTCCCTCTAATGTATTAATTACTTATTTTATCCATTCTTGTGACAGCACACAACCATCTCAACATCCGCATCTCAGCTACATGCATTCGTTTGTCAATCATCTTCTTACTAGCCCAGCATTCTGATTCATATAATATGACTGATCTTACTGTTTCGGTTTCATCAAAATTCTTTAGGCAGTATCAAGTTATCAAGACAGGACTACCAAAACTAATTGTCGCATTTATTTTAGTCTCAAAATCAACGACATCATGGCACTACCTACAAAATGGCAGAAAGTAATCGAACAAAATGGTATATATATATTGTCATTAAATGTAAATATATTTTGGAAGAAAATGTCTTTAATTTTTATGTCAATAAGAATAAACTTTTCCCCGACCTTAATAATACATTATATTAAGTATGATAATAAGTAATAGTAAGGAATAAATCAGTTTTAATGAAATAGTTTTCATATATAATAAAGGGAATATTTCTGTGTTATTTGGGGAATTTTGACAATACAATCTGACGATCCATATTTAGGTTATGTATTAGAGCCAGTGGGAGCTGTCAAAATTTAGGTAGTTCATTTTTTTTCCACACGCCCTAAATTATACTTGACGCGCACTGTGTCTAACAATATTATTATCCCAAAGGAACCCCAATCGTATAGGTGAAGCGTAACAAAAAAACAACACATCGGTATTCGTCGATTCTCTCTGAACTTACGTCTTAATTAATTATTATTTAAGGAGATATGCGATGGTACATTGTCGGTCGCGGGGCCCACACTTAATAAGCTATTCGTTCGTTGATATATGATATAATCAGTTTCGCTTGAATTAATTTTATATATGTTACATCTCGTATGTTTATGTTATCTCGTTATCTACTTGTGTTTCGAGTCGATATTTGTGGGTGTCGTCTCGCTGTTTACATTTATTTATGGCAACGACTAACTTACTCCGTCGGCTTTCTTCGTTTGCAATTACTATTTATTTAAGGATATATGTACTTATGACAATTATTGAAATAATAAACGGATGATTTTTAAAACATTTTCATGAATCTGCTGATAAGTAGTGAAATATAAAAATAATTGAGATATTCCAAATATTATTTAAGCGATGATGGCTTACTTGTTAGTGCGGTCGGATTTTGTGTCAACGAACCCGGGTTCAAACCTACGTATCCAACCCTAAAATCAACCTGAGCTTTCGGTGAAGGAAAACATCGTGAGAAAACCATAGGATGGTGGTTTGGCATTTTCTAATGATGCTCGCCTGGGTAGCTACCACCCTCAAGTTTGAAATGTCGCCTAATACTAATAAATTTGTTCCGGTAGCATCAGTTGAGAACCAGTATCCAGGCTTATTGTATATACTAGAGATGCTACGAATATTCGGCAATTATTCCGTTTTCGGCTATTCGGCAATTACTTTCCATTATTCGTTATTCGGTCGAATATTGTGAAATATTCGACCGAACACCGAATAGTAAATCACAAAAAAAATGCATAATATTACTCATGAAGATTTTTATTTTACCATTAACTTAACTTAGCATTAGCATGAGTCGATTGCTCGGTAGTAGACAGACTTTTGGGAGGAGAGGGAGATCAGATTTTGGGAATTATCGAGTTTCATGAATTTTTTAATTTGCTTTGAATTAAACGGATTATTTTTTAAACGGATTGTTTAGACGTTTTAAGAAGCAAATTAGTAGTTCATTTAAATCTTTCGTAACTTGTCTATAAGTATACGATTTTAGAAGGGGGTCCCATGACTCATGATTATGCCCCTTTGACCGCCACTGGTGGTAGAGTGATCGGATTCAGCGATAATGAATATAGGATGGAATACGTCTAACGTATTTATAAGTGTGAGCTTTCGGTGTAGGCACAGATCGTGAAGAAACCATAGCATGATGGTGGGGCATTTTCTAATAAAAACCCCTCTATGTAGCACTAGCTACATACTAACCCTGAAGTTTTAAAATTTTTGAGAGTCAGTACCTCTAGGCTAAGCTTCTTTAATATCTACGACCACATCATGTGCAGGTCGTAGTGAAAAATTGACAATATAAAAATATTTTGATTCAAGCAAAACCTTTGGTACAGTTAATCCACTAAAATCTAAGAGAAACGGCACTCCAATTACTCGACGGGCACAAATTATAGTGTGCTATTAGAGGGAAACATAAAAATTGATTTATTACAAAGCAATGGACATTTACGAGAAATAATATAGATCTTGAGATGATAACACGTCATGTTGACACGAGAAACTAAAAATTAACGATCATTAATTAACCTTAAACTTTACAGCTGATCGCCATTTTTGGACAAAACCAGCATAAATACTGTACATATATAAATCGCGCCTGCGATATTGTCGTCGTTGGAATTTATTATCATATTCGTGATAACTGACGTGATTAATTTTTATGTATTTTTGGATTTTTTTTAAATGTTTTTTTGTTGGTTTTTTTTTATCCTTCTTCCAATAATTCAGTAAACGTTTTAATTGCAATTATTGGATATTTAATTTATAATCTATACTAATAAATGAAATTTAAGTATTTGTGACTTCGAAATATAATTTTTTTATTAAAATAATATGTATGTATATACGATACCTATACCAAAAATACAATTTTTAAAATTTTTGTCTGTCTCTTTTTTCTAGGTAATATCCGGAACGGCTGGGCTGATTTTGACTGGACTTTTTTTTTGTTAGATAGCTGAAGTTACTCCGCGTAAGTTAGAGTACTTTTGATTTACGAAAAAAATTAGGGGTCCACGTAAAAAAATTAAAACTTAAAAATTTGAATTAAATCCGATTCAATGTACAGTTTTAACTGGCAAGTGCTTGAATTTATGAAAATTATTTTTACTTTATCTTAGTACTAAAAAATGTATCCGCACAAAAAATCAACCGGATTGAAGAATACATGAAACGCGGGCGCAGTCGCAGGCACACAGCCACTAGTGCAATATACTACGAACTAGCCTAGCATTTATTAGGTACTTTATTACTGAGCCTCTATAGTGAGATAATTAGCGTACGTCAACTTGAATCTGAACTTGACAGAGGAAACGATGTAACTTAATTAAATTCTTCCGAGCGTTTTCTCGAAGCTCGAATCCCGCAGAGATGGTATCTTAATCGAAGCGAGGTCACGCCGAGGTCATTGCGTCTCCAATACCAGTCTAAATTAATCTTTGTATTCTTTTTCACTTATTACTAACTGACCCCTTACGCACAATGATTAGTCTTAATCTGATGTTATTTAAAATCATAGAGTAATAACTCTAAGAGTGATAGTTCCAAAACAAAAAAAAACTCGCTTGATTCAACTCACAGAATTCGAACCACCGTTCTTCGATACGAAATCCGATCGTACTATAATTGGACCGTCATCACTCCATTGTGTATTATTTACTTATATACTATATAGAATATACATATATTTTACAATATTTAATCATATTTTTACAGTTTTTCTTGTGTTTTTCGACCGGCGATCGTACTAGTGTATTTCATTCAAAGATAACTGGAAGTAAAGGCTCAGTAACTTTAAACCCGCTTACGTAAATAAGCTAAGTGTCTCTATATATTTATCTATCGCATATACGAACATAAAAGAAATTAAAAGGACAACGAAAAAAAAACGTTCGTTAATGAGATATCCTTCTATGTAAAGCGAGCTTTTATGAAATCCAGAGGACGTAACAATCACCTTGTCATAATAAATCATTAACGTCACAGATATTTTAGACATACAAACACAACAAAGTCGCTGACTCAGCGACCCGCGTCTCAGCATTTAGCTCGTCTGACCAACGATAATCATTTACAATGTTCCGTATATAAAATGAATAAAATCAGTTTCTTCTACACAAATCGCTGCTACTGTATTGCATTATATATTTACTAGATTACTATTGTAGAGTACTAAATCCTGAGTAATTGCCGAGTTCGAACGATATGATAGGCCAGAGTGCCGCCATGTTATAAAAAAAATAAAAAATATATGCAAAATTTAAGTATATTTTATATGGGAAATCTTCTCACGGTCTGGGAGAGTACTTAGAGTTAGTATTAAGAGGACATGTGGTCGCCGATAAATTTGAAAAGTAGGTATTTCGGAAATCTATTGCTATCGCATAGCGCCTCAAAGAATTAATTAAATATTTATAAAACTAAATCTCGTCAATAGTTTTCATAGCTATTCAAAAAAAACATAATAAATCAGTTAATAAAAGAGAAGAATCTTGAAACATTTTATCTTTGCCTATTTATATATTAAGAGCTCTGTGCTAGTGGCTGCGCCCGCGTTTCATATATTCTTCGCTGTGTTTTAATTTTTTTATACAGAACCCTAGTTAATATCCAAAAAAAAGTTTTGTACTAAGATAAACTCAAAATATTTTTCATAAATTATATCATTTGCCCGTAAAAATCGGATTTTATTCAAATTTCTATAAGTTTTATTTTTTTTAAGCGGAACCCTAATTATTTTCGAAACTTAAAAGTACCCTAAGATACTCGGAGTAATATCAGCTGTCTACCAAAAGTCCCCTCAAAATCGGTCCAGCCGTTTCGAAGATTACCCGATACAAAAAGACAGAATAAAAAAAAAATACTTTTTTGTATAGGTATCGTAACAATAATTTTAACATTACAAACAAACACTTCAATTTTATTTATTAGTATAGATTATATGCGGTCCGGTATTACATACAGCTGTTATGGGTAACTGATTAATTCGTATACATTTTAAATGTTATTTTTTTTTTTGTATTACAACTGGACGAGTTATATAACAATATTAATAATATTAAAACCGTAGAGGGAACCCCAAAGGCGTAATACTCTGACAGATACTTGTGTTCACAAAAAACAAACCGATATCATTAGGTATCATTACCGGGTCCACGTGTGTGCCTCGTTAATCATATGCGATCATTATAATGATGATTTCCAGATCTTTATCAGCGACAGAACCTCTCCTTCAATTTGGAATTATGCCGAGTCATTGCCTCCGAAGGTAATATCTATGTATAGTAATTAAGTACTCTACAGGAGAATATCATAAAAGTTGGTAAAATTATTCAAAATATATTTGTCATTCGTTTTTTAAAATTCTTACCTACTAATTTTAAAGAAGCTAATTTTTTTTGGTTCCATTTATTTCTTTTTAAGGAAAGTCAAAGGTATTAATAGACCATGAAGCCAAGTCTGACGTTAGGAACACTATCAATAAATGAATGGCGGTTCCGTTACGACCACAACGGGAATGATTGGGACATTTCAGAATTCACGCTCCGTGTCATTATTTTCACTTCACTACACTTGTGTATCATAACTACACTATACCACGTAAAATGCTACCAAAATTACATAATATATAGGCAAATACTGCAATATAACGAATTAAAAACAAGGACGACAACATGACAGACCAAAGTTGCGCCAAGCACCCCAGAAGTAAATTATTCCAAAATACGTGGGCACTGATGGTTGTATTTTATTAAATTTATTATCATATTATAGTCACTGAACGCAAGTTCTTTAAGCCCGAGTATGTATTATTTTTTTAATCATTAAAAAAAATTCTATGACCAAATACATACTTAAACAGTTACTAAAAAGTAGAAAAAGAAACTTTTTTTAATTAAAAACAAAACTGATTTCAAATCAATAAAATATGAAAATGCACTAAAAAGTAAAACAAACAAATCTTTATTAAACTGCTTCTGTTTACTTCAATGCATCTTTTGTTTTAATATTATTAATAATTTTGGAGTCGGTGCCAACTAGAGTTAACCAATGTACTCATTTAAACATGGAAATAACTGATTAAACTTTATCACAATTACATATAAGGGTCATTTCACTTCAAATCGACCAATAGTTGGAATCCACCCCTTTCGACTTGGACAAATTTTAGTCAGAAGCTTCTTTTATAATATAACGAAATTCCGCGAATAGAAAAAAAAATTTTTTTTTTCAAAAGTTATGCAAAATTCAAAATTTTGATATTTTTTCATTTTATCTTTTAAATATCTCTAAAACTATTATAGATACAAAAATGAACTACAGTTCATATCAAAGATGAAGCTTCAAAGAGGATATCGCTCCGAGGTTCAAATATTATTTTTAAATAATGCAGTGGCCAACAAGTTTGTTACTTTAGCACCATCAAGGGAACAGGGTGCAGGGTAACAAAGGGTAAATTTCCTGCGGACGCGAGTAACACCAGTTTCCCATTTTTGCTTATGCACTGATATGTATTTAGTAAACAGTTACTATTTTGATATTCAAATTAGACACTTGATAACTTATAAAATATAATGTTAAATTTAATGAAATATATCCCAAAACCTAATCAAAAAAAACTAATAGTGATTCCCAATCTTTTCTCGCGGACCCACTTTGAAATCTTGTTGGCTAGCAGGGGGACCTGTACGAACGAGAAAAATGAACTGGGTCAATATCAAATATAAAATTGTAATTGTAATAACAACTCAATCCTGTTAACATTATCAGTTTAATTAAAAAAGTTACTTGAAATAATGTAGTTTTTGAGTTTGCATATTATTCAATAAGTTCGGTATTCCTTGGACTCATATTTATTGTTGAAATCTATGCGTTCAGTTCTTACTTACTTTTACCAATCAAGCTCACTTCGGCTTGTGTCGATTCACCTTCCGTGTAATTTGAAATTGCTCGAGAACTATTTTGGCCTCACGGACCGCGCCTGGTGCGGAACCATTGATTCACAAAGACACTCATATAAATCGGTTCAGTGGTTATCAAGTAATAAAATAAGTAACCGACTGATGGATAGAAAGATGATGCCTTAGAACATTATAGATATCCAGATACGAATCCATAAATAATTTAAATCATTTTTTTAACTTTCCAGCTACACATCCATCCATCCATTCAACCATAAGACGTCCACTGTTGGACATAGGTCTCCCCAAATAAGGGAGGGATTGCCATAATAGCCATGCTTGGCAGGCGGGTTGGTGATCGCAGTAGATGCTTGTAATACTCAGAGAATGCTGCTGCCCATCCTCTGGTATTTATCCCTTAGTTGTCTTTTACGTCACTCACGGGAATGATATGGTGTGGTACTATTCTTGGCCGGCACCACACGGCAAGTCAGTAAGGGTCAACAAAGGCTAATGTCAAAATTACTTGTAAACGACAAGCATGTATGAAAGCGCTCATGAAACAGAAGAAGACATAAGTATGTCAAGATGATAGTAGGTAAATGAATGGATCTTTGCCTAGCCATATGTGAGAGGTGTCGTATTTATGTATTACGTATGTATGTATTTAGAAAACTTTTATTGATTATTTTTTTTTACTCGACTAAATCAAGCGAAGAGTATTTTGTCGTCTTCGTTCATTCAATTGGCCCTATCTTTGTGTACGCTGCACCTTATTCCAACAAATCGGTATGGGGCGTTAATATGCCTATACGCATATTATTATTCCTCGATGATGATAATGATAATATTAATGTATACGCAGTACGATAATTTCCCAAAAATAAGACACTAGCGCGACCGATGTTCAATTGTCACACGAGAGAGAAAAAAACGTTTGAATGGGCATTGGTGGCTTCACAAAAGGCTTTGTGGTAAGCGCCTGGGCACTATAATGGTATGAACCACAGCTCGAGCTGTTACTAGTTTTGAAATTCCGCTAAATTTATTCTAACTAAACCTGTCCTTAAGTAATCCTAAAGAAAAAAAAGGTCCCTTAACAATAAGTTTTGTTTTATATCTTCATAACTATGAATCAAACTTTTATCTCGTCTACTTTGTTAAATTGCATTGGGATTCGAAGAAATTATTTCATCGTTAAAAAGTTTTCCATTGAAATATGCACGAGTAAAAAAAAATTGAGCACAAGGTTTCTTTGATAAAATTACAAATTTTTGCGTAAACTTGGAAAAGAAACCTAAGAAAAAGTTGTAAAAACCACAAATAAAATTTATTCTATGTCGACGCTAGAGATACCATGTTATAGAGAAGTATGTACCACAGGATGTTTATTTACAAAGAAATATGAGAAAGTGGAAATGAGAAATCTGACAGGTACAAATGAAGTAAAGATAATGGATGAAGTAAGTAGTGTAAGAGATGTAGTGATACAGAGATAGAGAAATATTTTTTTTAGACGGTTTAGGCTCAGTGCTTTGACCACAATCTCGCCTGATGTTAAGTGACGATGTGGTCTAGGATGATAAACACACTAAGCCTAGATATACTGGTTTTCAAACGGTGCTGCCAGAACACACCTGTTGGTATTTGACAATAGGTTTTCTAACTTGAGGGTAACATGCTATGGTTTCCTTACAATATTTTCCTTCACCGAAAGCTCGGGCTGATGTTAAAGTTGGATAGTTTGGTTTGAACCCGCGTCCACAGACGCGAAATCCGACTACACTACCAACTAAGCCATCATTGTCATGGTTAGTTTGTTTGAGCACGTGGAGAGGATGGATAGCAGAAGATTGACAAAACAAAATAAATAAGGTAAGAGTGACTGAGCAAGTCAGTCTATTCATCCATTCAACCATAAGACGTCCACTGTTGGACATAGGTCTCCCGCAATAAGACGGGGGCTTGCCATAAACGCCACGCTTGGCAGGCGGGTTGGCGACCGCAGTAGATGCTTGTAATACTCAGAGAATGCTGCTGCCCATCCTCTGGTATTTATCCCTTAGTTGTCTTTTACGTCACCCACGGGAATGATATGGTGTGGTACTATTCTTGGCCGGCACCACACGGCAAGTCAGTAAGGGTCGACAAAGGCTAATGTCAAAATTACTTGTAAACGACAAGCATGTATGAAAGCGCTCATGAAACAGAAGAAGACATATGATAGTAGGCCCGCACTACACACCGGTTATAAATACACTCTTACAATATTATTACAGTTCAAAAGATAAGAAACTGATACTAATTAAACATTCATTTTGTGCTTTGGTCTGAGCCTCCAACCGTACTCTTCCAAAGGTAACCGCACTCTTCCACCTCGGTTTATTTGAGTGCTTCTTAATATATCATAAAATGCTACTCCTCTCTTTCGCTATGTTCACTGTAGATATCAACACAGATAGGATTCGTTATTTTTAATTATAGTAGGTAACAATTTACATGATTAAGAAGAAAGAACATTTATTTATTTCTACCAAACAAGACGATACAGAAAAACTTACAGACAGAAAGATAATATAACTACACTACTATAAAAAAGATTTACGAGGAACAGAGTGTTTTGAGGGAACAAATAGGCTTAGCCTCTCTATATTTACTGTACTGGAACCAGGAGGTTACAGGCAGTGCTAGTATTCTGAATGTGCCTCCTAACCACGGGCAGAATTAAAAGATAAATAATATATATTCATACTTTATAATACAAATTCAATATAAACCTAGCCATACATATATACATACATTCACACATACGTGCAGATGATATTAGTTACAATCTTATTTTAAATTATGTGCATATTTCTTCTTCTTCTTAGATAATGACAATCTGTGTACGCACAATTTGTACCAGTGTCACTTGGGTTAGATGTATGTTACGCAAGATCCAGCACAACGGTGGCACATTCTACTCGAACTTTCCATGGAGCGTTTTCGACACCACAAAATAAATGTCACGCGTTATTTTCTGCAGTAAACTTCACTTGAACACAATAACTAAACTATATCACACAAAAACGCCACCAAGATTACATGATATAGAGTCAAAGACATAAGTTTAATGAATGAAATAAAACAACTGCTACATCCGCTTACTACTTACTACTTACCCCCTAAAAACTCCGATATGCATATTTAAATAGGTTTTTAGGCTATTTTATTTAAGTAGGCTATTTTGTGACATTAACTTAATTATGCAGAGCTCGAATAAACGAATGA
Organism: Samia ricini; assembly: GCA_014132275.2. Classification (NCBI taxonomy): domain Eukaryota; kingdom Metazoa; phylum Arthropoda; class Insecta; order Lepidoptera; family Saturniidae; genus Samia; species Samia ricini. The sequence goes on from AP028158.1 coordinate 20,679,597, forward strand.
CAAAAACATAAAAAGTAGAAGTTTAAATATTGTTATTTTTATTATAATACGAACATTATTACCATCGTAGGATTTTGTCCGAACAAAAAAGCAGGTTGCCAGAGAGCGGGGGTCGCGTTTATCACCTAGTTAATCACAATACAAACATCTTAAACGGGCGATGTTGCTCATCAAAATGGTAGCCGTACGCATAGTACTGAAGGCGTCCGGTACCCAGTCGTCTCCCCCCGCGTACTCCGCCACACTCCCCTCCCACCGGGGGGCCATTGTTGAGCTCAGATAAATGAATCCCCATCTCAGAATGTTTAATATTATAATTTGATATTTTAAAACGGATAAAGATATTAAAAGTCACGCTTCGAGGTGTTTATTTTACACTTTTTCATTTTTTTTTTCGTTTTCTATACTTATTTATTTATTTTTCTTTCGTGTTTTTGTTTTTTTTTTTTTTATCGTTTTCTTTTCTTTCATTTGTAAAGTTGAGTTATTGAGTTGTTGCCGTGTCCGTGGATGAGTTTTTTTTTAAATTTATTTATTTCTTGATTAGTTTCTAAGTTCAGTGCACTGTGTACCATTGAGACACAATGTCAAAAATCAAGAATACTTACTCTGAAGTTATGTAAGTTATGCCTTATCGTCATCGATACTAATTAATAAATTCATTCTGTTCGTAATGTCAAAATATATTTTTGTACTAAATAGATATGAATACATATACCAAAAATACAATTTTTGAAATGTATGTGTGTCTGTCTATTTGTTCCGGATAATCTCCGGAACGGCTGGACCGATTTTGATTGGGCTTTTTCGGTATATAGGTAAAGTTACTTCGCGTAACTTTTTCAATTTAAACTATCGAAATTGTGAATAAAATCCATTTTAATGCACTGTTTTAATGGTAAGTGTTTGAATTTATGAGAAATACGTTTGCTTAATGTTAGAGCAAAACAATTTTGGAAAATAATTAGGGATCCGTAAAAAAAAAACTATATTACGCGTTGAACAATATATGAAATGCAGACGCAGCCGTGGGCACACAGCTAGTGTATTATAAAAGGGCTTTCTGTTTTGTCCGCTAGTGAGCTTGGAATTCGATAATCCTTGAAACTATTCACATAATTTCTTTTAAATTGTAGACGTATTCTTTCGCCAGGTCTAGGTATATGTTTTGTTGTCAGAAGAATTTAATTTCTGTCTGTATCCAACTCTGTCGATTTATGAAGTCTGTCGATAACCACCTGTAGGTGTGTTCCAGCAGTACCTCTTAAGAGCCAATATCCACAGGCTTAGCGTGTTTACTATGTTGGATCATATCGTTACTTAACATCAGGTGAGGTTATGGTCGAGTTACTGAAAATATATCTATGTTAATATTATAATGAGAAAATATTTGTATTTTTGTATGTAAAGAATAAATTTAAAAACTACTGTACCGATTTGGTTGAAATTTGGAATGGAGATAGTTTGAAATCCAGGAAGTAACAGTAGTTTTTGATTCCGAAAATACCACGGGAACGGGAATTACGCGGGCAAAACCGCGGAGAGCAGCTAGTAGTTTACAAAAATATGACTCCATGTAGAAACGCCGGCACCCCTACTCTTATTTTTTTAAATGTTATTTTCGTGGTTTAACGTTTGCAAATAAGTGCCTTCTCATCATATTACAGTATTTTTGAATTTCTTAGGTTTAAGAATGTAGATGCTCTATTTTAATATTAAACTGTTATAAGATAAACCGAGTAACGTATTGCTCTAAATATGTATTCGTAACTCATTTATAATTTACATAGTTTTTATAATATAAACAAACACATATATTTTATTTGAGATAGTTTTACATTTGAACAGTTCTATATTCACAAACTACATAAGTTGGCATATAATAAATTATGCCTGTATCGTCATAATATTATGCAAGTTCCAACATTGAATAGTAAGTAATAATGAGCTTATGAACGATGCACCGTATTTTCGCGAACGGAATGAACACTCTGTATTCCATTCGCCGTGCCGGGAAGCTTAGCTTGAAGTGCATGATTGTGGTGTGGTGTACATTTGACAGGTCAATTTGTTTACTCGAGTGTTTCAAGACGTCTCGAATCCATCCACCCACGAAGGATCCATTGATTTGTTTGTTTATTAATTAATATGTTTTAATCATATCGAAATTAGTAGTCTAAGTCTCATAGTCATTCGGATAGCACAGTAGCGGGTTCGAATCTCGGTATGCGCTAACGATTTATAAAGAATATATCTACATGGTCGAAGTTAGAACTGCAGTATTTCTTTAATAAATATATAAAACAATGTCTCTCTGTCTGTCCGTTCGTTAGTTAGCATGCAAATCAATTAAAGTTTATTTTTTTAAACTATGGTGGCTCAGTGGCAATAAAGCAGGGGTCGTCATACTTTTCTGGTCAAGGAGCACATAGAATAATGTAAAGCACCACAACGGGCCACACTTTTATAGATTTGCTAGTTGATACCATCTATTAATTGATATATTTTTATGAGCTGTCAAACGCAAATTCCCTATAGATTTTGTATAGCAATAACAACCTATGAAGTCTATATGTAAACTCGGTTTGGAGTCATTGTCTACAAAAACGGTTTGCGAGATTGCGGGCCGCGCAAATAGCGTCCAAGGGCCGCATGCGGCCCGCGGGCTGCAGTTTGGCGAACACTGCAATAGAGTATTCGGATACCGCGTCAATGGAAATAAATAGTTTTTTTTAGTAAATTAAGTTAGTAATAAATAATAATCACCGTTCATGAAAGTAGTTTATTTTGTGGAGTTTCACCCTTAATTGGGTGAAAAAGGAGGATGCAAATTGTGTGTAATAAAACCATATGACTAGTCTAATATCGAATATGTAATATAATTTACATATCTCTGTTTTATTAAAATATTTATTTTACATAAACGGAATTAGGTACACGCGAACGAAGTCGCGAGCACAGCTAGCATATCATGAAAAAAGAACACGCAAAAAATTCAATTTAATCTGTCCCGGACAATGATATGTGTAATTCAACGCTTACTGCGCATTCAATTTTAATAAATTAAGTCGTCCATCCGTGAGGTAATCGCAACACGCGGGACGACTGGCGTGGCGGCCATTTTGCGAACGTTTCATAAGCAACTATTTGCACTTTACAACCATTGGCATAGAGTTGATAATCCATTGATGAAAAATTTGAAGTGATGATAAAAACACTAAAGGATAGTTAGTTACCTTTTTTAATCTTAAAGTATTGTATGCCATAAACGATGTCATTGTACGCAATAAATAAGTTTTAAATTATTTCACGCCAATGCTTTTGATAATGAGATGTTGATTGAGAATGAGTCGTGTCTGGCAGGAGTTTGGTTAAAAACTTTTAATATTTTTTGAAGTAAGACTTCTGCTCCTGCGATGGCACTAAAATTTCAAGGTCGGTTCACGCGATGAGTATCATAATATCAACGATACAATTTTGAAAATTAATGGACGGATAGAGAAGTTCGTGGTGAGATACAATATCACGTGGTATTAAGTGAGTATGATGACTGTAGCACACTAAGCCTAAGGTGCTGGCCATAAGGAACCAATACACCTATAAGGTTATAGAATTCTGGAATAAATTGCCAGGAAAAAATCATTCCAAAGAGCTTATCAGGGCATTGACTTAACTCAAAGCTAAAGAAGCCTTGATGCTCAGTAGGAATCAGCTACCAGTATTAGTGAGAGCGCAAACTTGTATGCCTAAGCACAACTTTGGTGTCCAGAACACAATTAGAGAATGCGGTTTCTGTGAAATTGCGGACGAAACACCAAAGCACATATTTTGTGAATGTGATTCATTAATGCCATACGTAACCGAATTCTGATTAAGCACGCGATGCTCCCGGAAGAGGTACAGACACTCTCTCCTTAAAAGATCCTACAGAATATCAAGGTTGTAGGTCTAGTCAATGAGCTTTAGCAATATAGGGGTGATCAGAATAGATCTAAATAGATAGTCGTGATACAGGACTGTCTTGGTCTGTATAGCCCCTTTTCGAATAATTAAAATAAGGTACTGGCTGGTAGGTAGATGCTGTAGAGACATAACTATTGGTATTTCGGTTCGGTACTGACTTGACTAGTTACCCAGGTGGGTATTATTAGAAAATACCCTACCACCATGCTATGGTTTCTTCATGATGTTTGCCTTTACCGAAAGCTAATGGTCATTATAGGGTTGGGTAGATGAGTTCTAACCTACTTCCTCCAACGCAGAATCATTACCAACTGCGCCATTATTAGTACAAAATTAAAGTAGACTGACGCAAACTTAACTTTTCATAATACTTTGACACCTTCAATCTTGAGTGTAGCGGTTTATTATCTAATCTAAAAGTACAGAAGAGGTCACCACCCCCACAAATAATAATAAAATGCTAAACTAACTCTCGTAGTGTTGAACGATTTGACACGTGACTTACGCTACTGGAGCGCAGTCGGACTTAACAACTTCATTAGAACGGTCGCGTTTACCTTTACAACGGCATATAACAGATAAGCTTATGAACTATTGTGCTAGGGTGACAAGCACTTGGATATAAATGAGAATTTCCATTTACAAGTTATTTGATAGATGACCTATCTCTTTGTATTTCTTGTATTTTGTATGTATGTACCTAAGTATATTTAACAAAAGTTGATTCTTATATTAACATCTGTATGTCCGTTAGTTGTTTTATAGTTCGCGTACCACTGAACCGATTTACATTATTCTTTTTTCTAAACGTACATATGTCACGTAGTTAGGCTTTTATATATATTTTGTTCTATTAAATAATATACTTATCGAAAAACATATCCGAATAAAAAACAAAATCACTATTGAGTTCCTATCTTGCACTATATAAAAATTAACGTCTATCTGTCTGTATGTCTGAATGAAACGATGATGGCGCAGTGGATAGTGCGGCCGGATTCCGCGTCAATGGACGCGGGTTCAAAACCGCCTATTCAACTCTAATCAGCCTGAGCTTTCAGTGAAGGAAAACATCGTGAGGAAACCATAGCATGGTGGTAGGGCATTTTCGAACAATGCTCGTCTGGCACCACCACCCGCACTACCACCCTCAAGTTCGATAACCTGTCGCCAAATACCGAATAAATGTATTCCGGCAGCATCACTTGAGAACCAGTATCTAGACTTATTGTGTTTACCATACTGGACCACATCGTCCCTTAACATCGGGTGAGATTGTGGTCAAAACACTGAGGCTATATCGTGTAAAAAATGCTCATTAGTTAATATATAACTCAGGATCCACTGCAATGACTTATACTATTCTTTCTTTAATTCATAGATTAATCATCTGGTCTAATTTTAAAGACAAAAGTAAGTTAATAAAAAAAATACCACAAGCAGATTATCTGGATAAATTTTTACTAAACCACTGAATATTAACAAACATATTATGTAGTAATATATAATATTAATACATTCATGGTCACCCTAGTCGAACTGTTTGAATAAACGTTAACATTGATAGATATGGGTAGTTATGAAAATAAACTAAAAGATTGCTTCGCCTAACGAGGTGGACTACCATATCCAACCATCGAACACTGTAACTTACAACACCAGGCATACATTGCTCGCTTCCTTTCCTAATTCAACGTTAACTACAAGCTCAACGCGTAATGTATTCTGTAATAAATAAGAGAACCGGTGTGTTACTTTCATTGATTGTCACGGTGCGGTGTTAGGAAGGTATCCCGCTGTGACGTAATAATTCTGATTCTATCTCTTTCGTATCAATTAAATTTGTATCCTCTTTTCCTTTCACTCTCAGATAAACAGTTTAGTTGTGTGATTGCCTAATGACTTATAAGTTTCTTAGAACTGTCAAATACCTTTAATAATAACTTGATGACTCATAAATTTTTATTTCCTTATATTTGTAGATTCCTAAAAATGTATGAAAGGAATTCGATAGGTTTGCTAATAATTGTCCCAAAGAGTTATTGCGAAATTTCTTTCGATTGAAACCTTCTTCATATTTTCATATAACATCATAAAAACTAGACTTTTTCCTTTCTACAACTCCTTGTTTGTCACTCTGTTTAATTTTCATTCCTTCATTTATTTAGTCTTCTTTTAACTCCTTCCAAATCTTTTTACATTTTCCTACACCACTTGTTTCAGAATCACACACATATAATCTTTATTACAAATATAAAATAATATATCCGGATCTACCAAAAGGCTTTGCCGTGGACAATGATAACGGTTGTCGACAAAATCTCAACATGTGATGCAACGCATTCAGGAGATGCTGCAGAAACACATGTTTGGTGACAGGTTTACAAACTTGAGGATGGTAGGGCATTATTAAATGGCCTATGCTATGATTTTCTACACCGAAAGCTCAGGTTCATTATAAAGTTGAATTGGCTTTAAACCTAGTCCGTCGAAGCTTAATCCGAGCGCGCTCCGAACTGCGCCATTACCGCTTCAATGTGCCTTATATGCATACTCTACTTTAACATATTTTACTCCGGACATGTCTAGGTCTATTTCTAAGTCTACATATGTTATGGTCCAGGGTCTGCTCGCGTGTGAAGTACACAGCTTATGAATTAATTACAAGAACGCCCCGTACATTCTCAAGCGATGCGTTTATAATAATTTATATGAGCACTTAAACATGTTTATTCAAATCGTATGTTATTACTTGTGAGAGATTTAAATGATTTACGATCACGGTCTTTCCTTACGGGGGTAAGCATTATGACCTTTCGGAATTAGTCGTTTTGGTTAATAATTAATATTGGTTTAGTGGTAGAACATTATTGTGGTACCTTTTGTCCTGTCACCTGTTTAGGGTCGCGCAGACATTTGGGTGCCAAACCAAGACGGGGAAGGGGCGGGGGACCCCGCCATTCCCCAAATCTTCCATTATACTGGGGAGGCAGCCTTTTACCGGGGTAACCCCCTTACGCATGCAAGGGCTTAGATGCCTCCCGCCGGGGTGAGGCGAAGTTTACCTTGCCATCCCGCATCGTTATGTTAAGGAGGTAATACGGTAAAGTAGGGGATAGTTTTAGTGGGTATTGTGTGACGGCCGGACCTACCGAGTTTTCTGCTTGGTAACTGTGCCCCCGCACTGAGGCATATACGTAAATTCATTTACTTAATAAAAAGTTATAGATCATTACAGGAATTTCATAAAAATAGATATGTTTGTTTCCCTTTTGCTTTTTAGAACAAAAAATACTTGAAAGCCATTTGCGTATACTGGATAGTATTTTTTTTTTACTTATTTAATTATGTTATTTTTTTGAAGACCACCAGTGATGAGTGTATTAAAAACCTAGTACTAAAATAATTGTGAAAAAATACACTATATGCCTTTTAAGGCAATCATAGCATGCAATTTGTAAACAACACAAAAGTAGCAAAAATTACAAATTTTAACAAGCTTATCTAATCTAAACCGTGTAAGGTACGTAAGAGAAATGATAACATCTTCATATCTGACAATAATAATAAATGTAAAAAAAAAATATGTCTAATTATAAAATTAATTGTAATTTTTTCCCTCTTTTTAACGTCAAGTTTTTATGACATCTTCCTCATTTACGTTCATAATTCCTTCACATTGCTGTTTAATTAAAGTCATGTAGTGGTTTAGTCACGTTAGGTTTATAAACTGGCATGGCGGATTCAGGCTTGCTACGTCTCTAGGCATTCTTGCTTCTATAATATATATAATATATAGGTATATAAAAAAGGGGTCTTTTGACGCACTATGACCTCAAAACTACTAAACATATGGGACTACTCCTAGTTTTTTATATTTAAAAAAATGATATATATTATATTTATAAAAAAAAAGAACCAGATCGAGTTTCTTGCCGGCTCTTCTCGATTTGGTTGTTTTTCGAACTGGTGGTATAGTATTTTAGACGTTCATAAGCGCCTTCTTAGGGCCAAAATAAATAAAGATATTTTTTTATTTTGACCATTCGATGTGAATTTTTTTGGAATATAGGCTTTTTTATTTGGATTCCATCGACCCTTTCTCATTTTTTTCCACTTACTCTTGTGTTACTTTTTCTGCTAATAATCATAAAAGACCTATTTTTCTTCATTCATTTGTTTTTTTAGGTTAGCTATAAATGAAATGTTATATGAGCAGAACATTTGAAACGCAGGCGAAGCTGCGGGCACCAGCTAGTAATTATTATTATTTATTGTATATTATATATATATATATATATATATATATATATATATATATATATATATATATATATATATATATATATAATGTATAGAATTAAAATTATCAGAAACGAACCTGACAAAAGTTAGTTCGTTCTAAACTAAACTAAATGTAGTCATACATACTGCCTCTTTAAAATTCGAACAAGACTTATACGAAATTTATTCGAATCGATTATATAATTACAATATGTCTTAACGAGTCGCGCTTATTGACGATTAGTCGACGATTCGTACGCGTCGTCGTGTAATTTGTGCTCAAACTAATTTGAATACCTAATTCGGACCGATTTATACATAATTAAATGATTTTATTAGCGATATGTTTTTAAATCGTTATAATTATAACGTTACTTTTAATCATGATGCGATGGTTCAGTGATTGTGTGGCCAGATATATCATTGATGGACGTAGATCCGAATTTACTTATCCTTTTTCGTAATAGTTCGAACACCTTGAGAGCCAGTAACCTCAACGATTACAGTTTTTATCATCCTGACCCACATCGTCATATGATATCAAGTGAAATCCATATATAGTTCCAAAAAAATCGTTCTCCGCTTCTATCCTAACCAGCAGATAAGCAGTTCAGTGTTAGGTCTTAAAAACAAAAAAAAATGATATTTTGGTCTCAATCCCAAAATCACATAATAACGGACATTTTAGAAAATAGTGCTATGTGGCGTAATGTACAATTAAGTTGAGAGAAGGATGAGTAAATGCATTTCCTGTTGTTAAAAAAAAGGCTTAGTGTTTTAGCAGTGCTTAACCATATCGTCACTTAACATGAGGATAGTCTGACGACAATCACCAAATCCTTTACTGTATGTATGGACAAAAAAAAAACTTCTGTGTAATTACCGAAGAAATCATTCTATTAATGCAAAACACGAGTATACGACAGTCAAATTTATCGCGTAAAAGACATAAAAATAATTCAATTCAGTAATACTATGTCCTGTGCGAGGAAGACGAATGGACTGGACATTTCAATACGGATAATAAAGAGTGGGACATGCTTATACGTTCTTCGTTAGCGCGAACAGGACGTCGACAGCACAGACAATGGCTTCGAATTCTAAAACACTCCCATTGGCCGTTATAAGTGTCCCAATTAAAGTAAATGCGCACGAGTACTCGATTCAATTGCGCCTTGCAAACTTCATTTACTATCGTGCTATTCGAATTTCACTCTTATTCATCACTAGTTATGGCGATATTGTTAGCATTTGTAAAGTTTGGCGGAATGTATCACTGATTTAATATGTCATGATTCGGAGTTATCTATCGAATGCTGGTTTAAATCAATGGTTTTATTTGGTGCAACAGCTATTTCGACACCTTCACACCTATTTCTATGTTAAAAAAATACTTTTTAAAACACTGTTGTGATATAATAAATATACGCCTGTCAGGGAATCTCAATAAATACAATTCTATTATTGGTTGAGTTAAATTTTGTTAATTGAGGTAATTGTTTTTTGATAAATAAATTTGAAAGTTATGAAAAAGTACCGCTATCTTTGACGTAAGTTGAAATTCTATGATTATACTAAGCTTTCTTGATAAAAAACATCGTGGTGAAACAAACCATAGTTATCTTTTCTATTTCTAATATACGCCTGGCTACCTATGAGTTCCAAGTTGATAAGGTTTAATGTGTTAAAATCTTGTACCACATCGTTACTTATTGTCACTTAACATTAGGTGTTAGGTTATTGTGGTCTTTCTTGTATCATTATTATGAATTTTAGAAGTTATTTTAAGATTTCTTTTTAAAACTAAATGCTAGCGTCGGACTACAATTACTCCTGACGCTAAGTGATTATGTGGTTGAAAATGGTGACACACTAAACATAGAAATTATAATATAATTCAAGTGGAACTACTGTCTGTCTGTTTGAAGATACATTTTAAAATACATAGTAATTACAAAAGCTTCTAATAAATTCTCGACAATCAATTTTATAACGTCTAAAAATATTACGATACCATTTGATATATCACGATATCACAATAGTTATTTATGTATCTACTTACGTACGTAATTGTAACATATATTATATTACAACAACTGCAATAATAATATTGGAAATTGCATTATAAATAAACAGTACAAAAACAGGTATTACCAAATGAGCGCGTTGATGTCTTTATAATAGCGCTACAGTGTTTATCTGTCGTTTAAAAGAATAAGCTATGCGTTTATGGAATTATATTTGTGAAACGGTTTCTATAAGCGTATTAAGGTTAATGGTTGTCTGAAGCATCTGCTCTTTTAACTGTTTCTTTACTTACTTAATAACACTTGTATTATATATTGTTTTCATTTGGAATTACTTGCGTAATTTTCTAATTTTTAAAATTCTTATTTTTATTTCTTAAAATATGCAGCTATAGGAATGCTCGCTATAGAAAGACTTTATAGGGAAATAAAAAGCAAGTTTCCATAACATATGAAAGAATAGTTAAGTTATAAAGTTATGTTCAATTTAAATTTAAAAAAATCATTTAATTTAGTATTGTATCTCAAGACTACTAATAAATAATCATCTCGTAGATTCGCACACATAGATTTGTTTTTTAAAACGAGTTAATGTACGTGTTCTTGCTAATTTTGTCTGTTATTTAAAATTGAAGTTTAAATATTCTGCCTGTTATGTCTGAGTTATTTCACTTAAAATCCTTAATCATAAAATTGTATATTTCATCTACATACAAATAGGCAAATCCAATAAGGCAAAAACATAAACATAAATCTGTTTGTGTCACAGTAATTATGATGGAATTTTGAACATTATATGAATTTTGGAATTAATTACTAGATGTATTTTGAAAATCAGTAACATGAAGGGAAAAATCATGAGAACCAGTGCCGATACTTGGGGAGAAGTTAATGTGAAAGAAGGAAAGAAAATTATCATGGAAAGAAACGTTACTTTTTACTTATACTATTTGGGACATGGTTTTATAGTTGATAAATAAGCAAAATATCTTATTGTTTTTTTTAATGGTTGCCAATTACAATAGGAAAATTAATGATACTAAGTGGTTTAAATGAAATTGAGCCGACGGCCGCTGATTTGAGCCTCGTCATATCACAATACCTACGTGTAGATTTATTTAGAAGCAATGATGGGTCATTGGGCGGTATGACTAGAGACTACTTTAATTGAGGTATATTCAAACCCTATCTTATTATAATGATACTGTTCTTTCCGTGGGAAAAAAAACACTACGATAAAATTACAGCAAGGTATTTTGTTTGTTATTGCTTCGATAGCTACCAATTTTCAACATCTATCGCCAAGCATCTAATGTGTGTGCTGGCAGACTTATTTCAGATCCAGTTTTTTTTAGGTTTATCATGTTACCATCTTACATTATATTCTCAATTAACACCAAGTAAGATTGTTATTCAAACGCTAAAACTATAAAGTATGTAAATATTACTTCTACCCTGTAACTATAAAATGTTGGTAATTTGTTTTTGATGGACTATTACTGTAGCGTGTTATAAAGGAAAATACAGAACTGTATAGGTATTTCAATGCATTTTAACCCCTTGAGCGCTAACCTGGCGTTAACGCCAGATTTCCATTGTTTTTCTATTGTCTCATTTTTATGGTTAATCGACATATTAACATCTGAAATATCATGTTAATTAACTTTGTGATTAAATCTATACATTACCGTTAAAAAGGCTTTTAATTTTCCATTCACAGGTTAAAATTATCACAAGAAAAACAAATTGTAAATAATGATAGAAGAATATTATAGAAATAATTAAAGTCTACCCACGACGTCAGTTGTATACCGTGATGGTCAATTATAAAAGTGAATAACATAACGAATACGTGTTTATGAGTAAGTAAAAGTGCTGGCCTGAGCCACGTCGATTATTTAACGATATAAGTATGAATTATTGCCGGGAGAATGAGTGCCCCGCCCTACATCCAACCGCCGCAGGCGATAGGTACGACCTGTGTGTCGATAACTGCATTATCGATAAATTAGTTATCGATTTAATTAATAGTATATTTCTTTGTAGTTTATATTGTAAAGATAATTTCATTTTTTTTTAATCTATTTAATTAATGAGGCTCCAGTCCATCCTTAATACATATCTAGTTACTAATTACCTACATTGTGTGCACCAAAGAGATACATTTATACAAAAAATTCACAGCACGCGACACTGGGTTTCCTAAAATTATACTTATTTTCCCCGCACATGACTCCGGTAGCATTTTCTGATAAATTCCATCAATTTGTACACATTCCTAGTTATCCCGTTGGTCGTTGAAAAAATTATACCTATATCTACAATTAAGAGTATAACGCAAGGGTTTTTGAGTTATTTCCTTCTTATTATTTATTCATTCAAAGTCAAGTGTGTGGATTAAGTCAAACAAATGCCTTGTCTTTCAATATTATCACACTGTTTTTGCATTTAAGTTAATAAGTTACTGTTAGCCCTGATGCGGTTTCCCCGTTTCCCCTATTAGTTCGTAAGTTAATAGTAGATTAGCTTGTAGTTCCCAACTGTATTTATTTTATAAGACTAATAGTAATTTTTATTATGCAATAACGAATGGTTAGGGAGCACACGCTAAGCTGCTGCTGATTTGCTTGAGCTGTAGTGGGAGTACGAGAATATTGCTCATCATCATCAAGTTACTGTTAAATTTATACCAGGGTTCTAACATTAAACAATAGAGTTAAATAAAGTTAAATAGCTTCAAATAACATAAGAACTGACAGTAGAAATTCGCAATAAATTAGGACTAAAAATATATATGTATATTGTTTATCGGCCTAAGCACTTTATATTTGACACAGTTGCAAATATACTATACAGAAATCAGCTAATACCTAATCTACTTACTGTAGACGGATGTCATAAAAAGAAAAAAAAAAAAAACTTCTTGATTTATCTTATACAAACATTTTGCATCTGTTGTATCGTATATAAAGGTTCTGAGGAACCATATTGATTCACCTCTCGTTTACTACAGAAGTGTTGCCACAAAAAATCACCTAACAGAAAATGTTACTTCATAGTAAAAACTCTACCTCCAAATAACGAAATACATATTTTTTTACAAGGTATATGCTCAGTGCTTTGACCACAATCTTACCTGATGTTAGGTGACGATGTTGTCCTAATTTTAGAACTCAAAAATATAATATCGATATGATGTAAAATATAATCCATCACTAAGTTTCAGTAACAAGGCAGCATCGGACGATACTTTGGAGTGATTAACCATTATTATATAAATTCAATAATAGCCTGCGTTAAAGCAATGTTTACTGATGCTCCATTACATTAACAAATTATTTAGTATCTATACGCTTTAGTAATAAAGTTAAAAATCCAACGACGAGAAACCATTAAAATTCGGAAACGACAAACTTATAAATGCGGCCGGTAAAGTCTTTAACCCGTATATATTTAAAGGATTTATGACTTTTTTTATAGCAATATTAAATTTGCACGGGAGAGATAGGGTTATATCGAACAGTGTTGGCAGCATATCGCAAATTATCGACATGAGCGGTAATTGTCGATAATTTCGGGGTGCTTTTTTAATGTGCTCAACGTATGCTGTAATGGACTTGAGTAGAGTTGGTTTTGACGGCTTTAATGGACTCCCGAGTTTTTTTTTATTGATATAAGTTTTTCAACTCCGTCGATAGGGTCTGAGACGTGATCAAGAACCGGAAATCATACTCTGGGTGTACCCGATGAATCCTAAATTAGATAATTCAGTAAATAAAAATGTTAACGATAACACACTCATATAACTTTTTTATTTATTTGTATACTATTTAACGATTTTCTATAACAAACAAACTACGAACTACATTTTTTTTTACATAACTTTATTTATTACAATTTTTATTTTACATATTTTTGGACATATATAATGTATTGCATATTTTGAATATAATTAACACTTTTTAATATTATTAGAATGTTATTACTATTATTACTAGGTAAGTTTTATAAATTAGAATGTTTGTCTGTTGAAAATAATATTTGTGGAAATAAACGTTTTTAAAAATACATTCGCTGCTAGAAATTTATATGAAATATCTTATATTCGAAACATCATAGATAAATAAGCAATTATCTATTTTATATAAAGAGAGATTTTTGTTAGTTAGTGGTAGTTTGTTAGTATTGTTTTTTTGTTTGTTTTGAAATACTTGGAAAAATACTTATCTGATTTAAAAAAATCTTTCATCTGTGGAAAGATATATATGAGTGGGGATTTTTTAAATTAGAAATTTCTGAGATTAACGAAGACGGGACGAGTCGCTAATAATAAAGATGATAGCACAATCTGATATGTATGCTATGCAAACAATCAAACTAGAAAAACATAATGTAATTAATACTTGTGTAAAATTAAATGATTAACTAAATCTTAACAATACTAAACATCTATGTTTTATTTTTGAATTACATTGAATGATTTTTTTTCAGTTGTTATAAAAATGATTTAGATCTTGTTTGCGTGATCTTATGACTTCTAAATTATTACCTTACATGTTACGAAAGAAAATATCTCCCTTTTTTTATCTACATTTTTTTAACTATATAGAAGCGATGTAAATACAGTGAGATAGTTGTCTGATTCCTACGGACGAAGGTTTGAATCCACTCACCCTACTTTCTATAAGGAGTTTGAGTTGTCGGTGAAGGAAAACGTCGTGTGGGAACGATAGCACGATGGTAGGGCATTTTCTAATAACGAACACCAGTAATCTACCACCATCAAGTTGAAAATTATGCCACAGTTGCGTTCCGGCAGGATTAACGAATACCTCAATTTTTAACGAATTTACGATATCAGATGTGTGTCAATTAACATCATATGAGGTTATAGCCATCACGCTGATCGTATACAGCAGGTGTTAAAAAGTACAGTAGGTCTATGGAATAAATTAAGTCGAGAATTGGTTACGTAACATTCACTTACTATTTTTTAAGTTAATCCATTAGCAACGTGCACGTGATACCTCTGATGTTGCATGCGTCCATAGACTACGATGACCGCTTACCATCAGGCGGATCGTATGCCTGTTTGCCACTTTAGTGGTATAAAAAATAATGAATATAAAAAAAATCATTTTACACAGTAAATGCTCAGCGCTTTAACCACAATCTCACCTAATATTAGGTAACGATGGAGGTCTCAAGTGATGTGACCAGGAAGGCCTAGGGATGATTGGCGACATGTTTTCAAACCTTAGGGTGGTAGGTAAGTTGGCGTTATTAGAAAATACGCTACCACTATGCTATGGTTTCCTTACGATGTTTTCCTTCACCGAAAGTTTAGGCTCATTATTGAACTGAATGTCTTCGAACAAGGATCCATCGACGCGCAATCTGAGCACACTACTAACTGCGCCATCATCGCTTTAAATATCTAATAAAAGCATGATTTGTGGGCTTTGAAAGAACAAAAAATTAACATTTGATATAATCGGAAGAAACTTAATTCGAAAATCCAACTAAAGTAAACTGATTAAATAAAGTAATATTAGTTAGTATTAGGTATATTTTTCTACTTATATTTAGCTTTATAGGTAAATACTTAACTTGAATTCTTTGCTTATGACGACATAAAACAAATCATAGTTTTGCCATTTATTAATTATCTAATATATAATTAATTAACACGAATTATATAAGCGTAAACTATTTAACTGTGTAGAAGTTACACCCTTCCAATTATTTAAACACTGCAGCGCAGCGGTTAGAAAAACAAATGCAATTTAAACATTCCCATATGAGACGACCCGAGGCAGAGTTACCATAGTATTATTTATAATATTAATAACAACTAATTATACGTTAAAAGAAATATTTTATGCATAATGATATGATATAAATCTCGTTCGGCTCCCTAGTGATGGGTTCATAGTCGATATTTGGATTTTATCGACATTCTGTTTAAGATTTAAAATAATTTAAGAAATTGTATCCAATGTTTTCGAGTTAAATAAGGTGAAATTTTAAGAAAAAGAGTCTTATAAATATAAGTTAGATTATTATTGGAATTTTGGCTAAATAAGCAAAAGAGAGTATCTTTTCTTCCTTCTTTTCTTTCTTTAGCCTTTCTCGACCACTAGGGTGTAGACTTCATTCATATTATGCCATTTTCTCTTTTCTTCCTATGGAGTTCATATTTTTTCTAATAAATGAGTTGAAAGTTGAACAACTTTTTCTCTATTGCATTAACCAATGATTGTGAACTGAACAACCAAGTACCGGGAAGTTTACTTAAATTTAAGAGACTTAATATCGAAATTGTGTTTTAAATTGTAAAAAAAAATGGCTATAGTGGTAGAACAACACGAAGTTGATTTAGGTTTTTTCAATAATTCGTAATAATTTTATTCGATTCTTAATTAGCAATCTACCCCATAATTATTTGTGTTTTTTTTTATTCATGCGAGTGATTCACAATAGACCTGAACACAAATATGTACGTACATCTTTCAGGACATTTCCTGATTTCACATTCAAAATTATCTTGACCTCCATTCTCTTTTCGTTTGTGAGTTATATAAGTCTTTAATACCATTTATCCGTAAGAAAGAATTATAGAAAAAATTACATTTACCTTTAAACTATGTTTCACTTTTGAAGGAAAACAAATTCTAATAAAATATAATACACATATATTATTATCAATAAACCGAACATTCAATAAAACATTTTATAAAGCAAAACGCCCACACCTCCGATTCCATCAGTACACAAATAAAGTGCAAACGGAGCCTCGGAGCCACTACAAAACTTAAAAACAAATAGTTCCCAGAAACAGAAACTTTCATAACTCTACCAAATTGACACCTTGTTTAAGCCGATGCAATTCTCGACAATTTGCGGTGCACGTAAGTGGCCCATTATAATTCGACAAATATATATATACCGTCGGTTTACTGTAAATTGAACTTTACTGTTATAATTTTTAGACTGTTTACGTGCGTTTAAATAAATTGGTAAAACGTTACTGCGGGGCGAATATCGACTCGGTACACATCTCATCGACAATCGTTTTGTACGTTTTTTCCCATCACGAAACATCAATGGAAATTTGTTCGGGGTCCAATTATGTGTGCATACCTTTATTTTGTATTCGACGGGGTTCCGTCGAAGCTGTTTTATGAATTTCACTTTATTGATACGTTTTTATTATTGGGACCTGTATTTTTTTATTATTATTTACGACCGTTTTGTGAGTCATTAAAAAATATTATCATTATTTTTTTTCTTTTTCTTTTTATATTATGTAGAAATATAAATTATATCACTTGTGTGTAACTTGATTTTATCTAACGTTAATTAACTGGGTTTTTATATACATATAGTTATTGATTGTAAGCGAACATTTATTATAATAATGTCAGCTTGATTTAATTTACCGTTATGCTATGTACGTACTAGTAGCGTGAAGATGTCCTGTCAAGGTGCTGCAATCTTTTAATTTTTTTACGTATATACGATTTGTTACGTTTTCAATTTCGAAGTGAAATATTTATTGAAAGATTTCTCATAATTACTCCTTCGATGTCTGCGGTTAATATTGATTTACTTTTTATATTGTGTTTTGTAAGTCTCTTGTGCCAGAGATGCGAATGTTATGACGGACGTGTGGTATAACCGTATGACCCAATTAGATAAGATTAGAAACGCGATTTTTTGTATTATTAGGTAAAAAGCCACAATCTGAAAATATAGTTACATACATTTTAATTTATTAATATTATCATTAATGAGATTTAGATAATCGGATTTTTAAAAAGAAATCAGTGTATAATTTAAAATTAACATATTGAACGCAATGTAATTAATTATGTTTATGTCGTTTTGTTTTAGGTTAATACATATTATGTATAATTTCTAACTATTCCAGAACATTTAT
This sequence comes from Samia ricini, assembly GCA_014132275.2. Classification (NCBI taxonomy): domain Eukaryota; kingdom Metazoa; phylum Arthropoda; class Insecta; order Lepidoptera; family Saturniidae; genus Samia; species Samia ricini. The sequence goes on from AP028158.1 coordinate 20,697,813, forward strand.
GATTACTTTATTTTATTTGCAACTAATAAATGTTGTTTTTTAGGTACCTAATCTTAGTAGAAGTTTAAAATTGAGAATAAATCGTGGAATCGGTTGGTGATTAGAATTACTAATAAATAAAATTGAAGTGTCTGTTTGTAATATATAAAAAAAAAAAAAATTACTAAACAGATATGAACGTACATACGCGACGCGACACCTATACCAAAAACGATTTTTTTTAATTTTTTCTGTATGTTTGTAATGGGTAATCTCTTGAACGGCTGGACTGATTTTGACGTGACTTTTATTGGTAGATAGCTTAAGTTACTCCAGGTAACTTAAGGTACTTTTAATTTTCGAAAGTAATTAAGGTTATGCGTAAAAAAATAAAAACCCACAAAAAGTTGAATACAATCCGATTCAATGCACAGTTTTACGGGCAAGTGCTTGAATTTATTAGAAATATTTTTACTTTATCATATTAAAAAAAAATATTCGGGTTCTTTATAATAAAAAAATTATATAAAATAATAAAAAAAAACGTTATTAAAAGAATAATTCGCTTTTTTAAATTTTCTTATAAAATGAATCGATGTTGTATGGTTAGTTTGCGTGCAGCTAGTACTTACGTTTCTTTTTTATTATTTTGTATGTTTAAATATTTGTTAACGCGACCGAGTGCGATGCGGCGCCGCGTCTGAGTTATATCATATCGACACGCCCACTTATCGACACTAGTGCTGTGCCGGATAGTAAAAACACTCCTTTATATCTATAATAATAACTATACACGTGCCGTCGCTCAAATATGAATCATTTTTTTTATAATTAAATGACTATCTCCTTTTTTACACGGTATAGGCTCAGTGCTTTGACCACAATCTCACCTGATTTTAAGTGACGATGTGGTCCAGGATGGTAAACACACTAAGCCTAGAGGTATTGATTCACAAGTGATGCTGCCGAGACACACCTACTGGTATTTGGCGACAGTTTTTCTAACTTGAGGGTGTTATAGCTAACCAAGCGGACATTATTTTTAAAATGCCGTACCACCATGCTATGGTTTCCTCGCGATGTCTTCCTTCACTGACACTTCAGACTGATTTTAGCGTTGGATAGGTGGGTTTGAATTCGCATCTATTGACGCGAACACATCTTCAAAAATATGCATCTCTAATGTGGGATAATGTGTGATCTCTAAAGTATGTTTGTTGTTAAAATCTGTTTTGATTTAGAACATTGTAAAACGGCTGACATTTCCATTCCTAGAGGATTGTTTGCATTGATATTTTCCTGTTTTTAACATGCAACTAGTAGTACACAGATGCATATGAATTGTGCTTGAAAGTAGCTGTTTATCATGATATTTAATATTACTCAAAATTAAAAATAAAAAAAATCTTTATTCTATTTGGACCCTGAAAAAGCGCTTATGAACGTCAAAAAAACTACCACCGGATCCGAAAAAAAACTGGCAAGAAACTCGATTTGTTTTTTTTAGATTTTTTTTTTTTTTTTGAAGTTATTAAATTTTATAATAACAATAAACGGTTTTAGCGGAAACACAAAGAGGAGTGTCATTTCCAGACATCACTATCGTTCACGTAATGATCCACCCTGTAATAACCTTTGGATAATTAAACCTGTTTGTCATTGTGCTTAGACTTATCGTCAGGCAAATCGATAATGTGCTTTGGAACCATGTTTTATAACCTGATACTATAGCCTAAAAAGCTTTTATTGGTCTTACCAAGCCTAAAGCAAGGGACGGCTAGTTTGTGATTACTTCTAGTATTAAAATTATGTCGGCAGTTTGCTATATCAAACTTGTTTAAATTTTTGCGGACGTACATTAAATTATCTAAGATGTATTGGGAGGGCAATGTTAATATATTATATTCCTTAAACTTATTCTTCAGTGATTCGCGAGTTCCCAAACTGTAAATGGCTCGAACTGCACGTTTTTCTATTAAAAATATGAAGTACTCACCCTTTATTCTCAATTTCCAGTATTTCTAAAACGTTATAATCAAACTATGTAAATATTTGATTTTAGAAAATTCGGTTATACTTTCATCCTATCAAGAAATAAGCTTGAATATATAACATCGACCCCGAGGCGAAACTCGTTTGATCATTATTTTATGGGATCCAAATTTGGTGCTTAAAGTCTATCATTTCGTCCGATATGCAGTCGATTAACGGACCTTCCGGGAAAACGTGATTTGTTACCTAAATTGAAAAAAAAAAAAAACAAATCGAAACCTGTTTAGGAATTATGATCACTTATTTATTCCTCTTTTACAGTTATTTTCATAAGATATACATAAATTATATTTACTCACTACCTTTAATCTTTTTTTTCTACAGCGCTTTGACCACAATATCATCTTATTTTTGTGTGACGATTTGGTCCAGGATGGTAAACTCACTAAGCCGATAAATATTGGCTATCAAGTGGTGGTGCCTTAACACGCCTATTTGTGCTTGGTGACAAGTTTTCAAACTTGAATGTGGTAGCTACCCAGGCAGGTATTAGTAGAATATATACCCTATCGCCATGCTATATGGTTTCCTCACGACGTTTTGCTGCACTGAAAATTAAAGCTCATTATAGACTTGTTGGTAGTAAGTGATTTTGAACCTACGTTCATCGACGCGGAAGCAAACCGCAATACATCATCTCCTTTAACTCTACTCTCTACTGTGATAGTATAAACTAATCAGCTAGTGATCGAGTTAGAAATTAGGAGCCATTGCCAAGCCTGCATCATTGCCCAAAGAATCGCCAAACCGAAACGGCAATGGGCTGGGCACATTTCTCGTAGAACGGATGCCGGATTAGGCCAACGGGTTCTCGATTGGCTGCCGCGTACCGGATGTTGTAGTTTGGGTAGACTCTCGACAAGGTTCACCGACGACCCGGAGAAGGTCAGGGAAGTCCGCTGGATGTGGGTTGAGCAAAACCGGTCATCGTAGAGATCTTTAAGAGGGACCTATGTCCAGCTGTGGACGTCTTTCGGTTGAATAATAGATAATATAATTAATAAAATATAATTATATAATTTATAAAACATAGTCGCTTTTCGCATCTGTCTGTTTATCCGCTCACACCTGAACCTGACTTACAACCACCCACTTTATCTCTGGAGTTAATGTTACCAATTGTACTGCACATTGGACATAGTAAATCTTATATATGCCACTTTATTAGTATTTAGCAATTAATTATTTAAGACAAACCATTTTGATATTTACTTCATACAATTATACATACGTGCAAATTGATCCATCCATGAAATAAATACGCAAATTGATATGATACGGAAATAGTACAAGTGGCGTAACTATACCATCTGAGGCCCGTAGCAAATTCATTAGATGACCCCTTAGTAAAAATCGTCACGTTGTAATTTGATTTTAATAAACCACTAAGACGATCACTAAAGCTTTTAAATATTTAGTCGTGTGTAACTTTAATTGTATTTACATTTTTTACTGAATTTTGATAAAAATGTTAGGATTCTTCTGAGCTCTCGGCTTCACGGGCCGGGGCCCAACGGACCGGGACCCGTGGCATTTTGCCAGCTTTCCCACCCTATTGTTACGCCACTGAATACTAGTTATTTTATATGTCAATAGATTTGACATGAAACTCCTATGAAATATATTGGAAGGATTTACCGGCTTACATGAGCTGCTAATCTATGACTTTTTAATATGGGCATTAACGTGCGTGGTCACAAAGTAATTTCATCACTCTTCTCTGCTTGCACCGAGCATCAATAACTTAAACATAACTAAACCACTAAAACTGTTTATTGAGTCTACAACGGAATTAAAACACGCGCACAAACAAAGCTACGAACTGAACAGGAAGTGACAAGTGGACATCAAACATAGGAATTTTTTGGTAGCCGCATAGAAGGTATGGAGAGTTTACACTATTTCCGTAGTCAAATAAATTTATTTTATAAGACTACTAGGTGTGCGCACGTGGATCCACTCGCAGACATATAGGCGTTACCTTTTAATATAAGCATAAGGGTGTTGTAAGAAATCATAATATAATGTTTGTTCTTGTAACGTTTATTTTTCTATTATTCTGATAACTTTTCCTACATAATGATACACATTATTTAACCGAAACAAATTATATAGCGATCATGTAAATCTATTAAATGGTTCTCGAGTTATAAGCCAACTAATGGACAAACAGACAGAGAGATAGACATTGCTTTTTATATAGGTAATGTATTTAAAGTTAACTCTGTTAATTTCACAATAATAATTATTTTTTTTCTAAAATAAAATAACAACAATAAAAAATTAACCCCTGTCACATGAACTAGGCTTTTTACCCAGTGTCTCATATGTCAGTGTCTTCCCAATATTCATAACTCCTTACTCTAAAATATTATTTGTATAATTCTATAGAAATGCTTAATTTAAAGCACTTTTCGTGTGTATTTTACGTGTGCATGTCTTTTCATTGGCTTACATATGGCTAATGTAACTTGTATCTACTTTATTGCTTATGTTAGAATTCTCTACCCCACAATCATATTCAAATAAAAATGTTAATCTATACTAATAAATAAAATTGAAGTGTCCGTTTTTAATGTTAAAATACATTTTTTCCTAAATAGATATGAACGTATATACGATACCTATACCAAAAACAAAATTTTTGTCATTCTGTTCCGGCTAATCTCCGGAAAGGCTGGACCGATTTTTGACGGAACTTTTATTGGTAGATAGCTGAAGTTACTTCAGGTATCTTAGGGTACTTTTATTTTGCGAAAATAATTAGGGTTCCGTGTAAAAAAATGAAAACTCATAAAAATTCAATAAAAATTCGATTCAATGCACAGTTTTACACGCAAGTGCTATAATTTATCAGAAATATTTTTATGTTATCAAGGTACTTAAGTTTTTATAGGAAAAAAATTAGGGTTCCGTACCAAAAAAAATTAAAATGCAGTGAAGAATATATGAAACGCTGTGAAGGTCAGTCGCATATAATAATAGCATGAGAGCTGAAGTATTTCCTTATACTTACCTGATTAGTTTGATAATCTCTCAACAAACACCAATAGGTGTGCTCCGGCAGCACAAGTTGAGAGCGAATATCTCTAGGCTTAGGCTATCTTAAGTAGCAACGTCCATTAGTCCCTTAGTCGAACCATCGTCGAATTTTAACCATATACTTACAACATACGTAAATTTCTATTCAGAAATGTCAAACTAAAGGTAAAATGTGGAGTCGATGGAAATCATATCTTATTCTTCAAGGTTATAGAAATCAAAATCGGTCGCATTCTCGAAAGTCTTAGGCAAATTTCCGGTGTAAATATTAACGTTTGAATGAATTAGTAACGTCCTCGTGTGGGGGGGTCGCAGATAAATATTGGAATAGTACTTGACAAGTTTTACTGTGAAACAAACAGATTAGAATGGCTGCCAGAAAGGCAGCGCTTTTAAATACTATAATAGGCTCAACGCTTTGACCGCAATCTCATGTGATGTAGAGTGACGATGTTGTCCAGAATGGTTAAGACACTAAGCTTAGGTGTACTGGTTCTAAAGTGCAACACATCTACTGATATTTGGCGACAGGTTTTCAAACTTGAATATGGTAATATGCCAGGCGAGTATTATTGAATAATTCCCTACCATCATGCTATGGTTTCCTCACGATGTTTTCCTTCACCAAAACCTCAAGTTCATTACAGAGTTGGATAGGTGGGTTCAAACTTACATCCATCGACGCGGACTCCAACCACACTACCAATTGATCCATCATTACTTCTATAACTTAGTGACTGAGTTTTTTTTTAATTTAAAGGTTATATATTATAATGTTTTCCTTCAACAAAAACACAAACTCATTATAAAATAGAGTGGCTAAGCCCACATCCATCAGTATGACATTTGATAATCGTTAAGCCATCGCATACATTCAAGAATGTACAATACATTGTAGTGCGTGAAATAAACCCCAGTTGAAAAACAAAGAAAAAAAAACCAGAGAGAAACGACATAAATACATAACGCAAACTGACGGTACGGAAAATTGATATTCTAATTACTTTACCGAGCGCTCAAGTTGGCAAGTTATTACTTTAACTTTAACATGTAAGTTGTTTTAACATGAACGGACATCGGTAAGTTTGATTGCAGGATAAGTCGACTGAAAGTCTGAAGGCCGTTTGTTGCAACACGTAATGGACATATGTGAGCTTCGAAGCCCTTTTTGGAATTACATCACACGCCTGTCATTTGGAGTGAATATTTTATTTAAATTGAAACATTTTTGATGTAGGTGAATTATACATACATTTTTTCATTATTATCATTAATTAAACTTTTTCTAATTTACATAGTGGTAGTACACTGTCAATAGGCGTACGTTTGAATCCGTCTAACCCATTCTATGCTATAATAAAAGATGCGATAAAATCCATTAAACATAATTTTAGGTAATCTGCTAAATAATATTTAGAGCTATGCTCGGAGTTTCATTGCATGATCGAATCAGAGATGAGGAGATTTGTAGAACAGGGCTCGGCAAGTAGTCTTAGGTGGGGTCCGGATACTGTGGGAAAATTTTAAAGAGGTTAAAAAAAAACAACTATAAATATTTAACTCATATCAGTTATAGTTTACAACTGATTCGCACAAACACACACACACACAGGTTAGATAGGAAACTAATCAAACCTTATCAGTAGGTAGGGTAAAACAGGTTAACTAGGCAACTTAAAATAGAATAAGTTAGATTCTATGCGGCTTAAAAAAAGTTATTACAATTAATAAAGGTATAGTTTACCTTATCTACGTATTAATTTATACATCGGTGGCGTAGTTGTATTACCGTACGACCATCGTTCTGAGGTCTCAGGTTCGATCACTGGGTCTGGTCAAGTGATATTTGATTTTTCTACTCAGTCTCATCCCGGACTCTGGAATTTGTGCTCGATATGGCGGCAGGCTCGCCCCCTGTCACACCTGGGACGGAACTAAGCTCGGCGAAATGTGGGTGATGTAGTTCGATACTTCACCTCTGCCTAACCCTACGGGGATAACAGGCGTGAGCCTATGTTAACTTATACTTGGAGTACACAATACATTACAATATTTAACGGTCCGAGGTTCGACTTTTCGCGGTTGCACTAGAAGAACCAAAGTAGCCAACATAGTCCGAAGAATAGCCAAACTAAAGTGGTAGTGGGCTGGACACACTGCTCGTAGAATTAATGCCCAATGGGGCCAATGGGTTCTCCGATGCCGACCGCGCACCGCAAGACACAACGTAGGTTGGCCCCCAAGAAGGTGGATCAACGACCTGGTGAAGGTCACAGGTGAATCCTTTTGACATAATGATGAAAACGCTATGGAGTATAGAGAAAGAGACAAGATACGCACTACACAAGTAGAACTACACTGACAATACAAAAGTTAAAGCGATAATGGCGCAGTGAGCAGTGAGGCGGATTCCGCGTCAATGAACGCGGGTTCGAGCCCACCTATCCAACTCTAAAACTTAACCTAAGCTTTCGGTGAAGTAAAACATCATGAGGAAACCATACCATAATGTTAGGGCATTTTTCTAATAATGCCCGCCTGGGTAGCGACCGCCCACAAGTTTGAAAACCTGTCGCTAAATACCAATCGGTGTTTTCCGGCAGCATCACTTGAGAACTAGTACCTCTAGACTTAGTCAAGTGGCTCACTGAACATCAGGTGAGATTGTAGTCACACCTCTGAACCTATACCGTGTAAAAAAATTGAATTTTTAAAGTTTAGCTAATTAAGTCTGTAACATATAGACAAATCATTATAATTTCGTTCGTATAAGAATCCCCTGTTGTAATGTAATTATCAAATATTCGATCTAACAAGACAGGACTAACAGCGAGGTGTTAAAACCATTGGGAATAATAAAAACGTATCGAGATGTATTGAGAACGATTGTGGGGTGACAATGATAACGTAATATTGAGTACAGATTTTAAACCAAACTTGATAATAGAAAGATTTTTTTACAAAATATTCAAAGAATGGTGGTAGTGCATTTTTTAATTAACGCGACTGTGTAGTTACCACCATCAAGTTTGAAAACCTGTCGGCAAATACCAATAGATGTGTTCCGGCAGCATCACTTGAGAACCAGTTCCTTTATGCTAAGTCTGTTTACCATCCTGGACCACATCGTCACTGAACATCAGGTGAGATTGTGGTCAAAGCCTTAAGCCTACACCGCTTAAAAAAATATTCACTGTAATATATTCATTCATTCATTAAAAAGTCAAATTCAAGTGTAACAGCAAGCAAAGAAATTATGGAAACCGTACTGAACAGTACAAAAACCGACGGGGACAATCTTACGGGATCTTAATTGGGGCGAGCGGTATGCGCGGAATCTACCGCGCCTTCGCTCTCACAATTCTTGAGTTTCGGTACACATTGTTTTTCATTGTTACCGCTCTTTGTTTTGTTTCGCGCCGGTCCTTCGAGCCGTGTGTCTCTGTCACTTCGGCGTCCGTCAGTCTCGCGCCGTGTGATTTTACTTTCAAATTTAGACGTACCGGGGAATTCACGCTGGATCGTTGTTTCGGCTTCAGAAAAATACATTATTCGGATGCTGGTAAAAAGTTTAGATGTGCCCCACGGCTTCAGTCATAAACAAGGTTTACTATTTTTTGTTTCTTTGTTTTTACTGACTAAATGCTGTTCAACACTATGGTCTTGATAGCTTCACTGAACTTTAAGACCGAGCGCTTACGGCGCACAGCCGGGTGAGTTGTCAAAGTCGTACAGAGCTCGGTATAGTTTGGTAGGTGAAACGTAAAGTCCGTAGAATCTATCTAGGAAAACTAGGGTTCTACAGGTCCGTTGTAGAACCTATTACCTGCGTATAGTGTACATCAGTATGGGGGTGGGGTGTAGTGTAATGCGTGTTAGGCTAGTGCATTCAGCGTGACTGTTGCACGCTGGTGGCGGATATAAGCCTTCCCAGTTGTGGATCAGAGCACGTTTTAGGCCTTTTCCGGAAGGGAGCTTGGCGTATTCATCACTGCATTGTATGTTTAACTAGCTGTGTGCCCGCGGCTGCCCTCGCATTTCATATGTTCTTCACTGAATTTGATTTTTTTTATACGCAACCCTAATAATTTCCCTAAAAAAACTTTCATACTAAGATAAAGTTATAATATTTCTCATAAAATCAAACAATTGCCCTTAAAAGTGTGCATTGAATCAGATTTTATTAATTTTTTTTATGAGTTTTAATTTTTTACGCGTTATTATTATTAATTATTTTCGCTAGTTACCCGGAGTAGCTATAGTTATCTACTAAAAAAAGTCACATCAAAATCCGTAAAGCCGTTCCGGAGATTACCCGGAACAAACAGACTAAAATTTTGAAAATTGTATTTTTGTTATAGTTAAGATATATACACAAATGAAATTTAGTAAAATAAATGTTATTGTGACATTTACAAACAGACACTTCAATTTTATTTATTAGTACAGATATATTCAAGTACTGCTAGACTCAGTACAGGTGCAGGATAGTAGTGCAATTAATATGGATTGCATCACGATTACATGTGATAAACCTGTCCAACACAACACTTTAAGGCGCTTCCAATTCTGAGATCAGGATATGTGTATCTAGTAGAGGCTTTATCCATCTTAAATATAGATCGGTATGGTGCATGACTACTGTCGATAAATTTCCATCTATCGGATGCCATCATTGTGCTTGGAATGTACTCTATTTAACTTTAGATGCGGGAACGTTATCTTTCCTAGTGCGAATAAAAATAATCCGCGATGTTATAACCTGATGCATTTCTGTGTACATACAATTATGTCCACGTTGTTGTTTTATGATGCATTTTATGTGAGGAAGTATATATTATGTGCACAAAAACCGTTTCATGGCATATGGGGTTCACTTATAAATTGCTGCATCACAGAGAGCACACAAAAGTAAAGTAGCAAATGTATATAATAAATATATAGGTTTTTTTTAATATAAATTATGACTAGCTGGTGCCAGCGGCATCGCTCGCGTTTCATGTATTCTGCGTACCTAAAAAACAAATGAATGAAGAAGTATGAGAGTATTTTGTTTTTATTAGCGGAAAAAATGTACATAAGAGTATATTGAAAAAATAAATGAGACAGGTTCGATGGAAAAATAAATAACCTATAACCATCTATGAAAAATTCCGTGTCAAATGATAGTCCCATCCCGAAACGTTCAGTAGTTTCAAGCTGATAGTGCCTTAAAGGACCCTCATTTTCCTTTTATTTAGGTATATAGATAACATTTTAGTTTTCTAATGACATACATACTATATGATTTAACAAAAAAGATAGCCATTGAATGATTTATAATTCTAAAGTAATTTCTTTTTTTTTACTTTACCTTATTTCGTAGTCCAAATTTTATTAAGAAGTAATTTCGATCTATAGCACACGTTTACAAAACTTATGTTTTAAAACAACATACATTCGTAATAGAATAACTCACGTTAATATAAGCTTTAAATAGATGTATATATATATACATATATATAGACATACATTCATTATTTTGTGCAATCCTATAAAAAAAAAGAAAAGTTAATATGATATGATATATGATTATGGAAATTAGTTCAGTAATTTACAAGTTATTAGCCAATAGAGATACGTTACAATGTAAGAGCAGGGGTACGCTAAAAGGTCTGGTAAAAGCCACTAAGTAAATTTATATTTCATATATCTTTGGAAGTTATAAAATGCCTGTATATCTGTTTCTTGGTATGTATGTCTGTTAGTACAATTATAACTCTACAACCACTGTTCTGATTAACATGATATTTTTTTTTTGTTAGTCAAATTCTGTGCTAATTTATCGCATACTAAGTGTCCCACGAACTTACCGTCTCAGAATCAAAAAATGTTGTATTATTAGTTGACTTAAATTCAGAATCACCGTCCGAGAGACTAACAAAAAAAAATCGTCCCAATTAATAAAACAATCCGTTCTCGAGATATTATCCAAAAAGTGAATCCAAATTGCATGAAAAAAATATTTTTCTTATAAATATATTTTTGTGAGTTCATCCGCTGTTTTGCTGTTAGTTTATAGTTAACCTGTTATTCGGGGTGGAGACAAATAGGCGAAGAAAAATGCGTATGACGATTAAAAAAATATTGCGCGTTTTTGACATAATACATGCAACTGCAATGTGAACATAAGGGGCGTATAACTTTACGATTTTATTTATTATTTTTATTTTTTTTATTTATTTAAGAAAGACACAGTTAATAAAACACAGGTCTGAACATTACACAAGCCATTCATGTTTCCACTAAAATTATAATTAAACAAAAGCACTAGAGTTTAAAACTTTTCTAAGCATTTTTTTAAAGAACTGCTGGGACATGCATATTTGTCGATATAATATATATAAGTGATAGACAGAATCGAACGAAGCCGTGAATACACCTAGTTAGTATCAAAAGAAATAGTTTTTTAAAACTATTCCTTCAGTTCATTTAGTATAGTATACTGAGTAATGCTCTTAACTCGCTCCCTATGATCACATAAGCATTGGCAAAATTTTGAAGAAGAAAAAACGAAACGAAAATTAATAAGTAAACATTGCTTACGTCGACTCCCCCCGATCTGTATGTCATCAAAAATAAGCAACGCATAGATACTCTCACCCCATATTGGTGGTTACGCAAGACGGTCCCTAGGCGGGCGAAGTCAGACCCGTGATTAGTATCATGCATATTGATGATAGTAAACGCTTTGAGAGAGATTTTATTGTGCCCAATAATACTAAGTGTCTAGTTAATTCAGAGTATTTAATAGTACCACGATCCACGCGCTCTAATTATACGTAATATATGAAACCGTCGACTACCTATACAAGTGGGGGCGCATTAACACCGTTACGCATACTTTGCAACATCTATACTAATAATAAAATACGTAAATTTTTACGTGTGTGTACATTTTCGATTTTTGTGAAAAAAACTATTGCAAGGGGCTAACAATAGGTAATTAAACACATTTCTATCAATTTTAGAAATGTCTGTCTATCTGTCCGTCTGTTTGTCTGTGCAGGTATAAATTATAAAGTACTAGGTATATTTTAAAAATTCAGTTTATTTTAAAGCATATTCCGTGGTAACATCGAAACTTTATTTCATTAAATTCGGTCTACGATATCAAAAGTTATAGTAATTTAAATGACACGTGGCGTCTTTAGTATGAAAAAAGAGTTTGTAAATAAAAGCGTTTTAGTCTTATTCGAGAACAAAAAATTGATGGATTGATAGAAATTGAACAAAATGAAATAATATATAATATATGTCTAGTATATAAATAATAAATATTTAAACATAGTAAATGAGAAAACAATATTTTGATATTTTTATGCAATATCTAAGTTTTTTTTAGCCGTTGTATTAAGGAGCCATTTTATGCAAATAGTGAACTGAACTGAACGGGACGGGACGCCTGAATTCCACGCAATCGAAGTCGCGGGCACAGGTAGTAAAATAATATATCTATATTATATATATGTGGTATTTGGTGTGTTGTGGTGCCGGCTTAAGAATAGTACCACCCCAGATCGTTCCCGTGGGTGACTTAAAGGCGACTAAGGGATAAACCACGGAATAGGCAGCACCATCTTCTGTGTACCACAAACACCTACTGCGAACGGCTACACGCTTCCAAGCGTGACGATTATGGTAATACTCCCCTTATCTTTGATGGAGACCTATGCCCAGTAGTGGATGCCTTTATAGTTGAATGGGTGGTTTTTTTTATCATATGTGCGAATAAAACTAAAAATGCATTAATCTCTTTGTTCATCCTATATAGATTCTTCACCTGAAAAATAACATTTAATATTTAATGCACTTCACTTGTGCATACCAAATGTATCATACATTTGTATCTACCTGTACCCGCTGGTACACTCGAGTAGCATATTTTCTATTCAGCGTAATGTAGTTTTTAAATAATTATTTGAATAGAATGAACCCTATCTTTTATACAAGTCCTAAATTGTTTTTGACATTAATAGAAAGAAATCTTTATTTTTCTCATAAATTCAAACGCTTGAATCTGAAACTGCCAATTGAATCGGACTTCTTTTATCACAATATCATGGAGTTACGTTATATAATGCGGGAACCTTAATTAATTTCCTAACATTATGTTTGGTACTAACAGAAAGCAAGTATATTTGACACAAATTCAATTTCACGAGTTTTCCTAAAATAAAAGTAACGCTAAGTTACGCCTTACAATTTCAGCTATCTGTTAAAAAAAAGTCCAAGTCAAAATCGGTCCAGCCGTTCCGGAAATGAACCGAAAAGACAAAACACATGGACACACACAATTTTAAAAAAATGTCTTTTCGTTTTAAGTTTCTTATATACATTTATATGTATTCAGTAAAAAAAAATTGTTATTTTTGTATTACTATTTATAATACATCAATTTTATTCTTTATGTATATATATATATATATATATACTAGTACATAGAAAATGCCACCAAAGAGTCTAAAATGAAATTAATTATAACCTAATAATTCAATATTATTATCGTCATCAGTTGATCAATGTTAATTAATCTACAAAATCTGTGTAAAATAACTTCAATAAATAATACTTAACCCCAGATAAATTTTCAAATCAACAATTCCCTTTAAACTTATAAGATAACTATAGTATAGTCATTATAGTTAAGTATTCGTTATTGTTACACGCCGGTGTGACTAGCGGCCATCCTAACAAGGCTCCTGACTGACAACAGACAGTCAACTTAACAACGTGATAGTAAACCAATTATCGAGGGGTTGTAAATGCCACAGAATAATAACTCGTGGTATTCGTGGAAGAAACGCCGTTTGGGATGTAACAAAAAAAAATGAAGAAACTCAGTCAAGTGTGTTGAGAGTTTATAGATTATTATTTATTATTGATTACGGTTAAGGAATAAAAATAAGATTTAACTGTACTGTAGTTGTTATAGCCCGCGACTCCGCTCGCGATAACGGATATATAATGTAAGGATAAGACTGTAAGAAGGAACACAATAATAAATATTTTTTTTAAATCTGTTATTCTGATTACTTTTCGTATATAGTATATTCTCACACATATTATACAACAAAGCAAAATATTTCCTAAAACCCGGCCGGATCATACGATCTACGGTTTTTATAAAAGGAATAATATAAATAGCTTCAGTGTTTCTCGAGTTATAAGCCAACCAACGGACAGGTAGACAGACGTCGCCTTTTATGTATCAAATAAAGAGGATATGTTTTACCGTTTGACCATAATCTCACATAATTTTAAGTGACATAGCCTAGAAATAAACCGTCACCACACCATCACTGAGCCATTTTAATGTGATAATTCTTAAGTCATTTCTAAATCTTATTTTCCTGTAACTACTCTAGTAAATTTACCACTAAGATGTACACTGCTGGACATATGTTTGGACGTCGTTCGATTGATACCATGATGACAGTTATGATGGAGACCACAATTATGATAATCTCTAGCTGTATTTGGTGTGGTGTAACTTACTGTTGGGTATAGGTCTCCCCCAATGATCTCCACAACGACCGGTCTTGCGGCAAACCGCAACCAGCGGATTCCCGTGACCTTTACCAGATTGTCCGGCCAACTTTTCAGACGTCTATTATAAATACTAACGTTATAATTTTTAAATGGTTATTATTCTATTCCGTGTAATGTTAAGGAACCCTAAAGTTTCTTAAATGTTTTATAGCGATGCTATATTGCAATTAAAAATTGGACCGTAAATATGTTAATGATCGTATGGTGTACATCGAGGGACCTTAACAAATGATTTAATTATTAACCAGGTTATTATTTGATCAAGCGACAAATAATAAATTATATTCATTCTTTTTACTACAGAATTTTATTTTTTGAAACCATATTACGACAAAATATATTAGCATATATTTGTTGTCGAAGCGATGGTGTCTCAGTTACTAGTGTGATCAGATTCCGAGTTGAGAAAAGCATGGTTCGAATCCATGCTATAAATGAGATAGAAATCTATAAATCAGAGCTTTAGGAAAAGGAAACCATTTTCTTATAATTCCCACCTGGGCAGTTTGTTCCAGCCGCATCACTTGAGGGCCAGTACTTCTAGGCTAAGTGCGTTAACAACCCGGTAACACAATGTCACTTAATATCAGGTGGCATTGTGGTTTTAGCGCTGAGCCTATTGGTACAATATAAAAAAATATCAACGATTTGGTATTCAAAGCCTGTTTTCTATTAAAAAGTCTATGCTTGACACTACCTAGGGAATACTTACTAATTAATAATACTACCTTAGATGACACGTGACCTTGATTTTACATATACTATATATATATATATATATATGATGTCAAATTGACATAACTATGTCATTATATTATGCTGATAGCAAAATCAGAGACTATGAATTCTTGCAGACTTTTAATTTACTTTAAACGTTTTTATTTTGTTAATACCAAGTTAATTCAAATAATAATATATTTAAATGTAAATTAACTTTATAACTCACGTCAAACTGATTGACTGCAATCCTACATAGCTTAGAAATTATCCAATCAACAAAAAAAATTGTAGATGTAAATAATTTCAAATGGAAGTAGACAAGATTTTTTTATTAATTTATTTAAATAAAACATTATTTACTAAGCGTTTCTAAAAATAAGAGTATAATCCATTGTTAGACATCTTTGCTAATGAAATGTGATAAATTTCTAATAACTATCCTTGGCACATTTATGTGCTCTAGGCATATTAATTTTGAAAATTGTTGTAGGCCTCAATACCCGATAGCTTTAGGGTGAAGTTTAGCGAACGTAATTTGCGTCGCGCAGATTTGCACCGAAGGCACTTCTGCCTGCTTCCCTCACTCTCCATTCCCCTGTACCCAAACGTCGGCACATGCCGACCGAAGTTGAGTTGGGTCTAAATGCGTAAGTTAACAGATAGCTCATTTTGCGCAGTCACACGTGAAACAAAACACTCTTTTATATGAAACCGATGGCGAGTGTAAATTGTGCGACATAAAACGTGTGACTCACAAAATTACGCCCGTTTGGCTTGACCCTTAAGCGGGAGGTAATGCCCCATATGGAACATTCGGTGAATATGAATCTGGAAACAAGAGTAACATCTAATTAGCATGTAATATATACAATTTAATAAGTAATATTTTATTTCTTGTATTCATAATTATCATTAGATCGTTTACTGGAGCTATTTTACTAAACTAAAAAGGGAAAAATGAAAAAAATTAAAGGGTTTTAATAAGGAATATTTTTTTTTTATTGTGTTACATTATTTGAATATAAACAATAATAAGATACGTAATGTTTTCGGTTTCCGGTTGAAAATATCTGGGTAAACTGCCTTGTTATTACTGCTGGTGCCATAAGACACACGGACTGTAACGCTGGGCAGTAAAGTTTGTTGTTTGTTGTTAACTATATAGTTAGCGATGTCGATTAATTTTAACGTATTTTATTTTTTAAATTTATACGGTTATACATTCAAGTGTAAGTATGATTAGTTGCAAATATTGTTTCCTTTTCTAAGAAACAAGTTATAACGTCTAGTCTAACTAAACTTGTTCCATAGCATTACAGAATAATTTGCGTGTGGCGCTATAAATTTCATAATAACAAATTGGATGTTATTTCTAGTTAGATAAACTAGTGAACAAACACAATTCTAAATTGTAAATTTAGAATTTGGTTAGTGTAATTCCATATAAAAAAAAACAATGAGATAATTAGTACCATTTATAATTATAATATTTCAATTCTTGTTATTAATTTTTTCAATTGTGACCTTTATATACATATCATTTTCAAAAAATCTTACACAATTACTAATTTTGTAGTATGCACAAGGCACAAATATGATCATTTATGGAATACTGTTCGTGTATCAATGACGGAACCATCTTCTTGATGCCTTATCCACATGCCACAGCTATTTATAGTTATCTAATATTTCGCAAATATACTGATAGGGTATATTGTGTAAAGTTATAAAAAAAAATTGGCTGTTAAGATATGATCTTCCATCGAAAGTCACCATTATCGCACACCAATCGACTCGAATCGATAATATGTTGTATGAATCTGTTGCAAAACGTTGCCGGCCGTGTGTCACGTCACGTCTAGGGAATGTTCCCGTTCATTTCATTAGTGATCGTGAGTAGATATCGTTGTTGCGTGGCACCCACATCCACAGTATATCTGGAAGTAGAAGATAAATCACTTTAATGTTTTTTTTGTTGATTTACCATTACCAATTGGTTGACGTGTTCTATTAATTTTTAGCTAGTATGAATAAAAAAAATCCTAAATTTAAATATCTCTTTTTATCAATTATCATGGCAGCTAGTTTAAACGGTTTTATAAAATGCAAGAAAATCAATTACATACAATAAGCGTTTGGTTAGTTTTAATATTAACTTAAAATTATAAAGTGACAATATTCGCAACTCAATCATTGCATGGGTACGTAGAAAATACAGTTCCCTTTATACCCTACCATAAATGTTTCGATCATATTTATCATCATTTATCATCAAGTGAGAATTTAGTTAAGAGATAAAACCTAGAAATCTAAACTTTTTTAATGATTTGTCTGAAATTTCAAGTTATGCTACATACATACAAAACACACTCGCCTCAAAAACATAAATAAATAATTACATGATTATGTTGAATGAACTTTAATCACCTGCTAATCACAGCTCTTGATGCACAACGAGGGCTAATAACATAATGACGTGGGACAGAGCTATATGAGTGAGCGGGACGGTCGGATGTCACTGCCGTCAGACCCGAATTCAACGGTGATGCGTCCGCACAGATTCGAAAGTTCGTTAATAAGTTTATTTGAATTTTTGTCTCAAAAACATAACTCAGACTTGTTATCATTTTATTTTATTTTAACAACTTTCCTTTATCATCTATAGGTACGAACAAAGTCACTTTCCTCGTTTGTCTGTCGGTTTGTCCGTGTTCCTCCTCCTTTAGCACGCAACAGATTTTGATGCCTCATATAAACCGTCACTTAGATATTTTACAAGGAGATTTTCTATTCAATATGTATATATATCCTAATTAAGTTATCGTATAAGTAGATAAAATTAATACAATTTTACTACCAAATCGCTGAATAAATTAATTTTGATAATTTACGTTGACTGAATCTTAAGAAATACATCAACATGATGTACTAGACAATTGTGGTATTCTAGAGAAAATTCTGCAACAGAAAATATCTATATCGTAGTTCGATTTTTTTATCGAAATAAAATGATAATTAAAAAAAACAATTATCCAATATCCTTCGCCAAGTCATAGGAAAAATAATAAAAATAAATCCAAACAGACAGATAATTATTTAAATAGTATAGATGTACGAATAATAAATTTCAAACTACATTTTACTTCGTTCCGTATAATATAGCACCAGATTTAATGACATTCCAATAACATTACTCTTGCATAGGACTTGTGAATTCCCAAGTAATACAAAAGTCACGTCACGCACGAACAAAGCCACAGTGATAGGCCAGTTCAGATATAAAGATAAGGCTTAAACGACCGGTACTTTCCATCAATAGATCTTATCGTATCACTGTTTATTTAAACAATGACTTTTTTTGTTGTTATAATGAAATCTTAAGTCATATCACGTAGTCGATTAATATTTATGGGGCATCGGTATTTGGTCATCGTCTCGAGGTTTCTTTATCAGGTAAATGAATTGGATGTGTTAATTTAATACACCATTCTAAATTAATTCTTCTATTTGACACTAGACGTGATATGCTCCGGTTGTGGGGGCTTTTAAACCAGCTGTCAGATAAAGTGACACATCATGCAATGGCAACACATGCAAAGCACTACCCATCAAATTCATGTACACTACACGCAAGGTACATGCGTTGTGTAAATGTCATTTTGTTCCTTTTTTATTTAATAAATACTTTGTTTAGCTGCGATTATTTCTGCAGAATTTGTATATTAGTAACATTATAGTGACCTTGTAGTAGTTACCAAATGCCGGCGAGGGGTTTTTAATGCGCTCTCTTTTGATAACCTTTGGACGAAGTAATTTCTTTCGTTTGGTTTCGTTTGGATTAACGGATCTCTTTTGTAATTGCGTAAGCAGTCAATACTTAATTACTTAAGCAGGTTTAGTGAAATTTATACCAATGCTTACAATGCTATTGACTAAGAACCGTCCGAGTGAAGCGGTCAAGAGCCTTCAATGAAAAACAGATAGAAAAGCATATTTTGGCAATACATAGAAGGTAAACAGAGCTTATTACATGGAAAATGATATTAAAGTGGATTTTATAAGAACATTTTAACAAAATATTCCAGCAGAGTTAACATGGCGGTTTCACTTCAATTCCTCATTTAATTATTTTAGTTCAAACTATGGTGCAAAATGTAAGTTAAAATACCCAGTTTTTAATACAAAACTGTTACTGAGTCAAGGGGAATAGTTAATCAGTTTCTAGTCTATTGCAATATATAAGTCGTTTATTTGAAACTATTGCTCGTTAAATGCCGATTTAGTATGCTTAATAGCTAATGTGCAAAATTATTTTGGTTGCGAATCAATTAGTGAGAACGTAAGGGCCTGGCAGAGGTGATGTGTATTCGAGTGTACACGTATGACTTGTGGGTGAATAAGATATACGATATAAGATATACGAGTCGAATGTGCTTTATTTTACTTATTAAACAACCTCGACATGAAGTTACACCATCTGACCGTAAGTGGAGTCTAAGAAAAGCGACCGCTGTCGTGAATCAACTTTCTGACCGCAATCCTAGAATTTTTTTTTTAAAACCATCAAGTTTGCTTAAATTAGATGATCTAAAAATACGATGGAGCGTATTTTTTTGCACAGTGATTAAACCACAATCTCACCTGATGTTAAGTGCCGATGTGGTCAAGGATGGTAAACACACCAAGCGTAGAGGTACTGGTTCTCAAGTGATGCTGCCGGGACACACCTACTAGTATTTGGCGACAGGTTATCAAGCTTGAGGGTGATAGCTACCCAGGTGATAATAGAAAATACCCTACCACCATGCTATGGTTTCCTCACGATGTTTTCCTTCGCCGAAAGCTCAGACTGATTTTAAAGTTGGATATGTGGGTTTCGACGCAATGGATGGCACGAAATGAGACCGCACTACCAACTAAACCATTATCGCTTCAAACACTTGCTGAAGATCAGGCTTTCACAAGTGTATGGTAGTTGAGCTATCAGGTTGAGCTCAATTTCCCTACCTTCCCGCTATCTGCCGGACCTACACTGTTTGATACTGGAACATCATGCGTCAATATCTGTTACTATAGCAGGTCTTTTTTACCATGTGAATGGTGGTCACGAAGACCTAGAATAGTCAAGTGTAATTCCTACATTAGCAACCCACGGACATGCGAGATATAAAGTTGCTTATAGATACATTTAACCGGCTTTGCGTTAAAATTAATAATCGATGAACGATATTAATAGCGTGATTTATTGAATAATAAGGCAGTGTTCACAAACGTCATATTTATGCTAAAATTAGAGGTACAGTTGTATTCGTTTATTGTCACTGCTTCCAAATTCCGCTTATAATGTGATCAACCGCTTATAATGAAGTAAATACGTTATGATGTTAGGTTTTTTATACATGAGTATATGGAAGTCTTTCGTTTAAAACAAATAGGATATAAAATATAGTCTATGTTATGTCTAAAAACGTGACTTTCTAAAGGTAAAATCAATCTTTAAAACCGATTAATTTTGCTGTTTTTTCATAACAAACAAAAAAAAAATTAATTCTTTATATAATTTATAAGTATTATTCCGGTGTATTGGCCTGGGTCACACTCGACCAGTCTGTCATTCGATGGTAGAACGGGGAGGCCAATGTTTTAGGTGTGGGGAGCAGGGTTATAATGCCGTTGATTGTAAGGGTGAGGCGGGAGGTGACACTCATCACCACATGGTCAGTATGCTGTGCAGACCGCCATTTAGGCCTAGTAGTGCAAGAATGGCTGTGTGCATAGTTCCGACGGGGTCTGGATTCTGCTGTACAACCAAATCTAGAGGCGAAGGGGAAGGGGCCTAGACCTTCCATTGCACTGGGGAGGCTGGACGGGACGGGAAATAAAATAACTGAGTATATGTAGATATACCAATTTATAAGGAATGTTTTTCATAACTAACGAGAGAGAAAAAAAATAGAATCAAAAGATTACAGTCACTATTTATCATAACTTCTGCGCTATAATATTACCTGATTTTAATTGAAAATGTGTATAAGAATGGTAACATGCTAAACCTAGGGGTACTGGTTCTCAATTATACTGCCATAACAAACGTATGGTTGCTTGACATAAAAAAACTAACATAATATAGATTCATAATGATATATTTTTAATAGATTGAAATCTCAAACTGGGTAAGGATTTCTTTTTAGCCAGATCATTTTGAAATTTAAACATTAAAATAGTGTGTAGACACCCTATACTAAGGCGCTTGCATAAAGAATTCATCGGGCACACGCCCCACCCACCCTGGTGGCAGGAAATCAAAGACGTGCACATTAAACTATTACGCACAGACGGCAGAATTCAGATCGGGGACGCGTCCTTAATGTATACACAGCTACTGATAAATTTAAATATTATTATGTTATTATTTAAAAAAAAACTAAAATTAAATAACATTTCGTGTATGGGGGCCATTCATTAATTACGTAAAGATGATTTTGACGACTTTTGACCCCCTACCTGAATGTATTCTAACATGGACGTTAGGATACATAAGGTTTCTCAAACGCCCCCTTCCTCATCTTACGTAAGATTCAATCTAATTTTTTGAATAATAAAACGTTTTCAAAAAAGGATCAGTTACACTAAAACTCACAGTCTGACGTAATTTAAAGATTTTTTAAATTAATTTTGAATTGTATAATGTTATGTAAGAATAGATTAACTCCCTCCCCCCCCCCCCAGACTCCATAAGATAGGGCATGTATATATCATCTTAACTCCCCTCTCCTTGGGGAACCTTACGTAATTGATGAATGGCCCTTAAATTCATAATTTTAAGTTTTAAGTTGAGAGTATTTTTCTTAGCGATTTTATTTTAATTTGCGCAATTCGACAAAAATAATCAGTATACAAAATTGTAAAATTTTTGACAAAGTTCTCCCCTCCCCCTCCCAAGGTAACGTCAGCATATGCATAATGGTTACAAGATCTGCGTAAATACCTAACTGAAAGCCAATAAGTAACCAACCCCTAAGTAATTACCATTCAGACACACCTCAAGTAAAGCAAATAAACAATGTATAGAAGCCCACTATAGGTTGCTACGTAACACCTGACTGACCCCCAGATCACCGTTACAAAGTAATTTTTAATACATAAATACATACACTTCTAAAATACACTAGAGTTTTTTTATATTTCCTAACTTCGAAACTTGTATCTTATTAGTCAATACATTATTTTCTACCAAGAATTAAAAATGAACTTTAAAAAAAAAAACAAAATTTAAATAACTATGTTGTAATAATATTTAAAAAATAACTACAACGACAACAATAAAACACAAAAAAAAACAACGAACGATAAATCTCTTTTATTACTATTAAGACTAATCCATTAACGACCTTTGTTTAATAAACGAGTTGAAAAGTAAAAACACACGAGTCCATCGGATTCTTCACTTGACGGGACATTATTCCGAACGCGTCACTTCAATAAACAACGTTGCATTCAATTCAAAACGTTACAGGAACACACGGTGTGGTCAAGTAGGGTCTACTCATGCAATACGTTACCACGAGACGCACTTAAACATAACTAATATGTTGAATGCGTTTTGAATTATTCAATTTCGTCCCGAATGTACGAGATTGTGTTATGCGTCTAATGGACGGATTTAGAATGAGTCGATTCCCGTCACTTGACGATGGTCGACTGCTGGAGTGTTTTAGTTTATAGTCACAATTTTTGACGGCACCTTACTTTGTCATTGGTAGAGTTGTGCTTGATCGTAATTCAATTCCCTTTAGTATTTGCCCTTATATTATGTAATTTTGGTGGCTTTTTATTTGATATATTTTGATTGTTGTGCACAAGTTTATTGAAAATAATGGTACAAAACTTCAGAAAAGTTCTAACAAAAGTTTGACATTTAATATTAAATAGTTTGCGTTGTATGAAAAGTGTGTAGATTTGGCTGCGTAGTCTGTAGTAATGGTACTTTTACCTATTTCTTACAAGAGAATAAATGAAACAAAACTAAGAACGTGAAGTCTTTGTGGCGAGTGGGGTGCTTGGCGCGGTTTTGGTCTGTCATGTTGTCGTCCTTGCTTTTTAATTCATTATTATGCGGTATTTGACTATATATTATGTAATTTTGGTGGCATTTTACTTTATGTAGTGTAGTTATGATACACAAGTGTAGTAAAGTGAAAATAGTGATACGGAGCCAGATGTTTGAAATGTCCTAATCACTCCCGTTGTGCTTGTAACAGAAGGCCGCCATTTATTGATAGCATTCCTAACGTCTGACTTGGCTGCATGGTCTACTTAGTACCTATGTCTTTTCAGTATAAAGGAATACAAAAAATGTCTTTGTAGTGGTAATCCGATTTTTTACCAAATTGTTTTTTGCGATTCTGATTTGGCATGTTTATTACGTTCGATATCAACTTTTTAATGATTGTGCAATTTTTATACTATTATTATTTCGAAAATGTATCATTTAATTATCTTATCTGTTTTATTAAATAGATATAATATATTTTCTTAAGTTTCATGCATATCTTGTACATGTCATATATAGACACTTTGTGCCTTTTTTACGTGGGAAATGCATTTACGCATGCCCCCTGTCAATCCTAAACCGGAAGTATAATCTCCCAGATTAAAGATGCCAGGGGGTTATTTGGGCCTCGCCCGGAATACGCACTAAAACCTACGGTGACATCCACCGCTTGTGAGCGGCGATACGGAATTGAGCAATATGCTCCGAGTCGCTCCAGCGGCAAGCCCGACTAAATGCCATGTCGGGTCAGGCCCCTCTCTATCAGCTGCAATGCTTGATAGCCTGGGAGGCGACGAAGAGCTTCTGCAAAAAACAAGTCATCTCATTAAAAGAAGCTGCAAAAAGGAAACGAGAGATGGAGCGGATGCGATGAGAAGAAGACGTCAAAGTGGAAGGAGGAGGCGTCACCTTTAACCGTAAGATTCTCCTATGTAGGAATTATATCCAAAACAGCACCTACGAGAAGAGAGTTCGGAGATTCCCTTGACATTGCCCAGGTTACATGGACAGCGGAGACAGTTTGGTGTATGCAGCTGTTTCCCCCCTTGATGACCCGCTGAGTTCCAGGATGATCGCTAGGGTACAACGGTTGAATGGAGGTCCGATCAAGCGGCGGTTGGTACACTGCGGGGTTTTAGTGAATAGCAGTCTCACATAACCCTAGTGTTCCCCCGGACAGTAGGGTACCCATGAGGGTTTCCCCACGTAGAAAACAAGGCTCCTCTCTATCTATCCATCCACGGGGAAGCTCGGTAGACTCTTTGTCCCTACTTTACATGTAGTTTGTGATGTGTAATTGTTATCAATATTTTATTAAAGCCCTAAATACAACACCTTTAAGCATAACTATTTTATTAATCTTCAAGGGGCAACAGAGTGGCGGCCATTTGTTAAGCGTTCAAGGGATTTATTGCGAGATTTCGAAGTACATACTCAGTGTTCATTATTTTCAACACGCTTAATTTATGCACAGTATACGAATCACAGAAAAAACACCAAAATTACATATTACAGAGTACCGGCTAAGAATTGTACCCCCCATATCGTTCCCGTGGGTGTCGTAAAGACGACTAAGCGATAAACCGGACGATGGGCAGCAGCATCCTCTGAGTACCTCAAAGACCAGCAGCGATCGCTAACCCGTCTGCCAAGCGTGGCGATTATAGTAACCCCTCCTTATGAACGACACAATCGTTGTGGAAATCTTTGGAGGAGACATGTTCAACAGTGGCCGCCTTTTGGTTGAATGGAATCATATACTGCAAGTTCATGAATTAAAAATAAGAACTACCATTTAACAGATCGAAATCGCGCCAAGATCATGTAATAT
Source organism: Samia ricini (assembly GCA_014132275.2). Classification (NCBI taxonomy): domain Eukaryota; kingdom Metazoa; phylum Arthropoda; class Insecta; order Lepidoptera; family Saturniidae; genus Samia; species Samia ricini. The sequence goes on from AP028158.1 coordinate 20,723,081, forward strand.
GTATTCAGTTCTATATGTTGGTAATGCATGAAATGTCACTGTATCGCAAAAGGAGTGTTTTTATGACTTTTATTCTATACGTCATCAACATGGTGATTTATACGAACAATATTTATCAAGAAATAAACTGAAATTGTAAACAATTTATATTTATTAAGTTTATTACCGAAATGAGTATTTGAAAACTACTAAATAATCTAAATACTATTTTTATATTTCTATTATAATAAAAAACATAGTTTAATAAATATGTGTAATTAGTAGTCTTTTAAAACTACTCATAGTCTGTTTAACCAGAAAACTAATAGATGAAAAAAAAAACAATACGCTTAAACCATTTGAAACTCTCCAAAGGTATTTCGTAAAACGATCCCGTTGACATCAAAAATTGAGAGAGAAAAAATCATTACAAATATTTTTCAAAAAAATTTTAAAGTGGGCGTTCTGACAACCCGTCACAGGCGATCCTTGTTGTAAACTAAATTGCTATTTTAATTGGCCGTTTAATGTTTGGATTCCATTTTCGGGTGTAGTGTATGTTCGAAAAATAAAAAAAAATAACATCGACACAAAAAAGAATAAAGGTTCGAGTATTCGCATCTGTCATTTTAACTAACAGCCAACAACGATCAAACGTCGCTCGTGAAGATCGATTTCATTCCAACATAAACACTGTTGTTATATTTAATTTGTTATAAAAGTATTTTTTTTATTTATTTATAAATTATTATATAAATTAATGTACTTTTTGATTTGAATAAATGTATAAAATTTTACATATAAAATATTTCATACCATTTATTTTCCTTGTTACGATAATATGAAATAACATGATTTTGTGTGAATATGACATGTATGATTTTTTTGTTTTCATTTAGACACAATATGTCATTGATTTTATTTTAATTAAAATTCTATTGCAATAGGAGAACATCCTCCATATTATCTCTATTTATATTTGGAATGAGTTGTCATAGCAATACCTACCTAGGCGACGTCATTTATAAATAAATACACGCCCATAATATTGGACCCAGACTTGATCCCTGTTGAACTCCCTATATTATATTAAGTTCTGTAGACTGGAAGACTACAGACTAATAATCTAGATTTTAGTAGAAATTAGAGACTTCATCAATAGCAAAGAGATTGCCTTAACAAATTTATCTTTTAACCTTACAGCTGAGCTAGATCCACAAAAACTTAATGAAATATTATTTTTAGTTTTAAATGTGTTATAATTAATAAGAACATTATAAGACAGACTAATATACCTAAAACAATCACTACTTTTAATCATTTTAAATCTGGTGCAACGTTTAATTTTCTTTTATTTATTAGCAGCGGAAACGAATACGAACCTAAATTCACAGTAAATAGCCACAGACAATTAATATCTCTAAAATTAGTCTGTTACCATCTTAGATGACATCTGTACCTACTTAACATTGTCTGCGAAATTCAGGTCAAATGCTAAATATGCATAGTTTAAAAAGAGCCCTTCCTTCTGGCTGTAGTCCAGGAGCAAACACCATGGAGTTATTCTCACTGACCACAAGCACAAGCAGAGGTCCGGACCACACAGGGTCCTTTGCGTTAACTACCATTCTCACACTCAAAAGCTCAATGAAGCTATCAAGGCCTGTCAACTCAACAGCGCTTTACGAGTACTTCATTCAGAACAGAACTCTATCTCCATATGTGGACTAAACGGAATATTTAATATTTAAATTACTGAAACCTTGAATGAATCGCTGACCACACAATGACGGCCACCATCACTAATACTCTTTAATATGTATCAGATAAAGTGATCTAATCAAATTCGTTACTTGATGAGACGATAAAAAAAATGTGAACTTTATTTCCATTGACTTTAAGTTCAAATTATTTTGTGAAGTTTTGAATAATATTTGCCAACTCGTGAATCAAATTTCATCCGCATCCAACTAATAAAGATCTACTACCGATAAACTGTTGTAAATTCTTAAGCAAGGACTTGTAAGTTTTCAAGATTTAATTATAATTCAGTCGCGTTTTTAAAACATAAAATAACAGCCTTGATTTTAATAGTGTTATTTCGTAGAAATTCGTTGTTTTTCATGCTTTTTATATATTGATTTATATTAAGTAGATACTTATTATTATTCGGAAAAGGCCTATGCAGGCTGAAACAGTCCTGTATCACTACGACCTAGTCAGATCTGTTGTGATCGCCCCTATAAAGCTCACCTACCTAGACCTACAACCTGAATATAATGTAGGATCTTTTTGGCAAAGAGCGTCTCTACCTCCTCCGGGAGCAACACATGCTTACCCAGAATTCGGTTCACATTCGCACAAGATGTGCTTTGGTGCTTCGTCTGCGATTTTACAGAACCTGCTCTCTCTTGTGTTCTGGATACCGATGTTGTGCATATGTTTGCCCAAACAACAGTGCCCAGTTAGTGCTCTCACTAATACTCGTAGCTGATTCCTGCTGAGCATCGGCTTCTTCAACTTTGCGCTGAGTGAATGCGCTGATGAAATCTTTGGAATGAATTTATCCTGGCAATTTATTCCTGAATTCTATAGCCTTATAGGTATATTGGTCCCTTATGGTCAGTCGAACTAGGCTTTTTGGAATGCCACAAAATGGTCCAGGCCCAATATGTGTTTCCATAGTCTCTGCTCTTGCAAACGCATCCGCAGCCTTATTGCCGGTAACTCCTACATGGCCTAAGACCCATCTTAAAATCAACCTGTTATTCTTACCCAGGCTGTTTAGCATTGCCACACAATTTGCAACTAGCTTCGACTCAACTACGTCCGAAGCTAGCGCCAAGAGAGCGGCTTGACTATCCAAATGGATATATATTGTGGTTTACGTAGGCTTTCTGCAGATTTATACAGGAACATTCTAGAATCCCGTATGGAAAATGGAGGCAAAACTACCAAGATTAGTTGTATGATTAAACTTAGGTCGCTCTCCATATATTCCACACCCTACGTTAAGTCCTATTTTGGACCCGTCGGTAAACCACAGTAAGCTGCCTTCCTTCCACGTTATCTCACTGTTTAACCAGGGTCCCGTGGTGAGATTTCAACATCATCCATTTTTTTAGATTAGTTTCAAGAATCATCATATCTGATATCATTCCTAAAACTGGTGTTTCTATCACTGAGTCTAAGAAAGATCTCATGTACTGGGATATCCATTGTCTCCTCCCGAGGGCGTACATTCTGTGCATCGACAACCTCGCCACCTTCTCTACATGAAGATGAAGGGGCGTCAGATTTAACAGAGCATCCAGAGCCGCTCCAGGGGTAGTCGACATGTCTCCTGTCACTAAGATAGAAGCTATTCTTTGTACTGAAGCTAATCGGGTACAAACAGACTGCTGTTGTGCCTTTTTGGACCAAGCCACACAGGCGTATGTTATTATGGGCCTGACAACTGCCGTAAAAAGCCATATGGTTGGCCTGGGATGTAAACCCCAGCGCTTTCCGGCCATTCGAACACAGATATATATATATATATATATATATATATATATATATATATATATATATATATATATATATATATATATATATATATATATATATATATATATATATATATATATATATATATATATATATATATATATATATATATCATTTTTTACATAAAAACTATACAAATCATAGTCTTAACCAATGTTAGCTGAAGCACAGAGACGTGGGTTAATGCCAGACATCACCATCGTTCACGTAATGATCCACCCTGTAATAACCTTTTGAGATTAAAACTTGCTTGACATAATACTTGAACTTATTGTCAGGTAAATCGGTAATGTTACTTTGGATCTTATTGTAAAACCGAATACTTTTTACCTATAAAGCTTTTATTAGACTTATTTAGCCTAAAGCGTGGGACGGCCAACTTGTCTTTATTTCTAATATTAAAATTATGACGATGATTCACTAGATCGAGCTTGTCTAAATTTTTACGAAAACATATTAAGTTATCGAAGATCTATTGGGAGGGCAATGTTAAGATACCATATTGTTCTTTAGAAATTCTCTTTACTTAGAACGTCGCTTGAATTCTATGCATAAATTTACTTTGCAGAAGTCCGATTCTCCAAGGCCACGGTAAAGCTGTAAAGACCCTTCCTGCCAACAGCATCAGCTAGATTTAAAAAAAGAGACGTCATAAGTTCTCGTAAAATCTATAACACCTAAGGGCAGTGGTAATTTTTCTAGAAAATTGTTTGACACGTAAAGTTTTTTCTCTATTGTTAGTAAATAATAAAATATATTAATTTTATATTAACGCTCCCGTGAAATGGGATTGACATATCGACCGTATCGTTTTCCACTTCATCTAATCAGACCATTATGTTATAACACTTATTGTGTTTCGGCAAAAAAATCTTTTTTTATTTTCAATAAGTCAATTTCGACCCAAAAGTTTTCAGCGTAAAGTTTAAAATCTAACAAAACACCACTCGATCAGCAGTAGTCCGTAAAATAAGAATCAAATACGCTTTATAATAAATTAGAAAGAGACAGAGGTATGCGTGCGAGAAGCATACTAGAGGTGTGCCTTGTGTATTTTTTTTTTAATAATTTTTTACAACACGCTGAGAGCACAACTGCCAGCTTCCAAGAAGGTGTAAAGTGGTTTATTTTGTTATTTATTTTATTGTATTGTTAATAAGCATGCTAAGGGGAACCGTAACTATTATTAAACGGTTATTTTGAACTAAATAGAATATAATGGCCGTGAATAATCGTTGAATGGGACGCGGCAATCAGCCGCTCATTGTTGTGTTTGACTTTTGATGTCTTCATTCTTTTATGTCACATTTACAAGATTGCTTTGGACAATGTCCAATGTCAACTACACTTTATTTTATGATATTTTAAGTGCAAATTCGTACGAGTTATTTTTTTGTCATATTTTTTATTTTTCATGTATGGATTGATTTTTTAAACGTGGAAATAATTCAACACGTATTGGCGCCTTCGTAGAATCGTTGTATGAGATAATTTGTTGAATTTAATTTGATTTTTCTTTTACAATACAACGCAACAATAGTATTGATGTATCAATCGACAATGAAGTCAAAGTGTCTGCTATTAATAGCTTATGGAGTGACTTTTGAAAAAAAAATTTCTTCAATATTCGTCATATTTTTCTCACGTTATTTAGTCTGATTCGAATAACTTGCTAAATATATTGGTGGAACTTTTTATGTGTTTTATTTAATGATAGGTTACAATTAAAACGCATCTGTTAAAATTGGAATAAGTCACAGCGTGCAACAAAGCTATAATGGAGTCATTGTTTCCATTCTCTTAATCATTTGAGAGTTCTTGAATAAAAATAATAGTACAGATTAATCACTCCATTGGATTTATTATCTTGTTCATCAGTTTTATTACTTCAATTTATTTTTCAATCCAATTTACTCCTCACAAAGGTTTTTTTAGGTTATTATATTACTAAATATAATATATTTTAATAAATATTTACTATAATTTGTCTAGCCTCGCTAAAGTATAAAATAAAGTTTAGCTCCTTGAATCAAATATTTTGTGAATTGTTTAAATTATTCCTTTATTAAATAAGTAAGTAATTGTAGGATACAAGAAGACTTCGTTTTGCGGTATCTATCTCTTCCTTTCTCAATTTTGACTTCACTAAGAATTTCAAATGTAGAATTAATATCTAACGACCATTCATAATTTAAAAGCCAAAACAAACGTAATATAGATAAAGCAAAACCACAGACAATACCACAAACAAAGGAAACTGTGCTAAACGGTATCCCATTAATGGGATGCCGTATTGGCAGATGACCATAAATTTGAAACGGTCATTATCTACGGTATAATTAGCAGAATGGTGTATGATATGGGTTTCTATGGGAATTGGGTTGAGTTATTTTTTTTTAAAAGGACGTATTTGGATTTTAATTATTTACTGGTGTGTGTGTGTTTTTTAGTTGATTACCAGAAGTAAATGCTAGTGAATTCAAGTTCTAATACATTTAAACAAAACAAAAAAAAATTATACATTTTCAATATTTTTAAAGCTAAAATATAATGTGGATGTGTTGCTGTTAAATATAATAATTTTTAATTAAAATAGATCGTCCACACATTAAATTAAATAAATGAAAACAGTCTATATTGTATTATTTTTTATAATTTATTACGGTCCTAAATACAAGGTGTTTAAACCCAACTTCATACATATTCTTTTACTAATCTTTAGTACTCCAACAAAATGGCAGCCTTTTGTTAAAGCGTTCCGAGAGAGTTGTCATGAGATCTCACAATTTATCCACCATGTCATTATTTTCAATACATTTCACTCGTGTAATATAACTTACCTATATGCCACATAAAGTGCCACCATATTTAGGTACATTATATGGAGTCATATACTGCAAGTTAATGGATTAAAAATACAACAAACCAAAATCGGAACAAAAACTTCCATCTTGCTAAATTCTACCAGTGTTGCCTAGCCTAATCCCGTATTACCAAATTTTTCTACCACAAATTATTTATATAAAATTCCCGCCTGAATTCGTCGCTGTGTTCTTCGTTTCTCTAATGTTGTCCGATCGACGGGGGGTCGTTCCCCTTAGGACCAATGTTACCGATGTCAAACCAATACAATGTTACATTCACTTCATCCCTTAAGTCAAGGGCTGATGTTGTTAGTCGTTATGAAATTTTTAGGGACCGCGATCTGTCACTTGTATAAGTGGAACTACAAAAATGTTTTTATTCTTAAAATTTAGGTAATTGTTTAGGACCTGTATCCATTTTTTTTAATACTGTGTATAAGACTACACGACGATATGTCCTAAAATAGTACATAGGTGATATATTCTTAACTTCACTTGGACTAAGCAGGAAATCATTAGGAAATTACTACCTATAATTTTACTACGATATATTCCTTCGATAAAAGCACAGGTGACAAAATTTGATAATTAAGCTATAGGTAGCTTTTAATTTACCTTACACTAAACAATTCACTAATATAGACATTTTCAACATTAAACGTCATTTAAATATTATAGCCAAAGCTATTCTAGGAATCAAATTAAAGTGGCTCTAATAAAGAAAAACAACATAATATGAATATACTCACGAATACCACATACCAACATACATTCAAACCCTGGACATACATGCATATATATTTAAAAAAGTAATAAATAATAATATTATATAGCTTTAGTAATTAAATTATTACTTTTTGTATTTACTGTGTGTGTATATTACACTAGTAGCTGTGCCCGTAACTTCGCTCGCGTATAGTATTTCTATATTTCAAAAAATTAGTCGCTGGAATTTTTCAAACGTAACAAAATATATACAAAAAATAATCATGTAAATCGGTTCAATTATTCTCCAGCTATAAACTATTTAACAGACAGAAAGTTAGACGTTACCTTTTATGTAATGCATGAGCTGTGAATTTTGTTCTAAATAAATATATAATATTATAAGAATTTGTATGAGAATTTAATAAACTCATTTGAGAGCCAGCGTTTCCCGTGTTACTGCTTCTCGGTCTTTATGCAGATCGTCACTTAATATGTCGATTACCCTTAAAAATGAGACAATAGGAAGACAATAAAAAAACAATATAAAGCTGGCGTAAACGCCAGGCTAGTGCTCAAGGGCTTAATATCAGCTGAGGACGCAGTAGAAGTAGAATAAAAAAAGTAAAATGGAGTTTTAACAATTATACGTGCCAGTAAGGATTTCTAGTTCTAATAAGCTATATCTATCTACAGCTAATCTCTTTAGATCTCAAAACGCGGATCCCTAACACCCACGACTCTCTACTACACGTATAAAATAAACAAAATAATAGGGAACATTCTAGTCCATTGTAATATGACACCCGGTGTTAAAGCCAAACGTCCAATCTAACTTGATCCCTATGAATGAGTAGGTACACGATTTTTAGTATAGGACAGGCTAAAAGACATTAGTCTGAAGACCTATTCTGAGGTTCAAATTTGTATCAACACGCTATATAGACGATGGCTATCCCTCTAGAATGTTCCATGGAATTATCGTGGCACCGAAGAATACACGTTCCGTGCCATTATTTTAAATAAACCAAATAATATTACGTAAAACACCGCCAAAATCTCACAATACAGGGAACGATAACACAATATATTGAATTTACAATTTAAGAAACACTACATGATGGACTGAGGTGCTGCCGAAAACTCCCCGAATTTATAATTTAAAACATGTTTAAAGCTTTTCTATTTTATCAATTAACGTGCAGAAGCATTTGCTAATGTCATACCATAATGTAATACCGAAAGATTTTTTGTAAATCTTTCGAATAAAAATCACTTGAGAACCAATACCAGCATAAGTAACGAGTTGATAGTTATGAATTACATCGTCATTTAAAAATCAAGCAAGGTGTTGATCACAGCTGGGGTTGCCAGCCGTAATTTATAAATAAAGTATTGCAAGTTATTTCAGGAAATTGTACTTTATTGTTTATGAGAACAATAAAGTTCGCGAAAATACTTTATTTCGCTCGGATTCATGTTACAAATCGTATACCTACTCGAACATACACAAATTGGTGGTAAGAATTTTACCCGAACGATTATTATTATTATTGTTCGAGAAAAGGGCTATGCAGGCTAAGACAGTCCTGTGTCACTGCGACCTATATAGATCTATTGTGATCTGCCCCCACACTGCTAAAGCTCACTGCCTAGACCTACAGCCTGGATATACTGGAGAATATTTTTTTTTGCCAGGGAGTGTCCGCCTTCTCCGGAAGCAACGCATGTCTACCCAGAATTTGGTTGCGTATGGATGTTATTGGGCCACATTCACACAAGATGTGCTTTAGTGTTTTGTCTGCAGTTTTACAGACCAAAGCACTTTCTTCTTGACTCATGTTTGCTATGCGCTGACTAAATATTCCGGAAAACCTCTTTAGAATGAATTCGTACTGGCAATTTCTACCAGAATTATATATATTTACAGATGTGTTGGTAATCAGAGTTGAGTATCTATAGTTTTGATGTTAAAATCCCATTAATTTGAGAATAATTTTCAAGGCACTGTTACCAATGAAATAGGTAAATAAAAGCCACAGACCTATAGCGAAAACATATTATGTCTATGACAAAAGCTCTGCTCAGAGCAAATTTGTGACATTATTTGCAATTTTTTTAATAAATATAATTGAAAATAAAACACATTTATATACTACATCATGTTATTATTTTTATTATCTTTAACTTTTAGGACATATGAAGATATGAACTTAATTAAGCTATTTTTTACTTTTGCAAATCGAAAGGATAGCATTATCAAATCAGAATCTATTTGAATGATGTATGTATGCTTAACTAATTTCTTTCGCCATTTATTAAGTGATTGTTTAGCTTAATTGTGTACATAGAGTGTGTAATATTAGAAGTAAAGACAAGTTGGCCGTCCCACGCTTTAGGCTAATTAAGTTTAATAAAAGCTTTATAGGTAATAGTATTTGGTTTTACAATAAGATCCCAAGTAACATTATCGATTTACCTGACAATAAGTTCAAGTATTATGTCAAGCTAGTTTTAACCTCAAAAGGTTATTACAGGGTGGATCATTACGTGAACGACAGTGATGTCTGGAATTAACCCACATCTCTGTGTTTCCGCTAACATTAGTTAAGACTATGATTTGTATAGTTTTTATATGAAAAAGAATGATATGTATTATATTTATTAAAAAAAAAAGAACCAGATCGAGTTTGTTGTCTGCACTTTTCTCGGCTGGGTTGTTTTCCAAACCGGTGGTAGCGTTTTAGACGTTCATAAGCGCCTTCTTGGGGACTAAATTGAATAAAGATGTTTTTTTGATTAGAGTCTTAGATTTGTTATTATTTTTTTAATTAAAATATTATGAAATAAAATTAAAAACAAAAACTTTAAATAATTTTGGTTTTCATGCAACAAAGGTGATCGCCATAACTCAAACCAAATTTATACATCCTTCTAAATGTACCACACGTCCCACTCATTACGAACGAAAAGCACATAGTGTCTCAAATCGGAGAGAAGTGGGATACGTAGGCCCTACACAAATGGCCGCGTCTAAATAATAGAGACATCAGACCGAACACACCGGCTATAAGTTATTCAAATTAACCGTAACACGATATGTGTTGCTGGTGCAGTGTGTACGTGCCTTTTGATGCTTCGTCTCGGACCCTGGTACGGATTTAGAGGGGGGGGGGGGGGGGGGGAGGGGTCTAGAGTTTTAAAATTAAATTAAAATAAATAATCTAAACAAATATCATAAGCCGAAAAGAGTTGATTTTTTGTATGTTTATTTGTAACGGATAAAGTCATAATTTACTTAACCGATTATAAAATTTCTTTCGCCTTTATTGATGATACATAAAATAATAAATGTGGAACTCAATTTTAGTACTCATCATTACTCACAAAAGATTGTTAAGACTATTTATTTAAATATTATAGACTAGCTGCTCTCCGCGGTTTTAGCCGCGTAATTCCCGTTCCCGTGGAATTTTCAGAATAAAAGTATCCTATGTCACTCCCTGAATTTCTAACTATCTCCATACCAAATTTTATCCAAATAAGTCTAGTAGTTTTCAAGCTTATACGTTACATACAAAAATACAAATCTTTTATAATCGAAAACTGACGAGATTCCTATAATAGTAATTATCCTTACTTATATAATTGAACAGTTACAAGATCAAGGTTAATCTTTATATATATAAATGTTCTGTCCGTGTGTATGTGACTAAACTCCTCCTAAACGACTGAACTGCTTTTAAGGTTTTTTTTTGTATCTATTCCTGAGGATTCGAGAATGGTTTTGATTCGTTCACAATTTGGTCCAATTTAATTTTTTATAAATAAACCGAGAATGAAGTCGCGGGCACAGCTCGTTATGTTATAAATAATATAAATAAATATATTATTATCTGTTCAAATTTTTCAGTCTCCAGTAACGGTTTTCTAAAGAGAGTTGTCACCTACATTGTGTAAAACATAATTCATACAATATTAAAATATTCAGACAAAAAAGTTCGGAAATAAAAACTTTGTAATTAAAAATAAAATCGACTTCAAAAGAATAAACTATTAAAATGCACTAAAAAGTCTATATAAAATTACTTTATTAATCTGCTTCATTAATTTGGAAATTGTTGCCAGCTTACGGATAACAAAGTGGTGTGAATATACGTCGCTAATTATATTCGATTTGATTAATTGTTCTTTTCAATTACCCTAGTAATTTATTTAGCTTATATGTAATTGTGATAAAGTTTAGCCAGTTATTTACATTTATAAATGAGTACATTGGTTAACTCTAGCTGGCATCGACTCCAAAATTTACAAAGTAATTATTTATTGACTATTTAGTGCAATTTTTATAACTTATTCTTTTGAAGTCGGTTATGCTTATAATTAAAAAAAAATTATTTTCTACTTTTTTGTTTAAGTGCGTACTTTTAGGTGTAGTTGTGAAGCCTACTTCATAGCTTTGGAAACGAATATATGAAACACGTGTAAATGTCTATAATATTCGAAGGTTTTTTTCAATTTCCCTGAGTTCCACTGATTAGATCCTGATTTGGTGTAAATGGGACGAATCCAAAAGTGTCCTTCTATATAAAAATAATTTGCAAATCGGTCCAAAGATTACGGAAAAATCGAGTAACTTTTTAAAAAAAAAAATATTTTTATATTCTCGTCAAATATATATAGATCTAAAGTCGCACAGATGTGAAAACGGGTGTAAGCTTCATTCGACCACAGTTGTAAATTATCATCTCAATTATATGTTATGTTAACAGATACTACCTATACAATGTATTATATTGCATTTTTAATATACGCACATAATATGGGCCCCATTTCAAATCGGCTTGATTACATCCCTTGCACTGTTTTTGTGTTTTTTATCTGTTTAGACGGCGCTTAGTTTGACTTGATTTATGTTTTAACTTATTTTCTTCTGTCTCTCTCTGTCTTTTTTTTTCGTTAAGAATTATTTTGTATACGTGTTTCTGATGGGAAATGCCGTGTATGTTACCTCAATGAAGACAAACATGGGTGAATACTGAATACTTTCTAAGGTATTATATACGTTAAAAATTGTAAAGAGATACTGTTAATAATATCTACAAATACTCTCTTTTTTACATGATATAGGCTCAGTGCTTTTACCACAATCTCACCTGATGTTAAGTGACGATGTGGTTTAGGATGGTAAATACATTAAGCTTAGAAGGTGCTGGTTATGAAGTGACGCTGCCGGACCACGCCTATTTTGGGATTTGGCAACAGGGTTTTAGACTTGAAGGTGATAGCTACACAGGTCGGCATTATTAGAAAATGCCCTAACACCATGCTATGGTTTTCTCACGATGCTTCACCGAAAGCTCAGGCTAGTTTAAGAGTTGCATAGGTGGACTCGAAACCGCGTCCATTGAGGCAGAATCCGGGAGTACTACCCAGTGCATCATCATCTCTTCAAAACTATATAAATAAATTTGTAGATCTGTTCAATATGCCTCGCTGTTCATAAGATTGCGATGAAAGAATTTGTTATTCTTACACACATAAAGAATCCTGGACAAAAAACACTGTTTCAGCTGGCCTGTTTACAATAACAGACCTCCAACTCAGGTTGATAGCAAGTCTGGCGCGCACTAAAAATTGATCGAACAATATTATTGTATATACTAATAAATAAAATTGAAGTGTCTGTCTGTAATGTCAACATTTTTTTTTTACTAAATAGCTATGAATGTACACACGATACCTATATCAAAAATACATTTCTTTAAATTTTTGTCTGTGTGTCTGTCTGCTTGTATCGGCTAATATCCAGAATGCCTCGACCCATTTCGACGGGATTTTTTTTGGTAGATAGCTGAAGTTATTCCGGGTAACTTAAGGTACTTTTAATTTTCGAAAATAAATAGGGTTCCATGTAAAAAGAATAAAACTCATAAAAGTTTGAATAAAACCCGATTCAATGCACAGTTGTATGGGCAAGTGCTATAATTTATGAGAAATATTTTTATTATATCTAAGTACCAAAATTTCTTTCCGTATACAAAAATATAACGCAGTGAAGAATTTTTGAAACGAAGCGCACACAGCTAGTTTCCATAATACAATCCAAACGCATACTTTGAAAGGTGTTCATACGAAACACGTGCCTACAATTAGCAAATACGAAATTCATGAAAAAAAAATTAATAAAGAAAAGACAGGAGTGGATATACATATATACGCCGTAATAAAAAGTAATTTTTATTAAAAATTTCTGTTCGTTAAGGATAATAGAATAAATTATTCAGGAAATACGTAGACACCCCGCAGTTTAACTGGCCACTCTGCATTCTGTGGTAGCTAACGGCTACCAAAAAATACCATTACATCTTCTTTATGTATGTATATATAAAGATATCATAAAAATCCGTTTGTCCGTACATTTTTTTTTGGTATATAAAAATGTCTATTTTATTAGATTTAAGACCAATTTGGATGGAGCCGAGTATTGAAAAGAATTACAGCTGTGGTATCATTTCGTTTGTTGCCCGGATATGGTTAAGTATTCATTTTTTATATTCACGACATATGGAGATTATAATGGGTGACCAGAATGCTTTATAATATCATTAACGTGTTTGTTAGTGAAAGTAAATTATGGGAATACTAGTTTTATAATAATTATAATTGGGCGAGATAGATATACTGAAGATTCTACGTTGATTTTTTTTAAAGTGATTAAATGCAGTTGGGCCCAATGGGCCGTGACAGATTCACCAAACATTTGACGTCCTTAGGGCGCTTTGCTGGGAAATTGATAACTACGACTTGGGCTGCTCTCCGAATCAAAAAGGGAATCTATGAATCTTAAGGTCCTGCGTGTAGTGTGAGGTGCAGTTTAACGTGTTACGATAGTCAATAAAAGTCCTGGGCCCACTGCCAGAAGGGAACCCGTGGTCTGTATTTGTACAAATTTAAATCGACTAAATCCTTTATTATCCTAAAATTATGCAGCCACGGAGACTACCGACAGAAGTGAAATCTTTGGAAAAAAAATTTTAATCTTTGAATTTTATAGTTAATTAATTAAAATTATTAACATAACCTAACATTTAACATAATATTTAATTAGTTTTTATCACCTATTGCCGCTCCGAGTAGTATGTACATTTTGATATGGTTTATTTATAATCAAAATATACGATAGGCTGCGTTTTGTATACATTTTTTTATTTATCTCTTAGCGCCAGCATTTGATTACTCGCTTTTCACTTTGACATTGTTGACATTAATCTTAATTGAGCAGGTTTCGTTTTTCAACCTTTTTCGTCCAACATTTTTCGTCGCCAAATACATTAATTATTTATCTTTTATAGAAGTGTTTTTCTTTATTCACAACAACAATAATCGTTTCAACGTTTGACGGAGCGTGAAATTTCAATGATACGTGTATTGTAAATATCAATTTTATGTAACGATCTTTCGACTCTTTGTTGTGTCCATCTTTTAATTTCTAAACATTTGTTAGGTGATTTTGCTGTGTAAGATATTACGTCGGGTGACAAGATATTTTTTTTTTCAATACTATATAGGCTTTGCTCGAAATCTCGTTTGATATTAAGAGGACATGCGGTTGGCGACAGATTTTAAAAGTAGGTATTTCAGAAATCTATTGCTATCGCGTTGCGCCGCAAAGAAAGAATTATAAACCACAAAAGGACAACTGCAGCTCGAGCTGACTTTATCTATGCAAAATAGAGGAAAACATCACTTCGTAGTACCCTGTTTCCTCCTACAAAACTGAACCGAGTTTTAATATTCTTCCAGTTATAGAATAAGAAAGAGTTTGGCTATGCCTCTACGTTTTGCTTCTATATATTTTTATTTATCAAATTGGTTTGACGAACCTCTGAAAATGACAGTAAGAATCGACTATTTTTTATTTTCAAAGGCTCCTAGTTTCTACAATAATTAATGTATGGAAAAAATCAAAACGTCCCGTACGTTTGGCGATGGTGGTGGCAGAACATTTATATATTGACTCAGCCCTGCCTTAGGGCATTTCCCAATGATGCCCGCCTGGGTAGCTACCACCCTCATGTTTGAAAACTTGCCGCCAAATACCAATAGCTGTGTTCCGGCAGCATCACTTGAAAACTAGTACCTCTAGGCTTAGTGTGTGTGTGTGTGTGTTACCATTCTGGACCACATCGTCACTTAACATCAGGTGAGAAGGCGGTCAAAGCACTGAGACCATTCAGTTAAAAAAAAAAAAAAAAGTAATGCAGCCTGAACACACCTATTGGTGTGGCTTGATGACAGATTTTGAAATCTGAAGCTAATCAGACGGGCATCACTCTTTCACCAATGTCGATTCTATGTCAGTCAACGCGGAATCCGGCCATATTACTCTGCTAAGCCATCGTTTTTTTTTTTTTCAAAATAATTTATGTTTTTTGATAGTTTCTGAAATGTTTACAGATGATCTTAGTGGGTGCGTAGGTCCTGTAATCGTTCCGTTTTATCAAGAATTTTCTATATCCTTTGAATTTATTCTCTTACAGATTGTTTTTATAAAAGTATTTGTTACATATTACAACGTCAACATCTCTATCTGTTAAAAAGCCTATAACTCAAATACCACTGAACTGATTTACATGACTATTTTATTAAATCATTAAATAGGTAATATATGAAATAAATTATAATGATAATAGTGATTAAATTCGCCGAAAAAATTACTACCGCAATGATACATTGCTTTTCTTTACTAAACAATTGAACGTTTAAAAGGCATATAATGGTAGTAAATTTTATACAAATAAAGCCGTGGGTAAAAGCTAGTGAGTGACAAATAATAAAAACCTGATATCTCACGTTGACAGATAATAAACTGTCAAGTCAATAAGCACTTATTGATTTCCCAGATCGTGTATGACTTTATAATAGAGACACAATATAGTATATCTACTATGATGACCGAGGCTTTGTGTATCACAATTGACAATAGACGTATAATTGAAACTGACTCCGACTGGTCACAAAAACTCATAAGAGGGTGGGTGGGTTCCGCAAAAACTCATACATCTGCCAGTTTCTGTATTATACGTTCGCTTGATTAGAGTGCGTTGTTATTATGGCATTCGTTACATCAGAACTTTCATATTTAGATCCACTACACTAACATATTTTGACCAAAATATTAACTGATGTTAAGTGACGATGGGGTCCAGGATGGTAAACACACAAAGCCTAGAGGTACTGGTTCTCAAGTGATGTTGCCGGAACACAGTTATTGTTACTTGGCGACAAGTTTTCAAACTTAAGAATTGTAGCTAACCAGGCGGTCTTTATTGGGAAATTCCACGATGCTAAGGTTTTCTCGTGGTGTTTTCCTTTAGTGAAAGCTCAAGGACATTAGGTATAGAATTAAATAGGATAGTTTGAACCTACGTAGATCGACGCGGAATTCAACCCCACTACGGAGCCATCATCACATCAAATGTTTACTCGAATTTGGATGTCACAATTTAAAAACATTGTCGATACTACTCGCACTTGCAAGAAAAAACGAGACAGATGATCTAGATGTCACTGTACCTTTTATGTTTGAAATGTATTATTTCGTAAGAAAATACATAGAAATTTAGTTTTAATCAAAATAAAAAATATCTTTAATTAGCATCACATATAAATGAAATGAATATATCTTTCTTATTTGTTCAATAATTTTTTTATTCCATGTCCAGCAGTCGACGTCATAAGGTCGAATAAATCAATCAATATAAATATTTCAAAAAATATGTCGTACTAAAATGAAATTTGCATTGAAAAAGTTGCACTCATTTTGAGCGTACAATAATTACGACCCTTGAATAATAATTTGCAACCAATTGAGCGTAAACTGCCCCTAACATTACACCCCCATTGATGCATTACCAATGATCCCTCGTATGTGTACCGACGTGACACAGTTTCGGACCTCCTCTTACACCGTAATGTAATTAAAAATATGTAATTTATTTAAGCGCTTAGATAATATAATAAAATTTATACTTACGCATCCAATCGTATGTTTTGGTTATGAATAAACTATATGGAAATGTACATAATTATTACTTGAAGCGCACAATCAATGTAAAAACCGGACAAATGTTATTTGTTAAATGTCATGTTAATAATTTCAATTAACAAATGATTAAATTTAATCAATAAAAAACTATTTTAATCAAGTTTCGAGTTTTCACTTCTATTGGCCTTTCCCTTTGTTGCCTATTTTTTTAATTCACAATTATTTAGATGAAGATTTTAAGTGTAGGTAAATATTTATTTTATTATTTAACATAACATAACATAAGCTCACGCCTGTTATCCCAGAAGGGTTAGGCAGAGGTGAAATAGCGAACTACACCACCCACATTTCGCCAAGCTTACTTCCGTCCCAGATATGACAGGGGGCGAGCCTGTCGCCATATCGGGCACAAATTCCAAACTCCGGGATGATACTGTGTAGAATAACCCAATACCACTTGACCCGACCCGGAGATCGAACCCGAGACCTCGGAACGGCAGTCGCACCGTAACACAACTGCGCCACCGAGGCAGTTATTATACCACATTATTGTTGTATAATTTTTTTCATCCATTTAACCGAAAGACGTCTCCTTGCTTCCAAAAAGGGGGATTACCATAATCGCCACGCTTGGCAGGCGGGTTAGCGATAGCAGTCAGGTGTTTGTGGTGCTCAGAGGATGCTGCTACCCATCCTCCGGTTTATCCCTTAGTCGCCTTTTACGACACCCACAGCTGCATTTTCATTTATTTTATGTAAGAACTAAATTATTCATATTATTCATAACCTTAAGACCGATTAACAGTTGTTGCTTTTTTAATATTCCATCTAGACAAAAGAATGTAAATAATAAAAAAAAATCAATAGATTATTATAAAGTAATGGTACGGTATTTTTTTTGTAGTGATAACTATTATTTTACTGTTCGGTGTAACAGAGACCCTATTATGTTAGTCTACGGAATGTTTGCATTTAATCACAGTGTGACAGGGGGACGGCGACGCCCACTAGACTCCATTTCACGTCAATTCATTCCTATTTAACGGTTTTTAACAAATCCCCTTTATGAATGCCGATATTATTCTAGGAATGACTGGTAAATAATCTGCTAAACTTCGGTTTTTTAACCTAATACCTATACTCAAAACGTTTTCCTTTCCAAAAAGTTAAAATAACCATTTAATTTTATTTAATTTACTCCTTACAATTTGTTTAGTATTAGAATATTGCTAGCATTAATTTATGTTGTTTAAACCTTGCAACATCTAGTTACGTGTGAAATAAATCAACTACACGTAGTACGATTTTAGATTATTTGATTATAAAAAATGTACTGATATTTCTGATAAGTAGTGTGAATTGATTTACCTACAAGTAAAGTTACATATTCTTTACACCTGTACAAACAAATAAACTTTAAGTGTATGTCTGTAATATCAGAATAATATCTTTTTACTAAAGACATATGTTCTACACTACGTTTTAATTTTTTAATGTGGAACCCTAATTATTTTCCTTAATTTTTTTTGTTCGGTACTAAGATAAAGTAAAACTATTTCTCACAAATTCAAACACTTGCCAGTGAAACCGTGCGTTGAATCGGATTTTATTCGAAAATTTATCAGTTTTAATTGTTTACGCAGAACCTTAATTATTCTCAAATAAAATAAGTACACTAAGTTACGCGGAGTAACTTCAGCTATCTAACAAAAAAGTCCAGTCAAAATCTGTTCAGACAGACAGACATTTTTTAAAAAAAAATTGTATTACTGGTATAGGTATCGTATATACATTAATATGCATTTACTTAGTAAAAAAATGTTATTTTAACATTACAAACAGACACTTCAATTACACTAAATTAAGTAATACACCAAAACACAATTTTATAAATTTTTTGTCAGTCTGTCTTTCTGTTTGTTTCAGCTAATCTCCAGAACGGCTTGGCCGATTTTGCCTGGACTTTTTCTGACAGATAGCTAATTAAACTATATTACGGAGTGAATAATTGTGCAGAAGAGAAAACATAATACAAGAACGGTGTAGCGGGAATATTTAGTAATTAATATAAACGAAACAGCATGAATCCTTTTTCTCTGTCTGTTTCAATTAGCCGATAATTCAACAAACACTAAATCAATTTACGTGATTCTTCTGTTCCATCATAGATATATTATTTGGTTAGGTTTAACTATATATTAGTTTATGTATGTATATGTTTTGTAACATTAAATAGAAACGAGTCACAAATTATAAATATAATAATAACGAATTAAATCGGCACAAAAATTATTACCATCTTTTTCTCTGATATTTCTTAAACCATTTAACGTTTTTAAAAATATAATACAGTTATTACAAACACTGTTATTAATATATTGGTATAAGCCCAGTTATCATAGATAAGAAGAAGAATAAAGGAATTCATTATTTCATTCGTTTAAGTTGAAACGGTATCATAAGAATTTCCCACGAAAAACCAAAAAAAATTAAAATAAAAAAAATCCACAAAACTCGCAAAAGTAGTTTAATTTCACGAAACAGTTATCAGTTGTCATAATCGACGACAATAAACCACAAAATTATGCCAACACACAAAATTATATACAATAGAATCTTGGACCGGTTGTCGAACACAAAAAAAAAATCATACTGTATCTTCTACCTAAGAAGTATACGTGTCTCATCATAAGCTCGAATAATTTTCGGGTGAAAAAAATATATTTTTTTAAATAATCCATAAAAAAGTGCTTTATTTACATATATTATTATTTTCTTACAATTTTTCCACATGAAACGGTGTTTTTCGCCGTGAAAACCGTACCATTGCGGCACTAATAGCTTTTATAAAGTACCATAATGATGTAAATGTTAGAGATAAAAGCGCTTTGTAACGTGTTTCCTTGCTTTTGTGTCAGAAATGAGATTGACTCCTGACCTCATATAATAACAGGCTTACATGTTGCTAGAAGTTGCTTATTTTCTTTTGAAATTTTTAAAATACAAATTTATCTATATATAATATAACAAGGAAAATTGGGGTCCTTTGACACACTGTTATAACCCTTATTATTATGCACATAAAGTGCACTCAGCATCTTAGCTATGTCGTTGTTTTATCACATGGGCAATTCATCAATTTGACATTTTTACTTTAGTTTAAATAAATTTCCATAGGTTCAGTCAGTCAGGATTTAGACCTCGCGGAGTACGGTTGTAACCACTCAAACGAAATTCGGAAGTCAGTGTTTAATATAAATCTTTATGAAAATATATATACATTTTAAGTAGTACAATTGTGCACTTTTTTTTTAAAGACAAACTACTGTACATTTTTCGTAGAATATTTATTTTTTCGATTCCGTCGACCCTTACTCATTTTTTTTTCGATTTACTCTTATATACATTATTTCAACAATATATTAATTTTTCTTCATTCATTTGTTTTTTTAGGTTAAGTATAAATGCGACGCGGTGCTTGCGAAAGCCACCCCGTGTCGCCCCCATCCCAAATGCGGCGGACGGCCCCGGGGAGTTTTAATGGGTATTTCCGGGCGCTTCACGCCCGGGTGAGTCCCACACTGGCACGGAGTTCGTCCCTCCGTGCCCCCTTACCTATTGCATTGGGGGACTTCGGTCTCACTAATGGAATAGGTAAGGGTAGTGCGTTAATGCATTTCACCCCGACAAAAAAAAAAGAAAAAAAAAAGGTTAAGTATAAATGCAAATGTTATATGCACTTTTTCTCTCACACCTAAAGAACATATAAAACGATGGCGAAGCCGCGAGCACACAGCTGGTACTATATAAATGTATGTTGTAAACAGTAGACATAAGATTTATAGATAGAATATACTTCCTATAACGGAAATTAAGTATGTATTTTAATTTGTCTTTTGGTGCTTAAATACTGATCTATTAACTTAAAAATGTATAATAAATATATATTAAATTGATTATAATTATATCATTTTATTAAAATTGTCACTCCGTACACTTCCTCTATAACTATTATTTAGAAATTCGTTTTTAAAATACCTAATTTGCATATTCAAAGTACACATTAAGTAACAGACGACTGTTACATATTAACGTTTGTAATAATGCAATAGAGCGTTGTCAATAAACGAAAAGAAAACTATGCAAAAAATACAAACAGAATTATTTATAATAATAATTACTAACGCATCAAAAACAAATATTTTTTATTCACTTTCAGTCCTGAGAAGGCGTTTATGAATGTCAAAAATCTATTACCAGTTCGGAAAACAACCCAATCGTGAAGAACAGGCAAGTAACTAGATAATTAACAAACAATAAAATCATTTTTTTAAATTACCTCAAACCATTTACGCAATAGGTATTTGTAAAGAATAAAACAAAGATCTAAACGCAGTTAATATTGTATCGCCATGTAAACCGAGGCCGTAAACAAAATTGAAGGAATACCCAGGAAAGATATCATACACTACATTGTTCGTGGTCTTTTCCAATGCTTACCGCTATCGACACACTCGACGATAAAACGTGTCGAAATTACTGTATATCCAGATTCGGTACTGGCAACTCATGACCACTTATTACAAACTCATAGAGCTACTTAATTAACATTTCAATAATTATTCGTTTTTAAAAAAAACAAAAATAAATTCAAAACATAAAATATTGGGAAATAGTGTTTTGAAACTCTACATTAATTTAGTAATTTAGTAAATAAAACAGATTAAATAGCAATTTTATTTTATATTAATTTCTCGCACCAAGTCATATATTAGTCCAGTTAAGTTATTAAAATCTGGTTTTGATTTATAATCACTTTGTTTTGTGATCCTCACGTGTATCCTCAGACGTAGATTTGCGTGCGATCTTTTTTACTGTCACTTAAAGCTAGCTTTATTTTATATTACAATTCATAATCTAAGTTATAGTTATTCCATACAAAATTTCTTATCCATTTTAAGCTACCTTTTCATTTATCAGTTTTTATTGATTAAAATCTTTCCATTTGTATTGCTTTATTTTATTTTGTTCTATTTTTATTACAATTTCTTAATTCTAATTTAAAGCTGTCGTTTAAATTTGACAGTCTAAATGTTTTAGTATTGCCACCATTTATTTTATTTTTTCTGTATTTATTTAAACCTTTTTTTGTTGTGTTATGTTGTCACTTATCTGTCACTAATTACTAATTTTTAACATAATATGACATACTCATACTTATAACATAGGTACTTAATTAATGTTATTTATTACGTAAGATTTTCTAAGGGCTAAGAAATAATTTGAACACTGACAACAATGTAATGTGTGTGCGAGTGAAAAAAATACTCTACCACCATTCTATTTCAAGTCATTTTTTCTTGCATTGTATAGGCTCAGTGCTTGGATGACAATCACACCTGATAGTAAGCGACGATGTGGTCCACAACTGTAAACATACCAAGCCTAGTAGAGGTACTTGCATCTCATGTGTTACTGGCGGAACAGAGTTAATGGTATTTGGCGACAGGTTTTCAAACTTAAGGGAGGTATCTACCCAGACTGGCATTATTAGGAAATGCTCAACCACTACACTATTATTTCCTTCATCGAAAGCTCAGTTGAATAGTTGGACTCGAAACCGCGTCCATTGACTTCTTTGAAAACTTGGTTAAATTATAGATGAAGTATATGAAGGGTAAATAGAAATATTTGTTTGTGTCGTAACAAGTGGAAAACGCTTTGAAACGGTTATCTAAACAGTTTCCAAGTATGGAGTAGCAGCGGAACATACACATACGTGAGATAAACAACATGATAATCGCTAAATGAACTTTTAAAACTGGTCCGTAACGACCGCCGTTGGGGATTTCAGTTTTGGCAGTTTTGTCAAAAAAAAAAAACGAAATATCGTTTATTTCACCGCCATCTTGTTATGCGTCGTAGTAATTTTCAAAGGATCTTTGCATCAGTTTTAAGTAGTTGTACAAATTACGTAGTGCTTATACAGTTTAGCGTTTAGTGCTGTTTTCTGGTCCCAAAGTTGTAACTGCCAATAAGGTAACATACGACCCGTTTTTTATAGTCCTTACAAATAGCTTTTTTGTTTACTATATAGTGGGCGCGTGGAGGTCGCCCGGGTTCCGTCTTTCACGTCGTCCTGAAGCGGACACCGACATCCCCGGACATCTACGCAGTAAACGAATTACTGTGCATGAGGGGGATCAAAATAGAAGCCTGGCGCGGTAAGACTGGTCCCGCCCAGTGCCATAGATGCCAACAATTCCGGCACAGCTCGATGCAGTGTCATAGAACACTCGCTTGTGTCCGGTGTGGAGAAGAACCACACGCTGCACGTGACTGTGGTCGCTCAGTTGAAGAGCCACCGACCTGCGCCAACTGCGGAGGACCTCACCCCTGCCAATTATAGGCAGTGTCCGGTCTTCCGTAGGGAAGCCAGGTACCGGACGGCTGGCGTTATTACGCGCACTGGCGACCATATCTCAGGACGCGCGACGAAAGGGTCAGCACTACCTCCGCGGACAACAGTAGGGGAGACGGCGTCAGCGTCGCTGATGGCGCCGGCCAATGAACCTACTAGCCGCGGTGCGACGACTGGTCCTGGGAAAAGACGCCGACGCCAGAAAAAGAAACCCGCGGTTCAGGATCGTACCGCGGGTGCGTCGAGAGATAAACCTGCCCCTCTGGTACCTCCATCCATCCCCCCCCCCCCGGCTCAGCAGCTGGACACTTTGACCGCGACCCTCGGTGTCCTGCAGGAGATCTTGTCGGCCGTAAAGGAGGGTGAGAAAGGTCAGAAGGCCACCCTATTGGGATTACTGAGGCTCCTTAATCCCAATGCTTGAATTAAGGGTGTGCCATTGGAATGCCCAGGCGCTCACGGGGGGAAGAGAAGGCTACTCATAGCCTTCCTCCGTGAGCAAAAGATCGACGTGATGCTGATATCGGAGACTTTCCTGCGTCAGGGCGAAGAGTTCCGGGTCCCTAACTACTTCGCATACAGGAAAGACGAGAAGAGTCCGACGAGTGGCCGCCCGTACCGAGGACTTTTAGTCCTCGTCAAGAGGAATGTCGTACATCAGCCAATACCCTTTAAAGAGTACCAGTCACTCTACGCTCTGGGGGTATTGTTGCACGTCGATGGTCGGGACTTGAAGGCCTACGCCATATACCGACCAAATTACCAGCCCACACAGATGCTGGAAAGAGAACTTGAGGAATTAATGGCAGGAGGTACGCCAACGATCATGGCAGGAGATTTTAATGCGAAGCACACCTCCTGGAACTCCTCATGTAATACGCAACCTGGTCGACAACTCTTGAAGCTTGCAGAAGACTATAGCTTTGATATCCACGGCCCAGACGAGCCAACACATCATAGCCCGAGGTCGCAAGACGTTTTTGGACATAACGTTAACGAAAGGGCGCTTGAATCCACCGAGGCAGACAGTACTGCCGGATCTACCCTCGGACCCACAGACCTGTCCTTCTCGAAGTCTCCGAGTCACCTACGCGAGTATCATTCCCAGCATCACGTACGCGGATTGATTGGGCAATATTCGTGAAGGAACTAGAGAGCACCACACCGACGCGAAAGATGTCCACGCCGGAAGATGTGGAACGGATGACGGGTGAACTCACCCATTGCATCCGCAGCGCCCGAGAAAAATCTACTCGCACCATTCCGACGGGGTCGAGGCTCAAACCTCTTCCCCGGCGGATTCAGGATCTCATAAAAGAGAAACGAGCGCTGCGGAGGGAGTGGCAGAATACCCGTTGCCCCTTCACGAAGACTAGACTTAACTCGATGGTGACACGAGTTAAAATTGCCCTAGATGACCATGCAGCCGAAGCGTGGGAGAACCATAAAGACGAGATTATCACGGACAGCTCGGTCCCGTCTCAGTACACCGTCTATGTAAGCAGCTATCGAGCACACCGGAGCCGGTCCGCCCCTTACTGGGCGAAGATGGCTCCCCACGCTTCACAGCAACTGATCGGGCGGAGATCTTTGCTACGTGTTTGGAGGAACAGTTCTCCCCGAACGACGAAGCGGACCTTCAGCACGTCTTCAATGTAAACCGACACCTAGACAGATACTGGGCTGAGCCTGTAGTCGGCGGCAGCCCGGCAGACGCCCTGTTCTTCACCCCGGCCGAAGTAAATCGCGTGATCGGGAAACTGAAGCCCAGGAAGGCCCCCGGTGCGGATAACATTACCGTTGCAATGCTGCGTCACCTGCCGCTGAGATCACTCGCGGTGGTGACGCGGTTATTCAATGGTATTATCCGCTCGGGGCACTTCCCGAATGACTGGAAGCTCGGACTGGTCCGCATGTTACCGAAGCCCAGGAAGAACCTGCAAAGACCAGAAAAACTACAGGCCAATCACTTTGCTCAGCACGCTGTCTAAGGTGTTCGAGAGGCTCGTGCTGGCCAAGATGCTGCCGCACATGAACCTGAGAGCCGAACAGTTCGGGTTTAGAAAGCATCACTCTACTGTTCTCCAACTCACGAGGGTCATTGACATAATAGATACCGCAAGAAGAAAACAAACAATACGTCGCAGTTGTACTACTGGACATGGAGAAGGCGTTTGACAAAGTATGGCACCAGGGGATGCTATACAAACTGTTAACGACCACCACGATCCCTAGGAAGATTCTCCATGTCCTAAAGTCTTTCCTGGAAGACCGCCGCGTCCAAGTAGTGGTCGAAGGCCAAGTGTCTCGGGAGTTCCCTATGAGAGCCGGAGTCCCGCAGGGTAGCTGCCTCTCTCCGAGCCTATACGCCGTCTATACGAACGATATGCCCGTGCGCGGGTGGACAGAACTCGCATTATTTGCTGATGACGCCGCCTACTTTCACGTAGATAATACACCACTAGATGCGCAAATTGAAACCAGCGTTTACTTGACACCCTTCCTGATTGGCTACGGAGATGGAGGCTGCGGGCCAACGTAAGGAAGACACAGGCACTCATGACTAGAGTGATGATGAGTAGATTACCACCTTGCTTGACGCTCCAGGGAAAGACTATACCCTGGAAGGATAAAGTCCAATACCTGGGAGTCACTATAGATCGAAACCTGACTTTTTCAAGTCATGTAGGAGATGTGATCGCGCGGACAAGAGCGGCGAGGAGAATGCTGCGTCCAGTGCTCACCTCAAGGCTACCCTTGAGAACGAGGCTTGGTTTATATAAAACCTATTTGAGGTCACGATTTACCTATGCCGCCCCTGCATGGTTCAGTCGCTTATCGGATACGAACAAGAAACGGCTTAGAGCCCAACAGAGCATCACGCTTCGCATGATCGCGGGGGCACCGCGATACGTTAGCAACCATGTAATTGCGCGTGACTTACGTGTAGAGAGCCTGGATGCGTTCATAAGCAGCCTTGCAACCAACATGTTCCGCCGAGCGGACACGTCGGCGCACGTTCACCTCCAGAACATCGCGCCGTTGCACGCCAGACCTCCCGACAGTCGGAGAGGAAGAGGTTACTTGTTACTTGTTACTTGTTGGTGGGCTCCTGTTTCCGCACTTAGACACATTGGCGGTCCATTGTGCGTGCAGGATCAGCCAGCTACTCGAGCCAGCCCAGCTCCTTCCAGAAGCGCAGAAGCCTCCTGGGGCGATCGCAGGCTTCCTGGAGCGACCTCATTTGCTTGAGGGTTTTTGCCCGTTGGTTGACTACTCCCGTGCATTCCAGGATCACGTGGGCAGCAGTCTCTTCTTTTTCCAGACATCCCCTACACATGGGGCTATCTGTCAGACCTATGGTGAATAAATGTTTATTAAGTGAGCAATGTCCCGTCATTACACCCACCACTAGACGAAGATCAGTGCGAGATAAGCTGAGCAGTCTCCGGGCCAAGCTCCGTGATATTACCGGAACAGCTTGTTTAGACTGTCTACAGCCAGGAGTGTTAGCCCATCTCTCACTGTGAGTGCTGTGGGTGTATTGACGCAACCATGATCTAAAAGTACTGTAAGCAAGAGGAAGATAAGGCACAGGGCCTGCCACTGTTGTTGTCGATCCTCTTCTTGCCAGTTCATCTGCTGCGTCGTTACCCATTGATTCGCTGTGACCCTTTATCCATTGTAGGATGACCCTGTTGACTGCCGCTATGCGTTGCAGTGCAAGGTGACATTCGTATATGAGGCCTGAGGTAATGGAAATATTCTCAAGCGCTTGGAGTACGGCCTTACTATCAGAGAGAATTCGGATGCCAAAGTCCCTTATCTCCCTTTTGAAGACTGCGTTTGCTGCTTGGATGATGGCGACACATTCACATTGGAATATGGTACTGTGCTCACCCAACCCTGTAGATAGCTTGATATTGAGATCATGCGAGAATACTCCCGCACCTGTTCCAGATTTCATCTTGGATCCATCCGTGTAGATGTGATGTTCAAGGGTAATCTGTTCATCTTTTATATCTTCCCTAAGCTGTATTTTATACATTCTGTCGAATATTAAAATTTTTGGGATCTTGTCGCAGGGGGCTTCGAGAAGAGGTTGTATGCCTACCATTCTGTCCCATATTTTGGTATGAGACCCACCTGTTCTTTGCCATAGGCCTAGTTGGGTGAGGCGTAGGGCTGCCATGCTCGCCTCCTGCTGTATGAACAGATCAAGAGGCGGTAAGTTAATAAAGGCCTCTATGGCTGCTGTTGGAGCTGTACGCATACAGCCTGTTAGGGCCACACAGGCTAGTCTTTGAAACCTCTGTAAGCGAGCTTTCGTGGTGCTTTGCTCTGTCCTGGGCCACCAGACCACTGCACCATAAGTAATTAATGGTCTAATAATGGCTGTGTAGAGCCATAGTGTGATTTTTGGCGAGATCCCCCAGGTTTTTCCTAGAAGTCTTTTACACTGCCAGAAAATTATGCAAGCTTTCTCAAGCTTTTGGTCTAGGTGCTTGTTCCATAGAAGTTTACTGTCAAGAGTAACGCCCAGGTACTTGACTTCACTTGATAGTGACAAGCGGGTATTGAAGAGTTTCGGTAATATCATATTCCCTTGAATTCTCTTTTTAGTAAACAGTACTAATTCCGTCTTAGCCGGGTTAACTGTCAGGTCGTGTTTAGAGCACCATTCTTCTACAATCTTAAAGGCAAGCCTCATCCGGTCGCAGAGTATGTTCTGGAAAGGTCCACTAATAAGTATGGCGAGGTCATCGGCGTAACCAACTGTGTACAACCCGACATTGTTAAGTCGTCGTATTAGTTCGTCGACTACAATGTTCCATAGTAAGGGAGACAGGACCCCACCCTGGGGACAACCCCTGCATACCACCGCCCTCGTGGTTGTATTCACAGTATATTGAACGGCCCTATAACGGAGCATGTTGTCTATCCACTCGGCAATTGTGGACGCTACCCCATGTCTCATCAAGGCTTGATTTATGCTAATAAAGCTTGTTTTGTCAAAGGCGCCTTCGACATCAATGAAGGCTCCAAGTGTTGATTGCCCGGGTCTTATTCCGCTCTCTATACGCGTAACTACGTTATGGAGCGCAGATTCCGTTGATTTGCCTTTGCAATAGGCATGCTGATTGGCATGAATTGGTGCATTAGGCAGCGCATATGTCCTTATGTCCCTGTCACATAGCCTCTCTAGGATCTTGAGTAGGAACGATGTAAGGCTGATAGGTCTAAAAGATTTTGGCAGTGTATAATCACCTTTGCCAGGTTTGGGTATAAACACTACCTTGACTTCTCTCCATCGTAGAGGTGTGTATTTGTGTGCCAAACACCCTATGTAGACTGCTACTAGATGTTTTGCAGTCTCTGTCGTACTCCATTGAAGCAGACCCGGGAAGATTCCATCCGGGCCGGCGCTCTTGTACGGAAGGAAACTGCTGATGGCCCACTTAACTTTTTCCAAGCTGACGACTCGGTAAGCATTTGTCCAGTCTAGCGGGACCGGTGTCATGCTTGAAATTTGCTCCCACTCCCAGGTGTTCGTGATCGCGCACCCAGGAAAGTGCGCTCCTAAGAGGAGTTCACA
Organism: Samia ricini; assembly: GCA_014132275.2. Classification (NCBI taxonomy): domain Eukaryota; kingdom Metazoa; phylum Arthropoda; class Insecta; order Lepidoptera; family Saturniidae; genus Samia; species Samia ricini. Next base: position 20,752,246 of record AP028158.1, read on the forward strand.
AGCTTCAGCATCGGTTTTGGTATAGGTTCCGTCAGGTTTTTTTTCAAACTGCCTAGATTTCTGTCTGGTTCCTTAGACAGAATATTCTTGACTTTTGTGGCCTGATTAGTATTTTCGATATTGGTACAGAAGCGCCTCCAGCATTCCTGCCTTTTCTGGCGAATTATCTTCTTATATTGATATTGGGCTAGTTTATAGTTGGTCCAGTCCGTTTGGTTCATAGTGTTCTTTGCCCTGTTAAAAAGTTTCCTTACTTTGCATCGCGTTTTCTCCAAAGCTGGTCCCCACCAGTGGTGCTTGCGTTTCGGGTTTGGTGACGGCGTCACTAGAGGGCATGTCTTTTCGTAACTGTTTATAAGTATAGATGTTATGTCATTTACGTGTTTGTCGATATCTGCAGTGTCACTATATGCAACGGGTATGGGTAATTCCCGTAACAGTTCCGTAGTCATCACAGATAGTTTTGACCGGTCTGTCCTCCGGGGATTGCGTCTAGGTTCTGCAGGTCTTATGTTAGATAGCAAGTTAAATCTGATCCATCTATGGTCTGAGCAAGAGAGCTCGTCCGATACCTTCCAGTTCGTGATGAACTGCGATATTTCCTCAGTCGCCATGGTCAGATCTATAATTGTTTGCGCACGTGAGGTCACGAAAGTGGGCTCTGCGCCTTTGTTTAGTATCCTTAAGTTGGTTGAGAAGAGATAAGTAATCAATTCCTCACCTCTACCGTTCGTTGATGTGCTACCCCAAAGCGTATGATGTGCATTGGTGTCAGCACAGATGATCAGTTCTAGCTTCTCCTTTTCACAGTGTGTTATCAGCGCTATCAGCTCCACGGGAGGTATGTCAGCGTCACTTGGCATATAAACCGACGCGAGTACTACTTCAGATAGATAGGCTGGAAGAGGAGTGACACAGGAGCCTGATAGCTGTCAGGTCTCTGGAACAGAACTCAGTCATTAGAATGGTATTGGCATGTTTTGGAGCAAAAATACATGTTCTTGGTTTACTTACCGTGGTGTTTAGGAGTATCTTACCTCCGATGTTAGACAGACCACAGATGCGTTCACTTCTAATCCACGGCTCCTGGATTAGTGCTATGGTCTTAGGTTTTTCCTCCAGTACCCTGCGTAAGGAAGCCGTCGCAGTCTGGCTATGCTGGAGGTTGGTTTGGATGATGTTAAGAGGATCGAGGTGAGCTGGGCGGTCCATCACTTCCCAGTACTTCCTCGTCCTCCGACCCGCGGTCCCTCTCGCCCCACCTTACCGTCGTCGCACGACTTTCCCCCGAAGGAGCGTCAGCGGCCGATGGCTTGATGGTCACTGTGTCCCTTCCTTGTGTAGGGTTGGGATCTACAGTTGGCGCACTGGGAACGGCGTCTATTGCAGTGCCTTGATTCGGCAGTGCATGCGTCGACGTCGGCTTTTCTTCAGTTTGGTCCCTCAAACTGACGTACACAGAACCAAGCTTGTACGCCAACCTGCGGTCCCTTGCCTGAAGTTTAGGGATGTCGCTTTCGGGAATGCCGAAAACGATGAAGAAGGCCTCCTTTTCAGGCTGCTTTTCTGCATGGTACACCACCCATTGGTTGATACCGTACCACGGGTTCTGGGATTGGAACCTCTTCCTAAGTTGGTCGAGTTCCTCCCCCTTGTACCGTGGCAACAGTACCGTCCCCTTCACCCTTTTGGGGATTTCTGACTGACGTTTTAGCGTCAGCTTTGTCCCCGGACAGGGTGAAGCGATCGTATGGATGGCCTCCGTCAACCATTTCCTGGCAAAGTGGTCCTCGCACCAAAGCTTGAGAACCCCTTCGCTATGGAATGCCTTGCCTCTAAAAGCAGGTGCCTTAGGAGGGGGGACCTGTACAGATCCACCGGTGCCATAGACAAAATTGTCTAGGGCATCCTCTATGGCTTCCTCAATTGCTGAGGCCTGCTCCTGAGTCATCATTTTAAAAGGCTCTGTCATAACCGCCATGCAGAGATCATTGATCTTCAATGCATCCGCGTATTTGACAGAGCCTGCATTTGTTCTGGGAGTCGAGGTGGAGGGTTTGTGGCGTTTCTCCACTCGAGGCGACATGGTGTCGTCAGGCCGAACCCTTTTTGAGGGCTTGACTTGGCCTGTCGCCTCGTCCGGGACGGTAGCCTTCTTCCCTCCACGCTTTCCTCTTGGGCGCGGTGCTCGACGTCGCGGTTGACTGACGCTCGCAGAGGCGCTGGATGGGGGGGCCTGTTCGGCTGACACTGTCCCTGCTGCTGTATTAGCGCATTGGGGCGGCGTTTCGCCTACTAACGCATCGTGCGCCATAGTGGCAGCTTCGGCAGCCTCTGGCTGCCTACTTCCCTTTTCCTTCGCCTTCTGCAGACGTCTGGCTTCCGCACGAGCTAGAGCACGGCGCTTTTTACTTGGCGTAATCTTTTTTTGTATTGCTTGCTTAACTTCAGCAGGCTTTTTGGTAGTACCTCTCTTGCGCGTTGAGATAACCTTCCAAACTGGCTCCTCCAAGGAGGAGACAGCTGGTATGGCATCTCTCAGCTGAGAGAGGTCTATAGTCAGTGTGTCTTTCGGCACACTGGTGGGTATCAATGGCGCGCTTTGCAGCGCCGCCTCGGTCGAGAGCGAGCCTTGCGGCGCAGTCACGACCGATGTCATTGACTGTGAATTAGGTCTTGGCGCTTCCGAAGATGCAGCCTGACCAGATTGGACTGTAAAAGAGCTCTTTTTATCCATTAGTGATTAGTATTAAAAATTCATCCAGTGCGCGCTTCACCCGCCACGGAGCCCTCAATGGGGACGCCACACGCCAAGCGCATGTGGTCGCCAAAGACTTGCAGACCACCGGATATAGGGTCCCAGCCCTGACAGAAGTGACATCCAACTTGCAGCCTCAGATACCCTCCGCTCCCCTCAAGGAAGAGACCACCCTGGGTTTCACGTTGGGTCCTCGGCTGGGCCGAAAGTCTCCGTCAGTTCGGGATCCTTGCCTGACAGCCCTCTGACGGGATGTCGTAGCCGATTGACCATAGGTGGCTAGCCTATGGCCTCCCGTTTCGGTACAAATCCAGGTCAAAGCCATGTGTTGAAGACGTACCGCCTTCTCAACGACCAGAATCCCTTCATCATCCCTTACGGGTCTCCACGCACGGCACAAACACGCGGGTGGCTATCTTCTCCTTGTTTGCCATCAACTTTATACGTGATGATAAACCCCCCTCCACGGAGCCACACGGGATGGGGTTCAGGAGGTGCTCGGGGCCGGATTTGAGGCGCCGGTGATTCGCCTTCGCGACAGACATAGGTTCGGCCGTTTGCCGCCACGAGTTGTGCGGGGGCTCGTATGGGCTGCAAACGTTACCAGTGTGCACGACGAGGACGTACTATGCTGCACTTGATGGTGGGCGCCCATAGCCTGATCCCCACTATCAGGCGTACGCATTACGGCATTTCCTGGTGCTTATTAGGAGGCACCCTACCAGCTTGGGTACCCCCTCCAGGGCCCTGTTCACCACCACCCAAAAGCACACCGAGAGGAAGAGGTGATCGCTTGTCATTAATACATAGGCCTCAGGCGCGCGATCTCATACGCCGGTCCTCGCCTAGCTGAGTAGGTAGTTGAAGGAGGACCGTGTCTATGACCCGTATAGATCGGGTGCATCTCCCTGACCCCTCAGAGTCCGATCGATAGCAGGATTAGCTCCCAGAACTCAGAAGATTACTCCACGAGGGACGCACTTGTGTGCCTCACCCAGCAGACTTGTCCGTAGGCGCGGACAAAGGAGAGGCCACCGTCGAAGGGAATAGCCCTGATGCGGTTTCCCCGTGTCCCCTATTAGTTCGTAAGTTTAGCCTTAAGCGTAGTACTGTGTAGTTTTTCTAACTGTGTTTGTGTTTTTATTTTTTTATTTTTAAATTTTATTATAATGTGTATTTTATATTTGTAAACTACATCCTTGTAATACTTTTTTTAAATAAAGATGATGAAAAAAAAAATGGTTAGGGAAACACACGATGCGTCGCTGCTAAACTGCTTGAGCTGCAAGAGGACACGAGAAGAGTTGCTAGTACTATATAGTGTTAGCTTCACTAAAATTCATATGCTTATAAAATATCATATCATATGAAATTTTATATTATATCATATAAAATTATAAATAAGATTATATGAATAAAAATAGTACCACCAAGAATAGTGCCACCCCATATATACCCGTGGGTGTTTTAAAAGTCGACTAAGGGATAAATAAACCAGGAGATGGGCAGCAGCAATTTCTGAGCACCACAACCACCTCATGCCATCGCCTACCCGCCTGCCCAGTGTGGCGTTTATAGGAACTCCTCCCTTCTTGGTGGAGACCTATGCTCAGCAGTGGACAGTTGAATCAATCAAACCAACCAATCATAAAACATGATTAATTTTAAATAGTATTTTTATGATTACTGAATTATTAAATGATGTCGATTCAGTCTAATACTATTTTACATTAAAAACAAAAAAAAAAACAAACAAACAATTTATAACAACGCCTTAAGAATAACAATAGACACGCGACATTTTCCTCTTAAATGGAAATAAAACGAAACGGCTTGTCGGAATCCATTAAAAGTGTTGTAAGCCGTCCGGTGGTCTATTGTATATGGTAATATTAACATAATGTTCTAGATTTCATAAGAACGAGGTAAACACATATGGAATGATTAATTAACTAGTCACATATTGTAATAACCTGTATTAGGCCGCGGGTTTATCGTTTGCTTATTTTGGATGACATAGGAGACGAAGGGTCTAGAGTAAGGGTATAGAGTAGAACAGAGAAATAGATTTGGTCGCTTAAGTTACAATTTCTGACGGGTGACAATCCCTGGTGAGAGTCAAAAATGCCAATGAAAATGTGCGTTGAATTGGATTTTATTCGTGAGTTTTATTTTTTTTACGCGGAGCCCTAATTATTTTCGAAAAACAAGTTACGCGGAGTAACTTCAGCTGTCTAACAAAAAAGTCCCATTAAAATCGGCCCAGCTGTTCCGGAGATTACTTGGAACAAACAGACAGAGGGATAAAAATTTTAAAAATTATATTTTTCGTATTGGTATCGTATATACATTCATATCCATTTAGTAAAAAATTGTTGTTTTGAGATAGAAACAGATAGATATAAGGCGGATCTGATAAAATTGAGAAGTAAACGTGGAAGATTCGAAAATTGATTAATTTCATTCAGAAAAAAAAATCTGATTGTAATATACATTCTTCGCTATAGTTGACAGAAAATTACTGACCAAATTTCATCCAAATCGAAACGGGTCGATTGCAACTATTTGTCAATTTAATATAGAAGAAGATGTTATTCTTTTTTATTATTATTATCTATGGCATAAATAGTAAATTGTATTTTAAAAATCAAGTCAAATAACTTATTATACATTTGTTTATTACATTTCTTATGAAATGAGTTTTGTAAGGTCAAAATTATAAAATATATTCCTTGAATTTATTTAAGTAGGTATGTTATACCTCGTATTCATAGTTTGAGCGTTTGCAGCGTATTTAGAGGAACGAGTATGTGATATTCAAATAAACAAAGTGCCCGAATTGTTTTCGTTTCTACGAACGAAAGTTGGGAATCCGTCTGCGTATCACAGTACGCTCTACGCCCGGGATAGCTGTATCGAGGCCCTTCTCCATCGATATATCGATGCTATATTTTATCGTTTTTTTATAACTTATTACCTTACAACATACTTCGGTTTATTTAAAATCAATCAAAATGTAATACCTATGTACATAGAAGTTTAAATAAAAATATAGTACATTTTAAATTTTTTTTACAAGGTATAGGCTCAGTGCTTTAACCACAATTTAATCTGATGCTAAGTGACGATGTGGTATAGGATGGTAAACACACTACTCCTAGAGGTACTGGTTCTCAAATGATGCTGCCGGAATACACCTATTGGTATTTGGTGATAGATTTTCAAACTAGAGGGTGGTAGCTAGCCAAGTGGCATTATAAGAAAATGCCCTACTACCATGCTATGGTTTCCTCGCGATGTTTTTTCTTCACCGAAAGCTCGGGCAATTTTAGAGTGTGATAGTTGGGTATCGAACCTACGTTAATTGACGCAGAATCCGGCTGCACTACCTGCTGCGCCATCATCGTTTCAGTATTTTTATACCTATATATTTATATATTTTTAAATCGTCTTCAGTATTTCCTATTCCTATTCTTCTTGATAATTATTGCGTAATAATTACGATAATAACTCTCTTGTTAAAAATTAATTAACAAATTTTAGAAATGTTTTATTTTGAAATTAAAAACTACATCACGATCACAGTAAAACATTTTTGTCATCTATGACTAATCCGCAGCTCGTAAATAATTTCAATGACGTCATGGACATCCCATTTGATCTTTTAATCGCCTAATAAAGAATAATTACAACAACTATACAATTTATTTATTGCCATTGGGCTACATTTTATCTCTTATTTACTTTTGCTTGTACTATAACAGACCTTTACGAAACGTACAACTAATGAAAAAAAAAATACTGTGACGAACATGAAAAGTATTGATTACTAAATATAAAAGAACTAGTGCGAACAAATGGTATGGTATATGCTTAAACATCACATAATAATTTTGACAAAAAAGAATAAAAATGAATGTAGGTAAAATATAATGATGTATTGTGTCACAAATCTGTACGTCTTTGAAGTCAGAAAATTTTAATTTTCGACGTTCTCTATTTGAATTTAACTTCAACTATTTAAGTCCGTGTTAGGTTTTTAATTATGCTATGAGCTATAATATCGTATCTTGGAGTATAAGATGAGCATAAAGTTTATTATGCACATCGCACATAGATTACTGGCTGCCACTAAATTGCGGCGCGTGTAACGAATGCTACGCATAGCTTAACGGTCGCTTAGGTGTGGGGCACACGTACTTTATTGGAACTTTGTACAAGGCTTTGTTATTTATGAGGTAAGCAGTGAATGCGTGGTTACAATTTTTCTTAAACATTTTTTTTTTTGTAATTATTTATAATACATTTTCGATGGCAATGAGAGATTATCAAATTTGCTTTACTCTAGTATAACACTGACCTATTCTTATCATAAGTAGAACTAATAGGCTAACACCAATTGGAAAAAATTGAAGCGATGATGGCGCAGTCAATAGTGGTGCCGGGTTCCGCACAAATGGACGCGGGTTCCAGCCCGCCTATCCAATTCTAAAATCAGCCCGAGCTTGATAAAGGAAAATATCATGAGAAAATCATAGCATGGTGTCATTTTCTAATAACACCCGCCTTACGTTTGAAAACCTGTGGCCAAATATCAATACTAGTGTTCCGGCAGTATCATTTAAGAGCCAGTATCTATGCTTAGAGTGTTTACCACCCTACACCACATCGTCACTTAACATCTGGTGTGATTGTGATCAAAGCACTTACCGCGTAAAAAAAGATATTTGTTTAACGTCTGCGATTAAAATATATCTATACTAATAAATAAAATTGAAGTGTCCGTATGTATTATCAATTTTTTTTTACTAAATACATATGAATGTATATCTTGTCTGTTTGCTGTTTGTTCCGGGTAATCTCCGGCACGGCTGGACGGATTTTAATGAAACTTTTTTGACAGATAGTTGAAGTTACTCCGGGTAACTTAGGGAAATATAAATTTACGAAAATAATTAATGTTCCGCGGAAAAAAATTAAAACTCATAAAAAATTGAATAAACTCCGATTCAATGCACAGTTTTACGGGCAAGTGCTTGAATTTATGAGAAATATATTTACTTTACCTTAGTATAAAAAAATGTAGTGAAGAATATATGAAATGCGGATGCAGCCGCGGGCACACGGCTAGTATAATATAAAGTACATAACACACCTCCGCTTTGCTGATGATATAGTAGTCATGGCTGAGACCCCAGAAGACACGTACGATGCTCGATGACCTCAGTAGAGCCTCCTAACGAATTGGCCTTAAAATGAACATGGACGAGGCGAAAGTCATGTCTAATATCCATGTTTTGCCAACGAATGTTAAAAAAAAATTTGGAGTAAAACTCTAAACGACTTAAAAAATACTGCAACATTAAATGTTTTCTTTTGTTTAGTAGTTATTGACGAGATTTAGTAATATCACTAAAAAAGGTGGAAGCAATTGACTCATTTCTTTTTAAATTTCCAATAATGATTATGATCGTATTTCTAAAACCATAAATAAATGATCGAATAAGGAATTAAATATATTTGAATCTTTTTTCCAGTACTAAATCTGTATTAGATGCGCGATTATAGGTACAAATAACAGAGGCACATTGACTTCTTCAATATTCGTATCTATTTATAATAATACCTCACGGTATATTGAAGTTTATTGAGCTGTCAAATTTTTTTTATGGGCATATGTCTACGTCGATTGGTCGACGACACATCTTCGAGGAAACGTCGCTGGTCCGTCCATTGTCTGACCATTGTTATCACAACCTATAAAAATTGTTTTCGCATCCTGCGACGTACGCAATCGAGTTTATAAATTGGTTAATTTACTTTTACATTGTTTATTGATTTTTATTAGTATTCTTTAAATATTCAAATAGTTGCCACTCTTATATAACACTACCTATATGTGTACCCGCGGTTCTGCCCGCTTGTCTTAAATAATCAATGGAAAATAATGTATTGAAGGGACTGTCCATTGAATCGTATTTAATTAATATCGTTTGTGGTAAGGCAAAGGTACTTGTAACAAATTCAAAAACTTGCCAGTAAAACTGAATCGCATATTATTCATAATTTCATGAGTATTTTTTTACGCGAAATTCTAACTATTTTCGAAATATAAAACTGAGGTCAGCTATCTCTCAGAAAAAGTCTCGTTGAAATCGGTCCAGCCGTTACGGAGATTGGCCAGAACAAACACGCAGAATTTTTATTATCATGTTTTGGTATAGGTACCATGTATATACATTAATGTTTTTTGATATTTCAAACAGTCATTTCAATTTTATTTATTATATTATAGTAAATACATAGATGAACTAGAAATTACATTTTTACGATATATAATGAAATTTAAGTTTTTCTGTAATGAATTTAGAATGGTATTAACAAGAATCGCTGAGTTTTAGTAATTACGAGTTAAGAACGCGTAATTAGTATTTTATTTTTTAATTTCTCAATAGATCTGATTACACAGGCCGCGGTCACAACTCAACCGACGGGTTGCGATCACTATCCAAAGCACTATACATTTCTCCCAACGCTTTATTTTTGACCCAAAATAATTATTATAATAGTATATGAATCATTAGTTCTTGTCACTTCTCTTCGGCGTATTGATTTTTTTATTTAGGTAATCCATTATCTATGTATATGCTTTAGCGTTTCAATGATATTTATCCACATATGCGTGTTGTTCCATGCACTCCAACAATATTTATTTAACTGTAATGGCGTAACTTGCCTTAAAGATGACTTGCAACTGCCGTTCTGAGGTCTCGAATTCGATCCCCGGGTCGGGTCAAGTGATATTGGGTTTTTCTACTCAGTATCATCCCGAAGTTTGGAATTTGTGCCCGATATGGCGATAGGCTTGTTTCCTGTGACACCTGGGACGGAACTAAGCTCGGCGAAATGTAGGTGGTGTAGTTCGCTATTTCACCCCTGCCTAACCCTTCGGAGATAACAAGCGTGAGCTTATATTATGTTATGTAATCAAAAATTCTTTATTCAATTTGGGCCCTAGGAGGGCGTTATGAACATCAAAAATTATCACCGATTCGGAAAACAACCCAGTCGAGAAGAACCGGGAAGATACTCGATCTGGTTTTCTTTTAAAATGTTTTGTACAATGTATAATATAAAAACGGTTTTATCGGAAGCACAGAGAGGGGTGTCATTTCCAGACATCACTATCGTTCACGAATAATCCACCCTTTGGACATTAAAACCTGTTTGACACAGAGCTTAAACTTATCGTCTGGTGATGTGCTTTAGAACCATGATGTAAAACCTAAAATTATTACCTAAAAAACTTTTATTGGATTTACTAAGCACAAAGAAAAGCTAATTACAAATAAGTAAGTAGTTCCAATTAGTACTAAATTGTAAGTTAAGTCAAAATATCAGATTTTCGACTTATTTATAATTATACGATTGCTTTTTTAGTGTTTTTTCAGTAAACTTAATCAGTAGGTAAATTATTCATAACTGAAATAAATTTTTCAAAAAAAATATCACCAACTTACAATAAACTACTAAATAATTGAATACTAAAGGAATATATATAATTCAGATAATCATTATGAGGTAGGGAAATTACTATCATCGAACAGACCCATGGGCACAGTTAATATAATTAATTTATTAGTTATATCTAAGCATTATAAAAATAGTTAATTATATAAAATATATATTATTTATTTAGAAAATTAATTCAAAAAACTCCCGGATAAAGCACTATTATGCAGGTGAACGTAATAACATAATACGCCCCCAGTGGTTTTATTTCATACACTGTAGACATAACGTGTCCCTACGGTAGTCAGAATAGACCACTCACTGCGACACAAAACTTATAAAGATATATCGAATGATACAAAATTAACATAAAAACCTTTTTTGATGTAAATCATTTGAATTACTGTTTATTAAATAGTAAAAATGTTTTAGAGACGTGACTAATACGAAGTTTTATTTTCTAAATAGCGGCGTTTAAGCTTTTGCCAGTGTCAAGGGTTATTAAAATTTTCTCTAATTACTTAACCTCTATGCAATGTTAATAAACATAGTCAATTTTATGTATCAGCTATAGTAATCGAATTTTGTTGACTAAAAAAAATAGAATTAAATTAAAACGTTTTAAATAGATTTGATGACGGAAAAGGAAATTTACGTTTTATGGTGTTATTCCAGAATAATAGGTTTACTTTTTGATCACAATTGTTACTGTTAAGTGAGGAAAAGGTGGTAAGTCTTGTGATAATGTCTCACCGAGTGATTCTATTGGAATACACCCATATTATACCTGACGACAGATATTAAAACTTGTGGGTGGATAGCTACCCAGACCGGTATTACTAGCGTCTTCATCTTTTCCTTCACCGAAATCTCAGACTAATTATAATATGCTATAAGTAAATTATAATCCACATTCATAGAATGTGACCACGGAGCGAAGAAAATGGATTAATTTAATAGAATTCATTAGGGGTCGACCATTAATCACGTTACGTTTAAACAATTTTAAACAGCCCTGTCACTCCTGTTGATCCGTGGTCAGGTTTTAGACTTTAAAAAAATGTTTTTCCGAATCCGTCGTTTCCGTTTCCGTCCGTTTCCGAATCACGTGATTACTGGACGATCCCTTGTAGATTCAACTAGTTCAAAATAACACGATAAATAATCGTGTCCGATATCGTAAAGTTGAAACACAACTCACGACTTAAATAAAAGATTTTTTATTGTCTATTAATAGTCATTACATAGTTTTGCCGTCGTTTTTAGAAGAGATCATATTAACGATCTTTTTATAGAACACATAATTTTCATATAGAGCTTACAATGTTTAGAATTAACAACTAATTTTTAGAATATTTTAATTGAAGTGATTAGAAACGGTAATGGATCTTTGGTAGTGTAGTTGATTTCCACATCGATGGACGTGAGTTCGAATTCACATATTCTAGTGGGCCTAACTAAGATTTAGATGAAGGAAAGGTCATAATAAAAAATGAAATTACATGTAACTGTTTTTTTAATGGGATTAAATTGTCATAGGCACATATAATCTTTAATTTATTAAAAATTCAAAGTCTCAACTTATTATGTCATAATGTCTTAAATTTATTATTTTTTTCGATTTACTGTTATGTACACTTTTTTCGCTAATAATAACAAAATAATCTCATTTTTCATCATTCATTTGTTTTTTTTTAGGTTAGGTATTAATGAAATGTTATATGCACTTTTTCACTGACACATAAAGAACATATGAAACGCGGGAATAGCGACGGGCACACAGCTAGTACTATTGAAATGACAATTCTATTTGTATCTATGTCTTAGCATGTTGACCAAGAGTGTTGCATGAATTATAAGGAATTCACACAAGATTTATTATATAAGATGCGTGTCCGAATCGTGTCGCCTTGTTAATTTGAAAACCCCGAGATGAATATCCGGTAATTAAATCAACATATTATTTAAACAGCTGTTAATATAAAACATTCAATATGTATATATTATGTTTTATACAATTTTTGCGATTACTCAATTAATATACCTTGTTTGTGAAGGATTTAAGAGAATATGCGGGATACGTTTAGGGAGACCAATGTATTTCCCTGGTTCCTCGCTGGACCTTGACATTACAGTGAATGATTAATATCATATAATATGATAACACCACGGCCATGCCAGTCTATTAATTCATTATTACAGAAATTAGGAGCCTTCGTAAATAATGCCTGGTTTATCTTTGTTTGCAGAGGTCCGTTAATATAACGAATAAAAACAAAAATAGTAAAACGTAAAGGCATAGCCAAAGTATTTCTTATTTTATAACTAGAAAAAAAAAAATTAAATCCAGTCCTGGAGAAAACAGGGGAATACAAAGTAACGATTTTGTCTGTTTTGCATAGGTGTACCAGCCCGAGTTGCAACTGTCCCTTTCGAATTTTATAACTCGTTTCATTTATGCATAACTATCTTTGTAAAATATATATTCTTAAAAACTTTTTAAATTAATAACAAAACCTACTTTAAAATGTCATAAATATGCACTAATAAGTAAATAAATAATTACTTTTCTAATCTGCTTCTGTTTACTACAATATACCCTTCATTTATATATAATATATCATTAATATTTTTGGAGTCGGTGCCAGCTAGAGTTAACCAATGTACTCATTTATACATGGAAATATAGGCCATTTTAAGCCCTCCCTCCCGCTACTTGTCAGCGATAGTAAAAAAGGTCCCCCTCAACCATGATTATACAACCATTGGCATAATTTAAAGTAAATATTGTTTACGTAATCATCAAAGGCAATAGAGATGGAATGAACAGTTCCGCAAAGAACCAAAGTAACCGACATTGCTCGAATAATTACCGAACTTAAGTGGCAATGGGCTGGGCACATTGCTCGTAGAACCGATGCTCGATGGGGCCAACGGGTTTTCGAACGGTTGTCGCGTACCGGAAGACCCAGTGTGAGTAGGCCCCCACAAGGTGGACCAACGACCTTTTTTTTTTTTGACGGGGGAAATGCATTTACGCACTACTCTTACCCATTACATTAGTGAGACCGAAGTCCCCCAATGCAATGGGTAAGGGGGCACGGAGGGACGTCTCCGTGCCAGTGTGGGACTCACCCGGGCGAGAGTCGCCCGGAAATACCCACTAAAACCCCCCGGGGCCGTCCGCCGCATGTGGGATGGGGGCGACACGGGGTGGCTTTCGCAGTCACCGCGTCGCCCGCTGCGGCGAACCCACCGGGCCTCGTCCGTTCAATGGCCCAATGGGGATGGGGGAGAATACTTCTCTACCCCACCTCTTCGCCCCCCCCCCCCCCCCCCTCCCCGAAGGGAGGCATGGTGGACCAACGACCTGGTGAAGGTCACGAGAATCCGTTTGATTTGGGTAGTGCAAGAATGAACGAGCCTTTCAGAGAGATCTATATCCAGCAGATATCTTTTGGTGGAATGGATTTACCATGGATCGTACTTGAACGGTCTTTACAAATAATTATTATTATAAGCGGACGTAGCCGCAGGCACGGGTAGTGTGATGTAACTGGACACCGGCCGTGGCAATTTTTATTTATGTCATCATAAATATCACTTAACATATATAAAGTGTTACTTAATGTTGCCATTATTTAACTTTTTTATTTTTATACTCATTTATATTTACATATGTTGTGTTGGCGGAATTTTTAGGACAAGAGTAGACAATCGTTCATTCAATTTCGAAGCAATCAATTTACGTATTTGATATACATATATCTAATTGGTTATATTATTAGCGATGATGGCGCAGTTGGTAGTGCAGTCGGGTTTCGCGTAAATGGACACGGGTTCAAGCACACCTCTACAGCTCTAAAATTAGCCTGAGCTTTTTAGTGAAGCAGAACATCATGAGGAAATCATAACATGGTGGTTAGCTAATATTGCCCGCTTAGGTATCCACCACTTGAGAACCAGTACCTAGTTTTTTTTTTTTTGTAATAAAACGCAATATGCAGACTCTGGGTACGCACTTTATTTTAAATTGGAGCTTTTATTCGACTTGCGTCGAAAAATTACTTAACGATAGTCATAAATGCAGCAATACAGTTTCCTTTTATCTTAATTAAGTGAGTTTATTTGCTGAATGTAATATCTAAGTTTTTTTTGTTTTTTTTATTTTTTTATATATATTTTTAAGTACCTAGGTTTAGTGTGTTTACCATCCTGGACCACATCGTCACTTAACATCAGGCGAGATTGTGACCGAAGCAATGAGCCTATACAGTGTTAAAAAAAAATTCCACTGACCGCCATGAAGCAAAGAAAACTTACAAACCATGAGGAATATTCTCGTAAGAAGAATGTTTTATAATCTAACCATACCTAATCTATCTAACATTACTTTATAAACCCGTTAGTTGACTTATAACTCAATAACACCTTAACCGATTTACATAATTCTTTTTTTAAATTCATTCTAGACATATTTTCTGGTCAGATTTTAATATACATTTTGTTACGTTTAATAATAGAAAAAATAATTTACAAAAATGACCATTAATAATGTTTCTTCTTACATCTTTATCTATATTATAAAAGCGACGTCCATCTGTCCGTTATTATATGCGAGCGGAGCCGCAGGTATAAAGCTAGTAATCAGATAAAACTAATGAGTTTGTAAATGCCTATACAACCTGTATTATACACGATTTTTCTTTCCCAATGTCGATTAAAAATGGCCAGCGATGAAATATTTCAATACCCAACTATCTATAGTGATATATACAATAGTCTATATTGTTTTTTTACGACATTTTTTTCTAGTGTCCACTTAAAATTTTGTAGGATGTCTGTTATAAAACCTGTCATACTGTGTGGATCGCAATGTTGTGCTAGTAGGAAGAGAGAACAAAAACAGTAGTAACATAGTGTAAAAAAAGTATGTATATATATGTATATATATATATATATATATGTATATATATTGTTACATTATTTAAAAAGACATAAGAATAATCATAACTTAAATCAACACAAAAATGACCACAATCGCGTTCTTTGTTATATTTTAACCAAATCGTTGAATATTCAACCCTCAAAGCACTAACCTGGCGTTTACGCCAGCTTTCCATTGTTTTCCTATTGTCTTATGTTTATTGGGAAATCTACATATTAAGGGATATACTATGTTATGCAGTAATATATTATCGATATCGACAACAATCCCATACATTCAGTAGAAATCGATAACAACGACAACTAATGTTATAAGTACCTACCTATATTTTATTTTATATTAGCTTATTCTGAATTGATAAATTTACACAGACGAAACTGGGTGAAATAGTTAGCAATCTTCTCAAGTGTTAATATAATAGAATTGAGAGTACTTGTCTATGAGTCTCATGCAATTATATTGTTAAACAAATAGTCAGAAGTATAATACTAAAATGTTTAGTGGAACTGTACGAGTATGGAATAAGCTTTTTTTTTGTTACATTTAAATTATTTTTAAAATGAAACTTCTTATGGGAGGGCTTTGAAATTCTGATCCGCAACTTTTTTGTGTGACAAAAAATACTTTAAAATATAGTTATAGTTTTCATTACTTATAGATGATAATAAAACAATCAATGTTATTTAACCCCTTGAGCACCTGGGGTTTACGACAGCTTTCCATTGTTTTCCTATTGTTTCATTTTAAGGGGTAATCGACATATTAACAGTGATTGGTGAATAATTGAAATCTTTAACAAACTAACGCGATTATAGTACGATGCAGTTTCAATTCGCCACTCTAGATCGAGTTACGCTCGTAGTTACGTATAACACGAACTATCAAGCAATGAGTTATCATGCACGGTTCTCACCAGAAAGTTTGCGTCCAGGTTCTAGCGGTATTAGGCCTTAAGCCGGCCGGCTAATCTATGTTTCCCTGTTATACAAAAGTGCCTTTACAGCACACCCTCCTTTGTTTTTAACTTGTTTTTTTTTCATCATTCGAGCTCTGCAAAATGATTGCCCTTCATATTGTGTTGAACAATGTATATTCCAAGAACAATGATGACACCCGATAGATGAAAATTTATCGGCAGTTGGTATCACTATACCGGTATATCACCATACCCTGTATAGACACATGCTGATCTCAGAATTAGAAGTACCTTAAGGTGTCGCTATGATAGGTTTCCACAGGTGTACGGTTATCACAATCCAGTCAGGCTCAATTGTCTCCCAATCCAGCTAACTACTGGAATTACACTTACTAATTCCGAAACGCGACATGTCCAAACGTGTCTCTAGAGCGGATTTTTCACCATAAGTATGGGACCCGGCGTATTAATGAAATGGCCGTCGATATTCAACAATACTTTTAAGTGATAAACAATGCCGAACATCACATTAATTAATTAATGTTCAAGATTAATCATTTTAATTAAGGAAACTGTTTAAATAAGTTTATTTTTTCATGATGTTATTTATTACATCGTAATGTATTTAATTTTATAACACGACACTAAAAATCATTCCTTTAATCAACGAATCATTTGTATAGTTTGTATGTTTCGATGTCTTATTATTTTTCAACAGACTGCGGCCTCCTTCGGGATCGCGGTCCACCGGTTGAAAAACAATGCTCTAGAATGTTCATGTGATTCTTGTAACACCTAAGAATAAACGCTTCGTGCCATTATTTTCAATTCACTTCACTTGTACACAATAAACTAACTTTATTACGTAAAGCGCCACTAAAATCACATAATCAGTAACACATGTTATTGAATTATTAAAGATACCTAACAGCTACTATATGACAGACTGAGGTGCCGGAAAAAAATTTTATGCTTTCCTTATTTTACTGACATCGGAAACAGGGGGTTTCTGAACATAAGCAATACTTACTTATTAACCTTTGTTTTTTTGAAATCATAGTTATGTCAATGCGCACGTAATCATGGGAGGGGGCGTTAAAAAGCCTTTCTTACTACAGATGGGGAGGCAAATGCAGAAATGACATCGTTTTAATAACTACAAAATTGTATTAGTTTTATGCAAATACTCATTAAAATTATTAATATTTGTCAATTACTTGCTAAAAAAAAACTGCAAATACAATTCGGTTATAGTATTGTAACAGTTAGTTTTTTCGTTAGTAATACATTTATCCACACTTTTTCATATTATTATATTAAGAATACATCATTCAGTTAATTTTTTTACATAACAAGGCGTCTCCATGTTTCGTTGACTCTCTTCGCGTCTGTATGTCTGTCAGACGTTTATATTAACTCGGGAATAAGTTATCTAAGTTATCATAATCTAACATAAGATCACAATAGAGTGTTACAGCATCATCAATATATTACCGAAGATACATCGCACTAAACGTCTTGATGGTTGATGAAGAAATTTATTAAGTCTTTTAATCATAACTCAAAATGAATTTTTGTAAATTGATACTCTGTAAATAATTCGATAAGTAATTCAGATTTATAATTTTTACTATTTCAAATAATATTTAATGCTAACTTTAGTGTCGGGCAGTACAAAATACCGATTTCAAGGTAGGTAAAGACGCGGTCGCAAGTAAGAGAGCTTAATAACATTTCTAATTTGTAAATGAAGTACATAGTCATTCAAAATATAATAACAATTTGGTTTAGAATCGATAGTTATAATCGACAGCTGCACACTAAATAGGAAGTGTGTCACAGGTGTGTTCGGTACAAATGCTGCAACTTTACGCTTTATGCTGTAAGCATTTACTTTATAAATATTTTGAGTGTATGTACTTATGAATAATAAATTTCTGGACTACACAAATATGGTACTATTTGACACAAATATAAGATTTTAAACAGTATCCGAGTCCGTGGCGGAATTATCTATAAGATGAACAATTTTGTCAAGATGTATGAACATTTCGAAAACAGACTGGTCACCACCCCCTGACACGTAAACTGTATAAACGCTGGACAACTGAAAGCTTCGCCGATTTTGAATAAGCGAAGATAAAAAAAAACTACAAGACATTTCTTTTCTCTCCTTACCAACCGATTTTCGTTGTCGTAACCATTAATGATGACATCTATTAAGAAAATATTTTTGGAATAATTTTTCCTAAAATTTTCTGTTTTAACAATCAGTGAATTTCAAGCACCCGACCCACACAGATCATTTGTTAAAATACTCTCGCTATATTATTATTATACACTCTTACTATGTATTATTTCCACGTCACCACTTTATTATATCAGGAACATTCACTTTAGCAGATAGAACTCAATTGTTCCTATGTTGGCTCTACAGAGCCTTAGTCATTCCATGCAATGTGACCTGTGGCCGGTGAGAGACGGCCCTTTTTTTTTTTTTGACGGGGGGAAATGCATTTACGCACTACCCTTACCCATTGCATTAGTGAGACCGAAGTCCCCCAATGCAATGGATAAGGGGGCACGGAGGGACGTCTCCGTGCTAGTGTGGGACTCACCCGGGCGAAAGTCGCCCGGAAATACCCACTAAAACCCCCCGGGGCCTTCCGCCGCATTTGGGATGGGGGCGATACGGGATGGCTTTCGCAAGCACCGCGTCGCCCCCTGCGGCGAACCCACCGGGCCTCGTCCGTGCAATGGCCCAGTAAGGATGGGGGGGAATACTTCCCCCCCCCCACCTCTTCGCCCGCCTCTCTAAGAGAGGCATACGCCATCCAAGAGGAGGGAGGTAATTACCGCCCAAAGTCTGCAACCAGCTCCCCCCTCAACGCCTCCGGTGAGAGACGGCCCTACCGGATGTAGCCGGATAATATCTCAAGGCGCCGACGAATGTGTGGCGAAAATATTGTTAACACATTATAATTTTCTTTTTACCTGTTAGTTAGAGTGAGAAGGAACGAACTTATTATCCATTGAAGCTTTTTCGGTAATAGTGTTAGGTTTTAGAATATAGTTCCAAAGCACGTTACCGATAGATATGCTAAATTCAAACACTATATCAAGCAAGTTTTAAGGTCTAAAGGATCATTACGTAAACAACAGTGATGTCTGGAAATGACACCTATCTTTATGCTTCCGCCAAAACCGGTTATAACAACGAATTTTATACTTTAAAAAAACCAGATCCGCATTTCTTGCCAGCTCTTCTCGGCTAGGTTTTTTTCCGAACCGATGATCATTTTTTGTCATTCATAAGCACCTCGTTGAATTAAGTATATTTTTATTTGAGTGATTCTATTTTTGAAAGTATCAAAATCGCATGGCCGGCATACACAAAACACAATCCAGATCTATGAAAGTGTGATCCTTGTGAATTACAGGCGCAGCGGGGGCCCGTAGCGACCGCAGTGATCGCCGTCGGGGACCACTTCTTAGAACCGATTGCGCGATACCGAAGAATCAAATGCGCATTCTTCTTATCAGACGCGTACGTTTCCAACTCACATACACTGTAAACTCGACATTTATCATCTTAATTCGGTAATGTGGGAGGGAGTTGAGGTATATGTGAGTTTGAAACTATGGTAACAGTTTAACAGCCACTGTCCTATCGGCTACCATGGACAGTTGTCTGTGTATGTAAGACTGAAAGGAAACCACACAACAAATGTAAATAGTTTTAAGCAATGATGGCTTAGTTGGTAGTGCGGTCGGATCTTGCATCAATCCACGTGAGTTTAAACCCACCTATCCAACTCTATAATTACCCTGAGCTTTCGGTGAAGGAAAACATCGTAAGGAAACCATAGCATGGTGGTAGGGCATTTTCTAATGATGCCCGCCTGGGTAGCTAACACTCTCTAGTTTGAAAACCTGTCGCCAAATATCAATAGGTGTGTTCCGGCGGCATCACTTGAGAGCCAGTACCTAGGCTTAGTGTGATTACCATCCTGGACCTCATCGTCTCTTAACATCAGGGAAAATTATGGTCAAAGCATTGAGCATATACCGTATAAGAAAATGTACAATTAAACAAATATAAATCTATCGACAGTGTCACACAACAATATAATGCCCACGGAGAGGCTCTATGTACCTCTGTATATAAACATGTTGATCTTGACATGCTTTACCATGCCAGAATGGCGAGTTCTTCACAAGTTTACGATGGTTGGCATGTAATCATGCACGAAATGATTTTCAACGTGCAATAACGCTCGCTTATGGACCCCAGAGACTTAGAGAAAGTTAGGGAACATTGAGATAGCGCAGAGGGGGCGTGGGCAGATTAAAAAAAAATAGCATAAAAGGCAAAAAAAATAAGATGGGGGATTCTAGAAAAGAACATACATGTTCTCAAAGTATGCGGTCAGTAAAATAAGGTTAAGAAAGTGGCGTAGACAGACTGATATTTTATTATGTTTTTATTATGCAGTTAGATTGATATAATTTTTTTTTTGTTGTATAGGGTTAACCGCAATTTCACCTGATTATTGGGGTTTATCCAGATATTACGTAAGCACCAATTGATGTGAGATTTTAAAGTTTTGCTTATTTTTTTTGATGATATGGGGGTGTAGGGTATCTAAGTGGTGATTGCATAAGATATATAATTATACTTTTTAATGTACGTTTTTTTATTAAAAATTGTGCCAATGCTTATGTAATATTGAGACCGAAGTTCCGAAGATTAGCCGACATAAACAGATAGACAAAAATGTTTAAAATTTGTATCTTTGTAATAGGTACCGTAAATACATTCGAAGCGATGATAGCTTAGTAATGCGGTCGGATTTCGCATCAATGGACGCGGGTTCAAATCCACCTATCCAACTCTAAAATCAGCCTGAGCTTTCGGTGTAAGAAAACTTCGTGAGGAAACCATAACATGGTGATAGAGAGTTTTAAAATAATGCCCGCATGGCTAGCTACCACTGGCAAGTTAGAAAACCTGTCGCCAAATACCAATTGGTGTGTTCCAGCAGCCTCACTTGAGAACTAGTACCTCTAGGCATAGTGTGTTTACCATCATGGACCATATCGTATCTTAACATCAGGTGAGATTAAGGTCAAAGCACTTAGCCTATAGCGTGTAAAAAGAAAATGCATTCATATGTATCTACTAAAAATAGTTTATTTAATATTACAAACAGACACTTCAATTTTATTTATTTATGAAGATGCTAACATGTATAATAAATAATCATCTCAAATCAATTGCCTTTATTAATTAAAACTATTATTTTGAGAGTCGATTAACCCATTGAGCACTAACCTGGCGTTTACGCCAGCTTTCCATTGTTTTCCTGTTGTCTTCCTATTGTATCATTTTTATGGTTATCGACATATTAATAAGTTTTACAAGTACCCGCCTAATATAGATAACACGGAATCATTACGACTTCTGCCTGCCCATCCCGTCGTGGCGTTAGAATTGAGTTATCCCACATAGAATCCCCATTTACGTTTAACACTTTGATACATTGTGTGGAGAAATTGAACGATAAATCGTTATATTTTACGTTAAACGATAAAAAGGTATTTTATCGCTATAAACAAAAACAGAATAAAAAAATTACGGTTATTTATCTCGTTGGCGACGAGGATTATGTTACTTGAACGATTTCGTCGGAGGAGCATTAAGGTGACGCGATGGGATGCCTTCTTATTGGGAGTTAAAGAATTTATTGATGGTAAATCAATTTTAACTAATAGTATAATAAAAATATCTACGTTCGTTTGTTTCTTTTTATACCACATAGACTCAGTGCTTTGACCACAATCTCATTTGATGTTAAGTGACGATGCAGCCGGGACACACCTACTGATATTTGGCGACAGGTTTTCAAATTTAATGGTGGTAGCTAACATCTGGTAAAGGAATTAGTAGAAAAGGCCCTACGATCATGCTAGGGTTTTCTCAAGATGTTTCCGTCACCGAAAACTTAAGTTGATTATAGAGTCGGTTTATGACATTACCTCTAATGGTCGATAACTCAGGCGATATGGTTCTTTTTGCACAGGACACTTCACTTATATTTAAAATGAAGTTACAAGATTCAGAGGCTAGGCACTTAAATAATACACTAGAAAACATTTCTAAGTGAATCGCGTTAAATAATTTACTCTTAAATACTAACGAAATTTACGTTGCTCAATGTGCTACATATTGGTTGCAGGATAGAGATAGAAAAAAAATGGTTTAGTTGATAAAACTGTATTTTAGGTTATCACACTTGATAGTAATTTACAATATGTCCACATATTAAAACTTTGGAGGAAGACTTAGCTTCGCTGCTCTTGCTGTTCGAAAAAACCGCCATTTGACGAATATTGCTACGACTAGGTTAATCTAAAGTAAATCTAGTAATCTGAGTAAAGTACTCACTTTCATAACTCAATATCTTACGTTATTTTGCTGTGGGATACAGCAGCAGAGGTAGACACTATTTTTACGTTATAAAAGAGAGCAGTTCGAGCAATATATAATATGGAACCAAGCGAATCTGTAAAGAACAAGTTTCAAGAATATGATATCTTAACTTTGGCCTCCCAATACATCTTCGATATGTATGTATGTCAGTAAAAATGTAGACAAGACATCTCAAGATTCGCATCTCAGCTTCATACAATCGTTTCTCATCTCATTCGTTATATTCGTCTTCTTACTAGCCCAACAATATCGTTTCCAAATCTTAAAAGCAATCAATGACACTGGTTAATATTTCAGCAGGGACAATGAAAAAGAAAACATAAACCACTATATCACAGATTATAATCTGTATACTATAATCATAGATTACATATATACGACTATAAAAACAGACCAATATATTACCGTCCGTTTTAAACAGTGTGATCGGGTCATTCGTTCTCATCAACGCGCGAGGTTATTGTCAAAATAGCATTTACAGTCGACGGTTTCGGGTTACACCGACGGTAATTGTGATGACTCAATCGTTTGAAACGGTTTCGGGTTACATCCAGGAATGACTTTTCTAGTTTTTTTTTTTTCTTTATTAAACGTATTTTGAAATGAAAACTTCATTAGTGGCGTTGAGAGATTCTAAGTAGGATAAAACCTATAGATTCGCGTTACTAATGCTATGACGTCAGTCGATATTGTGTCAAGTATAAAATGGCACTTAAAAATTGGCGCTCAGAGATCAATAATAAAATGTAGGCTTACGCAGTCTATCGTGTATTTTGATTATTTATGAAAATGTACATAATTATTGGCCGGAGCACGAATAGACGTAAAAACCAGACAAATGTTAAATGTTAGGTTATGTTAATAATTTAAATTAAGAAATAATGAAATTTAATCATTAAAAAAAAACAAATTTTTGTTTGGTAGTTCCCGTGGCTGCCTATTTTTGCTTATTTAACATACTTCTAGTAATTCATCACACATACAATTACGATGTATATTTTTTAAGGTTAAAATAAATCACTTCGTCGAACGATTTGTTACATTAAGTCTGTGTTGTGAGATATGTTCGACAGGAGGCGCTGTTTGGGAAGCGAGCGAGCGCGCGCGCGCAATGACACACGGACGGACAAATTTATAAGCGCTTGCTAACGAGATGTACAACGCCGAAGGCAAATGAATAACGTTGTAACTAGCTTTAATTTTGTGCGAACTAATAATTGTTATAAATATATCCCTATATGATACATATATATCTTCGACTAGCATCCCGCCCCGGCTTCGCACGGGTAAGTAAAATAAATATTAAAAAAAAACACATTATATAGCCTATGTTACTCACTGATAATGTATCTTTCTACAGGTGAAAGAACTTTTAAAATCGGTTTATCAATTTATATTCAAATTCAAAAATACTTTATTCAATTTAGGCCCTGATAAGGCGCTTATGAACGTCAGAACACTGCCTATAACACTTTGTAATTGTATACTGTTTAAAAATAAAAATACTCCATTTATTTAGTCATCCATGGACGTCAAAGAATTCACAGCTTTCAAAATACAACTCTGATATTTAATTTTGATTGTAAAATATTGTTCATTTTATAATTCATTTTTGGCTAGTATTAAACTTCATAAGATAAGAACTTCACAAGTCACCCATAAATATATATATATATATATATATATACATCGATTGAAAAAAAAACAAATTATTTATACATTTTTGTAAATAACTTTATTATAATACATTTACACATGAAAACTGTTTGACTTATTAATATTAAAAAAAACTAGGCCGCCATCACGACGGAATGAATAATAAACGGCCTAAAGTTTTGAATCTGTTTACTCATGGTCTTATTATACAATCAACGGAAGAATGCAGTAGTAATCGTTTCGACTCAAACTTTCTATTCGGGCAATTATGGGAAAATATTTTACATGTGCCAACACAAAAGCGTCCACTTATATTTGACAGACTGTATGATGTCGCTGAAGGCTGACGTCTTAGGTGACGCGAATGTATAAATTATCCCCTACCGAAAATTGCTCAATGCGGCTAAAGAAGTTTACACATAAAAAAAATGGCATGAAGATAGCATAAAGAAGTTACCTATAATATATTTCTACCATAATTTCTGTAAAAACCGTTTATTAGTAAACCTACCAAAAATCTTATAAATTCCGTGTAAACCCACATGCAAACCTATAAACATTTAAAAAAAATAAAAAAAAATCAAATAAATAATTAATTTCTTTTAATTTTTAAAATAATGTTTAGTTAACCTAATATCTGATCAGGTGTCTCAACAAGACAATAAAATAAGGCTATTTAAAACCTCAAACAAATAAACATACCGTATAATGCGCAGGTGTGAATGCTCATCGGTTGCAGGTGCGAAAGGGATAGTACAATCGAATCACGCACTAGTGCGAGTGAGTAGTCAGACCTTACCCGGGATCTCAGAGCTACGATCTTTTAGAACGGGAACTTTGGTTAAATCGATTTCAATAAATCAATTGTTTTTTTATATTGTTCTTCTCTCTTTTATCTCTCATACGCAAGGCCTCGAGGGTTTGATGTTTTTTTAATTAAATTTAAACATTCGTCGTAATTTGCAAGGAAATATAACGTTCGGGAAATTTCAAATTAAAGATGAAAGTGGATAGCAGTAAATTGGATTCGAATCTACGAATGGGCTTTGTATTGTCAGTAGTAAAAAGCCAAATTGACCTGTGTGTGGTGGTTAGGACCACTGGTGCTACGGTGAAGGGTACAACGAAGAAAACAGAACATTTAAGAAATAATTTGTTAGTACATACTTGAATCTGATTAAAATCTACTATACATTATTCGAGATGTTGATTTAGCTTGTAATTTTTTTTCATTATTTAGCTTTTTCCTAATATTTCTGTACATAAATAGATTACTTCGTAAGTGGGAAAGATGAACGCCAACTTTGTTTAAAATTCCGTCTATGTTAATTGACGACTTGGACCAAGATGGTAAACACACTAAACATAGAGGTAATGGCTCTCTAATTATGAATCGTGACTAAATCGTAGGAGATACAGATCAGAATATTTCCCGTAGAGTTTTCGAAAAATCATTGTACATGATTTAAACGTGTCTCTAAAGAACTATCCTATGTTATATGTATGTAGTATGTAGTATGTATATGTATGTAGTCCATGAAAATTGTTTTTTCGGTGATTTCGTTATAAATTAGGTATTCGTTGAAAAAATATCCAGTTGAAGGTAACAACAGCATTAAAATTTATTGCGTAGCTTAGGAGTAATTAGCGGATAAACAGACAGACTCTGTTTTATGCTATGTATAAACATAGGAGATGACTCACGAACCAAATTATTATTTTACACGTATTTATCTAATTTTCACTATGTTGTGTTTGATATACAATTAGATACACAGGAGTCATAACCTTGCTCTCGAGTTTAAAACTTCTTTAGTATTAGTTTGAAGAAAATTCTTTAATTTTTCGCTCCGGAAAGTGCCAGTGAAACGATATGTGTTTCCTTGAATCTCGACACTTTTTAATATAAAATAAAAGATTTTTATGATCTCCTGGAAACAATACCACCAGGATAGTTAGCACAATGTAAGGTACATGTTTACATAGAAATATATTATGTTCGTCCGTTTTTTACGTCGATATTAAATTGATTTGATATCCCTATACGGTCCCAAGTTTGATTCCCGTCCGTGACGATTTCTTAAGTTGTTTGTCTTGACTAATTTTTATACGTCAATTGAGAAATGTCCGTTACCTCCTTTTCTGTACTCCTGACAATGTATATGCTTAATTTCATAACTATCGGTTGACTAGTTAAGACGTGGAAGCGTCACAAGCAAACTCATCTTCACATAAGTTAGGGTAATTTTTTTTAAGGAAAACAATTATTTTGAGTCAAATATTATGTAACAATTTTAATTTTAGAATTTTCGAAAGACAACTATGATTTAGTTCATCGTTTTGATGTATCTTAACCAATGCCTAAATGCCAAGAAACTTGTTTAATGACGACTCGGTTTCAAAATATTATGTTTATTTTTTCTTAAACAAAAGTCATTATTATTTATTTACTTTTTAGTTTATTTTTATAGTACAAGCGTATTAAAGTCGGTTTTATTTTTAAGTAAAAAAAATTGCTGTACCTACAAGTAAGTTTTTGGTAAAACAATATCTGACGGTGATGATAGCACGAAAATCAGTTCTCGTGATTTAGGGTCCCTTCATTTTGGACTTTTTTTATGGTTTTAGTGCGGATATTTTATGTAATATTGTCAATGAACGACATAACAGAGTTTTTCTTACGATTAAATCCAATTTGGTTAATTCTCGGTGCCAATTAATAATCATTTGATAATTAATATTATACTTTAGTTAGTATAGTGATGAGTTCAACTGAAAATCAACGCTATTACATATTTGTTATAGCACATGCAGTGTCGGTGCCGTTTTCGACTTTAAATGCTGTACATGCTTTAGCAACGTATTATGTTAATATTAGTATATATATTGTGTTATTTTATCTTGTGTGTTATGGTTATTTTTCGTGTATATGTATGTTTATCTTATGTTCAGTTGTTTATTGTCGAATAAATGTTTCTTTCTCTCTTTCCTCGTGTCGTTAAAAATAAATAAAGCACAAACCCCTCTACTCTCTCCTCTCATGAGTTGAAGGTTGTGGAAAAATTAAAGACGCCCTACATCTGTTGATGGAATGTATCAGAAATGCGGGGCTTAATAGTTGTTTGGTTTTGGCCTTGGGATTACGTTATTTCGAACCGGCGTACAATTCTGCTAGTATGCTATGGAACATTATTATTACTAGTAGTAAGCTAAGAGGTTTTTTTATTTATTATTATTGTAATTGTAAATAAACGGTGAATAAAAAAATTCAAAAAAAAAAACAAGTAAAAGTTAGCGGATAAATAGAAAAACAGATGACAAACGATTTTTATCTAAATTATGTATAGAAATAATAAATAAACAAATAATCCATGTAAGGTTAAGTGATGACAAAATCCGTTGTTAAACTAGTAACGCGACAGTTCTACTTCACAATATCTAATAAAATAAGGTGCGAAAATTATAAACGAAATGCGGACGTAGCCACGGTAATAACTTAATATGTAATAAAAGTGTAATAAAATTTCACACGATGATCACCATCGAACGATGGGTGTGTTGACCGCAACAGAAGAAAAAAACAAAGTTTACTTTATATGTCATTATAATTTCACCACAAAATGTTTATTATTTAATATTATTAAGCGAAATCACCGCATTTAAGCGCGTTTACGATGTACCCACAGCTCGTAAATACACTGGCACGGCCATGTTCGTTTACTTTTACTAAGGCGCGAACACACTACTCGAAGTTTTTTAAATCATTTATAATTTTTGAATAACTTTTTGAAGTGAAAACTTCTTAAGGTGTGTTGCGCGATTTTCGGTAAGGGAAAAGCTTTGGATTCGCGTCACAACATGCTATAGTGTGTCAAGTATAAAATGGAGTTTGAGAGGTGGTGCTTCATAAGCTTTTGAATTGCCACATCTAAAACATTTTCCTACAAATTCCCGAATAAATTGTAGGAACGATGATTACTAAATTATTCCGCTAGTTGTCTAAATGAGATCATGAGAACTGTAGTCCGTGTATTATTAATTTCACTTTTAAAAATATTTTCTATAAACATAAAGAAGGTTCTGATTAATCGTTTCTAGATCGATAATGGATATAAAAATCAGATAAATTGTTATAATATAAATTAACAAATTCCATACATTAATTCAACCGAAAGACCAATTCAGTACTGAGCATAGTGTTGTGGCGTGCATCACTAGTGACACGGCACACCACTAACGCGTCATGCAATGTCGTACTATAAGTTAATGTCAAGTCATATGTGTAATAATTGTCGTCGTAATAAACTGATTATATAAGTCACTATTCGTTATTACTAATCCAACACCAAGATACATAGGGCTCCCCCAAAGATCTCCACGATGACCAATCTTGAGTCACCAGCATCCAGCGGAACCCAGTGAACTTCACCAGGTCATCGGTCCACCTTGTGAAGGGGCTACCTATGCTTTGTCTTCCGCTACGCGGCAGCCATTCGAGAATCCGCTCATCTCATCTAGGATCGGTTCTACGAGCAATGTGTGCAGCCTATTCCCACTTAAGTTTAACAATTTTTCGGGCAATGATGGCTACTTGGTTCTCCTGCGAACCTCCTAATTTCTGATTCGGTCACGCAGGGAACTTCGAGTATATCCCTCTCCATTGCCCTTTGAGTAACTTTGAGCTTATGAGGGTGATTGGCATAATTGGCAGGCGGATTAGCGATCGCAGTAAGTGTTTGTGGTACTCGGAGGATGCTATTGCATATCCCCTGGTTTATCCCCGCCTTTTACAACACCCACGGGAAGACTTGGGGTGGTACTATTTTTACCCGGCGCTACACGGCGATTAACAAATTATGAATTTTTATTATATTTGATGAACGACTTACAGTCTAGTAATTATATCATAAAATATTTATAACAATTGTAAACATAGCTTAACATAACTTTTATTATAACATCCCAAAGGTGACAATCAGATTGCAAACACGACATCTTATAAAGGACACAACGACCTTTTTTATGTTACAACCTTTATCTTAAACATCACCAAACAACCAGTTAAATTTCCAACTCGTATGTATTATTACTTAAGACCTTTTTGTTTTTCAATAAAAAAATAGCAAGTAACTTGAGAAGCGAAATGTCGCGATTGTATTTTATATATTATAAAAAAATATCTTAATTTGTATAAGTTTTGCCATTTTATAAACGTGTTACTTTTTTGATATTTATTTTTATATTGTAATTTTGGTTTTTGTTTTCGAAATTTTTTTGTAAATTTATTTTATTACACTGGCAATGCGAAGTGACATTTTGTTTGACGCCTATAGTATGAGCGTTTACTTGTTTTAAAATTAAGGTCTTTCGACTAAAATATTAAGGACAGAAGGATCGTTTAAGACGCCATTACGTTTTATGATTCTTTATTATTATTGTCCTGTGCATACGTGTATATGTTTTTATTATTATTATTTATGATTAATCCACAACACAGCAATCTGTAATGTCTCGACATTATTTGACGGGTTTTTACCGAATTCGTCGAAACGTTATAAAGGGCTTATCAAATATTAAATAAGTAATAGTTTCGACACTTTTAACCTCACCCCCATTCTCCCCTCACTCTATGATTACGTAAGAATTCGTATGATTTTAAAAGAAAAACAAAAACAATTATAAGTAAACTAGCTATGTGCCCGCGGCTGCGCCCGCGTTTCATCTATTTTTCATTGCGTAATATAGTTTTTAATTTTTATACGGAACCCAAATTTTTATCCCATTTTTTTTTGCTACTAACATTAATCAAACATATTTCTCACAAATTCAAACAACTGCTAGTAAAACTGTGCATTCCCCTTCCCATATAACCGTCTACATTCATACCCAATAACTTTCTCACAACACCCTCTTCCTCCCTGCCCATCACAAGTCCATACCAGGACAGACGACTGCTCCTTAACTTCTCTGTTACTGGCCCCACATACCTCCATACCTCCCATACCTTCTCTAATGTACTCATTCCTAATCCATTGTTGTTACCCCCACACATCCATCTCAACATACGCATCTCAGCTGCATGCAGCCTTCTTTTGTCCGTCATCTTTATAGGCCAACATTCTGATCTATACAAGATTACAGGCTGTGATTACGTATGCAATATCTACATCTATACTAAGAAATAAAATTGAAGTGTCTGATTGTTTGTTATGTCAAAATATTTTTTTTTTTTACTAAATAGATATAAATGTTTACGCGATACCTATATCAAAAATACAGTACTTAAAATTTTTGTCTGTCTATCTGTTTATTCCAGGTAATGGATTTTGGACCGATTTTGACGAGGCACATAGCTGAAGTTACTCCGCGTATCTTAGGCTACTTTAATTTTTCGAAAATAATCAGGGTTCCGCGAAAAAAAACTCATGAAACTGAATAAAATGCGATTCAATGGTCAGTTTTAAAGGCAAGTGCTTGAATTTATAAGAAATATTTTTACTTTATATTAGTACCAAAAAAAAAAAAAATTCCGTAAAAAGAAGCTATAAACTTTACTACGCAATGAAAAATATATTAAACACGGTCGTAGCCGCGGGCACAAAGCTACCATTCAATAATGGCGATCAATGCAAAATGAATAATAGAAAAAAATATTGGTCCTTTATTGATCAATTAAAATTTATTATCTTAATAATGATTTACAATGATATTATTTTTTGACAATTTAACTATCGCCGTCGCCCGGAACGAAACGTTCGAGCTGATTAAACGCATTTTAAGAAAAATTATCTCGCTTCAAAATAAATATCCGCTGTTTGCCACTGAGATGCCTCTTAAATGTTAGGGCTGTCAATAACTTTCAATGATATTATTATTTTATTATTAGTATTTTTCGTCTCGTTTGATCCACATAAAATCACTTATTAATAAGTGGCCATGTAGCTATGCAGGTAAGTTGAGCCTAGAATAAGATCTAACTAACAATTTTTTATGTACCAATATATCGATGCAGTCTATAATAGAACGTGGTAACTAACCTTCCAAGTGCAATAAATCCTTAGTAATAATTATTTACAAAAGAAATGTAATATTTCTGTATTATTATGGTCAATTAAAACTGTTTTTTTAATCTTTCTACGCGTATATTATATTGTAGAGGATAACGTTTTTCTGTCTGCTTATCTGTGTATTCGTCGAAAATCACCAGTAATTATTGCTTAGGAACATCGAAGAAAGTACTTAGGTTGATATTACATGAAACTTACAATCGCTTGAAAGTATTCCGTACGAGCGAGGAAACGGGAGCAGCTAGTCGTATTAAAATATATAAGGAAAACTTATAAAGAAACTAATAAAGGAATTTAAGAAATGTTTAAACATAATCTAAATTCCTAATCAATTCATCGTTAAATAATTTGTTTAAAGAATATTAATTATTTTAATGATACTATTTTATTATTACTTTATGTTATACATAATAACTTACAAATTCCATATAATTTTTAAACTCATAAAGAATAAACCAAAAACCGTCTTTGCTAATGTAAAAATGATATGTTTATATTTTTATTTTACTTGTTAGATAGGTAGCCCTTAGTAAGATCGCCATTACGCTTCCCGTCCTGCTTCGAACGAAAAGCGAAAGCATTGTTATCTCTGTTCAACACGTTTCTCGTGAGAGTCGCCGTCTTTGTCTCTCGCAGTGGTAATTTGCTGGCATGTTGTTAAGTTGCAATCAATTGCCATGCGCAAACAGACGCCTATGATATATCCAATTAAATCGTCTGGAAGGATAATGGTGTAACTAATAAAATACTCATATAGGTTCTAACTAAAACTATAAAGGGGAAAGATTTATTTATTGCAATAATTATATTATTCTTGATTATTAATTATTAATTTTAATTGTCTAATTGCTGTGTGCCCACAGCTGCACCCGCGTTTCATATAATCTTCACTGCATTTTAATTTTTTATATAGAACCCTAATTATTTTACTTAAAAAAAATAGTACTTAGATAAAGTAAGAATATTTCTCATAAATTAAAACATTTGCCCGTGAATCTGTTCATGTTATCGGATTTTTACGGAACCCTAATCGTCCGTAACTCGTCCATTTTTGGTTTTTGGTATAGGTATCGTATATACACATTCATATGTATTTAGTAAAACACTGTTATGTTGACATTAGAACCAGACACTTCAATTTTATTTATTAGTATAGATTTTATTCATAACTTCATTTGAATGATTTCTGAGTTAAATTAATTTCGGTCCTAAAATATACGAATGAATGATATGAATTTAAACATACGTAATGTATTTTAATAATTTCATTTTGTTTTTAAATACTAACTCGAAAACTAGTATAAATTAAATTATATAAATATCTATATTTTAAAGCGAGGCAATAGATCTTCGACAACTAAAATGATTTTAATACACATCACTCGTAAAAAAACATAGGGACAAGTTATTGTATTACTATTATACTTGATAAATTTAAATTATCCAAAATATTCTTTTATCGAAATTAGTTAAAGATCTGGGTTCGATTCGCTTATAATTGGTGATGATAATGAACCTGTTCATTAAACCAAAAGTTAAAATTACACACCACGGTAGTCCCGGGGATGTAACTAAAGTTTGGAGAGAAAGAGGTGTGGTAAAAATATTGATAATAAAACAAAAAACAACAATACAAACTAACACACACATAGTTAAGGGAAAAAAATATAAACTAGTTATTAGGCTCACTTAGATGTCAATTGTTTTTTTTTTTGTTAATGTCAATGAGTAATGTTATGAAGGAATTACAAATAAATTAAAATTGAAAGTTACAGCCTTGTGCATCGTGATAGCCGACTGAGGTAACTAACGTGAAGAAATTTACCATGTATTAAATCTCTGAACAAACAACTTGTTTTACACACACAAATGCGTGAACCCACGCACACACATACACCATACACATAATATGTACACTCACACAACTAGTGTTGACTTACAAATCGGAACGTGTACAGTTGGTATTAATAATTTTAGTATTGTTATGGTAATATTTTTGATAAACCGAGTGTAAGGCGTGTGATGCCGGCCAAGAATAGTACCACCCCATATCTTCCGGTGTGTGTCGTAAAAGGCGAAAACCAGAGATTGGGCAGCAGCATCCTCTGAGTGTAACAAGCACCTACTGCCTGCCTGCCCAACCCGCCTGCCCAGCGTGGCGATTATAGCAATCCCTCCCTTATTGGAGGATACCTATGTCCAACAGTGGACGTCTCATGGTTGAATGGATGGATGGATGTTATGAATATTTTGTTCAAGTAGTTAGTTCAAAAATTCAATGAATTTCACATTTTAGTTTATTACACGGAACTCTAATTATGTTCCAAACATTTTTTTGGTACTAAGAGAACGCCAAAATATTTGTCGCAAACTCAAACGCCTGTCAATAAAACTGTGCATTGAAATGAATTTTGTATACAATTTCTTAAGTTTTATTTTTTTACACGGAACCCCAAATCGTTTTTGACAAATAAAAGTAGCCTTAGTTAGGCAGAGTATCTTCAGCTGTCTGCCAGAAAATGACTCGACAAAATCTGTCCAGTAGGTAGTTCCGGAATTAGAAGGAACAGACAGGGGGTGTCTGTCTCTCAAAAAAATATTAAAAATCGTCTTTCTGTTATCGGTACTGTATATACATTGATATTGTATATACAGTATGTTGTATATACGTTGGATGGTGGTAGAGCATTTTCTAACAGTGCCCGCCTGGGTAGCTACCACCCTTAACATCGAAAACCTGTCGCCAGATACCAATAGGTATGTACCGGCAGCATCACCTGAGAATCAGCATCTAGGCTTAGTGAGTTTACCATCCTAGACCATATCATCACTTAACATCAGGTAGGATTATGGTCAAAGTACTTAGCTTATACCGTGTAAAAAAAAAGATATTTAGCGAATATTACTTAAGTATTGCGTTTAATTATACACGTAAATTGAAAATTTTCTTTACTGTATAAGCTCAGTCCTTTAACCACAATCTCACTTGAAACACACTGAGCCTATATATACTTGTTCTCAAGTGATGCTGCCGGAACCACACCTATTGGTATTTGGTGACAGTTTTTCTAACTTATGGATGGTAGCTTCCCAGGCGGGCATCATTAGACAATGCCCTACTACTATGCTGTGGTTACCTCACAACGTTTTCCTTTACCAAAAGCTCAGGCTGATTGTTGAAATGACGATAGGTGGGTTCGAACTCGCGTTCCTTGACGCGGAATCCGACCGCACTACCAACAGCGCAATCATCGCTTCAAGAATGCAATTTTTTATTGTTTTCTATTCTAATTCTTATTCTATTTGATCTGGCAACAAGAATTCATAGTAGTAAAATACTTTACACAGAATAGTTTACTATTTTCCTAAAGAGGTTTTGCAAACATTCTTCTTTTAGTCTTTTGTCGAACTTTTATTAAACTTAATTTCGTAACTATAATAGAAAATAATGATTTTATGCGACCATTCAATTAAAACTTTTTTTTTTTGTTAAAACATTCTAATATCTCTTCGAAAAGACATACTTATAAACTAGATTACGTACCTGTTAAACAAGTATTATAGGATAATATAAGAGGATAAATCAAAAGCAAGAAAATTATAAGTGACAAGCCAATAAAACTCATTAAAAGTCGACAAAAGTAAATATCAAAAGACTGTATTCACATTTCGGATTATTTACAAACGAAAAGATTCTAACAATGATAGATATACAACTTACATATTAAAAATATTGTTTTCGTCAAAACGATTTAAAATAACAGTTATTTTTTCTCTCAAACGATTGATTATAATTGCTGTCAGAAAAGGATTACTAATACGACAAAAATAATAAGGTAATTGTATTAATTTTTAATACTGTTCGGTGGACCGTACCCGGTTATTTAAGAATGGATTTTGCCGCTTCCTTTGAATCTGTTAAACGGCTTTTAATCCCGTATAGCCTATTTGAAAACGGGCAACTTCAGGTAAATAATACAATTAAAAGAAAACAAATTTTAACCTTAGCCACCATAGATAATAGATCGTAGAGAAGATAAGAGTGACTTTTAACCATTTTTTTTTTTTATGGTAGTCGGCAAAGTAATGTTCCCAGCTTATAGTAAGTGCGGTGTAATCTAAAAGCATCGGTGATAGTTAAACGACAGTTGTTGTCATCATTGAAGGGCCCAATCGAAAATAAAAAATTCTTTATTTAATTTAGGCCCTAAGAAAGCGCTTATGACCATCAAAATACTACCACCGGTTCAAACAATAATTCAGTCATCGAGTAGAACCGGCGAGAAACTGGATCCGGTACCTTTTTTTATAAACTGGAATATACAAAACATTGTTATAACCAATGTCAGCGG
This sequence comes from Samia ricini, assembly GCA_014132275.2. Lineage (NCBI taxonomy): Eukaryota > Metazoa > Arthropoda > Insecta > Lepidoptera > Saturniidae > Samia > Samia ricini. Next base: position 20,787,948 of record AP028158.1, read on the forward strand.
AAGCACAGAGTAAATTCCAGACATCACTATCTTTCACGTAATAATCCACCCTGTAATAACTTTTTGAAATGAACACTTGCTCTATATGGCGCTTGAACTTATTATCAGATAAATCGGTAATTTTATTTAGGTTATTATTATTAATCCGAATACTATTACCTATAAAACTTTTATTAGACTTACCTATCCTAAAGCGTGAGACGGACAACTTATCTTTACTTCTGATATTTAAATATCTTAGATAGGAAGTAAGGGGTCAGCCAAGAGTACGTAGTTCCCTCCCCCGTACCCTCCTCACCCCTGTAGTCAGCAACAGTAAGTTAAGCGTACATTCATTGGCATAAGTTTGAAAATAAAACAATGAAGTAAGTATTACTTACATAACCATAATGGTCCAATAAATGCCCCCCCCCCTCCCTTTTATCAAAAAATACCAAAGCATAGTTACCAGATTAACGCTTACGTAATACTAGAAAGGGTGCTAATACGTTGACAAGGAGTCCATTCCAAATCTTCACGGTGCGGCAAAATAAGATTTGGCTGACTTCTTTATTCATACCGAAATGGAATCTACCATGTGTTTATGGCTCCGTAGACCAGCCCGCGTTGTGGAAGGGATAAGGGATGTACAATTCTTCAGAACACTCATCAATGATAGAGAAGATAAAAAAAACTCTCAACGAAGCTATGTGAGGTGCATTAGCCAATTATAGGTTTTTAGTGAAGTCTGCGTCATTCATATTGCCGACGGCCAGCCGCTGCAATTTTTTATCTATTACTTATCAGGTTCCTGAAATGCGTACATTATTCCATAGACCAGCGTCTGTTCTACCAGTTACTTCGCCCCGGACAAAAAGACGAATTACCGCCCTTTAAATAGTTTTCGTTTTAAGTACGGGTAGATTTGAAGCGAAGCATGAAACGATGATGGCACAACGGATAGTGTGTCCGGATTCCGCGTCAATCGACGCGGGTTCAATCCCCATCTATCTGACTCTAAAATCGGCCTTTTTTTTTTTTTTTTTTTTGAAGGGGGGAAATGCATTTACGCACTCACCTTACCTATTGTATTAGTGGGGCCTGAGTCCCTCCAATACAATAGGTAAGGGGGCACGGAGTGACGAGTTGCGAAAATTCCAGTGTGGGACTCAAACCCGGGCGAGAAACGCCCGGGAATACCCACTAAAACCCCCCGGGGCCGTCCGCCGCATTTGTGATAGGGGGCGATACGGGTTGCAAGGCATGTCGCCGCGTCGCCCCCCTGCGGCAAACCCACCAGGCCCGTCTGTGCAATGGCCCAGCGGGGGTGGGGGGAGAACTTCTCTACTCCACCTCTTCACCCGCCTCTGAAAGAGGCATTACCTTCCGGAGGGAAGAGGAGTGATCACTGCGACCGCAGTAACCACCTCTCCCCCCCCCCCCCCCCCAAAAGTGGGTTTTCGCCCAGCCGCCCGGTCAGACTATTAGCCGGCAGTTAGAAGGACTGCCGTTGCCCAGGGTGCACCACGAGGAGGTTGTCTGACACCGCACCCCACTCTAAAATCGGCCTGAGCTTTCGGTGAAGGAAAACATCATGAGGAAACCATAACATATTGGTATGGCATTTTCTAATGATGCCCTTCTGGGTTTGAAAACCTGTCACCAAATATCAATAGGTGTGTTCCGGCAGCTTCACTTGAGAACTAGTACCTCTAGGTTTAGTGTGTTTACCATCCTGGACCACATCGTCACTTAACATCAGGTGAGATTGTGTTCAAAGCACTGAGCCTATTTCGTGTAAAAAAAAAAAAAAAAAAAAACAAATCATTTTGTTTCAAGTTTGTTTAATATATGAAATATGTTTTATAAAGTTTATATATACGATTAGTTGTCCTGATTGACAGAGGTTCATCAACGCAGATCCCAAACCGCTGAATCTATAAACTTGAAATGTTGGCAAAGGTATCCTTGCACGATAGAAAGATCCACTTAGAAACGTTGAAAAAAAGATGAGATTGATATGCGAATTTGTCTCTTTATTGGTAAAATTTACCAGTTTCATTTTTACAAACAATTGCCGCGGACAAATATTTAAAAAGATCTTAACTATTGACAATGCTGTATAAATTTTCAACGTTGCGACAAAAACGTTATGTATTAAGACAATTCTATTTCATGTATAGAATTTATTTTATTCTATTTCTGTCTTCAATAAATAATCTAACTATGAAATATAATTTACCTCTTAACCCCTTGAGCACTAACCTGGTGTATTCAAATGTGCTCGGGATATTATAAAGAAAGGTAACAAAAAATGATCCCCATTAATAAAGCTAAATACCACAGAACATGGAATATACAGAACATAAAGACTATTAATTTTTAGAAATACATGAGAGGGAAAAATGGGTTTTGAAAAATATGGAGATGAATCTAACTAAGGCATGAAAAACCATCGCACTTTTATATCATAAAATTTGAAAAGTGGATTTGTAAAACGACAATGAACCAAATTTAAATTATAAAAACTTTTTATTCGTTATGACTAACAACGATTGAAGCGATGATGGCTCAGTTGGTAGTGAGGTCAGATTCCGCATCAATACATACATCGGTTCAAAGTTATCTATCTGAATATAAGCTTACGGTGAAGTAAAACATCGCGAGGAAACCATAGCTTGTTATTTTTAATACTAACCGCCTAATTAGCTAACAAATAATAATAGGTATGTTCCGGCCGCATCATTTGAGAACCAGTACTCTAGGCCTGATAAGTTTACCATCGTGGACCACACCGTAACTTAATATTAGGTGATATGGTGTTCGAATTGCAAGTATCAAAAAGGTTTATACATTTTTGTTATGTTCTATTTTTTAACCGTAAAAGAGGTTTAAATCCCTTTTAATTATCTTCAAGCTTAGATCGAATCATTCATTCACCCATAAAACGTCCACTGCTGAATATAGGTCTCCCTAATAAAGGGGGGATTGTCATAATCGCCACGCTTGCCAGACGAGTTGGCGATCGCGGTCATATGTATGTGTTACTCAGAGGATCCTGCTGCCCATTCCCGGGTTTATATCCCTTAGTCGCCTTTTACGACACCCATGAGAAGACATGGGGTCATAAATCAAAGAATTTGTAATAAAAGTTTTCAAAGTTGTAAGTATTGCCAATGCATATCAACTACACGCGCATCTCAAGTTTAATATTCCTTCGATAACAATCGCCCAAAAATGATTCCTAATTCACATCTAATAAGTGGTACATTTAACTAATTTCATATAAGGGCAGTTATGAGTGATGGGCGCCCGTTGCAGCGGTGCCCCGCGTCACGATACGAAACGGGGGGCGTGTTCGGGAAATTACCCCGAAAAATGGGGTTTTAAAACACCCACTTAACCCATCAGCGAGTGATCGCAGCGAAATGGGATAACGCAGGAGTGCGCGCGTGCGCATTGTTTCACGATTATTACTCAGTGATTATTAACGTATAAAATTTATTTTTTATAAGAAAGGTAATTTTGAAAAACTCTCACAGTTTTTTTTTTAACCGTAACTTTCAACCTGGGAGAATCTATCAAGGCAAACAGGTATAAAATTCATCTAATGGTAAGCGGTCACTGTAGCATATATACGCGACACCAGAGGAATCATGTAAACATTGCAGGCTCTTTCCACTAGCTTCTATAAGAGCCTCATACTATATTCCCCGTAGCAAAACCCAAGCAAGAAACTAATTTAACTGATACCTTATAAAAATATTATTTTTCCACGTACAAAATTGTGCGTATCTATGGGAACTTACTGTCTACAGAAATAAAATCTATAGATACTTCGAGTATCAAATTTTTATAGCGTAGAAATATGTACTTTGTATGAAATACTATTTTTGAAAAATCATCTTTTATTAAGTTCCTTTTAATATATATTGTCACGTGCCAGTCAAGAATATGCCGTTGTTAGTATGGACCGAAACTACATTCTCATGTAGGTTTTATGGAAAAGTGAAAAAAATCCTATCAAACGACTTGTAATAATTAGTTTTATTATAATTTGTTTTTGTAATATTTATTATGCTATTATTATTATCATCATTATAGTTATTTATTTAATGTATTAAGAAGCCCCGAAGGGTTCCTTTTAGTTTCTATTTATGTCAACTGCCAATTTTATATTATATTTTACGCGTGTGCTGTGCGTATCGAACATGAGTTTTTAATAGATTCATTAAAATTCTATAACGGCCTGCCATTTAAGAAGTAACATTTAAATTACATTTGAAATTACGAACGTCGAGAAGGAATAGAATTTGGACGTAATTAAAAAAGGGGTTGAGAGACGGAGGGGCGTAAGATAAAGGAATAAAAAAATGATCTTTCAACCAATTTTTAGACTACTATATAAAGTAATGTAATCAGACACACTATGGGTTATGAAGAATAAGCTACACTCGACGGGCAATTTATTGAATATAGAGTCCATTGATGGGCAATAAAAGATCCGGAAACACTATAATATTGTACCGTTCAGACTTTTGGATGAGGCAAGCGAAAATCATAGACGATCAGATAATTATTATGACCGATACAGGCGTACTGTTCTTCAAATTCTGGTAAAAAATATTGCAGAGCTGTATAGGACGGGTTTCTATACTAGCTAGGGAGGACCTTAAGGATCTTTTCGCGATTGATAGAGCACGTTTTTATTCGTTGTATTTTTATATAATTATGGTGTGTAAAGAGAACCTTCGGTTTTTAATACATATATTATAGTATTTTCATTTCGTTTTTATTTATTAGTCTAAATTTAATCCCATTGTTCTCCCGATAATAATAATTGTTACACTAAATTATTTAGAGTGCTTTTCCTCCGAAGCTATAATAACTTCAACAGCGCATTCTAAGCCAATATGCTTCTGCTCCCAAAGGGAACCTCAAAATTCTTCAAACAGACAAGTTCCATGTCATATCGATCATCTGACTTGAAGCAGTCAAACTCCAATAATAAGATACAAATATAATAAATAAAAACAATGAAATAAAAATACATTTTGCACAATGGAAACAAACATCTAAAACTACTCACCGGTACCTAATTTACTATAAACATAATTCAGTTCCTACCTTCTTATAAATATCATTTTGTCTAAATGACGCCATTATTATTTAACAATTTATTACGTAACACACCCCCAATTTAACTCGGCTTCGACCCGGCATATGTTCTGTGGTTAATTTTTGAACCTTCTGTTGAATTCTTATTAAAATAATATAGAGTATCGTTTATTTATTGTAATTAACACTTAAGTGGATACCTACATATTTAAAAACAACCGCATTGTTTGGTCACGCAAAAGTATATTTTTTTTTTTTTAAATTAGAGTCAGGCACAAACATTTTTACAATAACAAATTTAACAGAATAATTTAGTCTTGCCAATTAATAAAACTATAAATATCGTTCGCAAACAGTTACCGAAGTTATATAAATATATAGATATAGATTTGCATTAACTGTCATAAATTGTAATGAAATGTACGTTTAATTTTACATTTCACACATTTGGTTGAAAATAAAGTTACGTTAGGCAGTAACGACCATTTATTTGTCTTTAAGAATTTTTGGTCGGACATAATTTGTATTTGAGAATCGAGTTTTACTACATTTAAAAGCTATATTTAGAGTTTAGAGTCATGTATTCAGTAGATCTTGATTTGTAAGCTAACTAAGCTATAGGCAAACAGAGAAGTGTAACCTTGTAAACTCTCAACCAACTGTGAAGGTTGTGGAAAAGTCGAAGACGCTCAGCATCTGTTGGTGGAATGTACCCGAAATGCGGAGGCTAGAAGTTGTTTGGTTTTGGCCTTAGGGTTATGTTATTTAGATATAGGCATGTTCCATGGTATTCTAGCAGAACCGATGTCCAATTTAATTTAGTTGTTTTTTTTATTATTATTATTGTTATGTAAAATATATTGGGCATGCTCCGATAGGGCTGGCATACACTAATGTGTACAAGCCTTTTTCAAATAAATGAAAAAAAAAAAACCTGTTGAGAGGTTGTGTGAGAATAATACTTGAAATTTTACGTAACATTTGAAAGGCTCCATACATAAAAACCGAACACAACAACTGAAATATATCTATATCTTAACTTGAAACCAAAACGATCAAAGCACAACTAAACAACCGTGAAACAAACGAAACAGCGGTTTTATCTAATTAAACAACACAAATACGATACCTTTCGGCGAACATCACACACAACTCTATACAAACGTACTGGCAACGCTAAAACTAAATACCGATAACATTAATCACTTTTGGAATAAAGTTCAAAATTGTTTTTAGACGTAGGCAACATTAAGTTTGACAAGCGGCTGATGACAACTTTGACACGCGTCAATGAGAGTTGACATGTGTCAAGTCGAAGTGAGCATTATCCTTAATTAAGGTCGTTAGGCATCACTGCAATGCGTCTCTTAGAGTTTATTATATATTTATTAAAACACCTTGTAAACAGTCATTATTATACTAATTATAAATTGAATAATAAAGAAGGTTAGGTATAATTATAGGATAATCACGAATTAATTACTGTTTCCTTTGTTTATTTTGTTATAAATCGTTTGTGTCTAACACCAGATCAGAAAAATGAAAATACTCCTAATTGAGTTTTTGGGGTTTTTCTAAATCTGTTACGTTCACTGGATTGTTTAAAATTCTTAAACTTTTTTATTGACTAAATGCTGTTGATCTGTAGGGCTTTGAGAGCTTCACCAAACTTAGGTTAAGTCGCTCATCCGGGAGACTGGCACCAAATTTGTACAGACCTTGACTTAAACTATCACCACCCAAGACATAAATGCTGACTTTTTTTGGTACATAGCTAAAGCTACTGCACCTAACTTAGGGTATTTTTATTTTTCTCGAAAATAATTAGGGTTCCTCGTAAAAAAATTAAAACCCATGAAATTGTTAACAAATTACGATTGAAAGGACGGCACATTTACATAAAATGCGTGCAGATCCGCGGGCACACAGCTAGTTTATTGGTGTTTATTTATTTATTAGTTTATTCATGAGTTTTAATGTTTTTACACAGAACCCTAATTATTTTCGAAAAGTAAAAGTAGGCAAGTTGTGCCGTGTATCTTTAATCAAAATCATTACAGCCGTTCCCAAAACTATACGGAACAACCAGACAGACGGACGAAAGTTTTAAAAATTGTGTTTTGTGCATATTAATGTATATCGGAAAGAATGCTTATTTGGATAATACAAACAGACACTTCAATTTTATTTATATGTATGTATCAATAGATTTACGGCGGAAAAATTGTGTTTATAATATGAAACTTGTTTTATTCAAAGCGCAATACATTTATTAACTGTAAATAATGTGATGTTGTAAAACCGCTCTTAACTATGTATTTGCTCTGCGAGTAATTTGATTATGGTTTATATCTAGATAGTGCTGTCAATCGCCATTACTTAAATGTCTGTCTGACATCCGCTCGGCCAAACGCGACTTGATTATCTATTTTCTATTTATTTATGGAGCTCAGCGATTAGATGTGATGACGGCTTAGTGGTAATATAGTCGAATTTCGTGTCAATAGACGTACGTTCAAAACCACTTGCAATGAACTCAGGCTCTTAAAATAAAAATAAAAATAATTTATTTAATTTAGACCCTGAGAAGGCGGTTACTTCTGTCAAAATAGTATTACCGGTTCGGGAAAAAATCCAGTCGAAAAGAGCCAACTAGCAATTCGATCTGGTTTTTGTTGTATATATATACAATATGAAATAAATATAATAAAAAATAATGTTAATAGATCAATTAAAAAAAAAAAACATTATAGATCAATTCAGGGCAAATTCATTTTAAAAGACCATCCAGTGGTCGAGAAGTGCCGGCAAAAAAACTCGATCTGATAAATAATAGTACACAATACATATTTTATAGACATAATAAACTATATATAAACAATACATTACAAATTCATTTATATCATTTTTTATTTCATAAAAAAGTTAAAACACCCGATCGTGAATCTCAGAAGTACACAACATAAAAATCTTATCAATACTTCACACGTACAAAAATTAACAATCATTTGATAAGATTTCACAAATGCCACACAAATATGTAATATTTTCAAACACAACACCCGCACCGTGTGCCACCCATGCTGTCTATGCCACTGTCTATGCCTGGGTGATTGAGGCCAGCTTTTCAATTCGAACGTGGTATAGGGGCCGTTTACGTAAACAAAATTTGGACATCTTTGACCAGCACCCCTCCCCCCGTCAGCAATAGTGGGCAAACCTCTTACTTCTCACCCAACTATGATGACGTAACAGAAAGAATTGATTACATAATCACCATTCAGACCACTCCAACCTCATGTCTTCGAATACCATGCAAGCAACGCATAGAACTCATTATCACTGATAAGTTATATTATTCATTATGTCAATCAAAAGACGTCCACTGCTGGACATAGGTCTCCCCTCAAAGATCTCCACAATGACCGGTCCTGCGGAACCCTCATCCATCGAATTCTCCCAACCTTCACCAGGTTGACAGTCCACCTTGTACCCATATAACCCACTTCCATTTTAGTTGGGCAATTCTTCGGCTAATATCAATTACTTTGGTTCTTCTTCGGATCTCCTCATTCCTTATTCGATCTCCATTGTCCTTTGAGTAACAGAGCTTTGAGCCTATTATATGCGGAATTATCTCAATGCCGTATTATCATTACTTCAACTAAATAACAATCCAGTTTATCACTCCCTATATTTTGTTTGAGAAATCTTTAAACGTCTTAAAAAGCGCCACCCGCGTCGTTTCGTGGAAAATCGAATTTACCGGATCCGAATCCGAACCCACTACCTAATACCTGCGGTTACCATAAGTGGATGAGGTAATCTTTAGCCGCTTGACTTTACCGCTTCAGTGAATTCGGCACTTTGGGTATATTATCCAAATAAATTGCTTGGTGAAAGACTGTTTTTTTTTTATATACTAGGTAAGAGATTATGGCGCGTTTAAGCTTTTGGGCTGTGATTTTAATGGACTTATGTAACGTTAGCTGTGCACGCGGTTTCGTTTGCAATTAATAATAATATTTTTCTTTTTAGTACTCTCCAGTTATGATAATTGCGTGTCAAATGGCGGGGTAAAAGAAAATCAGATACATTTTTGGTTCCATGTCAATCTTAACATTTAAGATTCGATATGGCAATACAGCGTTAAGCTATTTTGTAATACTACATTAAGATTAGATTTTTTGTAATATTCTATTTTATGTTGAGAGCGTTTAAGGTCTTGAATTCGTAGAACAATAATATGTTGCAAAAAGATTAAACAAGGAATAATTTCTGACTTTACAAACGAATTATATACATAAAGCGGTTCAGTGGTTATCAAGTTTCAAACGCACACACCTACTAACAGACAGGCAGATGACAGAAAAGTTACTATTTATAATATCACTAGTTTAAGATTCATTATAATTAACATGCACATTTTACACGAATAGTATGCATTGCTCAGATATTTCCATTACTGATTATAAATAATTTAGTACTTTTTAGTACTATTTAGTAGAATAGTATAATTTAACTTTATGAATATAACAAAAATTAGTATCACATAAAGCAATAAATATTAACCGAAGTAAATTTTAAAGTTGTATTTTCATAATACGTTTTGATTTTTCGAAATTCTTTTTGTTAATTGTAATCAGTAGTCGCTCGATCTTCTATTTCCGATGGAGTTTCGGAACACAAGAAACCAGTCCTTATTGAAGTACGAAGGTCTGTATCTAAAAATGTTTGTTGTATGAATGTTTTCTGGATGGAGTATATAAAAATAAGTTTACAATGGACAATAGCTTCTTCTGTCCCCGACTTCATCAACGTAGGCTTTAGAATTCGGTCCAGAGAGAAACTGCGTCATTGTAAATCAATCGTATGGGTTAGTGATATCCCATAACAAAGTTATCTATAGGATTTTTTAAAACTTACAATTCTCTACGAAATAATTTTGAATTCTATCTTAAGAGTTAGCTTAGCTTACACATAAACCATTAATTTTTTTTTGGCACCGCCTTTAAAATATTTTGTTTTTCAATTTACACAAAAGTTTGTTTAGTATAGCTTTACATTGAAAAAATGACTAGGGTGAAAACCGCATCAAAATCCGCTGCGTGGTTCAGGAATCGTCAGCGGGTAAACAGACATACATACGCGGTAAGTGACTACGTATATAAATAATTATATGTATTATTTAGAATTATAATATAATAGAAATATAATATTAATATACGTTATCATTTATATTCGAATTTTAGCGACTTAATAATAGACATTTTCTTTTACTTATCTATGATATTTATTTAGGAATGTTATTAGAAACGGAACGTAAGGTGTGAATGAAAGGGAAGTATGTGCGTGACGTTGACTCACTCTAAAGAAAGATGGCGAAAAGTGAATAGATTTAAAAAGACGCTGTGTATAAGTTGTACAGAAAATAAATGTTGTAAGTTCTGGTGGCTATTCTGGCTCGATTTTTATTTGATCCCACATTTCTATTTTTTATTAGTCTACATAACTGTATACAATTTTTTATTTTAACAATTGGCTAAAACAGATGATAGAACAACATTATTATTGCTTAACGTACATTTTTTATTTAGAATAACTTCTGGTGAAAGTCCAAGTCAACGTATCAGTAGATTTTCCAGCAGTATCCTAAACGTTCAGCACAAAGGCCGGATAAAGTTCTCAAAGAACTTTGGTCAGCACCCACAGTCATTAACAAGAGGATATAAAAACATAAACACACAAACATTTATATTGATTTTATAAATACATAAAAGGTACACAGAGCTTACATGGAAAATCACATTAAGATGGTTTTTATAAGAACATTTTTAACAAAATATTCCGGCGGGATTAGCATGGTGGTTTCTCTTAAATGATTCATAACGTTCATTTGATTTAAACGATATAATAGGGAATTTTTATTTTTTTTTAACATTGGCTTTATCTCAACTGATATTAAGTGATTCAAGATAGTAAAGACACTAAGCCTAGAGGTACTAGCGCTCAAGTGAAGCTACGGGAACCAGAAGAATGAGGATGGTAGCTACCCAGACGGACATTATTAGTAATTGCCTCTCGGTGTTTTCCATCGCCGAATCCTCAGGCTCATTACAGAATTCTATATGTGGGTTCGAACCTGCGTCCATTGACGCAGAATCTAACCATACTACCTACTAAGTCATCACGGTTTCAACTTACTTAGCTAACTATTATTGAGCCAAGACAAATGTCTGATACTGCTAATTTATTCTCAATGGACTCCAGATAAGAAAATCTGTTCCCCTAAAACACGATTGCGCGGACGTGATTCTTTCAATACCCACACGATTAATTGTTATAATAACGGTCGAAAGTCGATCATTATTATACATTTGAGGCAAAAAAAAAACAACTGTTTGTAATAAATCTTTATTTAAAAACACTAAAGCTGTATTTTATTTTTAATTTATTTCAGGAAAACTTACAGGTAAAACAATATAATAAATACATAGAACAAAATTGAAGGACATTGAAAAGTTTACACAAGTAAATTATACTCGGTTGATTGATAAACTGATGATTTATAATTTAAATTTATCTAGAAGAGGTAGTGTTAAATATACCACATAACTTTGGTCGAGTGCATTAAATTGGCTACATGCTCTGAAAAAAAAAACTATTGCGTCGTTAGGTAGCGCTTACAGATGACACTTAGCGGAACTATGGACTTCTGAGGTAAGCAGTCGGAGTTCGCAGATATTAATGAATGATATGAATATAGAATGCTACTCAGTAATTCAGAAAAGTCCACATCTCTACTTGTTATGCATTCATCCATCCAATCAACCGAAAGATGTCCACAGTTGGGCATAGGTTTCCTAAAGATGACGACTGGCCTTACGCCACCCGCATCCACTTGTTATATTTAAAAGAAAATGTAAATAGCTACAAAGCAAAAATGTAGAAAAATAAAAAAGACAAAGGACTTAATTTTTACCTTTGCCTAAGTATATACCACTTGCTGTGCCCGCGACTTCGTTCGAGTTTAATTAAATAAACATTACCCAATGGACCAAATTGTGAATCTAAACCATTCTCGAATCCTCAAGAATAGACACCAAAAAAAACCCCGTAAAATCGGTTCATGTGTTTAGGAAGAGTTTATTCCCATACACACGCACAGAAGATTCATATATATAAAGATTTATAAGTAATATTACCCATTACTAGAAATAACTAGCCCTGGATTTTTTGTCGGTATCTCCGTCTATCATGTATCAGTTATTGCTAAAGTATTGTCTTGAATCTATTAACTTGCGTATTTGATTCTATATTGTGTAATTTCGATGGGATTTCGTATGATAGTTTACTTATTTACAGGTACAACTCCATGAAAAGTTCAAGCAAGCTAGCAAGATGAACCACTTGTTTTGCTGGAGCTTACAAATATTGAAACAATGTTAAAAACATAACACTTATCACATGACACTGGCAGAATTGTGTATGTAGATCGGAGATTATATTTAATTAACTAAGAGTTAGCCTACTCATTATGTTGTTTTTAACATAGGCACTGTAGTTATGAATTGTTACAGAATAAATAATCATTGGACCTATTTCTCATAACGCTCTAAATGATGAAAAAATTACGTAGTTATTAATCGCTAATTCATTCAAATGGAGCATTAGTTTGCGACGTAGACGAAGTGGTAAAGTGATCAGATAATGAACAGTGGGCTTTCAGTGAAAGAACACATACTTGTAAAGTGCACAGCATTGTGGTAAAGTTATACTATATTCGACCGTTATATTCAAATACGCGCAAATCGCGACACTTAATCTATATATAAATGTAATGTTGGTTTGTTCAAAGTCACAAATCCCATAAAGTTCTTTACCGATATTTTTCTCTGGTGCTAAATTGTAAAATCTAAGTGAACAAAGTCGCGTACAAAAGCTAGTACAGTATTAAAATAAATATTTTCACATAAAGTATCGGCTCCATGCTAAGCCGATAACAAATCGATAGACATTCATCATTCGCGTCACGTCCCTACTCTGCATTCAGGCAACGATAGTGTTGTCATCGGTCGATGCAGCCAGTGACGTCATGCTACTATTTGTGTGGTCTCCGCAACTATGAAAGGATATTATTATTGAGATATTCGTACCAATAAATTACTAGTACGATTTTAGAACAGTATACTTTTTTTTGTGAAACAACCACATAGTAATACGTCTAAATAACAGAATAATCCAGATCTAGCCATCGATAATCATACAACGTAACTAATCTATACTAATAAATAAAATTAAAGTGTCTGTTTGTAATTTCAAAATTTAATTTTTTTGCTAAATAGATATGAATGTGACACAATATACCGAAAATGCAATTTTTAAATTTTTGCCTGTCTGTCTGTTTGTTCCAGGTAATCTCCGGAACGGCTTGACAGATTTTGATAAAACTTTTTTTGGTAGATAGCTGAAATTACTCCGGGTAACATACTTTTAGTTTTCAAAAATAATTAGGGTTACGCGTAAAAAAAAATAAAAATCCACATAAAATTTAATAAAATCGCATGCGATTTTCAATGCGCAGATTTACGGGCAAGTGCTTGAATTTATTAGAAATATTTTTACTTTATCGTATTACAAAAAAAAATTGGGTTCTGTATAAAAATAGTAAAGCACCGACGCACACAGCCGCGGGCAGACAGCTAGAAAGTAATACACAATCATTAAGCATAATTTAGAAGTATATAAAAATAAATGCGGCAAAACATTTCGAATAACTTCCTAAAAACTAATAACACTATAAAATATTAATGAATTTAACCCAACAAATTTGATTGTTTTACAGTAGTTTTCTACCAATAATAATATTAAAATCAATTTGACTCCATTGTTATTAGACCCCTCAATTATACTAGACCGTGTGGTGCCGGCTAAGAATAGTACTCGTAGGTGTTGTAAAAGGCGACTAAGGGATAAACCAGGGGATGTGCAGCAGCATTCTTTGCGCACCACAAAAACGTACTGCGAACGCTAAACCGCCTGCCAAGCGTGGCGTTTATGACAATTCCCCCCTTTTGGGGGAGACCTATGTCCTGCAATGAATGTCTTTCGATTGAATCAATTATACTCAGATTTATAAAACTGTATAAGGGGATATTTCATAACCGTTCTAACTTCGAATTTAGTAGAAACGGACCTGTGATCTTTCGTCATCGTTGTAAGTTAAGATTAATCTGAGCCTGAGAGAATAATAGATCTTCTAGATAAGTCTTGGGAGGCTGTCGTGTCCTTTTGCGTGTTTGTTATACTTGAGCAGTCTTCCATCTCAGCAGTGGCGTAACTGTACCATCAAAGGCATTGATTGGATAGGTCCCAGTAAAAATCGTGCCGTTGCAATTTTATTTTAATACATTATTAAAGAATTTAAAATTTTTAGTCGTTTCTAAATTGAGTTGTACTTATATTTTTTATTGAGTTTTGTTAAAAATGTTAGGATTCTTCTAAACACGCGGCTTCTCAGACCGGGGACCGATGCCCGTGACATTTTGCCAGCTCCCTATAATTACGCCACTACATCTCAGTTTCCACGACCTTATTCATCACTGAACATGTCAATGACTTATTTCGATATCCATTATAAACAGCAAGTCTATCTTATGCACTTGTAGTTGTTTTTTAAATTGTTACAATAAATATAACTTGGTGACAACTATCACTGCCGCCTGAGGTACAGGTAGTCCTAGTTCAGGTGGCAACGGTCTTTCTTAATTCAAAGTTATTTGTAAATGGTTTAATAAGTAAATAAATAGAGTAGGTGTTAAAAATAATACATCCAATTTGGAATCCACAATGTAACAAATACATTAACTTTATTGAAAGTGCACAAAATCGATTTATTAGGCACTTAACGTTTAAATATAAATTGTCAAACAAACCTCTGCCACATCTGCCTTCACTTACTAATCGTCGAATAGTGAGAGATCAAATTTATTTATTGAAACTTTTACATTGACTCCCCGTTTCTTGTTAGTGAAATTAATTTTAGGGTTCTTCGAGCTAATTCCAGAAAACACTTACTTTTTAAAATCCCTGTTGCACGGACGAGGTAAGTGAAGAACACATATTTATTTTGTTCATGCGCTATGTAAATTTTTTTTTTAAACAAAATGGATATATTTCCATGCCCCATCAGTTCCTTTAAAAAATTGCCGAAAGAAGTTTTAAACTTCTAGTCGAATGTCGTAATAATGAAGGTATTCGTATTGTTATATTTACTTTCATTAATTATAAGTTTAGTGGAAACTTGAATGATTTATGTAATATTGTAATGCAATTTCATATATGTATTTTATTAACTGTGTGTTTCCAAGTAAAATAAATAAAAATAAAATCCCCAATAATGTAATGAAGTGATCATAGCTCAATTCGTATTGTGGTAGGATTCCGCAGCTATAAACGTATGGTATTCGAAGCCACTTATACAATTCTGAGTTTTTCGTCAAGGACAACATCGTAATGAAACCATACCGTGGTTGTAGAGTATGTTCTAATAATACCCGTCTGGGTAACCACCCCCCTTAAGTTTGAAATCTTGTCGCCAAATACAAACAGATACAGAACTAAAACTCATTACTTAGCATGAGGTTAGATTGTGGTGTAATCACTGACTCTATAATTATATACTATAAAAAAATGGCTTGTACGTTCGCAAAAATCGAGACAAACTTTATCTAATAATCGGCCACTATAATTATATTACAAGACGTTATTAAATGCTGGACCTTTACTTAAACGACAGTTTTATTTGGATATCACACTCTTTTTTGCGTATCCATTAAAAACGATTATAGCGATTGTATACATATAAAACATAAGCCAGATTGTCATTCTTGCTGTCTCTTCTCGATTACTGGGTTGTTTTCCAAACCGATGGTAGTGTTTTGACCACCACAGGACCTGAATGATATAAAGTATTTTCGATTCTAATTAGCTACAGTGTTTATAGAACAATATATATTATTATGTTTACCACTTCCTTCCATATGGCGGCAAGACGAATACATCCATCCATTACATGCCGCATTCTCCTGGGCACAGGGAGAAACTACATCCTTCGACTTGCTACGATTTACACGCACATTTTTCACGTCACTCCTCAGTCACGAATACTTTTTACCTGGCCTGTACTTTGAACGCTTTCGATATGGTCTAGGTACGTTCGCCTAAATCGAATGTGGTCAAAAAAAAATACAGGAAAAAAAAAATGATTGAGAAGAAAAAAAAAAACATATTTAAATGAGTAAAAACATATATTTTATATCACTCATCATCCAAATTACTACACTCGTTCACTGAGTTACGTAAACTATGGTCGGCTAATTGCGCTAATAGCAAACAATATAGCAAACGACGACAGATTTCAAGTAAAATTTATTTCCGATTTCGTATCATTAAAATACAAGTTGATGAAGAAAAATAATAGTCGTCAAGTGCAAATCGCTTACTAATAACACATAAAACATCCATTGAAGATTGATTATTTAGCAGCATATACACACAAAATACAATTAATGATTGTATATATATATATATATATATATATATATATATATATATATATATATATATATATATATATATACTAAACACACATATTTACAAATTCACTATATTAATTAATGTACAATCACTACGTAATAATAATAATAATTATGTTAATAATTTTATTTATAATATATTTATTTATTTACATTTGAAATAAACTATGGCATACTAAACCCACTTTAGAAGGAACATCTTTACTTAACTAATGTTTTACCACTTATTTATGTAATTAAAATTCAGGAAGAATCCTAGGAAAAATTACAGTTTATTAAATTGGACGTCTCCAATAAAATGATTTCTACATTGTTAATGAAAACTAAATAAAATAACATTCAGAACTAATTTAACTTTTTTTATATAAAATAAATTAACCTCTTTTTTACGTAGATAATATATTTTGCATGATTGTGACCAAGTGAATTCAACATAATATTACTTAACCCGAATAAGCAATTAACTTAAAGTCCCTTTGGGAGATTTATGTAACATAATAATATACATAATTACCGACACAACAATTTATAAGCTCGAAAAAAAATTAATTGAAATACATTGACACTGGCAAATTGTATTGCGGGTCTAAATAATCCAAATTTATTTATGTAGACCTATTTTAATCTCCTCACGGCTGAATAGTAAAATAATGTTGTTTGCGAAATATTAGCCATCATGTTATTCAGAAATATATAAAATAAATGTGATAAAATTCATAGATATAATAATAATTTTAATACAATTTGAAAAAAATAATACTAATAATTCACATTGTAACACAAGATTCTTGTTTTCGTAATAATTGAATATCCATTTGCCGTAAACAGACTTTTATTATAAAAATTTAAATAAACCTTAAAAAGTGGTAAAACAAACCATTTACAATATACAATACTCGTTTATGATAATTATTATTTAAGTACCTAAGATATTTTAAATATAAATTATTATTAATAATATTTACATTTTTTGTTATTTATTCAGAGAAACGTAAATGTCGAATTAGATTATTTGTTATATATAACCTCTTGTTTCATACAGAAGACAGATAATAAGGGCCAGCCTATATTAAAATATTCTCTTGAATATTTTGTAAGAATAATCGTGTTTAGTCTAATACAGTGCATTTAATTTTTTTCGTATTAGCTATTATGAAGCGTATGAGGCGTTTACAATTGTCACATAATCTAAAAACGTATATTTACATAAATGTATATTATCTTATAGATATAAGCGAGAATCAGAATCAAATAAAATATTAAAAACAAAAAACGTACGATAGTTTATTATTGAAATTGGAAAGTTGATATTTTAGTAACAATAAAGTGATTACAAATACCAATTTTACTTTATTTCCAATCCATAAAATAAAAAAAACACTGCTGTCATATAAATAACAGATTACAAAAAACTGACATTTAAAAAACATGGCCGCCAATTATTATAAGCCGTCAAGAGAAAAGAGTTTTATAATTAATTTATATGCATACGAGTTCCGTAATAAAAGTCATCTAATATTTCTAAAGGAACTGATTTATAACTAAAATTATTATTATTGCGCGATTATATTCATATGTCATTAAGTAATGATACCGCCATATTTATTTACATATTTAGGCAGTAAATTATCGTAGTTTATTAAATTTATATCAAAATTGACTTTATAGGTGAATTCAAACAAAAGAGTTTCTGTTTTAAGTGAACACTTTTTCCGTTTTACACTTAACATGAATTTATTGTGAATCTCGTTATGATTCGGGTTAATTAGGGTATTATGTTGCTGTTCTACGCAATGGCAATTTTTATATACACAATTTGTGCTAGTGTCAAGTGGCTAAGGGTATAATGTTGAACAAAAAAGTTAATTTAAAAAAAAACGACGTAAATTTTCAATCCAAAAAGGTTTTGTAAAAAAGATGGTCAGCATTTTATTGTAAGTTATCTATAATGCATTGAACATATTTATGTCTTATAAAATGACCAATCAAATATCAAGGGCATTGAAGTAATCCCGCTCCATAGAGTCCGTAACCAGCCCTTGTTTCTTGCAACTAAAAACTTAATTTCCTGGAAAAAAAGACTTCAAATACTTTAGGAAGTAACTATGCAATTTACCACCAAAAAGTCTTTACATAGTTACAGTAATAGTTATAGATACAAAGTCACGTAGGATTAGAAATAATAACAATTCCATAAATAACTTGACTGTACCAATAATCAGTGAATAAAAAAAAACAATCAATGTTCGAGTAATTAAAACCGTAGAGTTTTTACGAAATTATAGATCGTAAATATATCGACATGGTCGCTAATCGCAAACACTTAATGAAGTATATCGATAATTAAAATCGACTAAGAGTTAATTGAGCTGAAAATGGAATACGAGATTTTAAATTACTAACAAAGTAGTAAAATGTGATTGATGGAATTATTTTTTTTCGATGAGATTTCAATCTAGTATTATTATTTTTAATTACTACCTCTTTGCTTCGATCAAAAATTATGATCTGTCACTTTAGGTGGCATTTGACATGATATATTCAGGTTATTGTCCCACACGTGAATTTGTATAATCCCTTCATAGTTATTTTAACTCTAGCCGTTAAGTTGTCGTTCTGGATATTGTGTTACCATGTACGATATGTATTATTCACCTATCACAACATAAAGAATTTCCGTAGCTACTGGCTACTTTAGTATGTTAGTGGGTCGGATGAACAAGATAATTAATATATATCAGTTGCAAGATAGATTTTCGCTAAAAACTTATTGCCGTACAACAATAAAAATAACATAGTTTACAGGAATTTTATTTCTGATTGCATATCAATTAAAATCCTATTTTTGGATTCGTATTTTTCTTGAAGTATTATTAGTATTGAGTCATAGAAGCTACATTTTCTTCATTGCGTAAAAAATAATATAATGTTTATTTATTTATTGGATTATGATGCAAATCAATACTTTTTTATTTATTTTATAATAATAAGAGATGAATTTTTCCATATTTATTCATATAAAATTGAGAAAATTTTAATACTTAGACAACACTATTTTACGTACGAACCATGGCGGCAAATCGTTGACGAATGGAATCAACGGAGATTCATTCATTGATATTTCTCTTTCAAAGCAAGAAAAATATGTGTAGCACTACTTTGAATTCATTTTGGCATGTTTTACGATTTAAATGTACTATAAAAAGCAAAAGCTAGTAATGACAACATACAAAAATGAGGCTTCAGAGATAAACTAACAGTGAACGGACTATAATAATAAAACACATAATTTAGAGGTTAAAAAGTGTACATGATCAGTAACTTAAAAATGATTTTATTAATATAAACATGGACAATGAAAGATGAGCAAAAATTTCTTAAAATACAGAAAAAGGATAAAGGTTTTTTAAAATTTTACTGACAATTCATGTATTCTAGCGATAGCTTGTTCTGTCTTTTTGTTGTCCTTATTTTTAATATTTGACCCTATGTTAAGGAATTTTTAAGTGTATTAAAAATAATGGCACGGAGCGTGAATTATGAAATGTCTTAAGCACTCCATGAAAAGAATCAACGAGTGGCCGCCACTTTATTAGAGCGTTGTATGAAGTTTTTCTAACGTCAGACTTGGCTACATGGTCTTTGCCTTTTCCTTAGTAAGGAATGAATATAACCAAAAAATATTTGTAAAGACAACGGTATATTTTTGCGTAACGTGGTTATTTTAAACAACATACCAAATCAGACACCTACGTTTGTAACATTTAATGCCGTTAAATAACACGTTAAAGTGGGTTAACAGGAGTAATAAAATTCGAAGTATTATTATTTTATATCGAATTATACCAATAACCCGTACGTTTCACAATAACATGGCGTATTACCAACGAGTCGTTTTTATATCGATTCACTCGACGGAAACGATTCGATGTGTAATCGATACGAGGAACTCGTAAATCATATAAACAAAAGACGGAAAAGTAAATACAAATTAACCTTTTCGCTTACTATTGGTATTCGTATTAAAATTTGCCTCATTCCATTTGAAGTAGTATAAAATGATATGTTTGTCTTTCTGTTTATCCGCTAACTCATCGTAATTTTGTATCGGATTTTGATGCGGATTTCACTTTCAAATAGATTTTCTATATTACTTATTTTTTGTGTAAGTAGGAAAAATGATTTTTATAGGTAGTGGCAACTAGCTAAACTATACTGTAACATAACGATTTACATAAAACGTAAAAAAATACCAAATCGGTAAATTTTAAGTTACCGATCGTTTTAGGGCTTTTTTTAAAATCAGAAAATTTTAAAAAGCAGTTAGTTATTGAGAACGATTTATTACGACCTCAGTGTTCTGGGTCAGAGTAAAAATCGCGCATGTTCCCGGGGGCCAATTAATATTTTTCTTTTCTTTTTTTTAAATTGCCCACAAACAATGCCCGCCTTGTAGCGGTAATGTGGGCAAGTTACACGAGCGATCGACACGCTTCTAAGGAATCAAATTAAACGATTAATGCGGCAAATGAGTACGCTGTGTGCGGCACGAATTTAAAACTCTTTTATTTTTTTTAAATACTATTAATCTATACTCGTGACTTTGGTCGTTTGTGACAATTTCAATTCTTCAAAATTATATGATACATTCGATACAAATATTGAATGTGTTTTAATAACTTTTTAAGATCATTACCACAAGTTCTTTAGGCTCAACTGTTTATTATTTCTAATCTTTAGTATTCCAAAAAAATTATGTCCCTTTATCAGAACTTTTCAGAGTGTTTTGTGACATATCAGAATTCACGCTTAGTGTTATTATTTTCAATACACTTCACTTCACTATATCATGTAAAATTGTACCGAAATAAAATAATGTAATATGTAGGTTAAATAGTGCAGTTTAACGAATTAAGATATGACAAACGAAAATCCCGCCAAAGACCATATTCAATAGTTTAGTTAAAGTTACTAGCTAACACCAGTGTTGAAGTATCTACCGCAAAGGGCTGTTGTTGGATTAGCTTGTAAATATATATATATATATATATATATTTATATATATAATGTTTGTGCATATTATCAAATAATAACTTACTTCTTTCTATATAAGTGAATTTGCGCGTAATTTTTTCCTTAAATTAATTCACTATCCTCATAATTTATTACGTGTTTATTACCTCATATAACAATATAATATATACTAATAAATAAAATTGAAGTGTCTGTTTGTAATGTCAAAATTATTTTTTTTTACTAAATAGATATGAATGTATGTAATGTCTGTCTATCTGTCTGTCTGTTTATTTGTTCTAGGTAGTCTCCGGAACGGCTGGACGGTTTTTGACGGGACTTTTTTTGGTAGATAGCTGAAGTTAATCCGGGTACTTTTAATTTTCGAAAATAATTAGGGCTTCACGCAAAAAAATGAAAACTCCTAAAAAAAATAATACAATTCTATTCATTGCATAGTTTTACAGGCAAGTCCTTGAATTTATGAGAAATATTTTAGTCCCTAAAAAAGTTAGGGTTCCGTATAAAAGAATTAAAACGCAGTGAAGAATATATGCAACGCGGGCGCAGCCGCGGATACACATCTAGTATATACTAAAACCTGACTAATAAATATACTAGTTTGGTTTAAAAACAGAATTATGTACATTGACTCAGAACTTAAGTATAAAACAACATCGTCCTAAATCCAATTTTACCTCTTTATATGAGATAGTATAATAAAAGATAATGTTTTTCCAAACCATTAATTTCACTATGTGATAATTGTATATTTCGGCTGACAAAATTATTATCTCGAGTGACAGATAATAAATCTCTAAGATTTATTTAAAAAATTGACTGCTGTGTAGTACCATTGACGCTTTAATGTATCAAATTTTCCTTCTAAGCGTTGCAACCCGAGAAAGTGAGTATACTTCTGAAAAAGTCTGATCCAAACCTACCCATGCATATCTGACGGTGCATTCTATTAACTATTTTACTTACAATGTTCAAATATGTGACTTGCAAAATCGATTTTAGCCCCTATGTAAAACCACGTGTCTTATCAAGGACTTCAAAACATGCAATACAAATAATTTATTATGTCACACACTGTGCTATAGATTTCTTATTTATATTAATCAAAGATGTTTAAAAAAAAACACACACACACGCCGTATATCTGTTATACAATACTAAAATCATTTAAAGCGTGAATAAAAGTATCAACACATCAATCCATAGATCATTATCGGAAATGCCGAACACACGTAGACAAATAGCCGTTGAGAACAATAGGACTGTTTAAAAATAATTTGGTTACGTCGCGAGCAATTACTAAACGCGATTCGGTCCTGAGATACGTTTCTGAACGCATCTCTTAATAACATACCCGCGAATAATCGCCTCAATCTTCGGTACTTTCCTATCTCCCTCTCGCGTATCAATAACAAATAGCCCCGTCTCTCTCTCGAACGTTGACAGCGCTCGTTTAGAAACCACGCGGACCCTATCTGCGTTTCAAATCTAAAACGTCTAATTATACCCACATCACTTGAGGGACTCAACGAATGGGCCACTTTTAATTAATTTAACCTCAAAACTATTATAATAAAACTAATTTCGTTATCTAATAAGCCGTGACGATTTAACGAGAATGCAGGCGCCATTTTGATGTAAACCGTTAATTTGTAATTTGTTTATAACCGGTTTCAATAATTCAATAGAATAAATCATTTTAAACATTTTAATCTCTATAATAAACTTAATAACCATTTTTTTTTTTTGGCTTAAGTTTGCTTTTTGGCCTAAATAATATTCGCTACATGGGAAATCATTTGGAATTCTTTTTGTAAATGTTGGCTAATTACAAAGCAAGAATATGTTTATAATGTGTGTATTATAAACTAAAAAAATACTTTTGTTCTCTGGATTGACGCAGTTGGAGGAAATTTTAAGGACTCGAAAAATGCATACTTTACCTATATTGACCAATATTAAACGAAACTATATTCTTATGTGAGAGAATGTTACCTAATATATATAAATACTAAGATGTATTAGTGTTAGTTACCGATTACACCATCCATCACCATCAATTCCATTCACGTCAAAGACGTCGACTGCTGGGCATAGGTCTCCCCAAAGATCTCCACGACGACCCTCTTGCGCCGCCCCCATCCAATAGATTCCCGCGAACTTCACCAGGTCGTCGGTCCACCTTGTGCGGGGCCGTGTGGTGCCGGCCAAGAGTGGTACCACCGCACATCTTCCCGTGGGCGTCGTAAAAGGCGACTAAGGGGTAAACTAGGGGATGGGCAGCGGCATCCTCTGAGTACTAGAAACATCTGACTGCGATCGCCAACCCGCTTGCTAAGCGTTGCGATTATGTCAATCACTTCTCCCCCTCAATGAACGACCAATTACACCATTCAAACTATAATAAAGCTGTATCAGAATTTTGAGAATCAGAAGTTAAGTTACTTTTTATCCAATTTCGGCCAGAAATATGTACTTTGTATTTATTTATTTATTCACCCGGATGGTATTTTTCAAGTGCGTAGATACATATGGTTTAGCAAACTGAACCAGTTTTTTCCAGTAGGTTTGAAAATGGCGTATTAAGAGTTTAAAGTTAAAGATCAACAAGAGCTGAAATTCTACTATTTGCCACGAATAAATATGGATGTAAGCCGCGGTGAAATAGTTCATTTTTATGGTATCACTAATAAAAAGTTTTAAGGTAACCATAACTTTAAAACAAAAACTTCACTACTCTATAGTGTAGTTTACTCGTATGATCATATATGGTCATATGAATAAAATGCATCGGATAAAAATTATAATTATAAAATTGTTTTTTTTTTTATATATCATTAATACAAATTTCATCTATATAAAATGTATAATTGTAGGGCCATAAAATAAACGGAGTATCAATATTTGTTAAACCAATACGGAAGAGGCAAATAACATTCATATTTAAATGTTTCGTGGACAATCTTTCACATATCTTACAATGCTTTTATGGGTCACTTGTGATCCTCTTCAGAGATAAATAATCATTATCGTCCTGCTCCCAATTTGTTATTTAGGGTCAGTGCAGTATGTCTTCTTCTTCCATATATCTTTATCAGACACCATATCTTCACTCACCTCTTTTGCCTTCATATCTTCCCTCACACACTCCCATGCATCTTTTCTTTGGACGTCCTCTCCCCCTTCATCCCTCAACTTACATAGTCATCACTTACATGCTCACATGCGTGTCGTCTCTTTTCAGAACATGTCCATACCAAGACAAACGATTTCTTTTCATCTTTGCTATCACTGGAGCCACTTTCAAACTTCCTCTAACATACTCATTCGTAATCCTGCCCATTCTGGTCACGCCACACAACATTCGCATCTCTACTGCATGCAGTCGTTTTTCATCTTTTTACTAACCCGACTTCAGAGATAAACAATTAGAAGATAAATACTCTGGATATTGAGGGTTGTTGTGTTGACACATTTATTAATAACAGTAAATAGTTTAAGTCACCATACACTTCAGACTTGAATGTCTTGTGTTAATACTTAATTTAGAATTTACACATCAGAATGTTACGGGGTTATTTTCTAAGGGATTTATTACATGTGGTTCATACCAAAGGTCCTTTAGATATCTAAATATCTGCAATTCGCATAAACGTAAAAAAACAAAATTCTGACATCGCGGATGACGCGCTCTCCATTTCGTTTTTTTGTTTAGAAATAAAAATAAATAATAATCGAATTACTACAACTAAATTATATACTATATATACATGTCCTTATCACTCTCGTCTTACGTCTCGTTCTCACTTTCACTGAGTTCATCCATGTCCATGTCTATTAATTCTTCGTCGTCATCTTCATAAGAATTGTTTAGTTGCCCACCGTCTTCTGGTTTCGAACTTGACGAGCCGGTTTTCCCGGTCTTTGCCTCCTCCTCTTGCTGCATGCGTTTGTGTTTCGTTCTTCGGTTTTGGAACCAAACTTTCACCTGCCAACAATGATACAATTTGATTAAATAAAAAAATAAAATTCTTACCTAATCATTACACAGAAATAAGAAAGAAATGTTTTTTTTTTTTTTGCCTGAATAGCCTGATAGCGTTTCCTTTCCATTATCTACAAGATTCAACGAAATTCTTAGTTCTAGATATTTATAAATGTTATTTTTCACAATTCTATCAGTGTCACGTGGACACTGTTCAAATCTTATCTTGTATTAATATTCAATTCTTCAACGTTCTAATAACATCTATCTTTCTAGAACTTCCCTGGAAGTGTTCATGATACGTCAGATTAAATGTATTTTTGTTTTATTTTGCAATGTATTTCAATTGTGCATAATAATCAAACTATATTAGTCAAACAACCACCACTATTACATTAGCAAATAATGCAAGTTAAAGTTAAGAACTATATCTGTAAATACAGACTGAAACCCGCATAAACACTCCTTATAATTTTTCAGTTATTGGAACTTAAGATCCGCACACACTCCGGGCCCCCCTCCGGCAGGGTGCACAAGAACCCCATCTGGGGAATCTCTTGTAGCCGCTGTCAGCGCGCGATACAGTGACACTGCATGCACTAGCAATCACACGCATCATACTGCAACACATACTTGCATACTACACACAAAGTTCATACGTTCTGTAAGGGTTCTTATTATTTTATAGGTTTACTAAACACTCGGTTAGTTAGGGCAAATTCCCCGGAATTTTTATCACGGGTAGCTGCTCTAGCCGAAGTTCGTGCCGTTTTGGTGCCTTTGTGCTGGCTAATCTGAGCACCTTAAGCCCTCGCCTCAAAGTTCAGTGAAGCTGTTAAGGGCCTTCCGATCAAAAGTCAGATTAAAAAAAAGGAACTCGTCGGTAAAAAGGAAGACGTCAAGGGATCCAACTACATTTTTCGACGATGTTATGAAAGTTTTTATAATTATCAAAATAAAGAAAATAAATTATTGGAATAATTCCAATAGGATTAACATCAACAAGGATAAACATACAACAAAAAATATATAAATCGTATATCGATGCATATTGCATATAACTTTGATATAATAGTGTTCTTTCATGGTACGTATAACAACAAAGGGGTTAACGGTACCAGCCAATAAAAAACCATTCAAACATCCCCCAAACGAACATATTTCACGACCCATTGAAAAGAAAAATCCGTTTGTCGAGAATTTTTCAACGCGGGACGCAACGAAACGCAGATTTCCCCCGCCGAAATATGGCCGACGCCATTTTGTGAAACGATTTATCATCCGTTTAATGGTGTGCGAAATGTATTCACGATGTTACCAGCCAATGTCGTATATTTATTTAGCTATTCGTATGTTATGCAGTAGATACCCTAACCGGTTTGGCAATGAGTTAGGCAGAATTGTTTTAATGCCGTTTATTTTTTTTGTTATTTATTTGTTGATAATAATCCCACGTTCCCTATACGTAAGTTTTATGTTTATTAGCATCATTTCGGTTATTTAGTGGAATATGAAAAAAATATCATTTGTATGGTAATTATTATTAAAGCTTATTTTAACTTTAAACATAACGAAAACTTGTAAATTGTAGAAGTAGATACATTATGTAAACAAACTTTTCTCTATTGCCTACACGATAAGTTATTTCTTGTCAATTATAAATTCCAATTGTTCGTTTATTTCAATCGAGTATATTTTCATTTAATAACAATAAAAACAATCAATAAATCCATTAAAATGCCAATACAACTGTTAAAACTACAAATCAATAGGTTATTCGATTATTGTGTTACCGTGAAATTGCATCCAATTTATATGTTATTTTTTATTGATTATTACATTTTGTTTCGTATATAACATTTCGTTATTGACTAACTTACGTAGTTTACGATTGTTTTATACTGATGTTACTGTATTATAATTATTATCCAATCTCTTTTACAGCCGAAAATACTTTTACAGAGAAATTATGCTTAAGTTTTATATTGTTTCATTGAACATATTGCAACATTTCAACTAATTCTCAAGTAATCATATAGATACACCTATAAGTCTTATTATATACTTTAATATAATTAATAGAATTTAACACAAACTTTTTATCAAAAAAAAATATAATGAAACATGATGAAGATACTTAACTAATATACGAGTAGGTATTAAGTGTTTTTTTACACGGGTTAGGTTTAGTGCTTTGACCACAATCTCACCTGATGTTAAGTGGCGATTTGGTCTAAGATGGTAAACACACTAGAGGTCCTGATTCTCGAACTTTAGGGTGGTAGGCACGCATTATTAGAAAATGCCCAATCAACATGCTACGTTTTCCTCACGATGTTTTCCTTCACCGAAAGCTCAAGCTGATTTTAGATTTGAGTAGGTGAGCTCGAGCCCGCATCCAAAGACGCAAATCCGGCTGCAATATCCACTGCTCCATAATCGCTTCACAAGACAGGCTTTTAGTATCCAGATAAAATTTAGTCTTACACTTAAATATTAAAGTATCGTTATGTGTTATCTACATTACAATTTATACTTAGTCTAAACATATATATTTAAACTCCATTAAGGTTTTGGAAAGAACCTTTAAAAATTTTAAATATTATAGCCAAATTAATACCCATCACGTGTCGCATTAATATTATATCTTAAAACGTACAGCGTGATGAAAACTGATAGAGTTCTCTTCCATCCCCGCTCCGAGTATGAAAATCTTTTGTGTGACCCATAAGCATAGGGTCACAGGCAGTCACGGTACATTAACAACCCATATAACAACATCAAATATCAATCGACCAACTTCCTGCCACCCTTTGATTCACGGGTAATGGTGCGTTGAAGAGGGAGATAGTTGTAGAGAGTCTGACACAAGTAATTATGCTTAGAATGTAAAAATTCTTCATACTGGAACGGAATTTTTAATTTTTTTAATTTTAGGTTTTTTATGTATATGCTTAACGCTTTAACCACAATCGTACCTGATGTTAAGTGACGATGTAGTTCAGGATGTTAAATACAGTAAGCCTGGAAGTACTGGGTCCCAAGTGATGCTGCCGGAATACGCGTATTGGATTTAGCTACCACCCTCAAATTTGAGAACCTGTCGCCAAATACCAATATATGTGTTCCGGCAGCATCACTTGAGAACCAGTACCTCTAGCCTTATTTTGTTTACTTAACATAAGGTGAGATAATGGTCAAAGAACTGAGTGTAAAAAAATCTTTATTTATACTTTTATCTTCATCCTAAGTTTATGGCATCGTTCTATGATGACCTAAACATGGAAACTGGATTCAGATGTATATTATATTATGAGCCATCAAGTTAACTCAGTACAATTGGTATTTGAAGGAGGTATTTTTCAGTTCTGTCAACACTAACCACAAGCAATAACTTGAACTATCGTTTATAAAAAATATCCAGTAATCCACAATTAACAAAGTATCATACATTCAGAAATATAGGATTTTAACTTCGTCGTAAGTATTAGAGTGTCGTAAAAATACATAGTGACCGTAAAGCCACGAGATAATCCACAAAGCATAAAACATTATAAGCACACACACACCTTTTGTTCATTACAAAGACATTAACTAAAGGGAAAATGACACATGATTATCGATGACAATGGCGAGCGTAGTAAACACACTATGGAAACTTCTCGAAATAACATTTACAACTAAATGCCGTAATAATTTTACGTTTTATTAGTTTTAAAGGAGTAAACGATTTTTACGATGTATTTATTACATTTAAACATAGGTTTAGATGTTGTCTCAATGTGATACTAAATAAACTCTGGACGCTTTGGGGAAGTACATATATGTATGTAATATTATATCTAAGAGGTGTATTATACGTACCTACACCCAGTTTATATATTTTTATGACTAAAGTTTCAGGAATATAATATCTGAATTTTGCCTTACGTTCGTAACATTTAGACGAGCTTGCTATAGGAAACGGCCGGCATAATTTGAATATGAAAAAATAATAATTTTGAAATAGGCAAAAATAAAAATAAAATCAATTTGGGCTCTGAGAAAGTGCTTATGAATGTCAAAACACTACCACCGGTTCGGAAAACAACCCAGTCGAGAATAGTGCAGGCAACAAACTCTATCTTGCATCTTTTTTTTTTGTTAAATGTAAATATATTGCCTCGGTGACGCAGTTGTATTACGGCATGACTGTCGTTCTGAGGTCTCGGGTTCGATCCCCGAGTCGGGTCTAGTGATGTTGGGTTTTTCTACTCAGTATAATCCCGGAGCCTGGAATTTGTGCCCGATATGGCGACAGGCTCGCCCCCCGTCACATCTGGGTGGGACATGGTAAATTCCTAAGGGATCTATAAGGTTATCGACAGCGAAACTATGATTAATAGATCCCTCCCCTCAAACACGCCCCCTTTAACCCATAATAATCGAATCGGTGTAAAATCCCCTAGAGACATAAATTGTAAATACTTACTTACGTACTTGTAAATACTTAATTTACTTATTAACATTGAGATTGATAAAACCAGACGTAATTTAATGAAGATCCTCAGTTCTAGGAGTTTCTCTTCGGGTCTAGTTATTGTTGCAAGTAAATTTTACAGATCTATATATATTTTATGATTTTAATAAATTTAAATGTAAATTTTATTTTTTCTACATTATAATAAAGATAATAAAGAATAATCTTCTTTCGCCTTGGCAAAATAATTATTTTATATTTAGGTACGTATTATCAGATGCAGCCTCTCTCTGATAATACTTACTTGTCTTATGTCTCGTAAGTTGGTTTATAAATAAACGATTATCCGTTTAAATCAATTACATTTATCTGGTCAAGTTTTATTATGTTATTTTTATATACATTTATACTGTATATAAATTCGCTGTCACAATGTTTTTCAACGACAAACTCCTAAGCTACCTAACCGATCTTAATGAATTTTGTACACCGTGTGTGACTTTTTTTTTAATCCACTAATACAAATGGTGCCTTCGTGCCTTCTCACATCTTGTGGCCGGGAAGTGGGAGTTGCCCTGTACTACTTTCGCTCGACAACGTATACCTAACTTAAAAGATGCGATAGTTGTAAAACAGATTATTAACCTCTATTTTTTTTTGTTAATCGCAAATTTAATGTTCTATGGGTTAATGTAACCAGAGTAGCTATGTAACAAGTTACCAGGATATTATTAAATGAAGCGTCCAAAACAATTAGCACTCTTAAATTTCTAATATCACATTGACTTAATGTATGAACTTAGCCAAAAAGGCTTTAAAAGTTGTCGTATGTGACCCATATAAATGTATAAACGACATCAAAACAATTGTAAACAACACGCCATTATACAATTATCACATTTCAATGCAAATTTAATGTACGAATACTTCACCCTCTCATACAACAATATAAGTTTAATTGGTTTTATTCACATCGCGACCGCGCGCATCTGCCATTATTAAATAAAACTGAAACGAAATGAGCTCCCGTTAAACAGTTAACGAGCGGAAAAGGGACCCACTTAAATTTGTCGCATAATAAAAGTCATAACTCTCCCGCAACAATCGTTTTAATACGAAACGCGAGGGGGTTTTCGCATACCCTCACACAGCGGACTACCCTTACTAAATAAATAGGCCACGATGCTCATCGTCGCATCACACCAAATGCGATTAAGTGCCTATATACGATTATACTTCCCCACGGACCAACGAAGCGAGATAGATAACACGCGAAAGACATTAGCGAAAACGAGACGAAATTAACGAGGGGGAGATACGCAATTACAGTACAACGTGAATTCGGGGGAGCGAAATTTAAGCGGAAAGCTATTTATCCGTGTATTACTTTATTGCCGATCCATTAGGCGGGAAAGAGACGGCAACTTTTTAGAAAGTGACAACGCTATATAAGGGTTGTTAAGTGTGCCAAGTATTTCGGTAGTTAAAACTCTGGGACGCGCGATAGAGATAGTAGTATCTAAATTTATATTAACCAGATAGAGATAGATGTATATTATTTAATGCAGTAGTTACTACACAACAATTGTAGGGCTATAATGAACGTTTTTGTGCGTAGTAATTGAGAACGGGTTAGGTAATTTATCGTACTTAATTCATTTGATTAATGTATGCTTTAGAAAATTATTGGGTAGCCATTTAGTTAGTTGATATTCAGTTATAACAACTTCTTTGTATGTATTTTAATAATTGTTAATACCAAATGTAACCGGTTTTATTTTAATTCAATAACTAGGCAAGGGTCATGCTAGCAAGCAGCCTTAAGAGGGAAATCTAATTACAATACATATTTTTTTCAAGTCCATTATATATATATATAACTCTTCTTGGCGTGTGTATGTGATTAAACTCGTCCTAAACGGCTCAACCGATTTTAATGAATTTTTTTGTGTATTCCTGAGGATTCGAAAATGGTTTAGATTCACAATGTGGTCCAATAGATAATGTTTAATTCATTAATTTTTGCAAACGAACTCGCGGACACAGCTAGTCGACAAATATAACCATAATTTATAAAGAAAAAACACATTAAAAAGTTGCAAATTTAACTTCAGCCTAGCCTGTAAATGTTCAAATTTCAAACAGCGATTTTATCTGTAAATTTGTTATCTAGTGAAATTGAGAAATTCCTCAAAATTTATAATTGTTTTTAATAAATGAGTAAGTCAAATGCATTTTCAAATATTCCACTAATTTTATTCATCTCATAATTTCATATTGGAAACTTTGTTCTAAATTTAAAAAGGGAGTATCTAACAACTCTAGTTGTCGTCAGTCAGTATCGAATGAAGGCCGGAAGTAAGAAAGCGCTCGCTTACTCCATTTCCGTTTGCCATTAAACGGACAGCGCTGTGGGTAACTATCTATAATGCTTTTATTTACCAAAGCAAATACATATGTTGGATTTTTAGCACATTTTAATCTACGTCAATCAATTATCTTTAAATACATATATACATACTGAATTTAATACCGAACAATTATGATAGGGTGTAAAAAATAAATATAACATAAACCAGATCGAGTTTCTTGCCAGCTTTTTTCGAGGACTGGGTTGTTATCTGAATCGATGGTAATATTTTGACGGTCATAAGCGCATTCTTAAACTCATAAATTTCCATGAATTAATTATCTCATGTAATAAAACAGAATCTTGTAAATCGGTTAAATGTTTATCGAGTTAAAAGCCAACTAACGTACAGACAGGCACATTGACGTTACCTTTTACTTAATGTAGGTCTAACAACCGTATCAGTGTTTCCTGGGTTTTTTATCCTACAAAAAGGTTTAATTTTCCATCAAAAAAATATTAAGATTATTATTCCTATCTTAAACCTTCTATCTTATCTTTTAACTTGGACCAAGGTAAGAAAGTTTGTAAAGTTTCATTATGAACGATTGAGTAGTTGTAAATATCCCGTAAAAGGAAACATCTGAAATACCGCAGAGTCTTGAAACGAAAGTCTTCGACCAGTATGTGTTGCCAGTGATGACATACGGCATTGAGATATAGTCGCTTATAATGGACCTAATAAGTAAGCTTGAAGTCACTCAAAGGGCAATGGTGAAGACTATGTTTGGAATTTCACTGCGTTATCGAATCAGGAATGAGCACACCTGCAGAAAAACCAATGTAACTGACATTACCCGAAGAAATGGCAAACGGCATAGGGTGGGCACATTGTTCTTTAGTTATTTGACGCCTGATGGAGGGCAACGGGTTCTCGAATACTGCAAGAGGCAACGTAAATAGGCCCCCAACAAGGCGGCCGAGAATCTGTTATTATGGAGATATTTCGGGGAGGGATTTTATAATGAAAATACCATATGGTCAATAAATCTCAACTCCATGATAAGTATAGCCGAATAGTGGGAAAATTAAATGTCAATGACCCATACATAAGTAATACAGATTTGAATCGTGTACTTCGAAATAAAAAGTCGGGACAATTATGTATTTACGACGGGAAGTATGGAACGTAATCATAACCGTACGGGAGAATCATAAAACCGTATGCCGGACGATACTTATTGTTATTTTACACAGGGACGTAATTAAGGAACAATAGGCCAAGGGACATGGACCAACATGAAATAGATAGGGGGGTCATAAATTGTAGGGAACAAAAGTAGTATTATAAGTCTTTTATTAATATGAAGCTAGCTGTATGTGTTGATCCAGGATGGTAAACACGGTAAACCTTAAAGTACTGGCTGCCGAAATACACCTATTAGCGCTTGGCGACGAATTTGAAAACTTGAAGCTAATATCTAACCAGGTGGGCCTTAGAAAATGTCTTATTGTCACGTAATGGTTTCCTTGTGATTTTTTTCTCCAACGAAAGCCCAAGCTTATTTTAGATTAAGATAGGTAGATACGAACGTACGTCCATCGAAATGCGTTAGATGAGTAACAACCACTGAGATGTCATCGTTTTATTAGACATGTGTTAATATTTGGGCCCTATTAAATTCTAAATACAGTCCTGCACCGCAGATATCCGTTTTCAGAGCGCGCGTCGTTCGATGAAAAACCGGAAGTAACAATTTCCTCGTTCCATTACTGTATTGTCTAATGTTGCGTTTCCTATACATTTATGTACTGTATAAAAGATAATTAGAATGTTATTTAAGATCGTCTGAAGCTATGAAACTTATTATTATAATAATTTATTAAAACAAAAAATTACATAATCTTATACATTATCAAACCAAACACAAAAGTATTGGGAACGTAACTTAATAATTTTACACATCTGTCTGCCAAACTAGGATTCCCTGTATCTTGGCAGTAGGTTTCACTCTGATAAATGCTCATCTGTCGTTTCAATATTTAACATATTATAGATATTAATTAATATAAGATGTGTAAATGTGTGTAAGTATTAATAAATTTAGAGTGAACCCAACTAATACAGTATGTATGTGAAGTGCGTCAGAGTGTACAAGCGTGTATAGGTTAGGTTATCTTTATGTATAACTCTTTGGCGATTACATTTAAAATCTATTTCTACCGATTCCAAAGTGCGATGCACACACAGATTTCAAAGTGAGATCCACTAATTTCAAAGTGAGTTTCACATACATTTTATTCAAATATTCAAGTATTCGTAATTAATTGAAATTCCTTCTGTAATAATTTCTCTTGAGAATTATTTTACGGTGAAAAAAATATCAGTTTGAAGTGCTTTTATTAAAGAAATATCAACTAATCAATTTAAATTCGATTCCCGTAAAGCCTTCGATAATCAAACATTTTTATAATGTAATAAAAATCAATTACATGGCAAGGGCATGTTTTTATCCTGGTCACAAGTTAAACCTACAATATATTGGACGCTGGTAGTTATTTGAATTGTTAGGTATGAAGCAAGGCAGGGAAGCAGGTTAGTTTTACTACGAAGTAGCGTTTGTAAGTGTAAAAAATATCATTACAAGGTTTTCAACATGTGTATGGTAGTTACGAGAGACGAGTATACGATTCATCACTCGCAATATTTTCACTGAATTTTCATATAAATTTTCTTATAACGATAGTAATAAAGCCTTTGAAGTGTAAAATCATTAGCTAACAATAGTCACAATTTATCATAAAAATATTCAGATGTCAATACCGATACGTCGCGACCCCTTGATCGCTCCAGTTCATCACCCCCGTATGAGGGGATCGCAGCCCCCTGCCGCGACCAGTGTTAACAGGACGGCACCCTGGAGCTACGCCCCGGCCGGGAGAGGGGTGTAACACGCATGCGTACCTCTCAAATCATATGTTTACTTGTGTATTCTAATATTAATAGTCTTTTTTGCCACCCCTATATACCTATAGCTAGCGACATATACTAAAATACATTACATAGAGACAAATTTACTACATTATTAAAGTGACTTGAAAGTAACTAATTGTGCCAACTACCATAGTATAAGTTACCGACAATGTACATGTATATACGCATATATAGGTTTTAAAATAATATACTAGACGAATTTCAACCACAAAAATCATAATTGAAAAATTAAAAAAATTACTACTGTTAATTTTTTTTTTATTGTTAACATTAAAGCTTGTCGGTAGCTACTATAAAAAAAAAAGAAAATCTGTTGATAAGTGGAGTAGAAAATTGTATTAACAACATTATTAAGTGCGTCATCGTCATTTCATATTTCATTGCTATTAAGAGAGTTAAAAAATATATAAGGAGACGACGAAAAAGTTTTTAATATTTCCCTGAGTTCCAATAATCGAATTATGTACTGTAAACATTTTTATATTTAATAACCTCGTGTGTACGTAAACCTGAGCCAGCTGGTAGCAATTTTTATAATAACATAACATTACTCGTATCGAAGAGAAATAACCTGTTGGCTGCACGTCAATGCGCGTTTGTCTTGAACAAAAAAAATAAAAAAAATATCGTAGGTTACCGAAACTGTCATTTTTTTCCAACAAACTTTTCTTTTTTAATCTAGGTATTTATTTATATTCTGTATTATGACAGATGTTAAAAAAAATAGGTACATAATTATTTTCTTCTGTCCAATTTTAAACGACATGACAGAGAAAGAAATTTACATTTTTTAAGTGTTAGCAATTATATGAGGTGTTGACAGGTAAATGTGTTTTATGATACTTTACTGACCAACTATGGACATCGTTTATTTTACAGTTAATTTAATACACTGGTTTTTGTAAACGTTTTAATTGATTCATTGGTTGAAACTACAGTAATTCTTTGTTAAGTGAGATCATAAATAAACTTGGATCAAAAGTGGATGTATAATCTATGTTTTTGCTTTTCATTTTAACGATTTAACTTGTAAATTGACTGAAATTACTTTATCTACGTCGAGCAACTATTTCATAAATTATAGTATAGAGTCAGTTATTTATTGGACAGATAACATAACATATCTATGTAATATTTTATTCAAATTAACCTGATTTTATGTAAACATATGGTTCTTTATATGTATTTCATTTATTAAATAAAACATAATATTCACATTCAAAATCTTAATAAAATTAAGATGGCGCACAAAGTTTTAGGCCAATCACGTACAAGATGTTGTAAATTAAACGATCAGTGCATGACTTTGTTGCAAATTTAAAAAATAATAATTAAATTATGATATTTCTGATTTTACTTTATAATCTGAATACAACGGTCACTGTTATGGCGAATAGCGTGAAACCACGTTATGGCTAAAGAATTCGGAGTTAACATTTAAAGTGTTATCTGTTGTTTCTTTTTGTTTTTGAATGTACTCATATGCCAGTGTCTTATTTTTGTGGTAGGTATGACAGAATTATAATGTCAGTTAAACATCACGAGATAAATAAGAAGTCGTTTTTTTAATATGTATTTAATTAGTTGGTATAGATACAAATAAAAATACTGACCTAATTAATGATAGATAGTAATTACTTAATTTTATGTGTTAACTGACCTTCACTTCATAAATCGCTGTCATTAAACTTACTACAGGATACAAATTTAACGAGTTTAGCATATAATATTTAAAAAAAGCATGAAGGTTTGACGCGTGCAATTAAACTGATAAATAATTAAAATGAAATTAATATAACAGATGGTAAAGTTAAATTAAACCCTCCGCCTAAAATTTTACAATACAACTCAATCTCTGTCAATTAAATAAACAACCAGACACGGATTCCAGGGTTAATTTCAAGGGTCACTTATTTTTTTAAATTACTTCTGTTTCTAAAAAAATCTTTTTCATCACACGTACCTAATTGTTTGTTTTTTTTATTATATCGATAGCGTTCTTATTGTTAGGAAAATAAATCTAAAGTTAATAAAAAAAAACTAATCAAACACATTAACGTTGAAGTTATGTTGTTTTTTTTCATAATTTCCATTATCTATACCAATAAATAAAATCAAAGTGTCTGTTTGTAATGTCATTTTTTTTTACTAAATAGATATGAATGTATATGATACCTGTACTAAAAATACAATTGACAAAATTATTGCCAGTCTGTTTATTCCAGGTAATCTCCAGTACGACTGGACCGATTTTGACGAGACTTTTTTGTTATACAGCTGAACTTAATCCGTGTAACTAAGGCTACTTTAATTTTTCGAAAATAATTAGGGCTCCGCGTAAAAAAAATTAAAACTCATGTAATTATGAATAATATTCGACTCAATGCACAGTTTTACTGACAGCTATTTGAATTCGT
Organism: Samia ricini; assembly: GCA_014132275.2. NCBI lineage: Eukaryota > Metazoa > Arthropoda > Insecta > Lepidoptera > Saturniidae > Samia > Samia ricini. The sequence goes on from AP028158.1 coordinate 20,825,882, forward strand.
AATTCGTGAAATATCTTTCCTTAATATTAGAAGTAAAAAAAAAATTAAGAAATATTTGGGGAACCGTGTAAAAAATATTAAAATGCAGTGAAGAACATACGACACGCGGGCACACAGATAGTCCTTAATAAAACTTCTATGCAAAAACAATATCAAACTATACATTTTTTAAGTTATTAAAACGAATTAATTTTGTTTCCCAGAAAAAAAATCTAATGCAATAAGATAACGACTACAACACAATAGTGTATCATTTTAAACCACCAGATTAAATACTGATTACGTACCAATATAAAAGTAAAAAAAAAAACCTTACAAGGAGCATCAACAGAGCTGATGAATTAGAGTCAGTATTCAAGGTTCATTACTCAGTAATTTCGTATGTTAATAAACGTAATTGCAGTTGTAGACTGTAATGATGCACGATCATAAGTATGAAGTATGTTTTTGCGATCCACATAGGCTGATTGCACACGTACAGTTCTGTTTGAAAGTTTTGCTGACTCAAGTTTGTATAACTCCTGCTGTATATATGTACATCTTATAATATGTTATCTGCAAATTGAAATCATATTTTTTTTTTTATATTGTCTAGTCTAAGAGGCTGACGATTAGGTTCAAAATAATTATATTAAAAGATGTGCGAACAAAAACTTTTAATTATTGTTAGTTTATGCTGTATTTATTGACCTAATACCTGGATAGTTTAGTCATTTTTCTGCTTGGTTAGCCAATCTACTTTCTTTTTAGTTTTTTTATTTTAGTAGTTATGAATATTTTTTTCTCCATATTTCGAAAATTATTATATTCAAATTTCAACTACATGGCGACAACACTTATTTACTAAAGAAATAATATGTTTTTACTATTATAATTAAACTTGTCATACACATTTATAAATCACATCATATTAATTTACAAATTAGTAAATTAATGAGTTTTTTTTAAATAAATAATTCTAATAGCACTTTATGAACACTTCAGTCATTCCTGTCAGCTCAGCTTGACCATGTGTAGCGAGCTGTATTTTTTACAACACTATTGCGTTTACTGTAGTGTTAATTTCCAGCTGCGCCTGTAATGATGAATCTGTTTCTATAAATTATTAGTTTCTCTAACGTGTAATAATCGACTGCTGGGCTTTGCAAACGATTTTGTACTGCCTCTAGCTTTCAAAGGTGAGAGAGACGTTATATTTAAACCGATAATTATTAGTATACATCTACATTACTAGATGTCTAACTATAGATATTTATTTTATGAAATTAGGATATCGCAAGGTTACAACACTGAAAAAAATTAAACCTATGCTTCACTCTACCAAGTAATGTGACAAAAAAGAGTAGGATTTATTTGTGAGAAATGTTTTTTTCTATTTCGTCATTAATGATTTTTGGGACCTGAAAGTTAATTACGTGTTGTGAGGTGAACGCTGACTGTGTTCAGTCGACGACAACGATCAACATAAAGGACAAGGGTCAATGGAGGGCGAAGGGGTTATGTTTTGCACGTAAACGTACACAACAATATGTACCCATAAACTTTCGTTTTTTTTTTAAAGTGAAAACTTTAGCAGCGTCAAGCGTTTCTCGGTAGAGGAAAAACTCATAGATTCGCATTACCAATGCTATGTCAGAAGTGAAGATCAACCCTTGTTAATTGTAACAATTTTTATGACAAATAAATGCAAGATCAAATCGATCGCGCCAATCCTTGCACAGAGCTGGGCGACAATGGTGGTTGCACGAGATGACTTGCCATGCGTGAAGATTTATTTTATTTTATATTTTTATTTTATAAAATTGAAGTGTCTGTCTCTCAGGCGGCCTTGCCCGTACAAGGGTGTCAGGCCCCTAGCCTAGCCCTCCCTGGCTCAACAGGGATATGTCATCCAGAAGATCCTATTGCATCTCTCAAACTCCTGGTCAGTGCAAAGAAGATCCCTATTTGCCCTCCCAATACATCTTCGATAACTTAATGCATATTCGTAAAAATTTAGACAAGCTAGATCTAGTGAATGATCGTCATAATTTTAATACTAGAAGTAAAGACAAGTTGGCCGTCCCACGCTTTAGGTAAAGTAAGTGTAATAAAAGCTTTATAGGTAATAGTATTCGGTTTTACAATAAGATCCCAAGTAAAATTACCGATTTACCTGACAATAAGTTCAAGTATTATGTCAAGCAAGTTTTAATCTCAAAAGGTTATTACAGGGTGGATCATTACGTGAACGATAGTGATGTCTGGAAATAACCCACATCTCTGTGCTTCCACTAAAAACTACGATTTGTATAGTTTTTTATGACATAAAAAATTATATATATTATATTTATGAAAAAAAAAAAAAGAACTAGATCGAGTTTCTTGCCGGCTCTTCTCGACTGGGTTGTTTTCCGAACCGGTGGTAGTGTTTTAGACGTTCATAAGCGCCTTCTTAGGGCCTAAATTGAATAAATAAATTTTGATTTTGATTTTGATTTTGATTTTGATCCCTCACGTAAGCCATATTATCACTATGTTATGCTAACAACAAATCGAGATCAGATTTAGTGATATCTAGTGTCACTGCAGGCACACAACAAAGCTCACTCGAGGACTAATTTCCAGGGAATCGAAACTAATCACCAAGTCATCATTAAAATTCATTGTCTGACCACTCATGCAGGACGAGTCTTTGGCGACTAAACAAGGTGACTAAACATTTTTTTTATTTAACCATATAAGAGTGTTTAAGCACCCCTTTAATGAATCTCGCAGTAAGTAATCTTCGAATCACAAAAAATACTTTGATCGACAGAGCGTTGAAGAAATATTACTAAAAAAACAAGGCAAAAAAAATCTCTAACGTGAATTAGAAACTAGGCTAAGCTAAATACACGAGTAATTGACCACACCCGACAACCGCTACTTGTTTTGTTTGTACGGACAACAGAATCAACATGTTCTCCACCAGAAAACATATGGAGCAAAATGAGAATTTACTAGATTTTACTTAGTGCCGTAACAAGCTAAAATCATAATAAAAACGCTTGAGTCTTTCTAGAGAAGTTACCCGTGCAACCACTAGTAGTAGCATAGTGTAGGCAATACACATGACGTAGTCTTTTATGCTCAGACTACGTCAGGGCGACGCTGTGACGTCATTTCCGTCGCTCGTCCACGAGGGCGGTGATATGCAGGGGTTGTCCCCAAGGTGAGATCCTGTCACCTTTATTATGAAACATTGTAGTCGACGAACTAATATGACGACTTAACAACGTCGGATTGTATACAGTAGGTTACGCCATTGACCTCACTATACTCATTAATGGACCATTCCAAAACATACTCTGTGATTGGATGAGGCTTGCCTTTAGAATTGTAGAAGAATGATGTTCTAAATATGAACTGACAGTTAACTCGGCTAAGACGGAACTAGTACTGTTTACTAAAAAAAGAAGTCCAGGAAATCTTTTGATAGTGTAAAAGATTTCTAGGAAAAACCTGGGGGATTTAGCTAAAAATTACACTATGGCTATACAATGCTATTATAAGACCATTAATTACCTATGGTGCAGTGGTCTGATGACCCAGGACAGAACAAATCACCACAAAAGTCAGTTTACAGAGGTACCAAAGATTAGCCTGTGTGGCCCTAACAGGCTGCATGCGAACAGCTCCAACAGCAGCCATAAAAGCTTTTATCAACTTACCGCCTCTTGATATATTTATACAGCAGGAGGAGAGCATGGCAGCCTTACGGCTCACCCACCTAGGCCTATGGCAAAGAACGGATGGGTCCCATACTAAATGATGGGACATAATGGTAGCTTTACAGCCCCTTCTCGAAGCCCCCTGTGGCAAGAATCCTAAGATATTAGTATTCGACAGAATATAATGAAATACAGTTTAGGGAAGATATAAATGATGAACAGATTACCCTTGAACACCACATCTACAGGTTTGCGTGAGCATAGCACAATATTCCAATGTGAATGTGTCGCTATCATCCAGCAGCAAATGCAGTCTTCAAAAGGGAAATAAGAGACTTTGGTATCCGAATTCTCTCTGATAGTAAGGCCGTACTTCAAGCGCTTGAGAGTACTTCCATCACTCAGCTCTCATTTCCGAATGTCACCTTGCACTGCAACGCATAGCGGGAGTCAACAGGGTCATCCTACAATGGATAAAGGGTCACAGTGGATCAATGGGTAACGACGCAGCAGACAAACTGGCAAGAAGAGGATCGACGATAACAGTGGCAGGCCCTGTGCCATATCTTCCTCTTATATACAGTACTTTTAGATCATGCTTGCGTCATTACATCTACAGCACTCACAGTGAGAGATGGGCTAACACTCCTGGCTGTAGACAGTCTAAACAAGCTGTTCCGGAAATATCACGGAGCTTGGCCCGTGAGACTGCTCAGCATATCTCACACTGATCTTCGCCTAGTAGGGGGTCTAATGAAGGGAAATTGCACACTTAATAAATAATTATTTACTATAGGTCTGACAGATAGCCCCATGTGTAGGGGAAGAAAAGACTGCTGTCCCACCATGTATTTGGCAAACCTTAGTGACCTTAGTATAACTAATCCTACCGTGTCAAGTAAGTTTTAATCTCAAAAGGTTATTATAGGGTGGATCATTACGTTAACGATAGTGATGTCTAGAATTAACCCACAACTCTGTGCTTCAGCTAACATTGGTTAAGACTACGATTTGTATAGTTTTTATATTAAAAAAAATTATGTATATTATATTTAAAAAAAAAGATCCTGATCGAGTTTCTTGCCGGCTCTTCTCGACTGGATTGTTTTCCGAACCGGTGGTAGTGTTTTAGACGTTCATAAGCGCCTTCTTAGGGCCTAAATTGAATAAAGATTTTTTGATTTTGATTTTATTTAGTAGACAATTCCGGTACAGAATTATTCGCTTATTACTTTTTGTATTTTTAACGTAAATGGTGATTAAATAACCTGATCTAATTGCAACTCATAATGCAATGCAATATATCTATCTATTTAGTGCAAGTATAAAAGTTAATGATTTATCTATTTGTCCATCTGTACATGGAATATTAATACGCGGCACACGCCTAATGAACGTATAATTACCAAGTTTCGAACAATTAGACGCAATATTTGATGCACGAACGATTTCAATGTATTGATTATAATTAATTTGTTTTTATGTACGTTCGCTTATTATCAGTTACGACATATATAATTTTTAACACAAACTGAACATACGTAATAACTACGCTATATATCATAATATGTTGATAGGGCATTACGATGGTGAAAAATACGTTATCTTCGTTTCAAAGAAAAGAAAACTAGTAACCGTTATTTATACCTATAATAAAAAATAGCGTGTGTACAGAGTAGATACACGTGTCAAAAGTGAAACTACTTTGGCAAAACATTAAATCAAAATTTGGTATTCAAAGAAAAACAAAGACTGAAGCTATGATGGCGCAGTGGATAGTGCGGCCGGATTCAATTCAATAGACGCGGGTTCGAGCCCACCTATCCAACTTTCGTTCAACCACGTATCAAACTTTCAGCTTTCGTTGAAAAAAAACATCGCGAGGAAACCATAGCATGGTGGTAGCGCCTGGGTAGCTACCACCTTCAAGTTTGAAAACGTCGCCAAATAACAATAGGTGTGTTCCGGCAGCTTCACTTGAGAACCAGTACCTCTAGACTTAGTGTGTTTACCATCCTGGACCACATCGTCTCTTAAAATCAGGTGAGATTGTGGTCAAGGCACTGAGCATATATCTTGTAAAAAAAAACTGAGAAAGAGAGGAAAAATTACGTATACCTAGTTAGCAAAATAGTGCCATGTGCGCGCTTCCTCAAGAACGAATAAGTACCAAGAGGGAAACATAATAATTCTACAATCAAAAAGTATAGCGTGCTTATTTATATTTGTTCATTTAATTCTATTACTACATACTTCTATCCATCCATCTTTTAATATTCCAAATCGTGCCGCTAATATCTGACGCTAACCTTAAAATGTTACTTCCACAGCGCGCATAGAAGTTCCAACTTAAAAAAAACGTATTCTAATTTTAAAAAAAGGTGAAATGAGGTGATTTATCGGACGACCGTCAGATTTGATCACATCAAATTTAATGGTAGAATTTTATAAAACTACGTACCCATTGGGACTGTTGACAGAAGTCAAAACTCAATACTTTGAATACTGTATTATTAATTGTTTCAATTTCATAATTTGTAAATTTAAATTATTAACGTAACCTAACATATAACATTTGATAGGTGTTTTCATCTATTGGTTCTCCGAACAATAATTATGTACATGTTTATATAGTTTATAAATAATCAAAACATACGATAGGCTGCGTAAGTATCCAACTATTCAACCGAAAGACTTCCACTACTGGACATAAGTCTCCCCCAAAGATTTTCCACGACGACCGGTCTTGCGTCACCCGCATCCACCGAATTTCCGCGACCTTCACCAGATCGTCGGTCCACCTTGTGGAGGGCCTACCCACGCTACGTCTTCCGATGCGTGGTAGCCATTCGAGAACCTGTTGGCCCCGTCGGATATCTGTTCTGCGAGCAATGTACTAGCCCACTGCCACATTACTATACATTTTATTATTTATTACTAAGCGCCAGCACTTACATGCTTGTATACTGTAGCATGTTGACGGCCGACGTCATAGCACTGGTAACTCGAATCTATAAGGTTTTGCCCTGCCGAGAATCGCTACACGCCGCTATAGAAGTTTTTACATCACTAGTTATTGAAAACTGATAAAGAAATAAGACCAATCGTTGTGGATATCTTTGGGGGAGGCCTATATCCAGCAGTGGACGTCTTTCGGTTAAATAGTTGGATAGATGGATGAAAGAAATGTGGAGTAAAATAAATTAAAAAGAACAATATCACTGAATCAAAATAATAACCGTGAAGCAAATTCTTGCTTTTTTAAAAATAATAACATTTAAAAAAATAAAAACAAAGGGTCTACATGAAAGCGGAGAACGCCATACGAAACGATTTTGCTGCCCATTTACTATTAAAAAAAATTCACATCCATTCCATCCAATCAACCATAAGACATCCACTGTTGAACATAAGTCTCTCCCAGTAAGGGGGGATTGCTATAATCGCCACGCTTGGCAGGCAAATTGACGATCGCAGTAGGTGTTTGTGGTATTCAGAGGATGGTGCTGGCCATCCTCTGGTTTATCCCTTAGTCGCCTTTTACGACACCCACGGGAACGATATGGGGTGGTACTATTAACCAGCATTAATAAAAAAAAACACGTTAATAAAAAACCCACCTATAAAAACATCTACCAAATACTTATTATTATTTGTAATGATTTGATTCAACTGTACAATAATTATTTCACAGTAATAACACGAGATAAAACGTGACGATATGAAAAAAATAACAACTAAATGTAACAGATAATAAAATGCGATATCCGAGAAAAATACACACAAATAATATTTAATATACATTCTGTTATCGTATTTTTTCATACATCATTTAATTAAATTAATCTTTATCATAAAGAAAATATTTATCGTACGGTTTTTTAATTATGATTTAATTAATGTAAATCGTATTAATAAACATCGTTGGTGATTATGATGATTTTAATTTGACAAAGATTCGATCTCTGTATTTTAAATATTATTAATTTGTAAATTCGAGATAACATTTCTTAAAATGCGAGATGAGCGTTTTTAAATTCAAACTTTATATAGATTTTTGAATTGAAAACTTCTTTACTGGCGTTAAGAAATTTCCGGTATTAAGATTATATACTCAAGTTACCAAAGCTATGACGTCACCCGTCAACATGCAACATCAAGTATGAGGTGGTGTTTAAAATCTGGCGCTCACAAACGCCCGAAGTTACGGTGAAGCCGCAAAGTTCCTTCCGGTCAACAGGATTAGCTAGGTTAGAAAAAAGGCGCTCACTAAACTATACTAATAAATAAAATTGAAGTATCTGTTTGTAATGTCATAATATATTTTTTACCAAATTGATATGAACGATACCTATACCAAGATAACAGATTTTTTAAATATTTTTTCTGTCTGTTCCGGCTAATCTCCGGAACGGCTGGACTGATTTGGGCGGGACTTTTTTTTGGTAGATATCTGTAGATGCTTTAATTTTTGCAAAATAATTAGGGATCCGCGTAAAAATGATTAAATGTCGGGTATTTGAATTTGTGAGAAATATCTTTGCTTTAAGCTAATAGCAAAAAAAACTTAGAAAATAATTTGTGTTTCATATAAAAATATTAAAAACTATATTTAGAAGTAAAAAATATAAGAAACGCGAGCGCAGCCGCGAGCACACAGCTAGTAAACAATAATATTTATACTTACACAGCCTAGTGTATGTTTTGATTATAAATAAACTACATGTACAAATGTACATAATTATTGGTCGGAGCGCCAATAGATGTATAAATCAGACAAATGTTATATGTTAACTAATGTGTCGAGTACACATAAAAATGAAACAATAGAAAGACAATAGGAAAAAAATGGAAAGCTGGCGTAAACGCAGGGAATGTGCTCAAGGGGTTAACAAATTATGAAATTTAAACATAAAAAAAAAGCAGTTTATTCAAATTTTTCACTTCTGTCGGCAGTTCCATGGCTGCCTTTTTTTCGTTTATCTTAATTAATAACTATTGTGTATCTTTAAGTGTATATAAATATTCAGCCAATGTCACATGGAATAGAATTTTATCCTAACTCAAACAAAATGGCGGCTATTTCATTTAAAACTAGCCAAGGAATTTTTGTGACATTCCAATTGCATGTTATTATTTACAATACAATTAACAAATTGATTATTAACTATAAACTATATCATGTAAAATGTCATCAAAAATACATATGTAGTAATCACAAGGAATTAGCACATGACAATACTAAAATCCCGTTAAAAAATGTTCTCGGCTAAAATTTTTTTTAGTGCTCTATTAAATAATTTCATACTGAGTACTCATAACGACGTGGCTAGGCAGGACATACTCCTAAATAAAATGATGGCAGATGGACTAGATGACCTTGACGGAATGACGGCCACGTAACAAAAAGATTATGAAATTGGAAAGCCTATGAGGCTCTTAGTTATAACTGCTAAAGGCCTGGCATTGCTAATGCGCTACTGAGTCCATCCCCTAAACCGAATCAGCTGACATTTGTCACATGTATAAGTTATGTAATTCCTCACGATAAATATTGCACAATATTTTATAATTTTACAGTAAATCTATAGATACTGTATTTTTCCATAACAATAAGAACACCATGACGTTATTCCCAGTGATGATAATAACGTTCGATCTTGACCCCAATTAATTACTTAAAAACTCGCGTAATTTATTTTTAAACATACGTGATAAGTTTATCAGCTCCTTATGTAATTAAATAAATTAAAAAATATATATTAATAACATACTTTGTTATAAGTTTGTGATAACGATTACAAATCTATGACAAAATATGTTCTAAGTGCAAACTGGAATTTTCTGTCACATACAAAACACATAATAGTTGCAGAATTATTATTTAAAACGTAGACTATGACGTCACAATACCAGATTTCAAAGGGAATTAATATCTACGTATTTTATAACGTAAATGTTTATGAAGCACTTTCATGTAAAGTTATTTATCAAAATAAAACATTAAAATCAACAACAAATAAGGTTATGGTTTACACAATGGGGTTCACATCATATGAAATCGAATATCATATTTAACATCATATTTATATAATTCAAGATTTATTTTGTTTCAGAATTAAATGATTTAATTACTGAACGTATAATCTGACAAATTATATCAGCCGATTATTACATCAACTTGATCTTGTAATCTGTTGCGATCGTGCGTAGAACTAAATTTATCAATCAAAACATTATTAAACAGGATTACTCCTCATGGTTTCTTTTATCAATTATATTTAAAAACCACACGTTATTTATTTAACTACAAAAATAATAAAGGCCCCCCTATCCAATGAATTAATTTTTTTAATAGATAACCTAAAAACATGATCATAAGTCACGGTAGCCATGTGTAATTGAATGTCAAAATTAATTAAGAATTAAGTCATCTATACGGAACAGTCAAATGATGTTTTTTTTTTTTCTCAATTTGAATAATTGTAACAAATTCTAAGATTTATAAAAGAAGTCCTAAATGGCACGTAATATTTATCTAGAAAACATTTTAACAATAAGCACAAATTAAGAGTGTATTAGGAATTAAAAATCGAAATAAAATTTATAGTAATATCATTACAGAACAAAAATTAAAATTTACCCTATAAGTAAATAACTGACCTGGGTTTCGGTCAGGCTGAGTGCCTGGGCAAGCTGCTTTCTCTCCGCTCCCACCACGTAATGGTTCTTCTCGAAGGCATGCTCCAACTTGAGCAATTGTGAAGGTGAGAATGCCGTTCTGATCCTCTTCGGCTTCCTGAACGGCTGGAGAAGGAACCCAGGGATGTCTGGGCCTAGAACAAAGATTTCTTTGTAGTATGGCAACACTTACTTATTGAAAATTTCGAAGTTTTTGGCGCGACATTAACTAGTCTCTATTTGTATTTGACTATATACTATGTAATTTTGATGGTTTTTTTTATGATAGTTTAGTTATGGTGGGCATATGAAGTGGTCTGAAAAAAAATTATACAACAAGGAGCATAAATAGATTTCACAAAATATCTATTGATTTTTTTAATAAAGGGTTACCATGTAGTTATAAAGTTAAAATTATAATACAAAGTTGGGCCCAAAAAACTTGTATTCATGGTCGTAATATATTCATAAAAAACTAATGCTGCTAGCATTAAAAATATAGTAGGCGAAACCTTAGCAACAATTTAGAATTTTTAACTATGCTAGGTAAAATAAATCTAATTAAATGTACAATTGGAGGTTGAATTCATGAACTTGGTTCGCTGAAACGAAATGTTACTATTACTTTTACAAGGCAATTTAATTTACCAAATCGGTGTAAAAATAAATTTGGAAAAACAAATGAATACAGCTCTGCCCATCATGTTTATGATATACCATTATAGCGTTTTATCATTAGTGACATATAATTAATATATGCAAGTACATAAAGTTCTTGATTGAAGTTAATAAAAACAATTATGATAAGACAAGCTATTAAAATTTAACAACGAATAAATATTAACGCAGAGATCCTGTGTTATTTAAATAATGACTTAATCATATTTTATATCGTTTGAATCGTTCTCGACGGAGAGAAAGAGAAAATTGATTATTTTATTTTGCAAATTAAGATATGGTAAATGGTAATGTAGAAGCAAATGTCTACCATATATAGTTTCCACAAACAGCCGAATTACTTTTCAGATATATAATTTTTTATGTGTTATATTCTCGAATCTATTTATTTTAACAAATATTTAAAAAAAAAAAATTATGTGAATAGTAAATCTATTTTCAAAATTGTTTGCATAGAAATTTAATGTATTTTTTTAAATATTGTGTGATTTTGGTGGCGTTTTACATAATATAGTTTGGTTATTGTGAATAAGTGAATGGTATGGAACGTTTATTTTGAGGTGCCACGAACTTTCCATGAAACAATCTACAGAGATTGACATCGTCTTGCTAGGATATTCATACAGGTTCAAACTTCAGAGAAAGCAGTATAGACAAACGTCTTGTTGTCTGTCTTATTGGATGAATAATTCTTCTCTATATACGTAATCTATAATTCTCTTAACCCTATATTATCTGATCTAATAAAATATATACAAAAAACTAGCTATAAAATTCATCTACGACTTTAATTAAATATGTAAATTAGAACATTTGTTCTAGAAATATAATCAAACTAACTTACAGACAGAGAGTTAGAGAGATGGTATTTGAAAGAGAAATTTAACTCCATTTTAACTTCAAAAAACAAAATAATACATTTATAAAGATTATTATATTTGCCTAGGGGTTTTGTGACCGACTGCGACCACTATACACAAGATAAAAAAAACACACCATAGAGACGTGTCCGATACCAACAAATGCATATCTACATCTACCTAGAGACTTTTCCCAGATTAGTGTAGTTTCTGAACGTGGGCGTAACGCCCCCATGAGAAGAAGACAGAGAAAATTACCATTGTGATACAGAGAGAGGGTGTGGGCAGAAAAATGTAGTCTAAAAAAAAAAAATTAAGTCGGGAGATTCTAGAAGAAAACATATTATCAAAGTGGACGGTGAGCAAAATAAGATTGAGAAACTGTGGACTGTAGATCATGATGATGGTGACTGTCGATAAAATGTCGTGCGGTCTTTATAAGTAAAAATTGCGGTCATTAATTATTCTTATACATTATTTAACATCAGATGAATTTATTACTTTATTAATATAAATCAATATAGAATGACTCCAAATCACATATTATGCTCCCCATTACGACAATCTCCCGACGTATGAAGTATGAAGCGAAATGAGCGCACGCTCTATCCTTTGCGCGGCGTACACATACAAGCCATTTATTAAAATTAAATTAAACAAAGATTAAGCGGCTAAACGAGCTCGTAGCCAGGTCCCGGGGGAACATTCATCAACCACTTACGTTATTTCTTATAACAACCGAGATACGTAGCTTACCTATATGAAGTATACAAGAAATTATAGTGTTGAGATATTATTATGTTTCTCCTTTATAAATCGTCGGTTACAGGTTACTGAAGTGATGTTTACCGACAATATGAAGTAAGTATCATATTTATTTATTTATTACAGGATGGAACAGTTTAATCCTTGATAATTTATTGTGTGTTTTGGAAATATTTAGACAAGCTTGGTAACCGACTGGCATAATTTTCTTATAAAAATTAAGTACAAATCAGCCGTCTCATATTTAAGACTCACGTGTTAACGGTGGAGTGACAAAAATAGAGAAAGAGATGCTTAATTGGTTCGGGTATGTAAAGAGAGAGAAACGAAACAAATTTACAAGGCGAGGGTAAGGCGGTAAAGGTCGACGTAAACGAACGTTTCCCGGCCAGATCAAAGTCGTACTAAAAAAAGTCCAGATTAAAAGTACTCGTAACTGAAGAGCATGTATGAAAGCACTCATTAAACTAGAAGAGTCTAAAGACGTGTGTCATTATCGTAGCAGGTGAAAGGATGTGATCTGTACCTACCCTTACGAGTGAGAGGCGTGATGTTATATTATGTTTTTCAGACGCAATAATATTAATAAAAGTATTTTGGGTAATATTGTTAGGTTTCACAATATGGCTTCAAAGCACATTACCGATTTACCTGACAATAACTTCAAGCACTGTGTTAAACCAGTCTTCATTTCAAAAGGTTATTACAAGGTGAATCATTACGTGAACGATAGTGATGTGTGGAAATGACAACGCTCTCTGTGCTTCGCTGCTAAAACGTTAACAACCAAGATTTATATACAAAGATAATATACGAGATCGCGTTTCTTGCCGAGTCTTCAGGCTGGGTTCTTTTCTGAACCGGTGATAGTATTTTAACGTTCATAAGCAGGCGCTTATGAGAAGGCTCTCAAGACAAAAGTTATTTGATGTTGAAGATTTGATAACGTTTTTGATAAAACTTACTAATGTTAATAATGTTACACGACTCACTAATTTCCCGCCAAACCTCTTATTTAACGTATATAATCTATTCGTTAATAATTAGTCCACATGCCATGTCGTGTGTGTGGCAGCGCACACTGTGGCCTTGTACCTACGTCTTGACATTTGCAAATGACGTTATAATTGTATCAAACAATTAGTTAAGACCTCTTTACTCAAACATATATTATTAAACTAATTGTATGCTCATGGCTTCACCCGCGTATACTTCGAATCTATTTTGTTCACAATTTCAGGAATTTTTTGTTAGACGGAACCCTAATTATTTTCTTAACTTTTTTTTTAATACTGAGAGAAAGCAAAAGTATTTTTATAAATTCAAACACCTGCCAGTAAAACCATACATTGAATCGGATTCATTCTAAATATCGTAAGTTCTAATTTTACGCGGGACCTTAATTACACCGGCGACAAAAAAAAAGTTGTTTGTGCATTTGACCGGACCCACCTACGGCCATGTATATGTTTGGCCTGGCAATCCTCTCTATTTAATTAAAATAAAATAAAGCAAAAAAAAAGAATAAAGCAATCACTGCAAAAAAAAATGTGCGATTTTCACTTAGTAGAAGTGAAACCTTCTAAAAACGTATAATACATACAAGTGTACAAAACAGCACGGTTGTTGTGATACCTTTTCCCAAGCTTTGTACTACGCATGCGCGCACAATCATGCACTGTCGCTTTTTCGTTTCATCGACTTTCAAATCACAACGATGCTAGAGAAGTTTTGCTTCAAAAATTGTAAAAAAAAATTGTGGACTCGGATCAAATATGATTTTTATGTTTTTCAATCCACTGAATCTGAATATGAAGGTAAACCTAGCCCGTTGGGCCATTAATGCTTAGGCCTTTATGCCCAACTCTTTGACTAAAAATCTCTAAGAATTTGTAACAACAGTTTCTCTCTAGACCCATTTATAAACACAACGAAGACAATGTCGCGGGTAAAAGCTACTGAGAAATAAAACACAATGAATTAATGTAATAAATTAAAAACCGTTATAAAAATGAGCGAAGCAGCGGCTTACGACTAGTTAATTACAATACATTACTTATAAGTTTAATATATAACTCAATAATGCCAACTTAACAAACAGGAAGGGGGCCATGTCACATTGAGAATTATTAACTTTTTAAAACAACCTTGGTATAAATAATTGAAAGGGAAGGAAAAAGTACATAGATAGGCATATTACCTACTCAAGATTTATTACACGGCATGACACTATGAGTTGACTATCTTGAGTTGAGATATTAACTTCAATTAAACTTTAAAATATGTGAAACAATAAATCGATTAGAGTTATTAAATATAATGATAAAATCAGGTAACATTATTATTATAACGGGAATTTAACAACGTCGTGTTGTTTGTTGACAGCGTAACATAAAGTTTTTGTAGAGAAACTTACAATTAATCTATCTATCTATATATGAGGAAAATAGGGTTCCTTTGAAGCACTACCACCTCAAAACTACTGAACGTATCGGTATGTGACTACTACCATTCGCGGTTCTACGATTCGTTGATGGTTATAAGGTATTTATTTTTTGGGTTTCATCGTCCTTTTCTCATTTTTTATTTCGATTTACTCTTATGTAAAAAAAATCCGTGTCGATTTACTCGTTATATACATTTTGTTCCACTATTAAAACAAAAGACTCTCTCATTTTCTTCATTCGTTTGGTTTTTTTTAGGTGCGCAGGGAAGAACATATGAAACAAGGGCGGAGCCGCAGCACACACACAGCTAGTATTAGTATAGCGGGAATTTAATAACGTCATGTTGTTTGTTGTTAACGTAAACATAAAGTTTACGTAATAAATCTTAATCGTTTAGCAAAAACGAAAAAGTTAACATGTTTATTCTATAGAGAAACTTATGACATTTTACAATTATTTATAATTCGTACATTAGTTATTTTAAATACATATTTACAGTCGTATACAGAGTAAAAAAAGAACTTGGAGAAACAGTAACCTAAATTAATGATAGCGAATTTTCCTGAAAGGATAAACATTCTTTTATTTTTACAAATAAATAAAACCACATTCTAAGATTTTTCATAAAACTGTTTGCTTCAGTTGAGAATCCTTAAAAATAGGACCTTTCACTAAGAAAACTCTACGTTCACATTTACAATGTAGAAGTTAAAAAGAATGCATCTAAGAATCAATTTAAAAAGGCTAGCAATTAGGTATATTAGATACATTTGACTAAAGTCAAACTAAAATGATAAGTAAGTACCGTGTGGTGCCATCTAAGATTAATATCACTCCAAACTTTCTCGTGGGTGTCGTAAGAGGCGACGAAGGGATAAACCAGATGATGGGCTGCAGCATCCTTTGAGTACCGTATACACCTACTGCAGTCGCCAACCCGCTTGCCAAGCGTGCCGATTATAATTGCTATAGCAACCGATTACCCGTTATGAACGATTTATATTTTTCGGTCGCGGGAATACGCTGGATGCAGGTGGCGCAAGACCGGTCGTCGTGGAGATCTTTGGAGGAGACCTATGTCCAGCAGTGAATGTATTTTTATTGACTAAAAGATTATATGAAACGTTGTGAATTATTTTAAAAACGTAAGACTCTATAATCTATAATTAAATATAAGCCTATGAACCTATGACTGAATAAATAAATAAATAACATTGGATAAAGGGAGCCCACTTCAACTTACCAGTAGGTAAGTTAAGTAATTATAATTATTAGAAACGAAAAACATGTCAGTTATCTTTTAGATAACCCCGTGAAGTGTCAGGGAACACATAAAACTAATCATTTTACGACATAAGCGAGACACACGATAAAAAATATTGACATACGCAAAGAGCTCTCCCTATAAAGAATAAACTATTGATAATATTCCTTAATAATCTATATAATAAACACGTCATAATTTTATATTTATTTATTTTAATGTAATTATATTAAAAATACCCAGAAAAAAAAGTGAGCCGTCACGGGACGCCTGACAGATGTGAAACATCGACATTATTTTGTAAAAGTAATATGCAGAAAAGAACAGATTGTGTTAGGAACTAAATATGTCATAATGATAAAATAAAATATTACGATTTTTTTTCCAGATAATGATGACTATTTATTGAATAAACATTTATTTTCATTCAATACAAAATTTTACGAATTTATTTCAAATCGTGACTACTTAATTCGTTTAATCAGTGACTTCGGTAATAGTTATATTCGATTGGTCGATAATTGGTCGTATGTTACAAAAGTATTGGACATAACATTATCAAGATATCTAATAAATACAGCATCTATTGTTGTTCCGTATCTGGTGGTAGGTTCTCTTGGATTGTTATTAATTTGCAGTTGAAATTCTTCTTGGAGAAACATAATTAATGGCGTTGATTCATCTTTTGCAAAATTTACATTGAAATCCCCAGCTAAAATCAATGGTAGTTTGTCTTTATTTGTTTTGAAAGTTATTGAACCTCTGTGACTGTACGGAAATAATCTCTCGTGTAAAAATGAAATGATGTCATGGCGATGCGTCGCCACACCGTACACACTACTGCATATAGACTGTATATATATATACCATCATATAACGTGGCGACGCGTCGCCACGGCATGCGTCGCCACGCCAGAAATCGGTTTCACATCAAAAACATAATATTAACATAAAAAAAGAATGTCTATGTATTTTCTTTTACACGGATCAGTGCTTTGATCACAATCTCATCTGTAAGTTAGAATGTGGTTTTAGGATGGTAAAAACATTAAGCCTTTTCACGTGAGAGGTTCTCACGTGATGCTGCCGGAACACACCTATTGGTATTTAGCGACAGGTATTCAGGTAGCTACCCAGGTTAGATTATTAGATAATGCCCTACCACCATGCTATGGTTTCCTTACGATGTATTCCTTTACCGAAAGCTCAGACTGATTTTAGAGTTGGATAGGTGGGCTCGAATAGACGCCTATTGTCGCGGAATCTGGCTGCACTACCCACTACGCCATAATCGCTTACCAACTTGTATCATTTTATTTTCTAAATTGTATATTAATTTTGGTTACATTTTACATGATACAGTTCGTTAATTGAGCACAAGTTTAGTAGAAATAGTAAGACGGAACATTAATTCTGGAGTACTACAAAAACAGCTAGGAAGGGAGAGTACATAAAAGAAGTAATTTCCAAACTCTGATACAACGACAAAAAAGTTAATAAGCTTAATATAAATCGTTTTATTACACACGCCCATGCTTGCGCCCGCGTTTCATATATTTTCCAATGCGCACTATTGTTTCTATTTTTTTTTTGTAATACGGAAACTTAATTATTTTGTAAAAAAATTTTTTTTACTAACATTAAGCAAAGATATTTCTCACAATTTCAAATACTTGCCAGTAAAAGTGCGCATTGGATCGGATTTTATTTATAATTTCTCGACTTTTAATTTTTTTACGCAGAACCCTAATTATTTTCGAAAAAAAAGTCACGCCCATCGATCCAGCTGTTCCGGAGATTAGTCGCAACAAACAGACAAAATAAAAAAAAAAAATGTTATTTGTATCGTATATACATTCATATATATATTTAGTAAAATAAATATTATGACATTACAAACGGACACTTCAATTTTATTTATTAGTATAGATATAATATCAAAATTGTATGTTGATAATAATTAAGAACGCCGTCACTAGGTCAGCGCCGATGATCTTGCAACTTTTGTAAACAAATTTAATGAATGAATATTATTTATTATCTGCGTGACACCGCGGGGAGCAATTATTGATAATTATTAACAAAATACATGCACTTTGCTACGTACCTACATCGCCTGAAAATGTAAAGAATTAACATTTTATGTAGTTACATCTTACTAGAAACTTAGTAGTGATAAATTAACTTTTTTTTTGTTATAATTTAGAAAATACGAGAGACAATTCGTTAAAAACTACTGAATACAATTTGGAATTTTGTAAATATAACTTTTAGTCATTTTTACAAAACATGCCGAAAATAAATTATCTATACTAATAAATAAAATTGAAGTGTCTGTTTGTAATACATATGAATGCATATACGATATCTATATCAATAACATAATTTTAAAATTCTTCTTTGCCTGTCTGTTTGCTCTGGCTAATCTTGGGAGCAGCTAGACCGATTTTCACGGGGCATTTTTGGTAGGTAGCTGAAGTTACTCCGCGTAATTTAGAGTTCTTATATCTTTTGAAAATAAATAGGGTTCCGCGTAAAACAATAAAAACTAATGTAATTGTCGATAAAATCCGATTCAATACACAGTTTCACTTGCAGGTGTGAGAATTTGTAAGAAGTATCTTTACTTTCGGTTATTACAAACAATAATTTCAGGAAAATTATCAGGGTTCCGCGTAAAACGAAATAAAACAAAAAGTTTGAATAAAAGTTGATTTAGTGGTCAGTTATACGGGCAAGTGCTTTAATTTATGAGAAATATTTTTACTTTATCTTAGTACCAAATATTTTTAGAAAAAAAATTCACGTTCCGTGTAAAAAAAATTAACACGTTTAAATTGACAGCACCATCAAAGCATTATTCACCAAAGATTACTTAAAAACTATATATTACTCTGTGAAAATACATGGAACGCGGGAGAGCCGCGGGCACACAGATAGGAACCACCATATAAAGAACCACTTCGAGATATTACGAACCCGCCAAAAATTTGCGAACTGTTATTTATTTCACGTTAATTACTTCCCAATTAATACAAGTCATTTATTAATACGATACAATTATAATAAATTAATAATTTGTTACCGAAACTATAAAAAACTGTATCTAATAAATAACAGCTTCAAAAAGCGACTAGTTTATTTCTCTACGCTGTCAAAACATTAGAAATGTCTCTTTATCTATGAATGGGGCGATAAATATGCTAAATTAAAAAATAAATGACTTTCGAATACACTTGATCCAGATGTGAAGCGTGTAGGTCGCATGACACAATGCTAAAATTATATTAAAATTTATAGTTTACTTTTGTACCAAAACTATTAAAACTTAATGTATATTAGCTTTGTTCCCGCGGCTGCGCTCGCGTTTCATATATTCTTCACCGCAATTTATTTTTTATATGGAACCATCATCATTTTTTTTTTATGCAATAATATAAAGTAAAAATATTTCTCATCAATTCAAGCACTTGCCCGTAAAACTGTGCACTGACTCAGATTTTATTCAATTTTATTATGAGTTTTATTTTTTTTTTACGCGGAACCCTAATTACTTTCGAAAATTAAAAGTACCCTAAGTAACTACGGCTATCTACCAAAAAAAGTCGCGACAAAATCCGTTAAGCTTTTCCGGAGATTACACAAAAAATTAAAAATTGGATTTTTGTTATAGGTAACAGATATACATTCAGTAAAATCTACTCAGTAAAAAAAATATTATGACATTACAAACAGACACTCCAATTTTATTTATTAATAATAGACAGGTGGCACAAATGTACTTTTAACAGTTTTTGATAGTCGTTTAAGCTTAATTTTATTGGATGCATTAGACTTGCTTTTATAATTCGATGCCTATGTGTGTGCATCGAGTATTCTTTAGCTCAATAGAAAACACAAAATGAGGTTATGTTAACAATTCGAATTATTGTCTAAACAGCCAGGATTAGCCCCTTGAACCACAGATGACATATTAAATATTGCACTGGAGTTTTGGACGGGATCTCAGTCTGCCATGTAGCAGTTATTGTCTTTAATCCATTCGTTTGCTTATTTGTATTTGTATGATTTAGTGCTGATTATTGTGTACAGATGAAGTGTATGGGAAATAATGACGCGAAACGTTTATTCTGAGGTCCCACGAGAACTCCATGTTCTATTAAGATGAGCCACTCGTTTTGCTGAAGCTTAAAAGAGTCGACATAAGGTTGAAAACATAACTTATCACATGACACTGGCATAACTATGTATGCAAATCGCAGTCCCCATTAATTAAAAAAAGAACATATTGAGTTACCTGCATCTGTCATTGACTTCAATGTGCTTCCAACATTCAGTGTTAACAGATAATTAATTTTAACCGGGAATCTTCCTTGTTGCATTATCCAATGTTCATAATCTATACTAATAAATAAAACTGTCTGTTTGTAATCTATTTTTTTACTAAATAGTCATGAAAGTATATAATACGAAAAATACAATTTTCAAAATTGTTATCTGTCTGTTTGTTTATTCAGGGTAATCTCCGGAACGGTTGGACGGATTTTGACGGAACTTTTTTAGTAGATGACAGGTGAAGTTACTTCACATAACCTAGAGTACTTTTAATTTTCGAAAATAATGAGGGGTTCGACATAAAAAAAACATTAAAACATAAAAAAAATTTGAATGAAATCCGATTGGGGGCACAGTTTAGCGAGCAAGTACTTGAATTTCCGAGAAATATTTTTACTTTATCTTAATACTAAAAATATAAATATTAGGTAAATAATTAGGGAACTGTATAAAAAAATGCAGTGATAAATATAGGAGAAGCAGGCGCAGCCGCGGGCTCACAGCTAGTCATAAACATATATTTCTACAACTCACAGATTATAACAAATTTTATACGATACTTTTTTTTACTAAAATATGTATACATTTGTTTCTAAACTTAAAATTTATCAGTAATAAATAATAAAATTAATAATTAGCATAATTATAAACATTCATTATTCATTATATTTTAAATTAAGCTTTAATAGTTTGTGCCATGAGAGAACAGGTTTTTTTTATCAACAACGGCGATATAAATCCTTTTAATTCATCCACATACATAATAATAATTACCGTATAATGTGCGTTAATAACGTGTTTCGAGAAAAGTTATTTAATAAGAAATAAACGCTCATAAAGTTTTATACGAAAAAAAAACGTTATTAAACGTCAAAAAATAACATAATTTATTCAACGAGAACTCGTTGTAAGAACCATAAATGAGACGAATTAATTAATCATAATTTTCGGTAAAAGTCTCGAGTGCTCTTGACGTGGTAAATCATTTGTCTAAGCTTTGATCGCGTCGCTGACAAAATGGCTGACTGGAGTCTAAGCGCCACGATGACAGTGAACAGTATGGCATGTTAAAGTTTTGAACTGTAGTTTGGGTTGACAGGACAATCGAGTCCAACTAGATTGCGACCACCGTAAACTTGTGAAAAACGCTTTATAGTAACACGTAAAGGCGCATCGCATTCCAAGATCTCCAAGTGCATACATTAAAAACTTCCCAGGAAGTCTTAGCCGTGGTAGATGTAGGCCGACGTGAGTATGGTAAATTCTTATCGTAATTGGACTGTACTTTATTTAACATAAGACGAAATACAAACTAGTACGAAGCTCGTAAAAAAATCACATGAAAATAGAAACTAGGAGGATTGTACATCTACTTAGCTTCATTGTTTTCAATCAAGTATGTTAAAAATAAATGCTAATATTTTTTCTTCCATTATATTATGCTTATTCTATGTGTAACCTCGTTTAAAACCTAGAAGTCAAATTCTCACTAGAGAGATAATTAATTGCAGCTAGCTCCTTAATTAACTGGGTTGGTCTGTTAATGCTATGAAAATAGATACTGGTAGTAGAAGATATTAAACCCCTGTGTATATTATGTAAACATTGTAAAAAAGCAAAAATAAAATATAAAACGTAACAATCTGTTTGTAAAACTTTAAAACAAATCATTTATATTTACATATTTGAAATATATATATTTTTCCAAAATTTACGATTATTTATAACAAAAAAAGGAAATGGATATTTAAAATAATGCATTTAAAACATTTATTAAACATGTTATTTTTTTAATTTCATATAAAGTGTATCTAGAATTACAAAAAATAAAACCACCATACTGAACCTCTCTGCATAAGACAAAGCTACCAACGCTACAACAAAAATAAATCGTTAAAACGCCAGTTAACCCGCCCGCCCCACCGTCACTCGACAACAAAGTATGCTCAAATTACATCCAATTATAAACCATTCAATCCTTTTAGTGGGAAATATTGTGAAAAAACACGGCAGCCGACAATCGGTGGTAATTAAGAAAAAAGCGCGCGCCTAACAATACATTTGACATACGGTGCTACCAACATTAAAGAGGTTTTCAAGACTGGTGATGTATCCACTTTACAACAAAGAATATTCATTTATCGATGATAATAAGCATAAGTAATCGTTTGAAATGATTTTCGAATTTACTTATAAAAACGCGAGCGTGACAGACAGACGTCAAATAATTGAATACGAGTACATACTTAGATACGCAATTTTTAACAAATAATTAGTTGTCCCATAAACATTTACAGCAAACGTAACACTTTCTCATGAAATTTAATGATTTTAATAAAATGATTTAATGGTTAACAATCATTTTATAAATGACATTGTTATTTATTGAGAATAATTTTATTATTGTTCTGTATTCTTTCTTTAAATAGCATTTATTCAATACTCCAAAAAGTTAGAACATCAAATCAGTTTTAAAACAAATATCTTAATCAAGAATAATTTTACATTGAGTAACATTGCAGAATATATTTCCGCTCAAATTTAATCCGCAACGAAAAAGTAAGGCAAAGAGTATGTCAATAATATTAAGCACACAGGTACCTCAAATTCAGAAGATACTGATAATAGTTGTTTACTTATTTTGATATTTATAGTAAATAAGAAATATAAATAGATATTAATCATATGTTTATATATTTATATATGCACTAGATTGTGTATGTGTTATTTGCATATTTTTTTTACATGATATAGGCTTAGTTCTTTGACCACAATCTTACCTGATGTTAAGTGACAATGCAGTGCAGGATGGTAAACACACTAAGCCTAGAGGTACTGGTTCTCAAGTGATGCTGGCGGAACACACCTATTGGTATTTGTCGACAGGTTTTCAAACTTGAGGGTTTATAGCTACCCAGGTGGGCATTAATAGAAAATGCCCTACCACTATGCTATGGTTTCCTCACGATGTTTTCCTTCACCCAAAGCTCAAGCTGATTTTAGAGTTTTATAGGTAAGCTCGAACCTGCGTCTATTGACGCGGAATCCGGCCGTACTATCCACTGCGCCATCATCGCTTTATTTGATGGTATATTTGAGTTTCGTCCCGTTGACAGACATATAATATAATGTTATACATTTTTTTAATAAATAGGACGGCAAAATTTGTTTATTATTAACTTGTTGGATATGGTTCTCAGTTTTTGGTGTCATGTTTTCTGCAACGCGCCAGCAACGTTCAACCAGAATACCAGCATTGCTCTGACACTTGAAGTTTCAATCCAAACAATCAAGCTAAGGTACTTGTTTGCATAAGCGCAACGCTTTGTTTTATGTTGTCATAAATATGTATTTCCTGTGTATTTGATATTTGTGTTGTGATTTGTGCAAATAAAAAAATATTAACTAAGTAATCCCAAAGATTAATGTCCAGGTTTTTTTTTTTAACTATAGGATATACAATAAATTACTAGAATAAATACACTTATTTTGTTATTCGTTCGTACGATAGTTTTTGAAAGCCGATTATATAAATAATATCGCAGAAAAAAACGAAGTTTTATCTGTTAAAGATTTAACGTTATACTATAAGGCACAACACTATAAAAATAATCAAATTTAGAAACAACAATAGTTACGGTTGGTAAACGCGCGCTTTTGACCTCACTTCATATGTGTTTCTTTTAGTTTATTTTTTCATTTTTTATGATGTCTTTTCTGGAAAGGCGACTAAATGAAAAAAGGTTCTTTTCGAAGCACGTAAATATGAAACTATAAAGTAACGTTTTAATAGTTATTACTTTGATATTAGTAGGTACTTTTTAATTATTTGCAGATTTTAATTTTAATGCATAAGTAAGTTTAATAAATAAGTTTTACAGTCATGATGATTTTTTTAGATAATGAACTTTTCGATTGCCATTTTTTTAATATTTAGGAGATATGTGACATAAATATCTCCACTCTATAACGCTTAAAATTTACAAATTGTCATACGTACGATCTTTCAGTAAGAAGGTCTTTTAGGCTCCAATTATTCCTGTTTAAGTAAAAAGGAGATCCGCAAACGAACCAAAGTAACCGACATTGTATGTACCAATGGGCTGGCCACATTGCTCGTAGAAGCAATGCCCCGATGGGGCCAACGGGTTCTCGAAAGGCAGCCGCGCACCGGAAGACGCAGCGTGAGTAAGTCCCTCATAATCTGGACCAACGGCCTAGTAAGGACTCCGTTGGATGCAGGTGGCGTAAGACCGGTCGCTGTAAAGAACTTCGGAGACCTAATTCCAGCAGCCGATATTTTTCGGTTGAATGGATGGATGAAGGAAAGTAAAAAGCAAAGGTACTAGATATACCATACAGCCAAGTTTGACGTTATGGACACTTTTTTTACAACGCTCTAACAAAATGGCGGCCATTAGTTAAAGCTATTCCAAGGGAGTTGTTGGGAGATCACAGAATTCACGCTACGTTTCATTATTTTTAATACATTTTAGTCACGCACAATAACCAAAATATATCTTATAAAACGCCACCAAAATTACATAGTTTAGACTGAATTAAAAATAAGGCCAAAATCGCGCCAGGAACTCCTTTCAGTCAGAATACGGCAGAAAATGCCTCTTTTGTCATTTGACAAAAAAGGCATTAAGCCGTTTAAATTAAAAATGAGTTAATTTAAAAAAGAGGCGGGTTCATAAAAATAACATTGTTCGATAAAATATAACAAGGGTCGTCGAGTTCATCGAGACCGGGGGATTAGAAACGTATCTCGTTTGACGAATAATATTTTTTTTATTTATTGAATGCCGCCAGGGACAAGGTTTGTAGGGACGCTTTGTTGACACAGATAATGGCGCGAAATTGCAACAACACGTTAGGGTGATGGCACCCCTTGGTTTTATTTTTTTTATCTTGTACAAATGACAGTAGTATTTTTAATATCATCAGTAGAGTATCTGCGATACTATTTTAACGGATAAATAAATTGTTCCTAACATGGAATCAAAATGTGCGTTTTAAATCAGTTTTTTTTTTATTTGTCGATAAAACAATTGTATAAAATTAGTTATTATTAGCTTTTGTCATGATCATAGAATATTAATAAGTGTTTGCGCGGTGCTGTCAAAATTTAACAATAATTATTGGAAAAGTTTGTAAACTTTTATGTTATACTTTTTTGGTTTATTTGTTTCAAATGTTCAATAGCCTTCAAATAAAAACAGTTCAAGATATTATACAACCTCTTATCAAGCGATCTTCTTTTTTTTATTTGGTGCCAGTTATTAACTTAGTGTTATCAGTTTTAAAAAAAATCTTTAAATTCCGAACTAACACTATTAAATTTAAACCAACAATCTCGTTAGTATTAATAAACGTATCGACAATTTAATAGATATCGTAAATATGAAACGTAAGTAAATATAATAAATCCAATAAATTTGTTATTCTCCGAGCAATCGATACGGGCCGGGTGACCCTAAGACTTTCGTAATTGTATGAAGGCACGCAGAGATAGCCCGGCTGGCCCTCCACAATGTCGCTATCTCGGGCATATTAGCCGTAATTAAAACACATATATGATAACACAATTATTACATACTAGCACGGGACAGCGACTTTGTTTGCTTTAAAATTTTCTTTGACCATATAAATCTATAT
This sequence comes from Samia ricini, assembly GCA_014132275.2. NCBI lineage: Eukaryota > Metazoa > Arthropoda > Insecta > Lepidoptera > Saturniidae > Samia > Samia ricini. The sequence goes on from AP028158.1 coordinate 20,852,265, forward strand.
GTACTGCCACTGATGTTTAAATTTGAAGGTTGTTGCATAAGAAAATGTAACCGTGCTTATAAATATAGAATATGTTAAGTGAATTCTAACCTACGTCCATCGACGTAGTACAAAACAACACACTACAGCTTTTCAATAATGGATCTTGAAATCATAACTCGATACACAATGAAATCATTTATTAAATGATAAACATAAAAGAAAATTGGCATTACGAGCTAATTGGAACATGAAATGGCATAACTAGTTTTGTTCGGCAACACTATACCTAGTTCATGTCCATAACCAAAACCGAAAGTGATAAATGTTAAGGACTTCTTGATTGGAGGATACAAACTATTTTTATCTGACTAAAACAATATACCAACATAATCAAGTATAGGATTCACTGGTAAATGCTTTTGCGTCGCCGATTTAAGAAAAAAGAACCCAAACTAATTGTAATTGACCCACAGATTATACAAACAAAAGGTGAAACTGTTAATCCGTAACGTTATTATGAACTGCATACTTATAACGGTATTTTTAAAGCAAAAAAAAAGCCATAAAAATCATTAACATTATAACAACGGCCTAAACATGAGTTTCAACATTAATAATCTGCTTAAAGTTTTCTACAAAAAAATAGAAAAAAGGAACAAGTCGTCTGTCAATAAAGTTCTAACCTTAAAATAAAAAGAAACAATAACATAGGTACGAGATCCTCATTGGATTAAAACTATATCCGTTTAACTTTTTCAAAACTTTCTTTTTACATGTAAAGACAAGACAAGGATCGGTCGCGTTCCACGATAACGGGTTCTTTTTATCATAATGGTCTGTTTTGTGGATAAGCAGCTACTGAGTTTTTGTTTTTTTTTGTGAGAGAACACTTAATTTTGTCTACGACTTTTGTGTTTTCAACGCGGTTTGATAAAAACCTTTGGAATTAATTATTTTAAGTGTAATTTGTATGTTTTTACTTGACAATTTTAAATATTTACTTGCTTAATTTTGGAAACGACAAAGTTCATAAGATATAGGCCTCCCCCAAAGATCACCACAACGACCGATCTTGCGTCATCCGTATCCAGCAGATTCCCGTGATCTTCACCAGGTCATTGGTCCACCTTGTCGGAGGCCTACACCCGCTGCGTAGGAGTATGTGGTAGCCATTCGAGAACCCGCTATTTTTTACACGGAATATGCTGTGCTTTGACCACAATCTCACCTGATGTCAAGCGACGATGTGGTCCAGGCTGGTGAGCACACTAAGCCTAGAGGTACTCAAGGTTCTCAAGTGATGCTACCGGAACATACTTATTTGGCGACAGGTATTCAAACTTGAGGGTGGTAGGTACGCAGGCGGGCATCATTAAAAAACGCCCTACAGCTGCTATGGATTCCTCACGATGTATTCCTTCACCGAAAGCTCAGACCGATTTTAGAGTTAGATAGGTGGGTATCGAACCCGCGTCGATTGACGCAGAATCTGGCCGCACTACCCGATGCGCCATCATCGCTTTAGCTCTATCGAGCATGTATTCTACGAGCAATGTGCCCAGCGCAGTGCCACTTATTTTAGCAATTCTTCGGACGATCTCAATTACTTTGGTTCTTTTGAGGTTCTCCTCATTCTTGTTTGTACCATACAGTGAAAATCCGATCGTAGCCAAATCTAGTTTAACTGGAGTTCAAATGAAATTAATTTTTAATAACGCGTTATCATAAAAGTTCTTCGCCGCAACACTATTCGTATTATAATAACGATAAAGGTGACACTAGCAATATGGCTTTATTTTATTTTATAACTCTTATCTATTGTTCTTCAAAGTAGATATTGTTATGAAAAATATCGTGCCTGATATAATATCACCATTCAATAAACAGACACATACAAAAATCTAAATTTATCTACGTAGTGTCTTAATAATATTTTATATATACTTTAATTAATATCAATAAATAATTATATAAACAGTAAAGTTTATGATTAATTATGATTTCGCATATATAATAACGACAGTCATTAGTATCGAATAGTAATTGACTCCGCAAGAAAGTTGCATATCATTTTAACTTTATTAATAGACGTTAATTATCGTTGTGGTTAATAAATAATTCAGATAATGCATCGTCAGTTCATAGATTATTTATTATTTTATTTTCGCAGCGATTCCAGTCTATTTCATCGGGACCACGTAGAAAGGTATAAAACCTTAAAATCGTTTAACAAATAACGCTGTTTTAATAGCTCTTATGATTGATAGCGACGTTATTCGTGAAATATTTTTAAAGCTTTTTATATAACGTTATATGATATAATTTACCTTATGATATATTTGTTCTAAATTTAACTTTTCAATCTACAAAACAATTTCTTTTTTTTTAAACACCTTGGAATATGGCGTGAGTAATAATAATCGAGTTATTACAAAAACAGAATCTAGCTTTGAAAAATATATATGTTTAAAATTTTACACTGAAGCACAGATCAGATAAGAATGATTTATTTATATTAAATTCAACACATTAAAAAGTATTCTATAAAGTTTTAAAAATAAATTCATAAAAAAACAAAAGGTTAAAAAAAACACTTTCAAATAATTTAAATTTGTAACTGTGAATAATCAACAAATTAGAACAACCATCTACCCAATTCTTGCTCATGCTGTTTCTCTTTCTGACGTTTGATAAAAAAAGGAGACAAGTATAGCTTTAGTTGCGTTAAGGGATTAGAACAGGATAATTTTATTATGTTTATTTATTATTTTATTTATAGTTTTATGGAAGGCGAAAGTAGAACATAGATAAATTCTCATTTATTTACATATAAATGTTTTTATATATTTCTTATTTCCAAATATTAATATTAACTATAGCGTGGGTGTATTTTGTTTCTTGAATTTTTTTTTTTGTGTAAACATATTGGGATTCAGCCCTAGCTATAAAATTGTTGTTTCTTTGTTTTGTTTCTATTTGACGTCTCCTGTTTTGTTTGCCAAATTAAATAAATAAATAAAAAGTATTACAATTGCTAATTATAAGCCTCCACAATTTTGTGACCACCATACACACAAGTCGTAACAGTCTGTTTACCTGCATGCAGTTGACGAATGCTCAAGCGTTTAAATACCTTATGCTGTTAATACACGTACGGACCGGACCGCGGATATGGTGTTGAGCGACCGAGGGCATCAGTCGTCTAAGAAGGAATGAGGAATATGGTTTTTTAAAAAGATCGATTTTTTTAATTGATTCACAAAACATCGAGGTCCAAGAGATCAATATTTTATTTTTATTTTATTTTTTATTCGCAAATAGTATTCTTCCAGTGGTCGAAATTAAACTATAATCATCATTTATTGGAAAAATTATTTTCAATTTTTTTTATTAACAGTAGTCAGTACTAAAGGTCAAGTAGCAACTAAACCAAATAGGAAGAATGCCTAACCTACTATGGAAAAACGACACTAAACTGTTTTATTTTTGCCTATTACATTCGATCATCACATCATAGAAAACAAAAAGGACACTCAAATAATCGATACTTTATTAGTTTGAAAGATTGATCTTTTGGGTCTCAGTGTTTTGTGAATCGATTCATCAAACTTAGATTCGAGTCAATAAAAAAATCGATCTTTTTCGGAAAGGATTCCCATTCCTTAGGAAACTGATAACATCGGGCGCTTGGCGTGCTATGCCCGTGGTTCGGTCTGTACGTGTATTAACACCATTAGTTTTATGATATAATTTTTTGTTTAATTCTTATTTATCTGCAATCTATATGCATACGCAATTTGGCTAATATACATATGGATAGGAATGCTAGAACTTTGCATGAAGTTTTTGTGTCACCACAGAATTAACGTGGTATTATTTCCAAATAAAATTGTAAAATACTAAACCAAAATACAATCACATAATTTAGGGTCAAACAACGTAACCTAATGAATTCAGACATACTTCGATGATGGATCAGTACATAGAATTAAAATACTTAGAATAGCAGTGCACTTACATGTAGTGAAGTCACTTTAAGTTGGCCTTAAAAGCGTGGCCTTTTAACCTTTCGCTACGTGCCGGTGATTATACATATATGTATTTTTTCGCTTCTATACTAAGCGAGTTTTTGTATGAAACTATCACTCTAAGCGTTATTACTCTATGGTTCGGTAGTAGTCAATGGACGTACATTCGAACCCACCTATCTAAATCTAAATGAACATGAACTTATGGTGAAAGAACCCATCGTCACCACCCTGAAAGTCTGTCGCCAAGCACATACAGATGCGTCAGGCAGTATCACTTATAAATCAGGCCTAAATATAGTCTAGACTTTACCTTTTTACACAAAATGATGTGATATCATAGTCATACGTTACCTACTTTTATAACCTAAATTCTGCTCTTAATAGGCTTTATTTCTGTCATCATTATAAAATCGTAAATAATTACTTCTATATAGGTATTGCAGCCCGTACACGCACACACTTAGATATTTATTTAGATTTACATATGAGAATTCCCCAACAGAATCTCGATCCTTTACGATTCACATGAATAATTTAATAAACAAACTATAATAAACATTAAAAGATGTATTAACGATTGACTCGACAACGACCTGAATAGAAAACGCAAGAATAGCTCGTATAAACTCAGGGTTTTTAAGTTAAGTAAAATTCATGGCGGAAAGCCAATAAATAACAAACGGCGCACGGAAAATCAAAGTTAACAACATAGACACTTAACTATATTAATCTAGAACGGTAGAATCTAATGAACAGTATTAAAAAGGTAAATTTAAAATTGGACTAAAGTTCCCGTGAATTGTTTAAAAATATAACTACGTTTATGACGTCATTGAAAGATGTACTTTCTAAATTGAAGAAATTTCTTGAAATTATTTAACCGTAACTGTCTATTCTAACGTAAATGGACAAAATTAAAAGTTCGCATAGCACTTGGACAAGACACACTATATTTTTTTATTGGTTCCATTTACTCCTTTTTAAGGAAAAGGTAAAGGAACTAGTAGACCATGCAGCCAAATCAGACGTTAGGAGCACTATCAATAAATGAATGGCGGTAACAAAATGGAGGCCTTCTGTTACGATTACAACGGGAATGATTGGGACATTTTAGTACTTACGCTCCGTGTCATTATTTTCACTTCACTACACTTGAATATACGCTATAAATGTCATATTTTTAGTTGAATATTATTATAGTATTCATCCAATAGGACAAGCGGAGGAATCAGTTCATACAGCCAGTTATTAACACCAAACTTATATCAACAGTCTAGCAAAAAGGCGGTCATATTTCTTGTTCTTTCCAGTGAGTTTTTGTGGCACTTCACTTTGCACAATACCCAATAATGTACTATCATGTAAAACTCCACCAAAATTGCATTAAAACATGAGATGCTGTAAATTAATTAATTAATTAAAGACTGGAATAAGACTACACGATAAGATATAGATCCCGCCAAAAAATGTTCAATGGGTTTAACTGTTATTTGCCTACTTCGAAAAGTCTGTCACGCATAGATCAGTTTTAAAAATAATTTTCATTCTCCTGACAAAATCATTGCGTCGCAGTCGACAATATTCTTTCAGGTAACTTTACTTAATCTAGGATAATGGTGAATATAATTTAAAAATAGCGTTTATGTTCTAAAAGATTGTATTTTAGTATATCTATCTAGCTCACCTTACGGCCTTACTCTTTAGTATTACTTGATAATTGGTGCCGTAATTAGACTGCATTATGGTATGATCTATGCATAAGCTTTTGGCGGGATGTAATTGAAAATATTTATACATTTGCGTATTTAAACATAATTAGCCGAGTAATTAATTGGCTCATAAAATTATCTCAAATACTGAAAAGTCTTTTTAATATCACATTTATTTAAAAAAACGAAGATACATGGATTTTTTTATTATTATCGCGGATTTTTAAATCGTGCGTGATGTCTTTTAGCCGTAAAAAAATATCTTGGCAGTTTTATTTATTGCATTATAATTGACAATAATACGAAATAAGCAATTAAATAAGGCACTTTTTTGAACGAAATTTACTAAAGAAACTTTAAAATAAAATTCGAACAATAGCCATTACATGTTCTGACTCGGCAGCACTCAATTTTACGTAGACAAAACCATATTACCTACTTGTAATGTAATTTAAAAGACTTACCTCCAGGGAATCTGTGAGGGAATAGCCTCCCGTGCCTGTTGATCAGCCAAGGGTACAGTTGATATGATTCCCGCGGCACCGGGCCTGCGGGGTGTGGAGGTGGGTGTGGCGGCAATGGAGCTCCGAAACCTTGCTGCTGGTGCGCCAGTGCCGCCGCCAACGCCGCTCCTTGGAAATGCGCCAGGAACTGATGATGATGACTCTGAGCATCCAAGTACGGAATCCGTTTCAATTCCGGTGTCGGAAACATCGCAGGCAAAGCGCTCGGCCTTAACAATGGACGTGGAGACGGACTCCTGGGCGAGGCGACCGGCGATGGAGACCCCGGGCTGGCCAGCGGTGGCGAAACATGCTTCGGCCTCTCCGACCCACCAACTATACTGTCTATACTGAATCCGATTTTCGGCTTCGATGGCACCGCCACCACAGGGGTCGGTGCAAGAGGCATCATGCTTTTGCACACAACGGGTCCCGCACAAAAAATCACCAAATTAAAAGCACATGTCACACCATAACACAATCCATTGTGATGCGCGCGATACGAACGCCAAGGCGGCGCGCGGCCGAATGAGCCTTTCGCACCGGACCGACGCCCGGCGGACGAGAAAAAAAAAACAACTATCATGGATTCCTCGACTCCTATTGGTCCGTATCCTTCGTTAGGCGTAGACGACTCCGCGAACTTCGTTCCTTATTCGAATATCCGCGCTGTGATTCGTCGAGGAGTGTTCGAAGGTGTCGTTTTTAAATTTTGAACGCTTTCCCGGTGGGCGGTTCGAGTAAAGAGCTTATGCTTTTAACCGGCCGTTTGACGTGTTAGGAGAGATTTGTCCGGCGGAGAGCGACAAATGGGTCTTTTAAATTTAGTCCGGTTATGATTCAATTAGTACGTCGATTGGGTGGGTTAGCGCGGGTCGGTTCGTTCGTTTTGGGATCGTTCGGTCGGTGGTCGGGCGGCCGCTCTGCATGTTCGCGGACGGCTTAATACTTTTTAATTATATCCAATGCTTTATTAGCTTAACGTCGCGAGATAAAGGGGTTATTTTACACCGATTCCCGCTTCTGATATTGAATGATTTTACAACAAAATGGCGTCGGTTTATAGTCGCGTTCAGTTTCAAAACATTTATTTTTAAACTAAAAAATCAGTATAACGTATTATTAACTTGTCGCGACGGTAAGATTTGAATTTGTTATTGGATAAAATTACAATGGCGTATCTGAGATAACGTTTTTTTAAATTTCACGCAAATTTTCCGCCATTAGTATAAACTAAGCAGTGTTATGGTAAATACTTTGATTTTTTTTTAATTAAAACTGTTATTCTTCGTTATCAGATTGAGCCATGTTAATATTTTAATTTTGATTTAGTAAACAATAATATTTTGTTTAACTGATATAAAAGATTTCTAAATTCTTCCATGGATTAAATCAATTGTTGTAGGCAACTGCAAAAAATTTAAATGTTTAAGGCTGCTTTATACATTTTAAATACATTCTAAATAAAATAGACAAAAAATTATTACTAGAAATACTTTTTTAGACAACTCCACGATCATAATATTAAACTTATCCGATTTTTTAAATGATGAACACATAAATTAATGTCTAAAATAGGTACAATAAAATAAAAGATAGATGCATTTAATTCTATGTGCATCAATATTATCTAGGTATCTACTGTGTATTATATAAAGAGGAAAAATGTTATGAACAAACCCCGAAAAATACCTAAAAAAAAATAAAAAATTATTTTATATGTAGAAAGTTACATTTTCAGTAACTTATAGGCATTTTCTTAATTTTTTTTTTAATGAGTGATTTCTATATATCCGTACGAAGCCGGGGAATTTCGCTAGTAATTTATAATTAGAAAAACAAGTGCGGCCTTATTAGTACCTAATATTAATACCTAACAAATTGATTTTCTTCTGGACATTTGAACGATTTAGATATATAAGCCTATGATGGAAATCTCGTTTAGTGGAAATTTATTAATATTCGGTAGGTGGATTGACATTCATCTTTATTGAAAACTAGATTCGGTTGCGCCCGCGTTTCAAATATTCTTCACTGCGTTTTATTTTTTATTTACTACTAAGATAAAGTAAAAATATTTGTCATAAATTCAAGCACTTGTCCGTAAAACTGTGCATTGAATAGGACATTATTAATTTTTTTAGGAGTTTTAATTTTTTTACGTAGAACCAGACAGACAGACCTGGACAGACAAAAAATTTTAAAAGTTCTACTTTTGGTATCGTATATACATTCATATCTATTTAGTAAAAAAATAATAATTTTTACATTAAAAATATACACTTTAATTTTATTTATTAGTATATATTCATAGTAAAAAAAAATATTCCCAATTTTTTTTTAAATTAATTTATCGTGAAATGGACATGTTACGAGAAGAGAGGATGCGTATGTTGATAAAACAGTAATAAATATATATGTGGAAGGACGGAAAAGTAGAGGAAGGCCAAAGAACGTGCAGATAGAGTGTGTAAGAAGGGATATGAAAGAAAAAGGAGTAAACGAAGAGATAACGGCTGATAGGGATGTATGGAAGGAAAAAACATACTGCGCCGACCCCAAGTGAGTTGGGAACAAAGCATGAGAACGATGATGATTATAATTAGTCACTGTTAACAACACTAAAAATCATCAACAGTTTTTGTGCCCGTTTTATTTATGTTTTAAAAAAATCAACTGTACCGTGAGACATCTTTGATACAACCGATTTATATAGACATACCTTTACATGTAACAATTATATACAACAGTACCTAAACAAAAGAAAATCGGTAACTAAACAGGCAAACTTTTTTTTATATTTGCTTCTTTATACGTAGTCACCCATTGAGAGTAAAGATTTTGTTATAAATTACCTAAGTTTTTTAAATTTAAATTAACGTCAATAGCGTATACAAATTTGACTGATTTGTCTTGGTGCTTACTTACAGACCGCCATTTATAGATATTGTTTAGTTTAGTTTTATATAATTTGAGCACAATTCCAATTGATTATAAATGACGATATTGATGATGGTAGACGAGATAAGGTTATAAATGACATATAATATAGACTAGAGTAGTTCCAGTGGTGCCTAGGCACAGGACAAGCCCTGGACCGACGTAGAAATGACCACACCAGGACCAAATTTTAGGTCATACATGATATTTAGTTGCATACCTACAATACCTACTATTTATTGTATAATATGGGTATAGACGCAACCTACTATCAGCAATAAACATTGCTTATGCTTATTCAAACTCTATTAGATACCAACACTTGAATAAAAATTTATTTATTGTATGATAGATTTAATGTTTTTGTAGATATTGGCTGTCTGTTTTATTTGGAGAGTCGATTAAGATTAGAACATATTTCATATGGACAGATGTAAAATCTTGTATCGGGTGCATAAATAATCTAGATACCTAGATATATACCTATAGGTAGGTATGTTTAAAGTGAAACTACATAATTGTAGCTACTAAGAGGAGAGATAAGTAAAATAGGGTTCCTTTGAGGCACCATCACCTCAAAACTACTGAACGTATCGGGATGGGACTACTACCAGTCGACGCGGAATGACGCGTAGATGGTTATAACTATTTATATTTTGGATGCCATCAACCTTGTCTCATTTTTTTTTCTATTTACCCTTGTGTCAATTTATTCCCCTAACAAAAACAAAAGACTCATTTTACATCATTCATTTGTTTTTTTTAGGTTATGATTAAATGAAATGTTACCTATATGCAATTTTTCACTCACACCTAAAGAACATGTACATTAAACGCGGGCGGAGCCGCGGGCACGCAGCTATTATTTCATATTCTATGTCAATGTTCTCTCCTGTCTGTTTGTTTTAGCTTACTTTATTTTTACTTTATTTTTAATGGTTCTCAAATAATGCCGGAACACATCTAATGGTATTTGGCGACAGGTTTTCAAACTTGTGAGTGGTAGCTACCCAGGCGTTATTAGTAATTGCTACAAATGTATATATTTTCCTTCACAGAAAGCTTAAGTTCATAATAGTGTTAGATAGGTAGGTTCGAACCTGCATCCATCGACGCGGAAACCGACCTCACTACCAACTTAACCGTCATCAAATTTTATTTCCTTGTTTAGCCTCTACAGAAAAGTGTGGTAATAATAACTTACCTATATAGCCCTTTAAATCTTACCTCGAGTTCAATGTTCCATTAATATGAAAACTACATACAAAACGGTTTAGTAATTTACATGTTTTACGAGAGTTCGAGATTTGAATATTTAAAATTTCGTTTCATAACTGAATTGTTGCTCGTCTAGTGGTAACATAACTCGTTGTTATCTAAGTCTAAGATAAAACCTAATCGACTTAGATTATCTATAGACAAAGTTTTCAAGCGTAATCTTAATTTATATTTTGTTATCTAAATCTTAGTTTTTAAACCTTTTTATGTTATTGTTGTCTCATTTCTTTTTCTCAATCTGAAAGAAGTTCATTTCTGTATCGACTTATAATAGTTCTTAAGATATTTATATTATGAGATTGAAAAACTTGAAAAAGTTCGGAATTTCATTTGCATAACTTTTAAAAATATTTTTTTTCCTTTGGCAGAACTTCCTTATATGATAAAAAAAAACTTCTGACCAAAATTTGTCCAAATCGAAAGGGGTCGATTCCAACTATTGGTCGATTTGAGGTGGAATGACCTATTTAGTAAAAAAACATATTTTACATTACAGACAGACACTTCAATTTTATTTATTAGCGAAAAATTTAAGTGTCTTTTTGTAATATCAGAATAATGTAGTTTTATTTACCTGCATTTGAATTTACCTATATACCTAAAGTACTTATAGTAATTTAAAAAAATGTGTTGTCTATCTGTTTGTTCCGGGTAATCTCCGGAATAGCTCGAAAATAGATCGATTTTCAGGGAATTTCTGGCTGCTAGCTCAAGTTACAAGACATTACTATGCTACTTTAATTCTTTGGAAATAATTAGGAATTCCTCGTTTCAAAAGAATTGTGAACGATAACCAATTAAAGGCACAGGCGTTTAAATTTGTGAGAAATACCTTTGCTTAGTTTTGTAGCACCATCAATAATTTAAGGGAGTATACAAAAAAATCGGAACTATTGTTCATCATAGATTATTTAAAAACTATAGATACCTATTAGGTATGCTGTGAATAATTCTGCGGAGTACAAAAAATTAAACGTGAGCGTAATGATATAATCGACAAATCAAAACTGTAAGTAGGTACATCACTAACGAAATCAATCGTAAATGTGTCGTTTATGAAAACAATAGAGCGGTGTGTGGCCGATGCGGGCGGTCCACGACACATTAGCGTGGCTCAGGTTCCATTCCCGCGTAATAGTAATTAATATTAATTATCTAATTACATGTGTATATCTACCACTTGTACTGTTAGTCAGAAACTGTGATTAAAGGTAAATCACAGATCGAACTGAGTTACAACCTTAAAATGAAATTTGCCTGAAGCAGGTAGGTGTAAGTAAACATTTTGAAGGAACCACAAAACCCCATGGAAAGTTCTAGCAAGATGAGCCGGATCTTTTGCTGACTCTTTTGTTGCCACATGATTGAATACAAACGTCATTACATGACACTGGCAGAATTGTGTACGTAAATCGCATGATGCCATTAAATAAGAAGAAGAATATTATAAATGTTAATGATAATTTTTCCGTATGTTTTTATTTTTTGAAGACAAAACATAATGAAATTTAGCATAGAAATAACTTGAGACCTAGAGAATTACTTAACTTCACATTGAATAAATACGATAATTTATGAAAATATAATATATTAATACCAGATGAAAACCCGGCTTAGCTCGGGTGAAATGTGACTTTTGATACACAATCTTTTACAAAATGATAGGAACAGTAACTTCACTGATACGTGTGAATCGGCCTTAACGAACTCAAGATGGCATCCGAGTGGCCAAAATGGCGACAGCCATTTGCACCATTAAAATTTAACAAAATATACGGATATATGTTTTCGACTCGAAATCATTTTTTTTTATATTTTATTCTTCGGGTAAGGTATCAATCGAGTCTGTTCTACACCTTAACCGAATTATTAAGATATATATATATATATATATATATATATCTAAATATATATTTAAAATATGCAAAAAGAGACTGAAAAAAGTAAAATATTGCTTAATATTAATTTTGCGGTAAAATAACTAAAAACACCAATTAGATGATTAATAAGAAAAACACATACCAAGAAAAAGTCGCAGGAAAAGCTAGACAAAAATAAAAGTCCTGCAAAATTACTATATTACTATGAATAATATAAATTACAACCATTTATAAGACATCTATCATAATCTATGTTAATCTAAGCATAACATCAGGATCAGTCGAGATCAACACGAACCAAACAATCTATATCTATACTTATAAATAAAATTGAAGTGTCTGTTTGTAATTTCAAAATATATTTTATTTACAGAATAAATAGATATGAACGTATGTACGACACCAAAATAAAAAATAAGATTTTTAAAATTTTTGTCTGACCGTTCATGATAATCTCCGGAACGGCTGGAGCTATTTTGACGGGACTTTTTTTATAGACATCTGAAGCCACACCGCGTAACTTGGAGTACTTTTGTTTTGCGAAAATAATTAGGGTTCCGCGTAAAAAAAAATCCGATTCAATGCACGGTTTTACTGGGAGGTAAGTGTTTGAATTTGTGAGTAATATCTTTGCTTAATGTTAGTAGCAAAAAAAAATATTGGAAAATAATTAGTGAAAAATATATGAAGCGCAGGCGCAACCGCGTGCACACAGCTAATTCATTAATAAATATTCACCGTAATAAATCAGTCCCTTACAATACCACACTGCTATGTAACATTACACTTATCTAAATAAAGATATCCAAGTATAAAAGAATGAAAAATTAAATCAGTACTTTATCTTAATTACTTTATCGGTGAGGGTGCAGACAACATTAACCTTTCTAAAGTCTAATTAGATTTCACAAACTTATCAACCCTTCGTACCTAACATGTTAAACTTTATGTTCCATTTATCTTTTCCAATTTGGATTTCAAAAAAAAGTGTTTCTTTTTGTTCTATCTATCTAAAATCTATGCCAGCTATTACATTTTAGGTAGGTATATGTTTTTAAAATATCGTAATAAGGAAAAATATAAAGGTTTTCTTTTTTTTTTTTGTTTTCGTAATATTATTTACATATTAATTATGCGTGGGGGGGGGCACACAAGAGGCGTAAAAAAAACCATTTTAAATTAATATAGAATTAATTTCAGAGCTACAGTTACACTTATGTTTAAACTAAAGACTATCGACCGATATTAGATCGAACAACCCTTAAACGTAAGAGACATGACTACCGATCGAGGTGTGACCGAATAGTGGCTTCAGCGGAGGAGTTGACAGGCGAGGCGAGCCTCAGTGTGACTCGGCTAGTGTGGTGATGGGTTGGTTCTCACGATGACAATGAGTTCAAGTTCCGTATAATAACAGGTGGCATGTGGCGTAGGTGGACCGATGTTGCAATTGTGACAAGGAAACTGCGATGTAGCGTTTCCGTGGAATACGGTTACGTAACATATTGTCTGAATTATGTAAATAAAATAGTTGTAATATAGTGTTGTAATGAAGTGAAGTTTAAATTAAAAAAATAAATAGGTAAGTTAATGTTAGATCAGTTGAGATCAGCAGGAATCGAACAATAAGTAAATAAACAAAGTAGATAACAATACCGCACGTAGTGACTCACACCCGTGCGCTCTATGGCGCTCTGCCACGATATTCAGGCACGGCGTTTTGCCAAGGTGCTCAGGCACGGTACTCTTTCACGGTGGCCAAGCACGGCGCTCTGCCACGGTGCTCAGGAACGGTGCTAAGGCACGGCGCTAAAATATAGATATATATATAGAAATATAGATAAAATATATAGAAACAGGTGAAGTATTACATAAATGGAAGTCGTGGTGTGGTAAGTAGATGGTTTATGGTTAGCTTATTTGATGCCACTAGGGTCGATGACGAGGTCTAAAGGGTGTATTAAATGTCAAACTTACGTAATCAGGGGGAGGGGGGATGTACATCTTTGCTTGCGTAATACAGAACTGGCCCTCACATTAAAATTGTGCTTTAGATAATAAATAAGTTATGCACTGACCATAATAAAATTTTATATTTTGTCATATTAGAGAGAATTTAACAGCAAGCATTCATTAACCGCATAGTTTGTAATTCTTACATTAATAATATACTGGGAAACTATTGGGTAATAGGGTTAGTATTTATTTTTTCTTTCTTTTCTTTTTACATTTTATTTTAGTAAATAACGCACGATTATACTTAGGTAGGGTAATCAGGGGAAATTGCGTTCACTTAAGGAAAACACGACGTATTTTTTAGAATAATAGTTTTACTTCAAAATTAACAAATTTAACAAACTTTTGAACTATTAAGTAATGAATAGTTTGACACGAATCGTATCTTTGACGTCTTAGTATGACTGACTACCCCTACCTTTGGATAATGCGGCTCAGGATAAGGGATAATGACTTAAATGTATTTTTTGAAATATAAAAAGTGAAATTAACTTTTATTTAGAAAGTATCGTGAGATCAACCTTATACTCAATCCAGTGCCCAATCCAAACCAGGTGTTTTGCTATTTTGATAAAAATTGTTTTTGATATTGTTAAAATCTGCATATTATATATAAATTTACGTAAATCTGTGACATAGAGCCATTTTAAATAACAATTTTAACAGATTGTAGTTGTTCTTGGGTTTAGAGGATATTCTTCGGCGAATTCTGTGCATGTCTATAACAAAAAAACCTCTACAAAATATAAAAAAACTTCAATCGGTAAATTTGAATTTAACTTAAAAACTAATTACGTCCTCATAAGTACTCAGAACAGTTAAATAAGCATTAAATTTTTGGATTTACCGGTAAACACACTGAACCGAAAATTAGAACAGCGCAGCCGTTATAAAGAAACGGTCTTCACGATCTCGTGCCACGAGCTGTCTGACCATATGCATCACTGTATAGTAGAGACCATCGCTCCTCACGATTTAGGCGACGTAGCATGTTGCTATGTACAATTTTGACAAAGTTATAGAGGTGAGCGTCATTACCCGATGAGCGGTATTCCCCCTGCTCTTCCACTACCTACTTTAACCTTTTTTTTTTTTTTTTCGAGGGGAATGCATTTGCGCACTAGTTGTCCAGCCAGATCTGATAGGGACCCCCCCTTCCAGATCTGGTTGAAACACGTCTGAAGATGTGTGACAGTCTCTCGCACGAAAGCACGAGAGGCTGTCACACAGGATTAGTGTGGGACTCGCGGCGAGAAGCGTCGTTGACCACTACCCACTAAATCCCCCGGTACCTCCCGCCACCTAGTTGGAGCAAACACGGGATCGCTATGAATACACCGCGACCTACAATTGTACAGTTTTTTATAATGACGATGGTAATAATTCGCATAATAAAAGTAAAATTAATAAGGAAACAGCCATAGCAGTTATCGATATATCGATAAATATCTAATTAGAAATCGAATCGGTCGCGGCCATTTTGTTAAACATGGCATTTACGAGCGTGAACGCGCCGCGCTCGCAGCGTTTAATGCTCGCCAGATTAATTTAATATTTTGTAATTGCCGTTTTTACTTCCGTTCGTGTTTTAATGGTGAAAATATTTACGTTTTATTGCGTGAGATGTTTGATTTAACGAAAGTAAACGTCTAAGTGTTCGGTGGAGCGCATTCGTTGTGTTATTTTAAAGCCCTATGAAGATAGTTTATTGTCTGCGTAGGTAATACAACAATTTCAACTGTACCTTTCTTGTTAGATAAATGCTTTATACACAGCACAATGCATCTTACATTTGTTCCCAGAGCCATTATAAATATATTCTTTGATAGATTGTTTTGAATAGAACAGTTGAGTCTACCATTTTCAAAAACGGCAAATTAAAGTTACAATTTAAGAACATTAACATATATCTAAAACACTATAAACAAAAGTATTTGTGTGCTACTTATTATAACACAGACACCACTAAATTCCATGCAAATCTATAAACCCATTACTTTATAATTCCACCATTATCCATAGCAGCCACTCAGAAGTCTGTTATTGATTACGATTCGGTTTAAAGTTGCTGCACAGCTGATTTTATTACAAGAGGACTTAAATATGGAATTAATTAAATATATATAGGTACCTACCCATATTTTACTCTACCCGGTGAAGCAGTAATAAAATCTCTTAAACCAATAGTGTGAGTAGTTCTCAATAAAATTAAGGTAGTAACCAAAAAATGACCTAACAAGGCACGATTATGAGCAATATTATTGTGCGATATTTTCCATTGCACAACCCTTGAATTTTGCTCAACAGTATATGGGCTACATGTTGTTTACTTTAATTTCGTCATCTACTTTCCACAACAGAACCATACTGGGCTGGGCTTCGGATCCTCTGGTATCCGGTTTCTCTTATCTCGGCATGAACTAAAAAAAATTCGCTTCAGCTTACCTCTGCCGTATCATAAAACTGTGGAACAATCTCCCGGCTGCTGTCCTTCCTCCTTCCTACAACATTGGGTCCTTCAAACGCATTATGAAGAGACACCGTCCAGGCCGACATAGTAGCGACGACCGGCGATTGATTGATGATCTTTCTGTGGTCATCGCTGTTTTTAGATTGTTATGTGCTTATCATCAGGCACAATGCCGTAATTTTACCGTGCTAGTCTTCAAAGGCTCCCTAAAAAGGCTTCCTACTAAGATGCCAAACACTTTCTTTTTTTTTACAGGGTGAATGCTTTTACGGACTGCCTCTATCGAGCCCATCGGAGAGTAGGGTCTAACAGATGGGGTCGATGGAGGGATGTGTGGGACTCGCCCGGCACTGAGGGCACCGGGAATACCCACTAAACTCCCCGGGGCCACCCGCCGCATTATAGGGGCGACGCAGGATCGGAGACGCAAGCACCGCGTCGCCTCCTGCGGCAGACCCAACTGGGCCTCCTCCTCTCATCTCGCCCAGCTGTGGTGGGGGAGTTGTTGCCTGACCCACAGGTTCTCTCCCCCCACCTTTCGTCCAAATGCTCACATTTTGGAGAATGCACGTCAAGGGGGAGATGTAGCCGAATAAACAGGCTCCCCCCTCCCCTTCCCCTCAACCAGAATCGTCCGCTAACCGAAGGAAGGTCCCTCTCCTCTCACTCGTCTTGTAAAAGATGCCAAACACCTCCCGCAACTACAACCTCCGTTGTAATTGTGATCGAAGTTTTCATCCTCACAATTTTTTAACGAGGTTTCGTTCCTCAAAGCGCCCTACGAGTAGTCTCGCTGTCTTATTTTCTAGAGGTTATCTTATTCGCAGACCAGGCGGTGGAACTCAGGTCGTTGGTCCGAATCCAAGTGGACGAACGTGGATTTGGAGTTTTCTGATGGCGTTGCCCTGGGTGCACCAGGAGGATGTTATATCACACACCATTATGTACTTTATTTTATATTAAGTCATTTAGTTAGGTATTTTTCTGAACTTGTAACCATAAAAAAACAAATCCTTATAGGTACAATTATCATAATTTCTTTTTATGTAGTAGGTACAGTGCAACGCCTCTTTAAAAATACCTAGTTTACCTCGAGGCTCTGTAAAAGTAACATAACCCTCATCTTATGTATGTTTGTTAATAACTTTAATTGCTTCCCAACAGTTCTCGTAACCGGCAATTATAGTTCAAAAAAATAAACAAAGAAACATCACAACACTAGTTCAAACTACTTACTTATACTTAATTACTTATAACTAAGACGTAACTCACGCGCTCTGAAAATAAGTATTTAGTGGACTTATCTTTTAACTAGGGACGTTGATGTATTGCTGCGTGAAACGGAGCGTATTTGTATTATTCGTTTTTTTTCTTTCATTTCGTTGTATTTATTTAATCACCGCCTTAGGCACTGGTCGCTCGGCCATTCAGCCAAACCGTGTAATTAGGTGGTTATAAAAAGTTTGGGTAATTAATTGTGTTGTTCTTTGCGTACGAGATGCATTCGTGTGGGTTTTTAAATTAATATTTATTGTTGACATATACATTTCGTGATAGTGGCCTGTTAATTGTTGTTAATTTTCGTATATTATTATTTTTTAATTTTAACGACTTGGCTGTAATGTCGGAATCGCTATTAATATTAATCATTTAGTAAGTATTTGTTAAACACTTTTCAGTAATTTGTTAATTTTATAATAAATAGTAAATGTCGTGGAAATTTTAAATATTGTTTTCTATTTCAATAAAGAGAGCAACAACAATAATTTTAGCTGTATCTTTGCTGGTTAAAGAATTTCTATCATTAAAAGACGAGAAGCTAGTTCAACATAACGGTACTATTTACCTATTATACCGATATTAATAATATACAACGCCCGGCTCTTTAGTTTTAAAATTTTTCAGTTTCCTACCTACGTAATATTTAGCGACACCCTTTTGAAAACAAAATTTTTTACGACCAATTTAAAAGTAGTCGGTACCTATTTCAGTGACAAATTATTTAAAGAAACTCTTTATGGAATGCAATAATTGATTATTAACACTTATTATAATTAAATAGATTAGTTCTCTGTTGTAATGTTTACCAAAATGGTGACTAAGTAACACTTTTATAGAAACTATTATTAAAAAAAAACAATAAACAATGGGGTATCACGCCCATATTTGCATGTCAAATAGCGACCGCATTCGTAGACTGATGTGCCTACATGTTACGGGGAAAGTTCACAGTACAGATAAAACTAATATTGACTAAGATCGACTAAGTAATGCTAAGCGTATTAAAAAATGCGAAAGGATCCCTTCAAGACCACATACAAAATGTATATTGATTAGTTTCCTTAGGAGCTTACTCAGCCAATTTTTATTTTCTGATATATAAGTCTCGTATAGGCACTAGGAATAGGATGCAAAGGCTGCACTTTTACCCCCCCCTGCGCCTGGAGAAAAAAAGAAAATACATAGAAAAGATTAAAATTTTTATGTTGAATTTTTATCATCTTCATCTCAACGTAGATAATTATCTAATCGATAATTGAGTCTACTAGTATTTTTCCAATAATTCCTGCTTAAATGCGTTTCGCCTGCCTAATTGTATATTCAAATGTTATATAAAGTATTTGGCAACTAAGTTGCTGACAGGGCGTCAGCACTGTTAGGCTCTGAAATTATTCCGTGTAACAATCAGTACGGTCATAAGTTTTTTTAAAGTAGGTATCGCTGATCTAAATTCTATAGAAAATACAGTGTTTTACCACCACCACTTCGTTCCATACAAATACATTAAAGAAGATCTATTCTACGAAGCCAGCTTTGTCCTTGTATTTTAAAAATTCAACAACATCCATAGCATCCTTATCACAGTCCTGCTATTGTCATTACTTAGTTTTGTAAAAATTTAAAAAAAAATTGTATTTGTAACTAATAGACTCAAGTACTCTGTAAATCTATCTAATATTTGTAATTTCATTGCTGCCTTTGATCAAAGAAATTATATCGTGGATGTGTGAAGCATATTCAAATGACCACGCAATTTGTATTTAACATTCACTTAATTGACGTAACATATAAATACTACCCTTAAATTATTTTAGTTAATAGTTAAATGTTTAAATGTATATGTACTCCCTGGAAGCACGTGATCATGGCGGTGCCCATGAAATAAGAAAGAAAAATGTATTTATTTGCACTACACAATACAACACACACACACACACAATACAGAAACTCGAAGAAAAAGTTGATATTACTCCTTTTTTTAAACTATATACAAAAGACGGAATGTGTTGTGCAAGAACGAGCCTCAGCATTTTTGCTGCACTGAAACCATGGGTTTAAAAATGGCGCGTGCCCGTTAATGGGATAAGCTGAGCTGCCCGATATGCATATTCTTGTAGTTCAAAAAAAACCCTCAGTTACTAGAATATCCCACTTTATTAATAACACAGCCTGGAATTTATATAATCTCGATAAAAATAAACGCTTGAGCCTAAGTGTGATAATTTTTTTATGTACAAACCTTTGTGATAAATAAACGAAAGTGATTTCTCTCCGTATATGCTTATGTGAAGCACATATGTACTCGTGGTTATGATTGTAGGATGCATGTAAAATAATTTAAATAAATGTGATTTAAATTAAATCGCTGTGACTAGTTATTTCTACATATATAGTGTTTCATGGTTAAAATCTTGACGTTTATAATATGGTTGATGTTACATTGTCAATTCCGCTTATAATTTTTTAATTAATGTGGAATTAGCAAAGTAACGTCATCCATTTTATTTATACTGGATTTCCGCAAACTATGGCCTTTATCAATCAAATATCATGACGATGATATTTGACTTTGTAGTTAGCCAATTATTTATTTGAATGTGAAATTACTGGGTATCTTTTCTTAAAAAAAAAAAAAATATGTCACCAGGAAAAATCATGGCAGTGAAAAAAAAACCTAGACAAAATTGTGGTCACGTAATTTCGTAATAGTGAAAAGTCTAGTGGACACTAATTTATTCAGTTGGCAACATCGAAAAAATCAGGGTTCACACCTGTAAAATATTAACTCAGAACCGACATGAATTGCTTAAAAGAAGTTCATTAGTCTGTAGCCACTTACGAGATTAAAATAATGTAAGATATTACCTAATTAAAAATACCACGTCATTTGTTTCTTACACCAAAACAAACAACTTATTTTCACTCATTAACATACGAACTAACTATAATCCGGCCATTTCCAAAGTAGCATTTTTAAGTTTGCACGTAACACAACGGAGTATCAATATGGCGGATATATTAAAATGGCGTGCGTAGTGGTAATTCGGCGACGATTAATTAGCAATTCAAACAAATTTTAGTTTAATAACACCTGCTGAAGAGGGTGCTGATCGCATTTAGTAATAATTAATACTTCTCTAACCAAATGGGACTATAGTGAATTATATCGACTAGTATTTTGTTTTCTTTATTAGTGATGTCTTTTAAAAATATGTATTATCGATCTTCTGTCACATTATGTATCCCTTTTTTTTACGTAGTTGAAATCTGTTCATTGAACACACGGACGTATGCATAAACCGTAGTTTGATGCATTCGCTGCTCCGCGCGACAGACTAAGCCATCTCTCGTGGTGACAGCCCTTGTGCCAGGTTGGTCTCCTATTGAGCCTACTGGATAAACACTCCACGATGTTTCTATCTGGCGTAACGATGCCAGGGCTTCTGGAGACACGTGACCATGCATTCTTCTGAAGCCCTGATTATGCCCCACCTCTGCGGAGGTCCTACGTTAAGTTATTTTACGAGGCATAGTGACCTCGGTACATTAAGTAGGTATCCCTAGGTCAACTATAGTATCACTGAAAATAATTTTTCCAATATTTTCCTTCTATCTGCAACGAAATAAAATTTGTGAATGTCAGTGTTTTAGGTAGATAGGTACTCTTATAAAAGTATTATGTACTTAGAGTTGTATCATCTTTTTTTATGTATGATTCTGACGTTGTCCAAAGTTAAAGCTAATAGGAAATCTGGTTCAAACGTAAATAAGTTAATTATTATCCACACCCGTGGTTCATTTCATTACGTAGTTACCTAAATATTGAATTTAATATAGATGCCTACGTAAAATGTTAACAACTAATATAATCTACAACGAAGTAACGCAAATTAGGGACTAAGTTAAAGTAAAAATATTTAAAACTGTATTTTTAGTATAGGTATTGTAGGTAGGTATATACATTCATATGTATTCAGTAAAAAAAATATTATTTTGGCATTACAAACAGACATTTCAATTTTATTAATTAGTAAAGATTTTTAAATTCTACTTAAATGATTAATGAAATTTATTCTGTGTTTCTAGCAAGGCCTTTGCTAGAGTTACATTTAAGATATGCTGTGGTGTATGGTGCTGGCTAAGTTCCGTGTGGTGCCTGCTAAGAATAGTACCTTCCCTTATCGTTCCTGTGGGTGTTGTAAACGACGACTATGGGATAAACCAGGGGATGGGCAACAGCATCCTATGACTACCACAAAACACCTGACTGCGATCGCCATTCCTTTATTTGGGAAGACCTATCTCCAGCAATGAATGTCTTTCGGTTGTATGGATAGGATGGTTGCAGGTTAAAGTAAAAGTTATTTTTCTTTTTCTTTTTTTTTTTGCTATTCTATCATTAATGGATAATGCTCATTAAAGTGTGTGACGAGATTTAAACATTTAAATATTTAGTTGTCGTAATTTAGTCGGTTCTTATTGCACTACCACAATCAGTGACGTAGTTAGTATGAATGACACTCGGTGCGGATTTGTGGTTTCACTCCAAGAATTAAAACTATTATAACGAACAATAGTGGTGTTCTTAATAAATCAACGGATTAGTTCCAAATACGACTGTTTTTTGCTTTCTACACACACTGAAGTCCACCCCAGTCCAGACTGACTAAATTTTTTATAATTATCTTGAAGTATAACCTTTTTACAGATGATATTTGTGCAATCTACCAAATTATTGCTGATTTTTGTTAGTTGCAGTACTGATGTATGGTTAAGGTTTTTCTGTTGTGTATTTTTTGGGATTCACGATCGGATGTCATCCGTTACGGACGCAAATACCAACTTGCTACACGTCTGACAACATAGCAATATTTAATGAGGTAGGGCATTGCTATTTGGGGTGCACTATTAAAGTATTTGAGGGGTTGGGGTTTGTTTCTTATGAAACGGTGGTTGTTAGTGATCTAACATGGAGAAGAAGCAGAAAAAGGGTTGGAAGATGAGGGGGGATAAGGTAGAAGACTCTGTGATGCTGGACGGAGATACTGATTTCGAGGAGGTGGAGAAAAGGGATTTTCCGTGGGGAACTTTTAAGGGAAGAGCGCCTAGAGGAGGGGAGACTGTGAATGCGGACCTGAAGCGGGTTGCAATTGAGATGGGGTTGTTTAGGAATAAGTCTCCGGTGGAAATTTTTGATGAAGTGGATATGTTGTTGGGGGCCATGGTGGTGATGGAGAGGGATGTGGGTGTTTTTCTGGGTGATGAGATGATGGGGAAGATGAGACATGTGTCGGTGTTTCTGTGGTCGATGGCGGCATATGCGATTGATATGGCTGATCATGCCAGGGAGGTGGGTTATGAGGTTGATGATTTGGAGGAAAAAGTGAAGGGGTTGGAGGAGGAAAAGAAGGAATGGATAGAGAAGATGCGTGAGGGTGGGATTGAGGAGCGGGAGAAGGAGATAGCAGGGTTAAAGCTTGAGGTTAGGGCTAAAGAGGAGGAAGTCTTGAGGCTGAAGGAATTGTTGAGGGTTAAGGAGGAGGGGAAGAGGCGGGTGCGGCTCGTGGATGCTGCTGTTGGTCCCTCACCTAGTGGGGGAGGGAGTGTAGGGTGCGAGGGAGAACAACTGAGTGGTGATGCGGAGGGTATTGTGTCGGCGGTTATGGGGAAGTTAGGGGGTGTACTTGAGGGGGTTAATCGGAAGCTGGAAATGTTGGAAGGGCAGATAGCAGGGGTAGCTATTCGGCTGCCAGGTATGGCGGAAAGTGGGAGTGAGGTTGTTGTTGGCTCAATGGAGGGGTCAAAGAGGAAGAAGATAGCAGTGGAGAAGGGCGGTCCTCCCCTGTCCCCCCCTTTGGGGATGGACTGGGCGCCACTTCCTGGTGGGAAGGATGATGTGGGAAATGAAGTTGTGGCCAGTGGGGGAAGTGCTGAGGGAGAATGGTCCGTTGTGGAGGGAAATGGAAAGAGGAGGAAGGTGGTGAAGAAGGGTGCAAATGTGACCCCTTCGGAGAGCCTCAAGGTGTGGGCTCTGGGGAGAGGGTGGTGAAGCCAAGGCCGAGGGTTCCATCGCCGCCGCGTACGGCGGCGGTGGTTATTACGCTGCGGCCGGACGCGGTGGCGAGGGGGCTCACGTACGGGCAGGTGTTGGCCGAGGCGAGGAACAAGGTGGGGTTGGAGGCGATGGGGATTGAGAGCGTTTCCTGTCGCCCCACTGCTGCGGGTTCAAGGATGCTGGAGGTGGCGGGTCCTGAGGGAAAGGAAAAGGCGGACATTTTGGCGGCAAGACTGCAGAGGGTGGTGGAAGAGGTGGCGGTGGTCTCCAGACCAATGAAGCGGGCGGATGTCCGCCTTGTTGGTCTGGAGGACTCGGTGGGGAAAGAGGAGGCGGTGAACAGGGTTGCGCAGGAGGGGGTATGTGGAGTGGAGGAGGTGAGGGCAAGTGAGATTCGGGTGTCGGAATGGGGAGTGAGGAGCCTGTACGTGTCGCTTCCTGTTGAGGCGGCACGGAGGGGTAGTGGAAAAGGGGGTGATTAAGATCGGTTGGTGCGTGACCCAGGTGCATGCACTTGAAGTTAAGCCGCTCAGGTGCTACAAGTGTATGGACCTGGGGCACACGAGGTTTAGGTGTGTGGAGGAGGTGGACAGGGCGGCCCAGTGTTTCCGTTGCGGGGCACTGGGACACAAGGCTGCGGCTTGTGTGGCGGAACGGCCCAAGTGCGCACGGTGTGCGGATAAGGGTAGGGAAGATGGACACCGTATGGGGGGGCGCTTTCTGTCTTCCGTAATGGTGTTGGTAGGGGTCTTGGAGGAGTTTGGGGGTATGATTGAGGGGGTTGATGTGATGTGGGGTTGTTTGAGAGAGGCTTATATGTTGTGATTGTCTGTCTTCGGGTATCCCTCTCCTGGCTATGCCTTGTTACTCTAACAAGGTAAGTGCAGGAGTGGGACCCTTCTCTCTTTCTCTTCTCAGCGGAGGCGGGTTCCTTCGTCTCTTTTATCTTGGCCCGCCTCCGTTCTGTCCCTTTCTTCCAATTCTATTTATGGGGGCAGGAGCATATCCTGTCCCCGGAAGGTTGACCGTTGGGTCAGGCCTCCCTTCGGGGGGGCGGGTGAAGAGGTGGGGTCGAGAATATTCTCCCCCATCCCCATTGGGCCATTGCACGACGAGGCCCGGTGGGTTCGCTGCAGGGGGGCGACGCGGTGACATGCCTAGTAACCCCGTATCGCCCCCCATCCCAAATGCAGCGGACGGCCCCGGGGGGTTTTAGTGGGTATTTCCGGGCGACTCTCGCCCGGGCGAGTCCCACACTGGCACGGAGCTCGTCACTCCGTGCCCCCTTATCTATTGTATCTGGGGACTTTGATCCTTCAGATACAATAGATAAGGGTAGTGCGTAAATGCATTTCCCCCCGTCAAAAAAAAAAAAAAAAAAAAAAAAAAAAAAAAAAAAAAAAAAAAAAAAAAAAAAAAAAAAAAAAAAAAAAAAAAAAAAAAAAAAAAAAAAAAAAAAAAAAAAAAAAAAAAAAAAAAAAAAAAAGGGCATTGCTATTTAAAATAGGGCATTAGGTTAGCCAATAAGGTAGGAAATTATATAGTGTGTGTGAAAATATATCAACGGTGAGGCACACCGCGAATGAGTTATAGGTAGTGTTTACATAAATTATTATTTAAAAAAAAAAAAAAAAAAAAAAAAAAAAAAAAAAAAAAAAAAAAAAAAAAAAAAAAGGGCATTGCTATTTAAAATAGGGCATTAGGTTAGCCAATAAGGTAGGAAATTATATAGTGTGTGTGAAAATATATCAACGGTGAGGCACACCGCGAATGAGTTATAGGTAGTGTTTACATAAATTATTATAAAAAGTATTCGGAACTGGATGCATGAAAATATTAATAAGTTTAGATAAAGACGACAGAGGTTAGCAATATGAAAGCTATGCTCCATCCATTTCGCCTACATGAGTTAGAACATGGTGTGATGATAGACAAATAGATTACAGATATTTTAGAAATTATTTTTATATAAGTATCTTTCTATGCACCTAAAAGATACAAATAACCATTTGTAATAAACTATTTTTTAAACATAGACTTTGTATGTTTTCACTGTTTTACTAGGTCTGTGATTTGAAATCACATACTTTGAAATTTCTTTTTTGAAAATGTACATAGTAACGACATCTGTTACAGTGTATAGGAAACACGTTGTGATTAAAGTACAGCAAAATAGATTTATCTATTATACTAATAACTATGTTATAGCTGTTATCCACTTTATACAAGAGATAAAAAATAAAACTTAATACAAAGTTTTTTAGCAAAATTATATTGGTCTAAAAAAGATTTGCAACTTCAGAATGATGAAAAAAAGATTATTTAAAATGGTTTTCATGATTATTGTTATAAATATATAATTTTATTCACGTGATTTTAAAGTTTTTACAAAAAAAAAATTGTATGACAGCCTCTATTTTCTAATTTAATTACAAAAACATTATTGGTTGTCAAAAGTACTGTGCCAAAGATTTTAAGGTTGGTTAGTTGATAAATATTCAAATTTGAACTTTTTTTTACACGGTGTAGTCTCAGTGCTATGACCACAATCTCATCTGATGTTAAATGACGATGCGATCCAGGATAGTAAACACACTAAGCCTAGAGGTACTGGTTTTCAAGGAATGCTGCCGGAACACACCTATAGGTATTTGGTGACAGGTTTTCAAACTTGAGGGTGGTAGCTACCCAGGCGGGCATCATTAGAAAATGGCCTACCACCATCCAATTAACTACAATGTAAAAAAAATTATTGCCGTATCTTTTATCTGTACTTAAATGTTTTGTTTTTCTAATCTATCTACTGCTGTTGACCGAAGCAGCTTCACCGAACTTTGTGGGCGAGTGCTGAAGGCACTCAGCCGTAATGCTGAAGGCACTCAACCGCAAAACGTATCTAAATCTAATTTTTGAAAGATAAATACTAATTTTACTATTTAGCATTAGTAAATACGAAACTTATTCAATAAGGCTTCTAGTCTTCAGGTTTTTAAACGTTTTTAGTACTGTCATTTGATTTTGACGTAACTTACGCTTGACAAATGACAGATGCAACAAAAAATGACATTTGACAATTCATATCATTTTATCAATTAAAGCAGCTGCTCAGTTCAGCTATGTAGTGAAACCAGTGAATTCCTTGAAGTAAACGATAAATCTATGACCGGGTGTAAATTATGACAATAAAACGAACAAATATTAATGCATGACTCGAATGTTAATGTGTATAAGTGTGAGTTTAATGGGTTACAGAATAACTGACTCAAAATGTCTAGTTTTGTGCGTAATTTTAACTTTCATTATGGGGTGTTATTTAGCATCTTTGCCTTTAGACGACGGTATGTTTCTTTACTATTAATTATACCGATTAAATATATACAAAAATTGTCATATACATTTTTGGTTTTTACCCCCAGGAAAGGTAGCGTTACCTAAAACATCACAAATTGATTCTGAATCGAAAATATCATCAAGTACTTTGAAGAAGAAACGCTTGGCGATTCTAGTACCGTTTCGGGACCGCTTCGAAGAGCTTCTGGAATTCGTACCGTACATTTACGGATTTCTGGAGAAGCAGGAAATCCCATTTCAGATCTTCGTCATCCAACAGAAAGATAGCAATCGTTTCAACCGTGCTTCGTTAATAAATGTTGGTTTCCTTCAAACTAAGGCTGACTTTGATTACATAGCAATGCATGATGTTGATTTACTGCCATTAAATAACAATTTAAAGTATGATTATCCTGAAGATGGACCGTTTCACATATCATCACCAGACACGCACCCAAGATATTACTATAAAACATTTATTGGTGGTATATTGTTAATAAAAAAGGAAGATTTTGAAATGGTAAATGGTATGTCTAATAATTATTGGGGCTGGGGTTTAGAGGATGATGAGTTTTATGTAAGGATTAAAGAAGCAGGATTGAAAGTGACAAGACCTAGTAATATTACCACAGGCAGAGATAACACATTTCGGTAAGTAAGTTTATTTTTTTCAAGTCATCAATTTTATTTTATTGTTTAACCCCTTCAGCACTAACCTGGCGTTAACGCCAGCTTTACATTGTTTTCCTATTGTCTCATTTTAATGGGTAATCGACATATTAAAATAAATACTGGGTCAAATATTGATCAAGTAAAAATGTTGGACAATTTTTAACATTTATACTGTGATTAATTATTAGTAGATAACATAATTCTTTTGAACTATTTGTGGTTTTGGTTGCTTTATTGTGTGAGGTTAGATAGACTATGAATTGTATGTGCCATTGACTCTGCTAACATGTTTACTATAGCTACAATTTCCATTTCTTATAAATATTCACAGCATTGGAGGGAGAATTTTATACTAATTGACTCCCAACTCTCCTTTACCAACAATAGTATGCAATGCTCTCATATGCCCTTCATATGCCTTCCCTATGATAATATAAGCATTAGGATAATTTTTATAAAATTTACTGAAATGAGTAAACATTGCTTATAAATTCACCATTCAGAATCTCCCGTCCTATACTTAATAAAAAATAAACATAGCCTGTTACCTTGATTCGTACATATGCAATATTTGAACAGCCCCTTAAATCTGTAGTTTTAATTGTCCAGATTAACTTGCAACTAATATGATGTTCTTTTTATTCACCTATCATACTTTATAACTTTTTTCATATACTAGCGAATGTAATAAAATATACAAGTCTGCCTAGTAGTTGATATTTTACTATAATATTATTGAAAAAAAATTACTGTTTCTGAAATCTTTTACAAACACTAAAGCTAATAGCAATAAATTGGTTGACAATAGACTCTTCTCTGCCTATTTATACAACCTGATCAGAGAACATGTACAAGAATTAATAAACAAAACATAGAAATTGGTTTATTAGTTCCCAAGTTATAACCTAACTAATATCCATTGCTTTTTCTAATATGTTATCATGTATTAGTATTTATGATTTTTTTTTACATATATCTGAGTATATTCTTATATTGTCATTGTGTGTATATATTAATCACGTATCTACAACTTGTCTGCTTGTTCGTATAAATCATTAGTCCTAATCATATTGATCTACATTTAAACAGAGTGTCATTCTTATTAATATTTTGCACTTAGGTACCTACTTACCTGAAATTTAAGATACCATCGAAATCAGTGGTTGTCACACTTTTCTGGTCAATGGCCACGTAGGTCAATGTGAAGTACCACAACGGGCCACACTTTTATAGATTGGGTAGTTGATACCATCTATTAATTGACATATTTTTATGAGCTAGGCTTAGTGTGTTTACCATCTTGGACCACATTGTCACTTAACATCAGGTGAGATTGTGGTCAAAGCACTGAGCCTATTCCGTGTAAAAAAAAATGCTCTCAAACGAATTTCCCATAGATTTTTGTATGACAGTAACAACCTATGAAATTAAAGAAGTTGAGTCCTAGAATTATTAGTGTGTGGTGTCAACTACCTAATTTCATAATATTCTATAAGCAAGGATGGTAGCATAATGAGAATTAATGTAAATATACATTGCATATTGAAAAAAGATAGTAATATTTTACAGCCATTGTCGAGAATTCTCTTACTTCTTAAACCCACTTACTGACTCTACTCATGTTCCCATCCTGTGTACTTTTATTTAGTTAACTTCAATGTATGTAAACCCGGTTTTGAGTCATTATCTACTAATTTTTTTTTCTATATTGCGGGCCACACACCTATGGACAAAAAGCCGCAGGCTGCTTTTTCACGACCACTGATCTAAATGATATATATTATGGTATATTTAAATAAATTAGTAAATTAATTATATAAACTCATTTGTTACCAATACATAATTTTAAAATATATTCAGAAAATTATAATTTGTTAATGATTTTGAATGTAATTTTAAATAATAATGATTCATGTCTTTGTTTGGTATGAAATATAGGTGTCTCTGTCTGGCATAGTGGTGTCTTTAGAAGTCATATAAGCGACAACCGTCTCATTGGTTCAAGCATCAGTTGTTACTGTCATCCCCTGTTTGAAATTTTGATATTTTATGTCAGCAATGTATACTAGCATTAACAACATTATTATAAAAACGGCCATGTCTAGGACACTGTGACTTTTATTAGGTATTCATCTAAACTAAACTATTATTTGAAATCAAATCAAAAATTGTTTATTCAATTTGGGCCTTAAAAATGTGATTGTGATAAAACTAATAGTGCTTTGGAAAACAACCCAGTTAAGAAAAGCCAGCAAGAAACTTTATCTGTTTTTTTTTTAATAAATTGTTTTTCATGTATGAATTGTACAGTTAATAGTTATAGACAGTTTCAGCGAAAGCAAATACAAGTGCTAGAGAGCAGGTGTCATTTCGAGACATCACTGTTATCCACTATAATTGTTAATCTATCTTTACATAATATGATTCAATTGACCTACAAATCTATACTAATAAGTAAAATTGAAGTGTCTGTTTGTAATATCTGTTGTAATTTTTTTTACTAAATAGATATGAATGCATATACGATACATATACCAAAAATACAATTTTTAAAATGTTTGTCTGCCAAACAGGCAGTAATATCCGGAACGGCTGGACCAATTTAGACGGGACTTTTTTTAGTACATAGCTGAAGTTACTAAGCGTAACTTAAGGTACTTTTGTTTTTCGAAAATAATTAGGATTCTATGTAAAAAAAATAAAACTCATGAAATTGTGAATAAAATTCGATTCGATGCACAGTTTTGCTGGCAGGTATTTGAATTTGTGATAAATATCTTTGCTTAATGTTAGTAGCAAAAAACAACTTTGGATAACAATTAGGGATCACTATGAAAGAATTAAAAACTATATTACGTAATGAAAAATATATGAAACAGGTGCAGGCAAACATCTAGTAATCAATAAACAAACAAAACAATTACTTAAGCCCTACCTAATAAAACTTCAGACCAAAAGCCAAGACATTTTTAATATGCTGAATTGTACTAAATCTATCAAGTTATACATAAAAAATGTTTCATAACATAATGTAACATGTAAAATTGAAACTTATCAGTATTTAATGTCATCTTAGGTTACTGCACCGATATGGGTTTTGATGAGAATGTTTAAGGAACAAAAATTGTATAGTCATCATAAAAATTGAAAGTAAATTTTGTTTCATCATTTAAAAAATATCTCAATACTTCAGTTATTGTTGAAAAAGAGAAATTCATTACAAACAGCTGGGAATGTATAACAATACATTACATAACAAGGCCTTTTAAGGATTATCTGTTGATCATGAAGATAGAAACATAACATAACATAGGCTACTGGTATTGCGTTTATAAACAGTTTGACAGGTAGACTTTTTGGCATATTTTATCTATAAGTTGGTAGAAAACTTTTTCAATGTTTATGGATTATGGTGTATTTTGTAGATAAATTCAAATTCTAATTTTACTATCAGCAAAATATATTATTGATGATATGGTATATGTTATATGTATTAAGTGGCAAAATGATTAACTTATTTTTTTTAATAAAATTCTGTGTGTTCTTGTATGTGAACCACTTAAGGACTCTTTAGTTGTAAATTGCAAGTTAACTAAATTGTGATATGTGAAATGTCAGAAGTTTGAACATGTAGTTTTTTTTCTCTAATCTATGCCGTTTCTGTTTCTGTTTTTGCTGGTTAACGAAAGGTAGATTATACACTTTTGTCAATGTGTTCTTTCTTACATCTTTTGCCAATGGAGCCAGAACTACCGAGGTATTGCAATTTAATTATGTGCGACTCGGCAAATGACTATATTTTATCTGGCGCTAAATAAAGTACAATCCAAGAACGAATATCAAATAAGATGTGCTTGCTTACATTTAGGTAATACGGTTAAAGCATCTAACGGCTTTCAATATCGAATTTTAAAAGTTAAGATTGAGATCAAATCATAAATATATCGGTTTTCTGACTAATTAGAAAAAAAAAAGCATTGAAATCTCTGATTTCAGTAGGTGAGATTGAGATAGTATATTGAAACCGGTCCTATGTAACGCTGTATATATACTTACTAATTCCGGAATACGACGCGCGCCTTAACATGTAAATATGTCGGGTTTGCACCATGTCCATGGTTGCGACGCAGTTTCTTTAAATGGGGAAATGTTACATAAAATACCCACCCTCTTGAAGCAGCGTATGGTGAGAATGTCAGAGATTCTTACTGACAAAGACTCCACGGTGTTCTTTATTTCACCTATTTAGCCAGAGAGTAGAAGCGCTCTCCCCCCCCCCCCCCCCCCCCCCATCAACAGATCCGCTCTATTAATCGGTAGACACACATCAGATCAAATATAAATAATTTTAAAAGTAAACCTCAAAAATTGGTCAAAATCTCGAAATAAAAACATGATTATGTAAAGGAATCTACCATCGAAATATACCTTTCAGTTGATCTGGTGATAACATCGCGTCGTGAACTGAAAGACACAAGATAGTTCAACGCCAACTTTAGCAGTGACTTTGTATATATAAAAATGTAAAGTTGATAGGAAACATTATAATTTATTATCTATTAGTGTATTTATTACTAAAACTGTGTTTGTCTTTCGTGTAATGTAAAAATAATCGATAATTTCGTAGTAGTCGTTGTAAACAATAAATATATCGAAGTTTCCTTGTATTTTCCTAGATAAATTGTATCTTATCACTTATCACGACTATTATCTGGCTTCCAATTATTATCAGGTTAATCTATGCGTTTGAGGTGGTGGAATTTTTTTGGTATCTGGAGTGGTGCATGTGTAGGAATGTACGTCGCGACGTATTTCGGTTGTTGATTATGACGACTGACATTCGTTATTTGCGTTTCTACTATATTATAGTAGACTATTTGATATATTTTTGTACAAAACATGCACAACGATTAGCTGAATACTATTTTAATAAAAACTGGATTCTACGATGCTATTAAAATTAATACATCTGTTTCATGTAGGTTTTTTGTATATTGTTTTGATAATGCATTTAAACCAACATAACTTTAGTCTCTACGTAGACGTTTTTTTGTGATCTAGTCGCGTTGAATTAGACAAGTGGTGGTGACGCAGTTGGTAGTGCGGCCGGATTCCGCGTCAACGGACGCAGGTTTGAGCTCACCTATAAAACTCTAAAAATCTGCCTGAGCTTTCGGTGAAGGAAAATATCGTGAGGAAACCATAGCATGTTAGTAGGGCATTTTCTAATAATGCTAGACTGGGTAGCTACCACCCTCAAGTTTGACAACGTTTCGCCGAACACCAATAGGTGTGTTCCGGCAGCAACACTTGAGAACCAGTACCTCTAGGCTCAGTGTGGTTACCATCCTGGACCACATCGCCACTTAACATTAAGTGAGATTGTGATCAAAGCACTGAGTTTATACGGTATCACATAATCTTGGAACGCGACGCAGTCATTGTTGCAGATTTTCACTATGTCCATGGTGATGGTGCCACCAAATGTATTTGATTGAAGTGAAAATTTCTTCAGCAACTTTCAGCGATTCTCGGTAGGGGCAACATGCTACAGTAACTGAAGTACAAGATGTCGTTTAAGTGCTGGCGCTCAAAGATAAAAGATAAAATGTATACTTACGAAGCCTATCTATGCTTAGATTATGAATAATTCAATAAACTATATGAAAATTTACGTAATTATTGTTCCAAGCGCCAATAGATGTAAAAACCAGACAAACGTTATATGTTAATGTTATGTAAATAATTTTAATTTACAAATTTTTTTTTTTTTTTTCTAATGTTTCGAATTTGCACTTCTTACATCAGTTCCCATGGATGCCTAGTTTTTTTTGTTTGATATACATTAGGTAAGATATATTTCTATGGCTAATTCTGTAAACGACATTCGTTTAGTTTTACTGAAGCTTAGTTAGAAATGAGGATTATAAGATTTGTTCGTCGATGCTCTGTTACAGACATATGCACGATAAGACGTATCGGAAACGGGACATGCGGAAGTGTTTCAACCAGCGCGAGGTGACGACGCGTCGAAGGGACAGACACACCGGTTTGCATGACGTCGCTTACAATATCCACAGCAAGCACAGCGTCTCTATCGATGGCAGAGACCTCACCGTGATCAACGTCGAACTAATCTGTAACAAGGATAATACGCCGTGGTGCCAGTGCCCTGAACCGACCAAACCTAAGAAGACGTAACTGTCACCGGAAGAATTGCGAATAAGTAATAACTTTCAAGCAAATTTTCTTGGAACTTCCCTGTCTGTAAATAGTGATAACTTTGCAAGCGTTTCTGGAGATTAATGATCTGTATTCATGATAGTAAAATTCTTAGTCCTCAAAAAAAAGAGATAAGTGGCGTAGGCTAATCCAGTTGTTGCCAAAGTGTGGCTCACGGGGCCGCATGCGGCCCTTGAACGGTATTTGTGTGGTCCGCGACGTAGCATACTATTTTGATAGACAATAGCTCAAATCCGAGTTTATATATAGTTTGTTAATTAGGTTGTCAAAAATAATTTCATAGCATAGATATAGTAGGTTGTTATTGACATAAAAAGGCTATGAAGAATTCGCGTTTGACAGCTCATAAAAATATGTCAATTAACAGATGGCTACCCAATCCAAAAAGTGTGGCCCACAGTGGTACCTAACATTGAGCTATGTGGCCCTTGACCAGAAAAGTTGACCATCACTGGGCTAATCAATAAATTATTACAGGAATTCCTATTGTAGCATCGTATATTTTGATAGAAACTCAAAAAGTACTGGTGAGTTTAAATCTTGCAGGTCAATTCTAGATACCAACATAAACAATCATAATTCTTAAGTCCCATATGAAACTCGGTATATGAAATTGAAACAATATCATATATTCAACCGTTTACATCGACTTAAAAACGCAGCTGTTCCTACTGACCTGTATATATAATGTCACGTGTTATTTATCAATGAATTATTTGTTCGTATGAATTAATTATTAGAACGATATAATTCGTTTTGTAATATAATATAATGCTCTTCCAAGATCCTAGTCGATACTCGTTAAGTTTAACTTTGTCATGATTCTGTCGTTTATACGGAATATCTGACAGTTCAGTTGAATAAAATCATATTGCAACCATGGTATCCATGTTTTCAAAAGAATTATATTTTAGGACGTTCATTGCTATATATTTATCTAGTTTTTACCACCGACTTACATTGCGGTTTTTGATTTTATACGATTAATATAATTTTCTTGTATAATGTATATAAGTAGGTCCAAACTATTTAAAAAAATATATATGTCCATTATCTTCCAAATACAGCTGAATCACTAATACACGTTGCATTGAAAATATTCCTTTGCTCAGAAATTGACTAACGATTTTAAGTAGATAAGTGTACTTATTGTATCAATTTTAAATATAAAATCTAATCTGTCTACGTCTGTCTACATAACAACCAATAGCTATGTAGATAATGTCACATTCGTGATTGGCTGAAATATTTTGACATCTGTCAAAAACATAACTACAATGACGTAATGATGGATGACATGAAATACGAACTGTATACCCTACAGTTCTCCTCCAACAAACAACTTATCTTCACAATTATTCACTTAATTTGGTGGTACATTTTTAAATAAACAACGATTTAAGTCAAATAATAAAAAGAAATGACTGGGTATTTTCTGTGTCGATTTATTTTACTCATATTTTTTTTCATATATGTGTTACCTAATGTATCTATGATTTAAAAAATGAACCATTATGGTTTAATTGTTATCAAGTTATAAGACAATTAAAGAAGAGGCAGGCATAGATATAATGACTTTTCGATCCATTCAACCGAAAGACGTCCACTGCTGGACATAGATCTCCCCCAAAAATATCCACAACGACCGGTCTTGCATCTTTAAAATGTGTAAATAGTAAAATATTTTATTACAGCCCAGATTTGGTATCATATTTGCTTCCAATTGCATTTTATGTACGAAAACAGGTTTATCGTTTTTGAAATGAAACCTCTTTACACACGACGTGAGAGAAGTAGAAGGCGGATAGGAGTATTCAGTGAGAGAGAAAGAGACATATATAATAAGCACTGTATACTCTTTGACTATAGAATAATTATTAACTCCTCCTTGTGCTATATACATTCTTGTGAATACGTGTGCATGACTGTATTTTAATATGTCGATTACCCATAAATATAAGACAATAGGAAAACAATGGAAAGCTGGCGTAAACGCCAGGTTAGTGCTCAAGGAGTTAAAAAAAGTGGTCAGAGATAATTTTGTTTTTTTTTCTGTCTTTGATAACCTTTACTTACTTTACTTTACTATAACTAATTATTAGTAATTTGAACGTACACATTTTTAAAGATTACTAAATAAGCTTCACTTCAGAGACGTCATGTTTTTTTTATTTATTTTGAATAAGTTATAGTTTGGATCTTGTATGTTGTTGACGGCGTCTGATATTAATCGAATCCCAACTAGTTGTATGTTTAATTGTAAAGTCACATGATCTCTAAATCACTGTCCTTTATGAAGTCCAAATGTACTAAAACAACTGCGATATCTGTAAACTTGTTTTTTAATTTATTAACTATGATAAATGGCCTATTAGAGATCAGGTGACTTGAATATTATTATTTGTTTGTTTTATTTTAGTGAAATTCTGTATAAAATAGGTATGCAAGAGAATATTGTTTGTGTAAATGATACGTTTTGAGAGTAGATCTTTATTAATAACTATTGAATTTGGTTTTTAAGTTGAAAATTACAATTTTTCATTTAAATAATGTCTTTTCTTACTTGTCTTTACTTTTAATAAACATAAAAATACCAGTTGATGGTAATACCAAATACCAAAATTGATGGTTGTGGAAATGCCATAATGAGTCCCAAGTTCGACAAAAGAAAATAGCGTGATTTACATAATTGCTATGGTATTCTTTTATACTCTATAAACTTAGTGCTTTGACCACAATCTCACCTGATGTTAATTGACTATGTTGTCCAGGATGGTAAAAACACACTAAGCTTAGGGGTACTGGTTCTCGAATGGTGGAATGGCGGAATGGTGGGCTCGAACCTGCGTCTATTGATGTCTAATCCGGCCACACTACCCACTGCATCATTATTACTAGTAGCAATACTGTTTTGTGGTCGCTTAGTTCCTTTAAGTTAAAAATGTCTTGCTAAGTATCTGACAGTATATCCCAGTAACATCACTTGAAAGCTAGCCACTCGAAGCTTGCTTTGTTGCAAATCTTTTGGCATGTCATCACTTAACATCAAGTGAAATGTCATCAAATGTAATTCTGGATATACTATAATATAATGTGTTTTTTTTTTATATAATAGCTATTTACAATGATACCATTACCTTGAACCTTTAATTAGCAAAGATTTTCAATAGTATAATTTAGCTAAATGTCACTAACCCAGCAATACAAATGCATAGGATTCGCCAGATCTACGACCATTTCTTTAGTGTATTATCTCTTAATTTGCCTTCATGACTTCGAGATAACTTTGCAAAAGTTGCGTATTAATTTACTATCAATACAACATGATGGTTCAGCTTATGAATGTAGATTCGACCTATCCATCAAATATAACCCATAAAGTGCCTGAACTTTTGGTGAAGTAAAATGTTTTCGTGCCACCTGGATAACTACCATCCTCAAGTTTGAATTTTCTGGTCAAAGAAAGCACAATGTGAGGGGGGCCGCACATTTATGAATTGGATCAGTCATGATCCCCCTTTTTTTCTATAAGTTTCTTTTTAGACATACCTATTCTTTGCGTATTTTATTAACGAAATTTTTGGTTCAAAAATGTAAGCAATAGATCCAATGTCAATAGAATTTTTGGGGATCAATGGACAGCTCTGCGCGTACTCCTTGTGTAATAAAATAAAATCTATTTGTCTCAGCACGCGCACAGACTCTGACTCTGCGACACTACTAAAGTTTCCTTGGCCATTTACTGACCGGTTGTTGATTACAACTGCTCTATATTTAACGTGTTTATGATCTCAGATCGTCAGTTAACATCAGATGGGATTGTAGTCAAAGTGCAGATTGATGATAATAAAAATCACATGAAATAAATATTATATTTATTGGGATTAAAGCGTGAGTTCGTTCATACGAGTACACAAGTTTTAACTTAGTAAATTAATTATAAACAAGAACCAAACGTAACGAAAATATATATTCGATTATTTCCTTTGATCAAATCTGTTAGAAAATACAAAATCATTATAATTAATAATAATTACTTACATATTTAAAATAAATTCTTTATTTTTATCATATTATTATACATTTAAATTAAATGCATTATATTTAAGTTTTACAAGCGTTAAAATGGAGTTTTAAATGAATTAATATTAATTATATATCGTAATTTAGAAATAATAACTACTCCATACAACAGTAAATTTCAAAACAACATATTTATAAATATAAACAACATTTACTCGCAAGTTGAATTAACATAAGTAAGTACATAGGAACTTTGTTATAATGAACAAAAAATATATATAAATTTACTTCAAAGATATTTGAAAATTAAGTACAGAAATGAAACATAATTTAAACATAAAATATTTTTGTAAATTTAACTAATAAGAATATACACAACACAGTTTTTTTTTTGTAATTGCGACTCCAACTTGATTAGGGGACGACTATAAATAACGTTAACATATTTCGACTTTCCATTTACTCTCATACTATATTATGATAAGTACAATAAAGCGTTTTGAGGGTCTGCCACAAATAACTTAATGTTATTTTTACCAAACAAATTTTTTTGGGTCTCGTCACAAATAAAAATGGACTTAGATGTATAAATATGGATAAATAATTCTAGCCTTGTTAACCTTTACAGGTTAGTATCTAGCGATCCAGTAAACATGTTTCAATTGCCAAAGTGCTTATTTTTGTTAAATCTGCCATTGGTTACATTTTTACCATACAAGGTTTTATTATTGAAAACTAAATTTGATTTTTTATGAATGATTATAATTTTTAACTATCTATATTTGTGTCAAATTAAGACTTGTTTTTCAGAAACAATCAACACATTGGACAATAAGCACTGCGGCGAACCATACGTAAACATATTATGTGTTTATAAACTTATAATAAAAGGCTAATGAGACGATATCTGTACTTTGAATATATTAAAAAAAATACTATGCGGGGTTTGAGAATTAAAAAGGGTCTGTTTGTTTATTAATTTGTTCGCCAATCACGCAAAAACTACTGAACTGAATTCGATGAAAGTTGGTACTGACATACATATTTTGCATCCAGAGAGAGAACATAGTTTGTACAAATTGTCTGAATTCCAAGCGGGTAAAACCGCGGGCACAGCTAGTGATCAGGAAAATGGCCGATTCGTTCGTGAAAAACGTGTGGAATTGTAAAAATAAAACTACCCAAAGAAAAACTACGGATATTCAGAAAAAAAGGATACAACGGTCAAACGTATAAATGGATTATGTATTTAATTCATCAAATCTATTTTTTTTAACTTATCATCAAACAAAATAGGTCAGGAATGTAAGAAACTTAATTCCAAACGATGTTATTTAAATAATCGTGTTCAAGAAGTTTCAAGAATACACTTGCTAACCTCAAAACACTGAACCGAACGAAAACTAGTCATATTTTAAACTTGAAATAAAAATATTTCAGTTTTCTTCCTGTTAAAAAAACCGCAAATAATTAGATATTAATCGTTAATTCATACACAATTTACTACACAACTGATAAAAACTTTCAAACCGGAATAAAGTAGGATTGCATGTCGTTCATTTCTACATCATAATGCACATACATGCAACTAATTGATCAACTTACATTATTAAGTCATGTAATGACATTGACAGTCACCTTGAAATTTATTACACTTTCCTCTCTCAATGTTCTTATGCACTTTGGATATTTTATGTGAAATCTGGTTTTGTATTAAGCCATTTTTAAGCTTTGCTAATTACATTTTATTAAGCATAATTTTAGGCATTTTTGAATGACCTCCACTTGTCAGTAATAGTAACCATGATAACGTAAGTATTGATATAAATGTGAGAAATGGAATATAAGATGTGAGTGAAGGAATGAGTACCTACGTGAATGCATAAGAGGAATGAATGAATGGGGATATATACTTATTGGCGGAGCGTATATGGACCGTTCACAGCTATTTTACCTCTGAAGTCTCATTTTGGTATGTTGGCATTACTAGCTGTCACGTAATCAAATATTTTGTCAATCGTTTTATATTTTTTTTTGCTTTTTTAGCTATGCGTACATTCTCTGAAAGAGAAAAATCAAATAAAGCTGCCTTAATTCCATTAATCAACGATTTGACGCCATGACTCTTACGTAACACAGCGTCGTCTGTGTATTAAGTTTTTCTAAATTTTATAGGAATAAATATCGAAAAGTCATCTCGGTTTATTATAAAAAAAATAAAAAAAGCCTTGATTTGTATCACAATGCAATAATTAAATAAATATTATATAATAATTTTTCCGCAAAGAAAAAGTGGCATCTTCTATGTCTCAATACTAAGTACTCCAAAAAAAATGCGTATCCATAAAAGAGGATTTAGATTGATGTGCGATCAGAAATGAAATACATGAAATCTATGTTGTTTTTTTTATTCATGTACAAGTTATAAGTTTTTATCGAAACATCTATCTTACAACTGATGTACATCTTGTTCATCTAACCCACCAACATACCAAAGTGGCCAGTAGCTACGGAGTGTCTGTATACTGTGATAGCTCATGCTTCCGGCCGGTTACTACACTTTGATCTTAGCCAAAAGGCCGAGAAGCGCCTCGTATCCGCCGCCACTAAACCTCCAAGGACACGAACTGGAATGGACGCGCCAGGTCACCTACTTGGGAGTCGGCATAGACGCCGGCTTGACTTTTAATAAGCAAGTTGAGCACGTACTGGGCAGCGCGAAGAGAGCCAGGACTAAGCTGCACCCACTACTGGAATCAACCTTACCCAACAGAACCAAGACCAACCTGTATAAAACGTATGTGAGGTCGCGGCTCACATACGCGGCGCTGGTTTGGTACGTCTACCTAAGCAAGCAAAGGCGAAAGAGGCTACAAGCCCAGGAAAACCTCACCTTACGGACGATCTTTAAAGCCCCCCGCTACGTCAGGAATGACACAATCACGCGAAACCTGTAGTGGTGGCTTAGATGCTCACATTCGCAGACTTGCCACATCCATGTTCCGGAGGGCAGACGCGTCGAGCTTCCCACTAATCAGAGGGATAGCTCCGCTCCAAGCGTGCCCTCCGAACAAGCGAGCGAAACCGTCGCCTCGCAATCTGGTCGCCGTAAACGGCGATTAACAGCAAAGAACCCAAACAAATTGAGAGAGCCAACACCTTACAGGCTGAGAAAACTCCAATGACCGATCCGTATTAACGGGCCGCGAAGATTCCACCAAAGAGGGAAGTGCCCTGGAATGGTATCCTCGCTAACCCTTGCGAGGGGCTGAGATGACCTGACGCTGCTTCCGGTCGGTTTATTTCAAGTCTGATACATTTATCTAATTGTATATTCAATTAAATCATGATGAATAAAACATATCAATCATGGTAACAAGTTATTCAGAAGGACAACTTAAAGGCTAGATGTAAAATAAATGTGAACGGACTATTCTACTATAAGGACTATAAGGGATTCTGTCCCTTGATTTTTAAATATTATAATAAATAAATTTATAGTACAGTGCGGAGTTCTTAATCCATATCCTCATCCCACATAAATTTGAAGAAATAAAACCGAAATCAAAATGAATACTTACTTAATTACAGATTCAGAAAGCCCCTCCCCCTATCCCATATTGATAGCTGCATAATATTTAAACGACCCCTAACGACAACGGCCCCTAGATACCACATACGGAAATACCTTTTCAGATTAGTTATTATTAATTAATATAGGAAGAGAACGAGAAAATATAAAAATCAACGGTTAAGAAAAGTAATTTCTTTTAAAAAATGTCAGAAGCTTTACTGGAAAAACTGACTGATTGAAAATAACAAATAAAGTGGATAATATAATTAAACACCTATCCGCGAAAAAAAAATTCGGCTAATAAAATTTTGATACAGAAGCGTTCAAAGTTTCTGATGGGGATCGACAAGGAAAGCGTTATCTATCCCTTTCCCGCACTACGAATGTTAGTATAGACTTCGTAAATTATATGTGACGTGATATTGTAGTATTTTTTTATCAGATTTTTTTATTTTGTTTTTAGTTATCAACCCTACATTTGATGGTCTGCATCTTAATATATTAATGATAATATATTAAGATATGAGAAGCTACTTAGGAAATTACAAAAATAAAATCTATAAATGAGGACCATCCTTAAAAAATAACATAAGCAAAGAAAACTAGCAACATTTTCACATTTAGGGAGCTGCTGTTCTCATGAAACTGCTGTTCCCATCAATCACTCACCCAGTTTTTACACTAAACTAAATAATTATTATAACTATTTTGTAAATTGCACGAAATTTAACAACCCT
This sequence comes from Samia ricini, assembly GCA_014132275.2. NCBI lineage: Eukaryota > Metazoa > Arthropoda > Insecta > Lepidoptera > Saturniidae > Samia > Samia ricini. The sequence continues at coordinate 20,894,989 of AP028158.1, forward strand.
CGCTTTTATATTACCTACATAATAATATAACACAAAAAAAGTGTGTGTGTGTGTGTACTGATGTACGCACGTAAAAAAAATAGAAAAAACTAAAACGTTGACAGCTAACTTCATTATGTTTTACAAAACTTAAAGTAATTCCAATTAAGTATAGCTTAACATTTTCTTTTTCTGTTATAGTTTTTTTAAATCGATTAATTTGTGACAAATTGGATATGGATTTATATAATACTAGCTAAGTGCCCGGGGCTGCGCCCGCGTTTCTTATATTCTTCACTGCATTTTTTTTTATACGGAACCTTAATTTTTGTTTAGTACTAAGATAAAGTAAAAATATTTTTCATAAATTCAAGCACTCACCCGTTAATCGGATATTATTCGATTATTTATGGGTTTTATTTTTATTACGCGGAACCCTGATTATTTTCGAAATTTAACACTACCTTAAGTTACCCGGAGTAACTTCAGCTATCTACCAAAAAAAGTCCAGTCAAAATCCGTTCAGCCATTCCGGAGATTACCCGGAACAAACAGACAGAAAGACAAAAAATTGTAAAAAATGCATTTTTGGTCGTGTATACATTATAATATCTATTTAGTAAAAAAAATAATTTTTGACATTACAAACAGACACTTCATTTTATTTATTAGTATAGGTAAATACCGGATGTGTCGTAAAAAAAGTGAAACTTTTGTGTTAAAGGGATCAATAAGGGGTTTTATTGATCAATCGTTCATTTTAAATTAAGGAAAACTCTCGATTCTAAACCTTAAAATGTTTACCTACCCCCACCACTTTTCGTCATAAAAAAAGATTTGCGGATCAGAATTGCAAAGGTCTCCCATAAGTAGTTTTAACTTCGAAAATTGATCTGGTAATTTATTTATTTCTCCACATTGACAGAAATAATGGGTCCGATATCGTGTTTAAAAATGTGCTAAGAGTAGGTACTGGAGTTAGGACAACCAAAGTCTGTCTAGAAATGTTAACCAAGGAGGCAAAAGTGGAAATGCATTTGTCCTTGTGAAAAAAAGAGGGTGGGCAAAAGTGGACGGTGTAACTTTCTTGTCACACGACATAGACAAAGTTAAGACTGAAAACTTACAAAATCGATCGTTTGAGTATTCTTTCATAACGAAGACATACATACACATCGACCAGTTACTCATATCGCTTCTCAGTTACTCATTCGCGTTTATCACAAAATGCAAAGCATTGGCTCTACATTAGAGGTAATCCATGAATTACGTCACACGATATGAGGAAAATATTTAAATATGCACAAAATTTGTACGTTTTCTTGTTTTTTTTTTTTTTAATTTTTTTTTCAAATGATTAATTTGATGTTAATTTTATTTAAAAAATCTTTTAAATTGAAAAATAAATACTATTATATCGTAACTGCTGTTTTAAAAATAAATACATTTTTATAATAAAATGATTACATTTGTAGATTTGATAAATGTGACATGGACGAGGTTAAAAAGATCATTTCTGTGACGTAATGTATGGATGGCCTCTCGAGGAAATAGTTCAAGCTTGTGCGTCCACTGATAAATTAAATTTAATATATATATATATATATATTAAAAATGCTACAATTCCTTCGGTTTGTAATCCGTTAGTAACTCGAAGAATTTTTATAAGCTTAAAATACAAAGATTTCGAAATGCAATCACTAACATCTAATTACGTCATCACGTAGGAATGAATTGGATAAGCCTTACCAAACTACCAACACTAATTAAAAAAGTTACACCTTCACCAATAAAAAACTACCCTCCAAAAAATATAAATACTCTCTGTACAACTTTAATTATAATAATACCAACCTGTAATTAACGTGACAACACTTGGCAAAGAACCCCTCTATAAAGACGGTACAAACGAGTGCTTAGAACACTCCTAAAATCTAGATGGAAAAAGTTTTTTTTTTTAAATGTTTTACAAAATTACCAAGCAGGTATAGTCTATAAGTCTAAGCAATCTTAACAGTGGACGCACAAAGATCAGGCAATAAACGTAAAATTAAAAAACTACTTATATTGAGGGTAGAAGAACGTGCACGGCTCGGCCCACGAGTAGCGTCCGGTTCCCGTCCCGGGCTGAACATGCCAGAACTTACCAGAACATGCCCCGGCAAGTGTCAGCCGGTCACCGGCTACGTGTGGGGGCAGCGCGCGCAACATGTCAGCTACAACGCGCATCCGCTGCCCTACGCACACACAACATCAACAATTAAAACCACGATACAAACAAATAAACAACAAAATAATAAACATGCAACCCAAATACAATTCAAAACTAAAAATTACTAGACCTAGTTATCAAATAATGCATTATAATTTGATCGGTTAATTGGGTTAATATTTTAACCCAACAGGGTCGCGACCATTATACAATTGTGAAAAAAACCCGTCACAGTGACTCGTACAAACGCGTCGCGTTCTGTGATCATCACGTGTATATCCAAAGCTAGATGCTTAAGAGGATATGCTAGCGGCATTTATTTCATACAAACGTAATCCACTGTTTCCTCCTTGAATAATAGTATTATTGTGAATATTTTGATACCAAATAATCTATGTCCACCACCATACGTTTTGATTGTTCCATAAATTAATTATCATAGAAAGTAGGAAATATACCCAATTTTTACAGTCGGTTTCAGACGTCCGTCAATTTTGACGAATAAAAACAAAAAATAGCAAATTGCCAGTGTTTCTTATTCTGAAAGAAAATTAGAAATCGGTTCAGCTTTGAAGGAAACAGGATATTAGGAATGTTTTCGTCTATTTTCCATACGGTAAAATCAGCTCGAACTGCAGTTGTCCCTTTTGTGTTTTATATCTTTCTTTGGGGCGCAACGCGATAGCAGTAGATTTCCGAAATACCTACTTTTCAAACCTGTTGCCGACTGCATGTCCTTTTAAGCCTCGGTAGATATACTCCGGTTGTATGATGCGAAAGAATCAGTTCGTAAAAAGAATATCTTTGCGTGTTTATATAGTGAATATTTATGGCGCCAAACTAATGATGCGTTAATGGAAATTGGACAGAAGCGTATATTGCTATTAGATCGCTACTCTTCTGAGTAGAGTTCTAACGATTTGTCTGGCAGTACAAAAACCATACCTTCGTTTTGGAATTTACACATAACCTGAAGAGGATTGCTTATTTACAAAGACTAAAAATATATCTATCAAAAAGAATTATCATCATCATCTACCCTTAACCCATTTTTATATGGAGTCGGGGGAACATGTCTTCCTTTTCAAAACCATGTTGCTTTAAGATTTGGCTATTTATTTATTCCCTTTTGTCGCTTCTATCAACAGCAATATAGAATAAAATAGACATAGAAAATAATACAAAGCATCAAGATTTGAATTTGGGTTGCATATAAAAATTTAACGTAAACCTGAATCGAATATAAAACATATCATGTGTTGACGCTTCCGTGATTTATTACACAAAATTTTACTTTATAAAACGTCTTGACGGACGAAAGAAGACGGAATGCAGCTGAGATGCGATCGTTGAAATGGATGTGTGGGGGGGTAACAAGAATGGACAGGATTAGGAATGAGTGCCTTGGGGACAGTTTAAGGTGGCGCCAGTTATAGAGAAGTTAAGAAGCATTCGTCTGTCCTGGTATGGACATGTTATGCGCAGGGTGTTGTGAGAAATGTATAAGGTGGACGGTTATAGGAGAAGGGGAAGACCATAGAAAAGAGGTATGGATTGTTCGAAAGATGATACGTTCAGGAAGGGAGTGAATGCGGAGATGATTGCAAATAGAGAGGAATGCAAGAGAAAGACATGTTGCGCCGACCACAAATAAAAATGGGATAAGGGTAGGGAAATGATGATAAGTTTATATAACGTCTTGAAACCTATGTAATTTCTCATAAAATATGGCCATATGAAAAATCAAGTCTGATAGAAATAAAATATATAATTGCGTTATTTGGGTAATCTCTTAATTCTTTCTTTTTTATTCTAGAAAGTTATTTTGAGAATATAATTACGTAAGCGTAGTCTTATTTCGAATATGTAGTCTGTCAATTTGTCCAATATTTGTGATGATTTAATAAAAAATAATTACAAATTTACATTATGCATTCGAATTTGCAAATAAAATTAATTATTGGACTTATTGACAGACAAAACGTCTATTGATCATATATTTAATTCAAAACGGCAGGCAGAGAATAAGGAGATACATAATACTAGATTTGACATGAAATAACTATAAACGCATGCAAGACAAAATTAAAAAAAAAACATTCTGAAACAGATAATAAAACTATATACGTCAAAAAGGTTTTATCTATGGGAATTTTTAACACAATTAATAATTTTGAGAAAATCTAAAAAATGGTTTTTAATTTTTTTTAAACAAAGTATTTTACTACTGTTATTTGAGATACACATATGTACCGTACTACGGAAAGTTGAAAACATTTTTTACATGTTTAATAATAATGACAGTATTAACAACTAATGGTATTAAATTGTATATACCAAAAATTAAAACAAGTAAAATAAATATATTATTATTTAAAAAAAGAACTATTTCGCTTCTGACTAGTCTAAAACCACCATTAAACTACTCATGAAATCGATCGAAGTAAAGCGAATACGATAGTGTAGTGGGCACTACGAAACACTCTGATCGTTGTCAGCTTTTGCGCCCGACTCAAAGAATTTTCCCGAAATTCTCAAAGCGTCTCAACACACTGCTCAGCTCACTTCGATTTGCGTCGAGTTGTACGAAATACGCACGTAGTTATAAGAAGCGAGAGTGCACATTCCAATAGCAACTGTCACTTCGACAATATAGCGTACAGACGAGCGAATGAGCTCCTCGTAAGTTCGCATAGGTGTAAGGTCACATAATTCGTACACTTTCGTACAGTACTTCGTCGAAGCAACTTCGCAAGTAGTGCAGTAAAAGGTTTATGAATGTTACAAAAGTTTTGATGATCGTCCTATTCTCACCATCTAGTTGTGACTTTAGTATATACTAATTTTTTATAAATACATACATGTTTTACTAATAATTTCATCAAAGATATTTTCAATGTCTCTATTTTACCCTGCAAAGGTCACTCAGGTAAAAAAAACCTTTCCTATAAAGTGTACGTGAATTTATAATTTGCTTTTCGTAAATTGAATACAATCTATTTTTATATATGAAAAAAAAACAATAGATTTTATTAGAAATGATTAGATTAATAATTGTGTTGTTATTACATGGATATAAATAATGTTCACTTATCTAATTATATGATAAAACATGTAAACTTAATTACTCACAGCTATTATCTAAATCGAAATTAGAGAAATAATAAAGAATATTAACTACATATTAATAATAATAATAATATATTCAATAAAATTTAGTCCTTAAATATAAGAAAAAAAATCATCGACCATTTATTCAAATAGACGCTCTCATAATAACTAAGTCGATAACATCGAATTGATACAGCTATATCAGAGGTCAATCGAAGGTAAATTATCACTCCTTTAAAGAAATTAACTGGAACAACTCGTTTCAGAGCGATGAGTTTCGTTAGCTCCTTGATGATTTAAATGAATAAAAATACAGTACTCGTAATAATTCAAAAATATGAATAACAAAGAGCTGACAGATAAAGCGTTCCAATGTAAAGGTACAAAAAAAACAGGGGAAGGCAGTCTGCGTGAAGAGATAAAGTTTTATCACACTGACTGTACGCTGTTACCCGGTAGGTAACAACCGAAATTTTGATTCCGTGTAAATAACTTGTACACTCGATGCACAAACCCTGGTTCAGTATTCAACTTGTCTCATCAATTTACGACCTGTTAAGAGGATATGCGAGCGGCGTTTATTTCACACAAATGTATTCCCCTGTTTTCTCTCTGGATAATACTATTTTTATACCATATAATATATATACACGACCGCTATGCCCGTTCGTTTTGATTTATGCCATAAATTAATTATCATAGAAAGCAGAAAATATACCCAATTTTTACACTCGGTTTCAGACGTCCGTCAAATTTCACAAATAAAAAAAAAACAAAGCATAGAGGTATAATTAGTTAGTCTTTCTTATTTTATAAATTGAAAAAAAAGAAGTTTAATTTGATTCAGTTTTGAAGGAGGAAAGAGGTGAATACGAAACCCGAGCTGCAGTTGTCCCTTTCGCGTTTTATAACTCTCTTTTGGGCGCAACGCGATAGTAATAGATTTCTGAAACACTTATTCTACAAATTTGTTGCCGATCGCGTATCCTCTTAAGGCGCTCAGCCGAGAGAGTTGAACTAGATCAAGGGCACCAAAGTGATCGGGACTTCGACTTGAGCTGCTATTTAATTAAATTCTGCAGAATAGTCCCTTACAGAAGTGTGCAGACGTCACTATGCCACGCTGCCGGCGGGTATAGAGGCCATCACAAACTGAGCAAGGTTCGATTCCAACTCGCTAATTGTCATACATATGATTAGTTGTGTATAAATGTGAATGACCACCAACTTACTTAGTTCAAGCTCGCTTCCTTACAGCTAGACTAATTTTATAAACACACTAGGCGTCTATTCAAATAAACAGTCGATGTATATAAATATATAGGAACAAGTATACTTGGCACAACAATTATTAAATGTTTCTTTTTTTTTTACAAAAATAATATCTAAAAGCTATCACAGGGGATACAAATATCATTTTAAACATCGAAATATTTATTACATAAAAGTTATATATTTTAATAATCCTACTACCATAATTAACGTTTGTTTTAATTCTACTATGTATTATGTGATAAAACCCGTTAAATGACCTATTAAATAAATTGACATTATTATTCCATATGAAAGGTAAAAATACCAATCTGTACCGGCAATAATATTGTACAATTGGATTAATAGAATATAACAAATTTTTTACATTAATTTGTAATACAAAAGAACCCTAAATTTAAATAGCAAATATTTAGGAATAAACTTGACAAATATGCGTTTTATAAAATACGTTTTTTTTTTTTTTTTTTTTTTATATAACAAAAATTATTAAATAGTACATCTATATAGAAAAAATGATTAACCTTAATGAAATAACGTTAGTAAGTTCATTACAAATTCAACCAAACCATAAAAGAACTCGTATCAGATGACATTCTCTCCCCATTAGAAGTTAATGTCATTGCATAAAACAAATAATAGTTTATTCGAATTTAGATTTATTTTACATTAATTACTATAATCTAAAAATTGTGTTTCAATGTATTTTCAATAAATATTAAATACAATAAAAGACCTACGATGAAAGAAACGTATTTTTATAGACAAATAGTTCAATAAATCTATACATTTCATTAAATGCCATAAAAAGATACGATCTTACCGTAAAATACTTATGTCAAAAATGGAAGAAAAAATATATAAGATTTTTTTTTAAATCCGTCTATAGTTTAACAAAAAAATTAAAATAAAAAAAAATTAAGCACACCTGAAACAGTGTTTACTAGTCAAGGTGGGCGCTAATAAAGACCATTCTACATTTTAAATACCTACATATTTATTTATTATTTAGATATATGTCATAAATTTACAAATTTAACATTTACTACATTTGATATCCAATATTGGGTACTTTAATTTTCCGTTTTTCATTTAATAAATGTTTGCATTATTTTCTATTTTAATATTATCATTTAACGTTAAAATGCATCTTTATAAAAAAAAATCATCAATAGATTATACTTTATATGAATAGTAACAATAATAAATTCTTACACTAATTGAGTATAATTGGTATATAAAATTGACAGTAAAGACATCTGCCCCATGTAAGTAAAAAACAATTAAGATATTGCTCTATTAAAATGACAGCTGTCATTAAGATTAGTATTTCAGATTAGTATTTTTTCAAATTTATAATGAATAGAACGTCTAACTTCTTAGATAATGGCAATTTGTGTACAAACAATTTGTGCCAGTGTCATGTAGATAAGACGTATTTTTAATCTTGTATCAGTGTTACCAAGCTCCGTGACCCATCCTGCTCGAATATTCCATGGAGCTTTGTCAGCACCTCAGAATAATTGTTACTCGGTGTTTTCGCCACCATGATTACATAATATACGAGTCAAATAAACAAGTTTAATGAATTAAAGAAAACAACTGCTACATGACAGACTGATACCCCACAAAAACTCCAACTTCACGCATCTTCTTGTGTTTTTAATGGCTCTGCACGGCTTGTGTCTTAGCCAGTGTCAAGTTAATAACTTCACACTTCATTGGCAGTGGAACACGAATAGTGCTGTTCTCGCTTCGTTTCAACTTCGATAATATTACTATCGATCTTTTGAATATAACAAATCAAAATAAGTTATTTCTCTCGTAGCAGTTTTCAAACTAAAAAAAACTTATATGTTTCTTCCTTATATTAATTTACACCTTTTCATATTATACTCTAAACCAGGGCTTGTTTTAAACTATGGGTCGCGACCCCAAACAGGGTCGCGTAGCAAAATTCTGCGGTCGCGACAGATTTGAATGTCAAATATTTATATATTCCATTTTATAACATCACTAGAGTTGGCGGAATACAGTGGACTTGCAGCATCTAGACACGCGCATTTGTTGAAGGTTTTGAGCTATCTCCACCGACAGCAGTAAACGATCGATGATCGCTATTATATGCATATTGTTACCTAATAAATAAATTATCAAAAAATATTAATTTATTTTTCTTTTATATTTGTATGGGGGTCGTCAAGAAACTCGCAATCATAAATGGGGTCGTGAATGACAAAAGTTTAAGAAGCCCTGCTCTAAACCAAAATACCATATATATGAGTATATTTATTTATATCAATGTGATCAACAGTTCCTCCGAACTAAACACATTCCTTTGACGGCTGTCATTGTAATTATATTGCGAACTGTAGTTATTAAAGCGATAATTGCACAAGAAATAAATTATATAAATGCAATTTGTAAAAATTTCAAACTTTGTAAATGTTTTGGCACACATTTGCTCTCGTGAATTCGATAACAAATGAGAACGGTCATTTCTATAATACAGTTTTTTGAGAGAAAATTGAAATAGATTTTAATGGCTGTAAAACGTTCTTGAGCAGTAATCTTATGGGAGCGCTTTCTTGTTTATTTTACATATTTAGAAAAATCATATTTTTAAGAATTAAATGATAAATTCGTATACAGTGACAATAGATTTTAACTTGTCTTAGTAATATAAATGATATTGTGATTGGTCGAAAATTTATTAAACTAAAAACGACGTTGTATTTACTTTAAGGTATTACAAATATAATTGTTTTATCAAATACTTATCCATTTTATTGTCGAAATTTTTTTATAAAAAAAAAAAACGTAGTAGCCTTAAGGTAAAGTGTAAAAGAGGTTACGAGGCCTAAAATTAGTACTTTACAAACAACATTAGTAATAATGAAATCCAAAAATTTCATGAAATTATTATTAAAATATATAATTTTCTTCCTGATATATTAGTCGATATTATTTTTTATCGACATGCAAAACACTACCCAGCTAGTTGTAAATCTTATCTTTTTATTAGTATTGTTGTTTCATCGTTAAATTAGACACACATGTTAGTAATTACCGGTAACAAAACTAGTAAAATGAAGCTTTGATATTGACAATTGAACGCTATTTTAAAAATCACAAAGAAAAAACATGTTTTTAAAGAGACTGTCAGGTGTCAGAGCTTTCATACTGTACTGACTGTACTGGTCTCCACCATAATACACTTGTGAAAAACCGCCATAGTGACAAGGCATGTCGCTTGTCCGTCATCAACAAATATATAAGATATACCTATCGGCTTTACATCATTAATCATTATTTATTCTTTAACATCAGAAAAGTGCAGTCACTATGTCTAGTTTTGATTATTAAAAAAAAAAAAAACAAGTTAAACAATAGCCTCGGTGTCACTTATAACATGAATACCGTGTTTAGTCAAAATCAACCGAACGATATCGTTACAACTACGAGTTTTATAACTCCTATTGTCCTTCAATTTGACGCTCTTCATTTTATCGCACAGTTTACTCACTTCCGACTTACTCTTCTTCATATCGTCCGGCTTCAACTTCCTTATCGTCGACGAGCATCGCTTCTTTATAGTGCTGTTGTCCGTTTGTAAACTATCGACATTGCTCTCGCTAACCCTACGCTTGTAAAAACATCGATATCGATATCATCCTTAAGCAGGTAACTGTCCAGCGAGCTGTAAGTCGTTTCCGGTTGGCAACTTACCTTCTCGTTGTCCTTGATAGCGTGCTGGGTGGCGTCGCTGACGATTTTGACAGCCTTCCCCGGGACGTAACTGGGGGGGACTCTATCGATATAAGCCATCCGGGGCTTGTTGGTGTCGACAGGGCTGACGCAGTCCGTGTGGCAAGGCATAAGGAAGTTGGTTCGCCGGGCGCGTTTGACGGTCACCGTCTCGTCGACGACCGACGGCTTGTCCCGTATCGATATGAGGATGTTTTTGAAGGTGCTCTCGCCCGGTGACGTCATAATGACGTCTTGCGGGGAACGCTTATCGTAATTGGCAATCAGTTCGTTTAGCATGTTATACTCACTGTTCGGTCCCGAGTAAGCGTGCACAGAAAATTTCAATTAACGCAAAAATTATAGCGCATATGTTAAAAATTAATTTTTTAAATCTCTAATATTAACGCAGATAGAATGTATTATTCCATACTTTTAACCCCTTGAGCACTGACCTGGCGTTTACGCCAGCTTTCCCTTGTTTTCTTAATATCTTATTTTTATGGGTACTCGACGCATTTAGCTATAGACCTAAACTTGGTAAGTTAAAAAAGATTGTTACATAAGATGTTACACTAAAATTTAAACCTTTAATATAAAAAGTCTCAAGAAATGTAAAGTGGAAAGTATAGATAAGTAAATGAAACTTCATAATTATAATACTGTTTTGTGACAATTAAACGTATCTATCATTATAAAATCGTGTAACAATAATTACTAAGGAAATTTATATGGCTAAATATTACATATTATAAAAGTGGATGTAATTTAATTAAATATATTATTGATTTGTAAAACTAAAGTTGAAAGTTAAAGTTATATTTTAACAAATATCATGAAATTTACCTCCTAATAGAGGGCGGAGGGGGAGACATCATTCCAAATATGACATAAGCATCATCTAGCAGGGTTAACTATGGTTAGCTTAATTTTTATGACATAGGAGATCTGAATGATGTTTACGTAAGCAATATTCATTTATTAATTTACGGTTTTTCTTTTGTTCAAAATTGGCGTAATTTTGCTAATTATCTATGTGGAGTTGGTTGGTGTTTTGTTTACTTTGGTAGCGGACGGGAGTGTGGGATGGGGATGGGAGGGGAGGGGGGACAGTTGAGAAGTGGGATTAATGAGAGGAAGTTGGGGATTGGGACGTGAGGGTCTAGGGGTATGAGAGGGTTGGGTAGATTTAGAGAGGAGCTAGGAGGTTTAGGGAGGGGGAGATTTTGGTATTGGAATTGCGGAGAGGGGGGACGGATGGGGGGGGTAGTTAAATTGTATCTAAGGAGACGCGACTCACGTGAGGCCCGGCGCGGCGCCGTACAGCGCGTGCTGGTGTACGTACGCAAGCACCGCATCATCCGTGAGGTACTTGGCACTCTCACCGCGTCTCGTCAACTGCCTTATCACAGTCGAACTGACTTCATTCGATATGTAATTCGTCACCAGCATTATATTCTTCTGCAATATTATTTATTTAACCCAATAAAAATCATATAACAAAAATAAAAATTCAACTAGTATTATATTTAAAAAAAAAAAGAGATATCTGGATGAAAGTATCAACTTTGCGATGGTTGCGCAGTTGGTTGCGCGTTCGGATGCCGCGTCAATGGACACGGGTTCGAGTCTACCTATACAATTCTAAAATCAGCCTGAGCTTTCGGTGAAGGAAAACATCGTGAGAAAGCCATAGCGTGGTGGTAACGCCTGGGCCTCGGGTGGCTACCACCCTCAAGTTTGAAAACCTGTCGCCAAGTACCAATAGGTGTGTTCCAGCAACATCACTTGAGAACCAGTACCTCTGGACTTAGCGTATTTACAAAGGTCAAACCACATCTCTACATTGTGCAAAAAAACAAATAGCCAAAATACAGTATCATATTAATATTTACTGATATAACTACAATAGAAGAAAAAAAACATCATCTGGAGGATTCGACTATCAAAAAAACACATTTATTATAATAATAAAACTGCACACAATAGGAACTGATAAAATAATTAGAGAATTATGACAAACGAGCACAGACATTAGATTATTCTAGAAAATCTTCCTGGAACTCTTTTGACTTACGTAAACGTAAAATGGACCTGAACTTTTGCTGAAAGAAACAAACTTGATACTTTGTGTTTCATTTTGTAAGAGGGCACATTGTTTATACTCCTATGACTAACTGACTGATTTCACCGCCCAGTCATTTTAGTTAACTGTGCAAGGTCAGCAAACACGTATATTATTATAACATACATATATATTTACCCTATGTTTGTAAAGCATATCGGAATCGTATATAAACCGTCCGGGATCGCAACCCGCCCTGGTGACGACGACGAGACCGTGCCGCCCAACTATCGCCTCCATCTGTAACGTTAAATTACATGACCTTCATCTATGCAATCTACGCAATCTTTATCTACGCAATTGCGTACAAACACACGCACGCACGCACTCAATTGCTTACAAAACACACACACGCACGCAATTGCGAACAAACAAGCGCACGCACGCAATTACTTACAAACACACGCACGTACGCAATTGCTTACAAACACACGCATGCACGCAATTGTGCACAAACACACGCATGCACGCAATTACTAACAAACACACGCATGCACGCAATTGCGCACAAACACATGCACACAAGCAATTGCGTGCACACACACGCACACACATTCATCTCTTTTTTACATTGCAGCTAAATTATTTTAATCCTTAGCAATGCTTATTTCATAAGAATCAAAGTTGTAACAGAAAAAAAAAATTGGGACGAACATTAAAAAACCAGGGGACTTTAACTCATAATTAGGGAACATTAACATTATATACAATTTTATTTATAATGGTATACTGTAAAATTTATACATTCCATCTGATGTGAAGAGAGAGATGAGAATCCATATATCTTTAAAATCGAAACAGCCTGGAAATACAAAGGTAAAGGAAACCACTTGATTGGTAACCCTGGATAATTCTGAAATGGGAATTATAAGACACAATGACTCACATCCTCATCAGACCAGAGTCCAGGAGTGGCAAAGGACTCAAGAAGGTCCGCACCGCATAGCAACTTGACTGTGACCTGTGCCTCCTGGTTACCGTTGAGGTGTTCCACCAGGTTATCCGGTTCGTCGATGCTGTTCACGTTTAAGATATCATCTGGGAGCCATGTAGGCGGATCCGGGTCAAGATTTGCCAAATGATTGTTTATTGAATTCTGAAATTGACAAATATTATGTTGGGTTACTACATAATTACTTAGTAATAATTAGATAGAAAAAGTCTACACTAATAAATAAAATAGATGTGTCTGTTTGTAATATCAAAATAACAATTTTTTACTGAATACATTTGATAAAAATACCACTAACAAAAAATATTTTCTGTCTGTTTGTCCTGGGTAATCTCAGGAACGGCTAGACCTATTTTAACGGGACTTTATCTGGCAGATAGGTGGAGTTACTCTGCGTAACTTAGGCTACTTTAATGTTTCGAAAGTAATTAAGGTTACGCGTAAAAAAAATGAAACTCATAAAATTATAAAAAAAGAATAACACTACTGTCTTTGAATTGCTGAGAAATATCTTTACTTTCTTTTAGGACCAAAAATAATATCAGGAAAATAATAAGGATTTCGGGAAAAAATTTATGCCCATAAAATTGTAAAAAAAAACAATTCAATGTTCAGTTTTACTGAAAAATGTTTGAATTTGTGAGCAATATCTTTGGTTTCTCTTAGTGACAAAAGAAATTTAGGAAAACAATCAGGGTCCCGTATAAAGTGGGCGGAGCAACGGTCACACAGCTAGTTATGAATAAAATCTGATTAAATCTATAGTTTTACTGAAGATTTTTAAATTTGTATGAAATATCTTTGCATTCTGTTAGTACTAAAAATAATGTCACGAAATTTCTTAAGCTGTCCAATAAATATTGGCAAACTGAGCCAAAACATTTCATTTGTTTCTTTAGAAAATAACATAACTAACCTGATGATATTGCAATGAGACTCTTGTTCTTGTCCAGCCAGCTTGCTGAGTCTCCCAGTCTGATATCTTGATCCACCCTGAGGACCGCAACGCCAACTTCAGCATCGATATTCTGGAGTGCATAATTTTTTTTTGTTTATTATTCTGTTAATATTTTCTTGCAGCTTAAATTTTGAGGGGTAGTAAGATAAAGCAAAGTAGTGGCTCTTAAATCAGGTGATACTTCCGGAATTCACCTACTGCAAATGCCTTGTGACAGATTTGCAAATTCAAGTATGGTAACCTACTTAGATACATATAATACCTACCAAACAAAACAAAATTAAATCTGCATTACAAAATGCCTTACCAATATGCTGTGGTTTCATCATTATGATTTTCTTCAACGAAAGCTCAGCTCTATTATAGAAAAGAATAGATGGTAATCTATGTTCATCTACGCACAATCTGACCACACTACCACTGAGCATCATCACTTCAAGTTGGTCTTTACAGGCACTTCTAAATGCCAAAATAAATAAGATCAGAATATCAGCAAAAGACATAGCATAGCTTTGGAATTAGTAATTAAATGGCAGATATAGTAATTATAATATATTATTACTCATTAATCTCAAGTGACATCATCAACAAAAAAATCATTGAACTGACTGGACCTGTCTAACTTGTTTTGTTAAAGTTTTGAAAGTGTTTGTGTGTGATACATGGAAATGTATTACTAGACGAAACACTATTTGGCAAACATGACATTATAATAAGAATCATTTGCAAGAAACTAGACAGTTAAAAACACTAAATTGCAGTAATACATACTTTAAGTAATGTTTAAAAACACAGCTTTTTTTTATAATTTTATTATTAGTTTATATTCAATTTCCATTTTAAATCAAAATTATAAGTCATGAAATACACAAACATGTGCAGAGTTGCAGACAAATGCTAGTAGCTTTGTTATCATGTACAATTAAATAATAGTAATTGATACAATCTGTCTTATCTAATATGTCCTTGTTAACCTTAACCTTCTTGATAACTGTTACATCTATAATTCACACAAAAGTTATAATATATACATCATTGTACATATTATTAGCCATTACTATGCCTCATTTAATATCCTATACTTTCCTAATTAGGCATATTTAACAGGAGATAATTATATTCAAAATATATTGATGACACAATTACATTTGTAATATAGTTTAAAACTAAAGTTATTATAGGTAATTTTATTAAATACTAAATATCAATAGATTCAAGTGTGCTTAAAACTTAGCACATTTATGCCTTTTTTATTTTAGTTTCTTGTTAGAGATTTACAAAAGAGCTAGTCTTCATCTGGTAGCAAGTAAAAGTAAACTCCAAGAGGAATTCAGATCACTGAGAGATGAACTATCAATAGCTATCATCTTATTATCAGCCTTAAAAAGCCAAGTAGAAGCAAAAAAACCTGTTCAAAATTTTTGTTACCTGTGATGTGATGCTACTAAATCCTTTTTACCATAAGCGTCATGCACTGGAGATACCACCCCACCAACAACAGTTCCCAGGCCCAAAGAATGTATGTAATCACGGGCTATTTCTGAAAAATTTAGTGAATGATTTAAAAAATTAAATTACAAATAGGCACTATACAACTACATGCACATAGATAGCATTATAAAAAATATCATGAAGTAATTTTACAAAACAAAAAATTATAGGCATAGTATAATAAACCTTGATTTATTTTATAAGTTATTCAAAAATATAGTTTTTTTTGTCAAAATTACTTAGCTTACCGAACATTCTCAAATGCATGTATGTAGGCGGGCTAAAGCTGCCGCAGGCCATTAATACAATCAATCCTTTCGACATTCTTTCTCGGCTAATTATACTTCACACGAATTAAAACTGTAAAATTATGAATTTTACGCAACCACAACAAACCAACATTGATTTAAAGTTCTGACTACACGACTTATTTATGGTGTACTTCAACCACTGCCAATCAGCAAAAATTAAAGCCTTTGATTATGGTCAAATTATTTTTCCACTGGTGTTTTTCTTTTGTCGGTTTATTCATACGTCAAAAAAGGAAATACATTTTATCTATTGACAAATGACAAGTAAGAATTCTCATCATGAGTATGAAATAAAGTCGATTTCACTAAAGTAGAAGCATGGAGTAGAAGTAAGAAATAGAAACAACAAATGCTTGAAAACAAAATGCTATTGGTGCTATGGAACGGTTTTTAGAGTTTTAATTTCTATTGGTAGTCTTTGGCAAAGACTATGGTAACAACTTCTTTTTATTATTGTTCGATGGTGAGAACCAAAACATAAAAACAATGAGAACCGTTTTTACAACAAACATCGTCTCAACCAAGTTTTTTTTTTTTGTTTTTGGCTCTTTTTTACACATCTGATTTTATTAATAACTTATTAAAACTTCTCACCTGTAGAAAAATAAATTAATAAACTCGTTACCTGAAAACAACATTAATTATCATTTACCTATAATTTATCGTTAAAATATAATTTTATAATACTTGCAAATAAGCGAATACCTTTTTTTAATAAAAAATTAAGTAATAAATTATAAGAATTTTAAAATACATTAATTTATTAAAATTCCAATTAAATCTTTGTCTATCTAGGAGTATTATTATTCTGTGGTCTATCAATCTACTAGTGACGTGCCGATTTGATTATTTTAGTATTTGATAAATCAATTTAGCATTAGAACAAAAATCGATTATTAATGATGATGCCTATTTTTTATATTTGGCAGTGTAGAGATCATTAGATAACTATAATCAATTCGCTTAAAAACGTTTAAGCTATCCTAGGTACAGGATGTAAACAAATTAAATTTAAAATAACCGTAGCACCTATAGCCGCAGAGCGCGTGGGCTTAGGATAGTATAAACTCACGCATGCAACCTCCTTCAGTGAGTTGTACAATAACTTATTTTGTGGAGTCTAAATGAAAAAAATACTTGTAAATGAAGTTATAACATTATAATTGACATACTTTTTACATATTAAATATGCTATTTATAATATGATATAATTAATACATCAGCTGAATAGCTTTATTATGTCCTAGACACAGTAGTGAAGATGTTATTAGTATGTAGGTAGAAACCTGGAACTCGCATTTTTTTCGTAATGTTAGATTATTTTCAAAAATTAACAATTAATTCTACTTTGTTTTATTTTTCCTGTAACTTTAGATTATTATCTAATTGTTTCAGATTTTCTGACCCATAAACTCCAGAGATAATGTAGGGTATGGTAATTTCTTTCACTTTTTTAAAAATTATGAAAATAATGCTATTTCATAAAAGTAAAAAAAAAAGTTTTGATATGCCTAAATCAAAACCTTTCAAATGATACCCCATATCGAAGTATAATCTTTCTGTACCCCCTTCCAGACCTAATTTTCATTATAAGACATTCAATTTCTAAAACACTTTTTACTACACTCTGTAGCCACTAACGTTATTTAGATCTGTGCCAAAGTTCAAGTCGCTAGTTTTTATAGTTCCTGAGATAATTAGGTGTGACATACAGATGGACGGACATACAGAAATTGGAGTCTCATCATAAGGGTTCCTTTTTACCATTATGGTACGGAACCCTAAAAAGGAAAAAAGTCGGTAATTATCAATTATTTCTGTGATAATCCATTATGATTGATTCATTAAATAACTGATTAATCAATTATTCGTAATCGATTGGGCACATCATTACTATCTACATTCTACGGCAAAATTATGTATATTGTTTTCAAAATGTTTATAAAAGTATTTGATTGAAAATTTTTATAATGTAACTTGTCATTTTTTATTGCAAATAGGAAATACGCAAGTTACCCAGGTTCAATGAAAATAGTAGTTGTCATTTATGGGGTTGTATTAAAATTTTATTCTATTACTGTTACATTGAATACTTCTTTAATCAGACGTAGTTTATAACCTTAAATAAGCAGCTGTTACTAGAAGAAATTTTAAATTTCTGTTTTTTTTTTTCCAAAATAATTGTCAAGATTCTATACAATGAGATTAAGTGTACGTTTTATTCTCTACCGTTAAACAAAAGAGGCCGTTCTATGTTACCACTCCAATATTTTATGTAAATGCAGGTAAGGAAACTACTTTCTCTTATGACATAGTGACTGAATAATTAAAGTATATCTCGATCTCCATGTCTGTTAGTATCGGTATGAACCTAGATATTAGTTGAAATTACCTACTAATATAACTTTTAGGATCACAATGAAGGTAAATAAAGAAAGGAAATAAAAAACAATAAAGTATCAGGAAGCTGATTTCAATTTGCCAAAGATTTTGAGACAACCCTTGTCTTTTAAATAACCATAAGTATACTTATTCTTATTGTAGTAGTGAATAATAAAATAGCTACATCTTAATAGCATAGTATTTTTGAGGATTAATATTAGGACCATAGATCAGATTAGACACTGATTAAGCGCTACTTAAATATTTATAATATATATGGATATAGTTTAAATAAAAAAGACAAACTTCATTGACACCATATACTAAACAAAACTGATTGAATATTCAAATTTGCTGATAATTGCATAAAAATCACCACTTATATACAAATAGTTTTACCATCTATAAAATCGTTACATATTTTTAAAATAAATAAAGAAGCCACAGTGTATTAATAACTTAAAAAAAAACTAGTCAGCCATGGGTCTGCTGACAGATGTAAAAACTCGAAACTTTGGAAAAACTGTTTTTTATAGTTTAAATTATAGTATGAATAATTAAAATGTTTTTAATTGAAATTCTTAGCATAACTTAACACATTTATTATTGACATTTGACTGGTTTTGCTGCTCTTAGCAATAATCATGTACATTTTTATATTTATCTCTTAGCACCAGCAATTAAATGCCATCTTATATGACATATTGTAGCATGTTGACAGCTGTTCTCATAATATTGGTAACACAACCCTTTCTGAGAATCCCCCAACCCCCACAACCCCTTGAGCACTTACCTGTTGTTTACGCCAGCTTTCCATTGTTTTCCTATTGTCTTTCTATTGTCTTATTTTTACGGATACTTGACACATTAAATAAGTTATCACTTCAATAAAAAAAGTTGCATTTAAGTAAAGGCTTTACAAAAATCTGTGTTACTGAGTGATGTACATTATGTATGTTTACTGAATCAATCAGGTTTAACTACTTTACTGCCCATCTATGCCTATCTCATCCCATATCAAATTTGCTATACAATAGATCTAAAGGTAGGGGCTGATAACACTGTAACAATAATATGGACACTCCAGACTACAGGTTCTTGGCATATTTAAGTATATATTCATACAATTGATTCACAATCTTTACTCACAACTTGGGCTTCATCATAGTTAAGAAGAAATTTTGTTATAGGACCTGTTTAGATCAAACTATGCCAGTGTGTAAAGGTAAACCAAATTTTAATAGATTGACAGACTTATTGGAATAATTTAATTCTGTTCCAGCTCCTCATCTTGGTCATCTGTACACAGCTGTGGTTGCAGATGCTATACAAAGATTTCAGAAGCTAACAAATCCAGATTGCAGTGTTATATTCAGCACTGGTATTTAAGTAATTCTTTTATTAAGATATTAATTAGTAATAAGAAGGAGTTAAAATATAAAAAAAATTGTCTAGGAATCTATGGAATTATGATAAAATCAATTGGATTTCCTACCGATGATAATGATTGAATTACCATGTTTACAAATTTTTATTATTTGAAAATACATCAGTTGATCAACAAATAGTAAAATGGAACTGCACATGCATCTCAAAATAAGTTACCAATGTTTTTTTTTTGTTATTTTATTACAATAATGCACCTCACAAGATGGACTGATGAGCTGGTCAAGGTTATAGTAATCCACTGGATGCGGGTAGGCCAAGACTGGTTGTTGTGGTGATCTTTGGGGGAGATCTATGTCCAGTAGTAGATGTCTTTCGGTGGATTGTATCGATGGATGCTTGCTGAGATCTAGTTACAATATTTTAGATATCTTCATTCAGAGCAGTTTTAAAATTAACTCATTATATTTCCTCAGGCACAGATGAACACGGCACAAAAGTCCAGCAAGCAGCTGCTAAAGCAAACCTCTCCCTACCAGAATATTGCAGAAGAATCTCAAACGAATATAAAGATTTGTTCCAGCAATATGATGTACAATATACAGATTTCATACGTACAACGGAGGAGCGACACAAAAAATCTGTCACACATTTCTGGGTATGATTATTTTGTTATATAAAACAGTGAAATTATGTGCAGTGTCCTTTGTTTTAGATGCTTAAAATGATGCTGAAATTTTTATCGATATTTTTTATTAGACTATTTTACATTTTACTTCATAACAAAAAATGCGTTTGTCTGTTATATAAAATTATACAAATAATTTATGGTATGCTAATGTTTTTTTTTTACGCACTGCAGGTTCTTAGTCCGCACTCTTTATTAGATATGTTTTAACAAAATTTTGTACAAAAAATTCTTTTAAAATATAATGATACAAAAGTGACTTACATCTATGTGAGCTTTATAACTATTGTTATATTACTATATTATTATTATTTATTTCTTAACTATACGGGTTATGCTGTAGTTAACATTTTATCCTAAGACTTAATATTAAAGCTTTGAAGGTAACTTTGAATTAAATGATGCTAATAACTTGGTAATATTACCTTTCACTTATAAATATACTGTCTGGCCACTTATAATAAATTCCATTGATGGTTTTTAAGCTGCAAAATAAACTCACAGACAGACAAAGTCAGAAATGTAACAAAAAAATAAGTAATTATTATAAGTAATTAAGGAACCTTTTTAAATATTGTTACAGAATCAATTATTAAAAAATGACTACATTTACAAAGCTAAATATTCAGGTTGGTACAGTGTCAATGATGAATCCTTTGTCCCGGAGTCACATGTCAAAGAAGAAATCCAAAATGGACAAAAGGTAAGCCTAAACATTCTATTGTAGTTGTTTTTTTTACAGTGTTTAGAGACCACAATGTCACCTGATGATAAGTGACGATGTGGTCCAGGATGGTAAACACAGTAAGCATAGAGGTACTGGTTCTCGAGTGACGCTGCCGGAATACACCTATTAGTATTTGTAGATAGGTTTTCAAACTTGAGGGTGGTAGCTACCCAAGGTCCAGGCGCTACCACCATGCTATGGTTTCCTCACGGTGTTTTCCTTTATCGAAAGCTCAGGCTAATTTTAGAGCTGTATAGGTGGGCTTGAATCCGCGTTCACTGACGCGCAATCCGACCGCATTACTAACTGCACCATCTCTTCAAATGTCTTGTGCCTTTTGTTTTTATAGGAGTATAAACAAATAGCGTTTAGTCTACAACGATCTATTCAGCTAATACTTAATCTATATTGTCTATACGCCCCCTATTTATTTATTCTATGTATGCATTATCCCTTCCTCTTCCTATTCCAAAACGGAAGGGTAACATGCAACCTCCGCCGCTATCTCTCTTTTAACATAAATCCCTTTCACATGTAAAGCAAAGTCGGGTTATTTACACCATTTATAACCTAAGAACGGCTGGACCAATTTTATTTATGTTAGATTTATTGGATTGGTGTCCAGAATAACAGAATAAGTATTATTACTTTGGAAAAAATAATGAAAAACATGAATTATGAAGAGAATATCATTCATTTTTCTCATACATTTTGCATAGAACAGTTTTATTGATTCAAAGGCGGTACCAATTTTGCCGGATCACCTAGTTAATAATAAATTACTAAGCTTCAATAATTTATAATGTTTATCTCTTAAATTTATTTAAACAGACTAACCTACTATTCTATTGTTATGTGTAATAACATATATTAAAACATATCTACTTAATTTGGTTGGTTTTTCCCTTCTTTGCATCAAAAATCAAAATCTTAGTAATAACAGTTACAAAATCTAGTTCCAGACTCTATTCACTCTTACTATGTGTAGACGATATTCTACCTATGGTTTATGTCAAAAATAATAGTTTCTAAATTCTTCATCTTAGTTATTGCCAATAGCAATCTGTGTACACACAATTTGTGCCAGTGTCAGGTGAGTAAGATGTATTATCAATCCTGTATCAGCGTTATCATCCCGCTTCAATAAACTTGTACACAATAACCAAACTATATCACACAAAACGCCACCAACATTACATGATATAGAGTCAAATACACAAGTTTAAAGAAAATAACTGCCACATGTCAAACTGAGATCCCGACAAAAACTTCCATTTTCTAAATTGGTAAAACCCACATTATTGGTAAGGCCAAAAATAAGAGAATATTTTTCTTGGCATATTTCCATGACGTACATACAGATATAATGAATAGTTATATTGTTAGTATTGATATTCCAGGTGAAAGTGTCCGCGGAGTCCGGCCACACGCTGGAGTGGACGGAAGAGACGAACTATATGTTTAGGTTGAGCTCATTTAAAAACCATTTACGGCAGTGGCTTAAGAATGGTAAAATATATGCTACTTTCGATTCATTCTTTTATGTGTAATACTAGCTGTCTGCCCGCGGCTCCACTCACACTTAATATACTCCTCATTGTTTAATATAGTTTTTTTTTTTTTTAAATCATTGGAGATTAATGTTCTGGTCTGGTCCCCTATCCACTAAAGTGTAAATATCATGAGTTTTAATATTTTTTTAAATGGAACCCTAATTATTTTCCTAGACTGTTTTTGGTATTAAGTCTTAGTAACTAAAAGAAAATAAAAATATTTCTCTATATACACATAATGTACCTTTGTAACAGGGAAAGAATTTTGAAAATCGTATCAGTAGTAGCGGAGATTAGCCCGTACATCCAAACTCACAAACTTTACCTTTTTTGTAATTTTAGTACGGATTGTATGAAAATTGAATATCAAAATATTGTCTTAGATATTTATTATTTATATGCAGTAAATATATTTTATATTATCTCAAACACCAAACAAACAAACAGACAGACAGACATTTTTTTTTAATGATAAAAATATTACTATTTATTTATATTAAAATATAGGTACCTATTTTTAATTCTTTTCATAAAAATTGGAAATATGTATAGACACGTGAAATTTATAATTTTATTATTTATACTAGTTGTGTAGCATAAGTTCTTCACTGGTTTTTTTTTTTTTATACGGAACCTAAATTTATCTCAAAATCAAAAGTTCCCTAACTTACGCTGAGTAACTTCAGCTACCTACCAAAAAAGTCCCGTCAAAATCGGTCCAGCCGTTCCGGAGATTATCCGGAACAAACAGACAGGCAAAAATTTACAAGATTGTATTTTTGATATACCTATCGTATATACTATTTAGTACATATCTATTTAGTAAAAAAATAATAATTTCGACATTACAAACAGACGCTTCAATTTAATTTATTAGTATATATGTGTATTATTTCCAGATGGAGTCGTTTGTCCTAGCAAGTTCCAGAAGCAACTGGTAGACTCGTTGGCAGACGATGTATATTTCCCAGATATTTCCATCAGTAGACCCTCTTCCAGGGTTCACTGGGCGATAAAGGTGAGATCTGTTTTTTTTTATCTATATCTATACTAATAAATAAAATTGAAGTGTCTGTTTGTAATGTCAAAATAGATTTTTTTACTCAACGGGTATATACGATACCTATACCACCAAAAATACAATTTATAAAATTTTTGTCTGTCTGTTTGTTTGTCCCGGGTAATCTCCGGAACGGCTGTACCGATTTTGACGGGAGTTTTTTTGGTAGGTAGCTGAAGTTGCTCGGAGTAACTTAGGGTACTTTTGATTTTCGAAAATAATTAGGGTCCGCGTAAAAAAATTAAAACTTATAAAAAATTTAATAAAATCCTATTCAATGGACAGTTTTACGGGAAAATGTTTGAATTTATGATACATATTTTAACCCCTTGAGCACTAATCTGGCGTTTACGCCAGCTTTCCGTTGTCTTCTTATTGACTAATTTTTATGGTTAATCGACATATTAATTTATCTTAGTACTAAAAATACTTTAGGAAAATAATCAGGGTTCCGTGTAAAAAATTTAAAACGCAGTAAAAATAATATATGAAACTCGGGCGCAGCCGCGGGGACACCGCTAGTTATTAATATATGAAGACGTAACTTTATATATTTTAAATATTTTTTTACGCTTCTTTTTTGGGCAAATCTTTATATTCACTCGACCTATCATGATCGATTTTGTTTATCTTATGTTTCTGATAATATTATCTATCATGGTTACGTTAGCATTAGCATAATTTTATAAAAACAAACCGAATATTAATATTCCCCACATGATCACCATTCGGACTTATACACAATTCACGTGATAAATTATGACCAACCAGGTCCCCGGTGACGAGGAACAGAGTATATACGTGTGGTTGGACGCATTGATCAACTATCTGACGGTGACCGGGTACCCTGATGATGAGGTGATGAAGGGTCGGGGCAGACCCTGGCCGGCAGACGTGCACGTCGTGGGCAAGGACATACTCAAGTACGTACTAGTACCGTATGAAGGAAACATCAGTTTACACCGTGGTATTATAACCTAGTACAAAGTGGTCGTTCTATAATACGACCATTTTATGTACATTTACTTGTTTATGTTGTAACCGTTTTGTATCGTTACTTTTAATTTGGTCGGACAATAATCCTAGAGTCCCTTGATTTAGTTGTTAGATGGCGCTGTATCCAAATAATTATTCGCATCTTCCGTCTGAAAATCATGTAAACTTGAATATAGTTTTTTAAATTATCGCGTTCCATATTTAAATGCAATTATTTAAAACGGGTTTTCACGCGTTACCTTTCCTTTTTCCTATCCCGGCGTAAACATTCTAGTTATCGAATATTTAATGTTACTTCCAGCCCGTACCGGTTTCTTATTTTTTTTTTACATGAAATCCCGTTTTAAATAATTGCATTTAAACTTAAATAGTTTAAATTTGTATATATATTTTTTAAATTTAATAAGAATAAGTAAAACTTTATTACATTATAATGTTGTCAATTATAACTATAAGAAAATATGATGAATGAAATGAATGAATATCTCTGTTTAATATGTAATAAAAATATTTCTAAACGAAATGAAAGCTGTCAGTTTCAAACGAAGTTAGTGTATACCTTTCGTTAGATGAGTACCTACTGGAGTATTATTATGATAAATAATTAAACAAATATAATTGGCTTTTTAAAATCTCCTCTTTATATAAATTTGTAAATGTTACATAATTAGAAATTCAGAGATTACAATATCTTGATTTCTAATTATGTTATATGAATTCTAAAATAGGAATTTATATAAAGCTCAAAAATATTCATATGTACTACCTATATATAGGTATGTATAATAAAGAAAGTTGCTTGTAACGTCCACAAGTTAGTGCCACAGACGAATTTATCTAGTTAGCTTTATCTCTATATATACAAGACTCTGTTACACTCCATACATTCCCTTACACAATACACAGGATGACATTGGAATTAATGCTAATAATTAAATGGAAGCTTGTAATTATAATATTCAAAAACATTTTTAAATAAGTTTAGTGGAAAAAGGATTAAATAAATAAAACTATAAAACATGCATTATAAATTGAATTAAACTATCAAACATGCATTATAAATTCAATTAAACTATCAAAAATCGCCTAACCGTTTTGCTGTGGTCGATAACCTGATAACCCAATGTATGTAGGTAACATTATCAGCTGATGTGCGCGAGCGCGAGTGGGGTCATCCACCCGCCGTATACTTCTCGCACGGTTTTGATACTTTTAATTAAATATATTGAATATAATTATTTTTACTATTTTATTTTTTGCGTTGTACTCATTCAGAATCATAATTATACACTCCCATTTAATTATTTCTATTGATTTCAAAGTCACCTATATATATCCTTCCATTATATAAAATTCAGCATCTTTCTGTCCATTAGTTGGCTTACAATGCGAGGACAGCTGAACCAATTTACGTGATTCTTTTTTAAATTGTAGATATGTTATATAGTCAGGGTTTTATTATATAAATTTTGTTACTTAAAATATCTACTAGTAGAAAGGAAATACTTATAGTACTTATATTATTACTTATACACAGCTAGTTTGATAAAAAAAGATTTTAATATTTCTAAAAAAATATGTAGGTATTTACAAATACTGGGTTCTTAGCGCGAACCCGATTCACTTTTTTCTGGTTTTAATTATCACTATAATCATATCAAAAAAGGAGTAAAAAAATATATTGAAAGATTGATCACTGAAAAAAATTAAACAAAAAATATGTTTCCGGAATGGGAATTCTCCTATCTATTTGACATTTTATTCATAAAATTTGTACTTAATAATAATGTAATTCTTTTGGGTAAGGCAAATTATTTTTTAAACCCGACTAATTTAGAGAAGTCACGGCTTTATAACAAGTTTGAAAAATATCCTTGTCACTAAGAAGAGCTGACCAGGAATTGGTAGTTGGTTGTATAGTCTGCAAGGTTTGATTAATTGAATTACTATTCACAAAATATATTAGTTATTCTTTGCTAAGGTAGAATTTTGTCTGCGAAGAGTATACATGGGTGTTTTTGTAAATTTTTATTATCGGTGCCTTGAAATTATATCCGTTTGTTGTTAGTGCAACAACTTAGAAATTCATTATATTGTCATTGTTTCCAAAGCCTTGGTGCAACGTTTTTGTTTATAAGTAATATTTGGTATGTTAATCTTTAAATAATGGAGTATCAGTCATTTATAATATGATTTGTAATAGGCAAAATCAACTGTATATATCCCTACAATGAATACATAAAAATAAAATATTTAGTGGAATATTAATAGTTACGGTATGGTATAAGTAAGAAAACTAAATAAAATTGTTATGTAAGTGTAACTTAATAATATTAAAGACATATTTAGTTATTATAAGAAATATATACTAGTATTAAAAACAAAATTTATTCCAATAGGGAAGTGGAAAGACTGCTCTTTTACTCTTTAAAGTATACTCTGATTTGGAGAATAGCCGTTCACATAGCACAGAAATGATTAGACAGCAATATAAGGCAATATTTGCATCGGTTCTTGTATCACTTGTTACTGGCATCGGTGCTTAGCACTGGACATGTCTAGCTAGGAATAATCTCTATTTGCAGAGTATCAGATGTGAGTTGCAGGCTAATTCCAGGTTCCACGGTATATACTGGCCGGCGTTTCTTATGGCTGTGAGGTGGCACCCGCCGCGCCGGCTGGTGTGCCACTCGCACTGGACCGTCGAGGGTAGCAAGATGTCCAAGTCCCTGGGTAACGTGGTCGCCCCCCACTCGACCGGAGTCCAGCCCTCGGCGCTGCGGTACATGCTGCTCCGGGAGGCGACCATGGCATACGATGCTAGTTAGTGCTAACAGATTATATCCACATATAAATATACTGATATGCTTTATTTAACTTTATTTATTGATTGATTTTTAAAGAAATTGAAAAGTGACATTTTTTTTTTAACTGCAATCTTCTATAGCAGCTTTGTGCGTTTCTCGGTAGGGGAAATTCTTATAGATTCGCGTTACCAATGATATGACGTCATAAGTCAACATGCTATAGTGTGTCAAGTATAAAATGGTTTTTTAAGTGCTTGCTTCAATAAAAGTTATACTTTCGCAGCCCATCGTATGTTTTGATTGTAAATAAACTACAATAGGAAAATGTACAGAATTATTGCTCTGAGCGCCGATAGATGTAAAACCCAGACTAATATTACATGTTATATTAATAATATCAATTAATGTACACAATAAAAAACATATTTTTTCCAAAAGTTTAGAGTTATCACTTCTGTCGACAGTCCCGAGAGCTTCTTAGTTTCTTTTTTATTTTTTTTTTCAAAAATTTATTGTAATTTTAAAATTGTCTTCAAATTTGATTGGTGATCGAATAAAACACTTGGTTACTTGGTTTGGTTTTTTTTACTGATGGCTATTTCGTACTACAATCGGTTTAAATTTCATAATTATTACTTTACCAAATTTTAAATAGTATCTAATAAGTCTAATAGTCTCTAAAAGACTATATAACCGTGTTTCTCGGTAGCATTTGAATTACACTAATTTTGTTTTATATAGGCACTTCAGAGAGGAATTATTTTGAAGCGATGATGGCGCAGCGGTTAGTGCGGCCGGATTCCGCGTCAACCGACGCGGTTTCGAATCCATCTATTCGACTTTAAAATCGGCTTGAGCTATGTGTAAAGGAAAACATATGGTGGTAGGGCATTTTCTAATGATGCCAGCCTGGGTAGCTACCACCCTCAAGTTTGAAAACCTATCGCCAAATAGCAATAGGTGTGTTCCGGCACCACCACTTGAGAACCATTACCTCTACGTGTGTTTACTATCCCAGATCACATCGTCACTTAACATCAGGTGAGATTGTGGTTAAAGCACTGAACCTATTACGTGTAAAAAAAAAAGAATCGTCTGTTTGTTTACAGATTACAGTGAAAGGAAACTGATAAACATAGCGAATTCGGAGTTGGCTGATACCCTGGGGAACCTCGCGAGTCGGTGCTGTGGCGCTGCGCTGAACCCGCGCGGGGGGAGTTCCCGCCGCTGCACGCGCACCAGCTCACTGCCCTCCGCCAGAACGAAACGGCCGCCTGCCTGCCCTGGACTCTGTCGAACGGCTGCCAGGTAACACCCTCCCTCCACAGATGTTTTGATCTTATTTTCCCGACACCTGTCATTACATGGTAGTTACTCTCGCATTCTGACACCTGTCATTACATGGATGTTAGTCTCGCATTCTGACACCTGCCATTACATGGATGTTAGTCTCCCATTCTGACAACTGTCATTCTGTGGATGTTAGTCTCGCATTTTGACACCTGTCTCTCTGTGGATGTTAGTCTCTCATTTTGACACCTATCATTCTGTGGATGTTAGTCTCCATTTTGACACCTGTCATTCTGTGTATGTTAGTCTCTCATTTTGATACCTGTCATTCTGTGGATGTTAGTATCGCATTCTGACACCTGTCATTCTGTGGATGTTGCTCTCGCATTCTGGCACACGCACGCACGTATTTGGCAACGCACCTGCGATCCCTCTGGCGTTGTGCTCGTTTGCCCCTATCCCATAAAAAGCCTTGTATCCTGACAGCTGTCATTTTGACATAACTAGTGATAGATTGAGTATTGGTCAATTGGGTCAATTGGTTATGTAGTCAATACCGGCGCCGATGGGCGCTGGTTCTAATCCAACTATAGCGGATCATTAAATTACGCAACTAGCTGGCCTACTACCTATTACTCACAATTTCAAGCACTTGTGTCAATTGAATCGGATTTTATTCCATTTTTTAGGAATTTTAATTTTTTTTTTTACGCGGAACCCTAATTATTATCGAAAAACTAAAGTAAAAGTCTTAATCAAAATTGTTGCAGCCGTTCCGGTAATTACCCGAAACAAATAGACAGACAGATAAAAATGGGGTGAGGGTATATCCTCTGCTTATTTTTAATACCATGGAGAACTTGGGGAGGGAGCTTGAATAGTGATTACGTAATGTTAGGACCCTCCAATGCATCTAAAAGGGATGACGTATCCTTATATATAGTAAGTCGCCACAACGAGTGGCCGTGTGATTGCACGTCTCTCGCGATACAGTTGCTTTCGGGTCCCTTATCTAAATTCATTCTGAAATATTATTTGTTAGTAAACATTCATTTGTTTAACATTGATCACTTATTTACTTACTATGTGAAAGGGGGTTGGGGTAAGCGCTTTGCTTATAATTGTTTGCAAACAAGAATTATATGTAACATGATGTATATAATTTCCTTTGTACGCAGAAATCTGTCATGGATACTACACAAACTATCAATTTTACAAAGCAGTAGATGCGACCATCCACTGTCTCCATTCGGCGAACCTGTTCTTCGAGACTCACAAACCCTGGGAGTTGAGGAGGAACCCAGAAACCCAGCGGGAACTCGACGTGGTCCTGCACGTTACATTAGAGACCCTGAGGATATGCGGCATCATCCTTCAGCCGGTCATACCAGAGCTATGCGGGATGTTGTTGGATAAACTGCAAGTGGCTGAGGATGAGCGAAGCTGGCAACACTGCGAAGTGCCCTCCTGGAGGGTGGAGGGGGCTATATACGAGACGAAGAACATCAAAAGCGGGAAGTTTGTGCTTTTCCAAAGGATCTATACGGACAAGAGTAATGCAAGGAAAAAGAAAATTAGTGTTTAGCTAAATCAGTGTTTCTCAAAGTGGGTGATAACGCCCTATAGTGGATTGTAAGAGACCCAGAAAAAAAGGGCCGATTTATAATTTCATCTAGGTAGGTACTTAATTTTTTTTTAATTCATCTAAATTCAAACTGCACGTCTTAAATTTATTTTAGTTAGGTATTTATTTAGTTAGTTTATATATGTATCGTGTAATTACAACAAAGAATGATATGGCTTACAAGACAGACCTGTATAAATTGTTCAACAATATGAATCTCCAACTGCAAGGCGATTAATTTAATTTAAACAAAAATCGTCAAGGCTGCTTCTGCAGCCAAACCGCTTCAACGCAAAAATAATATCGGCAGATGTGAGTTTCATAATTTTCCGCATTTATCAGTATACTGCAGTAAATACGACTTGTTTCCCACTGTCAACATTTGGAAAACCTCCACATTGATTTCACCGAACGATACCAGGACATTTTGAACTTGGATATACCAGACCGGGTGTTGGATCCGTTTCCAAATGTCAACAAAGTAATATAACCACAGCTGGAAGAAGAACTTACAGAATTAACAACGAATGTGGAAATAAAAATAAAGTTCAAAATACTATAAAGTTGCGTTTCAATAAACATTCTTATTGGCAGGTATAGCCCGCTACTAACTAACTAAGCTAACTCTTGCGGTTTATAATAAAAGTCTCGTTTAGAATGAATGTTTAATCTCGGTTGATATGGCTTGCAAAAAAAATTATTTAATTTGAGATTATATTGGTTTTATTATATTACGTATAAATGGAAGGGGGGGGGGGGGGGGGGGCAAAAAAAATAAATAATTTTCAAAGTAGACAATATAAGTTTGAGAACCTCTGCACTAGATAGTAGGGGCAGTCTCTGGTTTATAGTGATTATCTAACCAATGCAAGCATGAACAATTTTTTATGGTCTATATGCCTTCTCTTCAATTTCTCTACCTTATTTTGCTCATTTCTAGAGTTCTTATTTTAATTTGTTTACCTTTGTTGACTATATTTTTATTCTGACCACGCCCCCTTATGCTATCTCAATGCCCTTTATTTTTCTCTGTCTTCTACTGCCCCCCGAAAGTCTCAAACGACCATAAGGGTTTATATCGCCAACGTAAGAACCTAAGGCGTATGCTGATTCAAATAAAATAGAATTGGAACATAATCTTCCTCTACTTAAACTTCAGTTTCATTTATAATTTAAAAAACTTGAATCGTCTTGAACCTTTCGAATTCAGCAAATGGCTCAAAAGGAAAGGCAAGTACCCACCCGGAGAATATTTTTAAATCTAAAGGGGACGACACTTGGTGAAAGATTCAACATATCTGCTGATAGTGGAATGGATTGCAGATATAATCTAGAAAACATGTATAAAAGTGACGATGTAGGCAAAGATGTAGTAAAACGTTGAATCTAGAGTTACTGGCACCCAGGTGAGGCTTCTGGAACACATTGATGGGTGCTTGTTGTGTTTCTCCTTTTAAAAATTTAAAAAAATGTTACTGTTTTGCTGTTGCATGTAAATATATTATAGAATTTTAAATCATAATATATTAAAATAGATTTTCAACATTTGTTATTTCAACCTTTGACTGATTATATATTTATTACTTAATTAATAAATTTTTAAACTCGCCATACGTTTTATTTAACTTTATAATAAGTACCTATACTAGTATAAATTAGTATTTTGTATAACTCGCAGGTAACTATTTACATCCTGGAGGGTTGTGAGGAAGGAGAGGATCATGATGGGGTGGAGCGTGGTCCGGGTGCATGCACTTGAGCCGAGGCGGTTGCGTTGCTTTAAGTGCATGGGCCTGGGGCACGTACGTGCCTTTTGCACGGCGGATGTGGATAGGGCGGCCCAGTGCTTCCGGTGCGGGGCACTGGGACACAAGTCGATGGAATGTGTGGCGGAGCACCCGATGTGCGCGAGGTGTGCCGATAATGGGAAAGAGGATGGGCATCATATGGAGGGGGCTTTTTGCCTTCCCTAGGAGATGTTGATAGGGTGGGAGTTGTGTGGAGTGGTGTGAGGGGTTGGAGTAGAGAGACTTTGTGAAGTGGGATTGTTTGTGTGTGGGTGACTTCTTCTCTTCTCTTGTCTTCAGGTATCCCTCTCCTTACTATGTCTTGTTGTCTAAACAAGGCGAGTACAGGAGAGGGACCTATCTTAGCAGTGGCGGGCTCCTTCCTCTTTGTCTTTGCCCGCCACTGCACTGTCCCATCTTCCTTTCAATTTTATTGGGAGCAGGAGTATATCCTGCCCCTGGATGTCTGACCAACTGGTCATGCCTCCCTTCGGGGGGGCGGGCGAAGAGGTGGGGTCGAGAATATTCTCCCCCATCCCCATTGGGCCATTGCACGACGAGGCCCGGTGGGTTCGCTGCAGGGGGCGACGACGCGGTGCCTGCGAAAGCCACCCCGTGTCGCCCCCATCCCAAATGCAGCGGACGGCCCCGGGGGGTTTTAGTGGGTATTTCCGGGCGACTCTCGCCCGGGTGAGTCCCACACTGGCACGGAACTCGTCACTCCGTGCCCCCTTATCTATTGTATTTGGGGGACTCTGATCCTTCAAATACAATAGATAAGGGTAGTGCGTAAATGCATTTCCCCCCGTCAAAAAAAAAAAAAAAAAGGTAACTATTTACATCTATTGCTGCAGGTGACATATTAAAAGCTTTCAAGCAATTAAATTTAAAACATACGCAAGACATATGGGGAATGTCGGTAATGGTTCTTTAATCCATTATTGTTAATATTTCACCATATTTGGCTAACATATTTAACGGATGCATAGCAACAGGCACTTTCCCTAGTTTAATGAAAATAAGTAAAGTGGTGGCCTTATCTAAAACAGGTTGCAGAAGTAGTCTTGAAAATTATAGACCAATTTCAGTACTTCCATCGATTAGTAAAATTTTCGAAAAGATTATGCTATCAGTTAGTTGAATACTTTAGAGCAGAAAAGATTTTAGATGATCGGCAGTTTGGTTTCACGAAATCCAAATCTACCACTGATGCTGGTGCAACGTTAATAAGTCATATATTAAGGAACTTGGGAGATCTGGCAGGATGCAATAGGTGTATTCTGCGATCTCTCAAAGGCCTTTGACTGCATTGATCACAGTACACTTATATTGAAACTAAAACATTATGGTGTTTCTGAAACCTCTGTCTCCTTCCTGGCCTCTTACTTAACAAACCGATGTCAGAAAGTAAATTTAAAAGAAAAGTAAAAATCAGAAAGTAAAAAAGTGGGTTACCTCCATTGGATCATTAGTTAGAATCGGTGTTCCGAAGGGGTCGATTTTGGGACCGTTTTTATTCCTGGTTTATATTCATGTTATATTAATACTTTGACAGGAAGGCTTAGTTCCGCTGCATTTGCGGTTCGAAAAATTCGCCAGTTGACGGATATTGCTACTGCTAGATTAGTCTACTTTTCTTACTTTCATAGTGTAATGTCTTAGGATATTTTGCTGTGGAGTATAGCAGCAGAGGTAGATACCATGTTTATGTTACAAAAGAGAGCTGTTCGAGCAAGATTCAATATAGGAGCTCGCGAATCTCTAAGAAACAAGTTTCAAGAATCTGATATCTTAATTTTGCCCTCCCAATACATCTTCGATAATTTAATGCATATTCATACAAATTTAGACAAGCTCGATCTAGTGAATGATAGCCATAATTTCAATATTAGAAATAAAGACAAGTTGGTCGTCCCACGCTTTAGACTAAGTAAGTGTAATAAAATCTTTATAGGTGATTCGGTTTTACAATAACATCCCGAGTAACATTACCGATTTATCTGACAATAAGTTCAAGTATTATGTCAAGCAAGTCTTAATCTCAAAAAGTTATTACAGGGTGGATCATTACGTGAACGGTAGTGATGTCTGGAATTAACCCACATCTCTGTGCCTCCGCAACATTGGTCAAGACTATAATTTGTAGTCTTTTATATAAAAAAAATTATATATATATAATATTGTAACAAGAAGGTAGCTGACTAAAAGAAAACGCCGCCACGGTGACGTCAGTTCGACGTATAAACGGAGGCGTCAACTGGGGAGTGGGGCGTCGACGCATGACTTACGTTCGAACGGCCCGACCATACGGACGTGCTAGGGAATCGCGATACAATTATTATGTCTGTGATAACTGTTCCCCTACATATTATTTTTTTTTTTTCAATTTATTTCTGATAGTTTTTAATATCAGAAGTGGGATAGACGACGTTGCTTACCCGCTTTTGGCATTCATTTCGACTTATTTAAATCATTCTTATTGTTTGATTGTTCTTGATTAATTTTGTGGTTTCCACGTTCACTTTCTAGTTTGAACGTGGTCGTTTATTGTTGCAATGTAACGGTAATCTAGTGCTAAAAACGCAATCGTGATTCGAACAAAGAAGTGCTAGACGTTATCCTTGCTAGACTAAATACTATTGAAGAACGTTTTTCTGCTTTACCACAAGCGTCGTTTGAGCTACGTGTTGCCTCAGCGACTCCGGGGCTAGTATCGCAACCAGTTTTGCCCGTATTGAGAAATTATGCATCTACGGAAAATGTTTGCGATGGCGGCGCGGTGTCACGGAAAAGTATTACTGCGGGTGAGAACACAACTGGCAGAATCATGGAGGCCATTACTTCGATAGTTAAAGTAAGGTCTCAATTATTTTATTTTTAAATTTCGAGCCACACGTTCATAACATTGACGCGTTGTGCCAGGAGGTGGATAGGGCAAAAGAAATTAATGGGCGAGAAGATGATTAGTGTCTGTCGCGTATTGGAAATTCTTTGAAGGGCGAAGCGTATGGCTTAATGAGTAGTGTAGCTCTGATCGTTCCTGGTGAAATTTCAAACGAAAATGAAATAGAAGTTTTTAATACCGAATCTGTGTGCTATAGATCTTAAAAATTATCTTACGACGAAAAAATTCGCGTTCGAAATATGACTAATGATGTTAGCTAAGGATATTATACGTGAATCTGATTCTCCATACTTGAGCCCGGTGATCTTAGTTAAAAAGAAAGACGCCACGGACCGTATCTTCGCAGCAGTACATCGAGAGCGACAATATACAGCAAGGGTCGTAGTAATATACCGATCCCTATGTGACCGTCCATGTACGCGTCACTCTCTCCTCAGCAAAACTCTTACCTCCCCCGCCCTCTTTGAAACGCAAGCCTCACCCACCTCATGATCTTTCGGGGAGACCTACGTCCAGCAGTGGACGTCTTTTAGTTGAATAGATGGATGGATGGGATGCTTACCTAATTATACCTCTATAAAGCCACCTCTGCACTCACCAAATCTCAGGGTAATGAAATAAAACGAAACAACCATCTATATATCGGAGTCAATTTATTTACGAATACGCCTTAATAAATATATGTCGTAATATTTGCATAAAAATACTGCAATAATAACGGGACTAACAGTATAAGTGGAAAGCCGACGTGACTCCGCTCGCACTCTAGACAAGCGAATAAACAGCGCGACCGCTTCTAGAACAATCCACACAGTACAATATCCCGTATCACTAGAGGGCGCTACGCGAGGACCATTCACTCCGCAACTAGATTAATTTTAATCGATTTAAATCGTATCTAATCCGATACTAAAAAAAAACGTTTTTAAAGCAAACAAAATAAATTATTAACTCGTAAAGGTAAATGAGGAGTGCAGTCGCGACACGCGCCCTCTGCCTTGTACAAGCAGAAATGTATCAAATGAGTATGACACAGGTATGAACCGAGTTATAATAAAACACAACTTTGTACAGAAATTCGGTGACACCACAACGAATTTACACTTTTAAATGCTTCCAAAAAAGAAAATACTTCCTTATTTATAAACGTTGTCTATGTATATCTAAAAAAAAACAATTTATATATTTAAAATAAAATATTAAAAATAAACCATTATGTATGAGGCGTATAAAAACACTGTAGGTATGCCAAATAAAACTTTGCATGAACAATGACAAAGTTTCGAAATCAGGAACTTTAAAAATATAAACATAAAAAATAACTTACACTTGTATAATAATATTGTAAAATATAAAGGGAATGCCTTTTATAAACTATAAAACAATGTAACTATAGAAACTGCAGGAACAGAGACGTATTGATCACAAAAAAAAGGTTACAATTAAATATTGATATGGCCTGTACATTCGCTTTCACAATCCTGACCGACTTTCCTGATTTTACGTGTTTTTTGAGACAAAAAATTTATCGAAATCCGCATTGAACCAGCGCGACACGTAAGCCAACGTTTATAAATAACGCTACAATACAACAAGACCCTTATAAAATTGAGCTCTTTCATCATTGAGCGTAGTAAATACACTCAAAAGGCTAACCTCTATATAATTTACAAGCATTCAACGTTAGATGGCGTTGTACAATCATTTCAAATATAAAACAAAGAATATACAAAAACATGAATCGCGCTTGTATTACAGAACCGTATCCAACAATAAAATCATCGAACAATACCCATTACTTGAAACTCATTCATTCTTAAAACGTGAGTAAATGTATAAGCTCATTTATAAGTCAAAATCAATCAATCAAATATATAATTCTAAACGACTTTTTTTTTTATTTAACACAATATTAATTTGCCTAATTTTTAGGGAAAGTTGTACCTGGTATTGTAAAATTGTCTAACCAACTACTAACTATATTCAATAACCTGTACGTCGATTAAAAATCAAGCTGTAATTGTATATTATTCAGTTGTTAACGTTACAAAATTTAACGTTAACGTTATTGGTACTTATTATCGTAGATAACGATAAAAACCTTAAAAACATCAATTTTCCTTATATTGAAAGCTTAAAAAGACGATGTTAAAAATATCAACATCTAAAATTGTATAACAGGAGTGAATGAAACCGATCTTTCCATTCGTTTACTTACTCGTTAGAGCTAATAATCGATAACTATTAATAAAATAGTTTTTCAAAACATGACACATAACATACACACTTCTATTACCACTTTAGCAATATCAATTTGGAATGGATGACCGGTCGTCACTGACCGAACGCTGAGTGAATGGAACGACACTTAGAAATAATCGTACGTTTCAAAAATATATACACAAAATAATATATTTATTCCTGTTTATTCGCGATCCTAAATCGATAAAGCATTTTAGCTTTTGAATTAATTAATTTTCGGGAGACAACGTACTCGTGAAATTTAAAAAAAACCACACAACAATGTAAACTGTTCAGTTTGAGCGTGGCCTCTACCTGAGTGTGTTTATTTGTTATAATCAAGTCACTGTCGCACATTTAAAGCTGTTAACACACGTACGGACCGGACCGATTTTGTTAAATCGATTCGTGAAACATTGAGCTCCAAGAGACTAATCTTTTTTCGACTTTGTTTTATTTGACTTTGTCTTCATAAATAGTGTTCTTTCAGTGGTGGGAATTAGACTATATTCATTATTTATTGTATAAATTGTTTCCAATTTTTTGTACTAATAGCAGGTAAGGTCGTCAATAACAATTAAAGAAGAACGCTTAACCTATTAAGAAAAAATGACACTGTATTGTATTATCTTTGTCTATTTAGAGATTATATAATCATAGGAAACAAAAAAGGATACTCTAATAAAGGATACTCCATCCTTTATTAGTTTTAAAAAATTCATCTTTAGGACCTCGATGTTTTGTGAATCGATTTCATCAAGCTTAGATTCGAATCAATTTAAATATCGATCTTTGTGGGAAGGGGTCCCCTCCCATCCCTACTTAGGCAACTGATGACCGGGGCGGCCCGCTATACCAAATCTGTGGTACGGTCCGTGCGTGTGTTCACAGTTTAAAAGGTCATTTATACTTTTATATCGTTCGATTTAAAATAAAGTCACGTTCACATCGCGCTGTAGGTGTAGGTACTTTCGACTTTCGACTCTTTCACCAATAACTAAAATAAGCCAATAAACCCTTCGATACAGCATACATAAATACATACATATTACGATAATTATTAATGTTTTTCAAACATTATAGCCTGAATTTAATTTTATAAAAATTTATTACCATTA
This sequence comes from Samia ricini, assembly GCA_014132275.2. NCBI lineage: Eukaryota > Metazoa > Arthropoda > Insecta > Lepidoptera > Saturniidae > Samia > Samia ricini. Next base: position 20,933,711 of record AP028158.1, read on the forward strand.
ACAACTACGTGTATTAATAATAATAAATTAGATTATGAACTCGACTCGGTATACGAGAAAAAAAAAATCGTATAATTAAGAAGCTTACACACAAACCGACATTATAATAATAATATCAAATACGCACGCACACATATACACGTTCACAATAAACGTTATAAATAAACACGAGTAAACAATAATGTGTAACAATTATTTTAATAAATTGTTCGTATTAAACTCTCGGAGGTTTTGTGCTTGAGCTAAATGCAATCTAAATATTATTTTGTTAGACAATATGCAAAAATATCAATCAGTCCTATGAAAATATTTATAGGAAACAAAAAAACAACTATTATTGGATATTATTAATTAGTCTGGCAACTCTAACGTGTATTAGAATCGTTCGATCGGAAAACAGAAAAAGAAAATATATTATCACTTAAGAGGATATGCGGCGGAAAAGTAGATATTTCAGAAATCTATTGCTATCGTGTTGCGCCCCAAAGAAATAATTATAAAAAATGAAAGGGACAACTGCAGCTCGAGCTGATTTTACAGTATGCAAAATAGACGAAAACATCACTTCGAGTTACCTGTTTCCTCCTACAAAACTGAACCGATTTTTTATTTTCATTCAGTTTTAGAATAATAAAGACTTTTTTAAATTTTATCCATCAAATAAATTTGTTTGACGAACGTCTGAAAATGACGGTAAAATCGAGCATTTTTTTCATTTTCAAAGGCTCCTAGTTTCTACAATAACTATTCGTAATTTATGGAAAAAATCAAAACGTACGGGCAAAGTGGTGGTGGATATATATTATTGGATACAAAAATATTTACCATAATTCTAATATCCAGGGAGGAAACAGGGGACTACGTTTTTATGGAATAAATGCCGCTAGGATATCCTCTTAATTTTTATTTTTGTATTAGAAATAAATATGAATATTGATTTCTCAGAGTTGCCGTAAATAAAATAAACTTACAACTAGTAAAATTGTTCATGTTTTTGCTAAACATCCCGAACGTTAAATCGTTTCTATTATTTTTATTACAAACAGAAAGCACCAAATAATGTAGTCCGTCGCACCACGGCTTTAAAAAAATCCCACAATAACCAGTAACTAACTAACTATATACAGAGTACTTTTCGGTCTTACAACACCACAAATATCAAGAACGTACATAAATTAATATATTGAAAATGTATTATTCTTTTATATGTAAAAAACATGATATTTATTGTATGAGGCGTAAATTTTTAATATTGATTTTCACATTATACAAAACGTACGTTATTAATACCATGTGTACAATCGTGGACACAAAGTGCTGGCCATCATAATATTGGGAATATTAATCTCTTCAACAAATCATTTATCATTGTTTTTAACAACGTATAGGTTCAGTGCTTTGACTATAATTTCACCTGATCTTAAATTACGATGTGCTCCAGGACGGTAAACACGCTAAACATAGAGGTAATCTGGTTCTCAAGTGGTGATGCCGGAACACACCTATTGGTATTTGGCGACAGATTTTCAAACATAAGGATGGTAGCTACCCAGACGAACATTATAGAAAATGCCCCCTACCACCATACTATGTTCTCCTTGCGATGTTTTCCTTCACCGAAGTTCAGGCTGATTTTTAGAGTTAGATAGGTGGGCCCGAACCCGCGTCCATTGGTCGCAGAATTCAACTGCACTACCAACTGCGCCATCAACGCATCATTAAATTCAATTGTAAATAAATAATTTTTACATTTAACGTACCAGGCCAAATTGGCCACACAAAGAAAAATCTTGAAAGTACCGAGGCCAACACTTTGCGCTCGATTGTACGCAATAAACGAAACTTGACTAATATTAGGCAACGTCACAAACGGTTACATTAATATACGTACATATTTAATTTAATTATTAATTAACTTTCATAAGTGAAGCGAACACTATCGTCACATTTAACGGGTTCAAGATGACGATATATTAATTTCTTCACGGTAAGTTACATCGTAAATGGACAATATCGAAACGTGAAAACTGTTTTAATTTCTCGTAAATGTGACGTTAATGTAACCTTTTTAAAAATTCAAAGCCAAAAAAACACCTAATCGATAGGTACAACGACAAATTGATCATATCCTACGTATATGTGTTACTCAATAAACACCACATATTAGTTGAAGTCAACGCTTAGAACGCTTTCAGACTTGACGAACTCGATGAGCGTTTTAATTGACGCGTAACTACCGCATTCAAAAGTAACGGTATTTTAACTTTTATATGATAAAATGTGTCTACTTATAGCGTATAGGCAAACCAGCTGCCAAGATACATGAACCCTAGTTGGACAGTTACTGCTTGAAAAATTATGTTTTACGTATATCTTGTGATGTGAAAATTAGATTTATATAATTAATCATTAAAGTATGTATCAGTTTAATTAGGTTGTGAATTTCCCTTATGGTAAAAATATATTTTACAATAATTCTTAAAAATTTCGATGAAAGAAAAGTTTAGAGCGAGATCACAAGAATTTATCTTTCAAATCAATAGAGATTGTCGCCAATCGTTTGTCGAAAAACAAATACTAACATTACAGTCAAAATTAACCTATATATAATACTTTGTACATAATATTAAAATTAGTTTTGATCGTAAATATATTATTAACAACAAAACTTTAGTGTAATTAAAGTGAGCGCGTAAAACGCACCGTGAGTTCGTCCAGTCGGTAAGCTCCTTAAGATCATAACCCACACGTGTCGTTACATAAACATGACTCATCAACATCGAACAATTCACGTAGCCTTATTTGAGCGGTTTCTTTTAATTTTTTTATTTATATTTATTTCGCTGTTTAATTAATAACATATTTTTTTAGATTTATATCTCACGAAGAGATAATATCACTAACTGCTAAGAATATTTCAAGGAGTGGGTTACATTCGTATTTACTGTCTTTCATCGATATAAAAAATATATTACACGGCTATTTATTTTTATTTTTTTTAAATCACAAAACCTTTAATATGAAACGGCGATACGTGTAAGCGCGAAAACATTTCTCAGAGAAGTGATGTTTTCACCGGTATCTTCGGGTTGGGGATGCGCGTGGGGAGTGTGTGCGTCGAACGGTGACCAGTGTCCGGGTTACTTACGTGTGCGGGTGTTGCGGTCAGCTGTTGAGCTGCATGTGGCGCGGCCGGGGCACGTGTGGCGCTCCCGTACCGGTCACGAGGTACTCCGGCACCGGCACGGGCCTTAACCGTGCCGGGACTTTCTTTTGTGGGCAAAGAACCTATAATATAGATAGTTACTGATTATTATGTATCATTAATATAATTATATTAGTATATTAATGGAGAGGTTATGTTTGGAGTTACATTGCGTGATTGAATCAGAAATGACGAGATCCGCAGAAGAACTAAAGTAACGCCAACAATTGCCAAACTGAAGTGGCAGTGGGATGGGTGCATTGCTCATAGAACCGATGCCCGGTGGGGCCAACGGATTCTCGACTAGCGAAGGTCGCGGGAATCCGCTGGATGCGGGTGGCGCATGTGGGTGGTCCTTGTGGAGATCTTTGGGGGAGACCTATGTCCAGCAGTGGCCGTCTTTCGGTTGAATGGATGGATGGATTTATTGTCTCATCAATAACGCTGACCAATGAATTTAAAATTAAAATCTGATCAAAAATAACAAACGCATAAACTTTTCAATTTGATCCTGGTTTACTATAATATGACCTCACACTCTCCGTGTTTTATACAAGTTGAATACTAACATTATAGCCTTAACAGACGCGCGGACCGGACCGCATACACGGTACAGCGGTTAACCAAAGTTATAAGTCATATTGTGGCCACAGTCAGGTACAGAGATGTAATTTATTCTTCCACGCAGTATTTTTTGAATTCCTCAAAAAACTATTATAACAGTTACAAAAATCGACAGGGTACAGGACAGTATATACAAATTTGGAAGGGGGGGGGGGGAAAGCTATACATGATATAGTATGGTTATCATGCACAAATCCAGTGTTTATAAAATAATGACACAGAACGTGAACTCTGACTGAAGATAAATAAAATAATACGTCAATAAGCTCAAGAGGGCTAGAATCTAGGGCCGTTAAACAAGTTAATAAGATGCGATATTAATTTAGAGTGAGTGGGTAATTTGGTTACCCGTCTGGCGAACATGAAGCATCCGTTGTCTTCGGCGGGTGCCGGAGTCGCCGGCACCAGCTGGAGGTCCACCGTGGGGGCTTCCTTACTGTCATCACCTGGAAACGCAAACATGGATGATGGCGCAGCGGGTAATGCGGCTGGATTACGTGTCAATGGACGCGGGTTCGACCACACCTATCCGACTCTACAATCGGCCTGAGCTTTCGGTGTAGAAAAACATCACGAGGAAACCATAGTGAAGTAGTAGCGCCTGGGGGTAGCTACCACCCTCAAGTTTGAAAACCTGTCGCCAAATACCAATAGGTCTGTTCCGGCAGTAACACTTGAGAACCAGTACCTCTAGGCTTGGTGTGTTTACCATCACATGGCCACTTGACATCAGGTGAGATTGTGGTCAATGCACTGAGCCTATACCGTATTACAAAAAAAAAAACATAGTACATATAAACTAAACATACATTGAACACTAATAAGTGTTAAATTTAAAAAAAAATGCACGCAGTTATAACATTTAGAACATCTTCTATACAAATAAACAAAATTGAAGTGTCTGTTTGTAATATCAAAATACAAATTTTAAATTAAATACGTTGATGTATATAATGGATGTGCTTATACCAAAAACACAATTTTAATTTTTTTTTTGTCTGTCTGTTTGTTCCATCTTATATCCGGAACGTCTGGACCGATTTTAACGGTTTTTTTTTTTGGTAGATAACAGAAATTACTTTGCTTAACTTAGGCGACTTTTATTTTTCGAAAATAAAATTAAAACTCACAAAAATAGTGAATAAACTCCGATTCAATGCACAATTTAACTGATTTCAAAACTGTAGGGAATATTTCTTTCTGATTTCCTAAAAAGTACCAAAAAATTATTTCAAAAAAGTAATTAGCAAACAAAACACGATTTAATATAGGAAACGAGGACGGAGCCGCAGGCACACAACTAGTAAAGTACAAAATCCAGATAGATATTAGTTCACGTACCTCTAGCGAAGACATTGAGCTCCGTGAAGCAGCCGGTCTCGATCATCTCGGTCTGCCAGGGGATGCTGACGCTGCCGGTGTTGAACTTCCCGTAGAACGTGTCATCGCCGGCGTCGAGGTTCACGCCCTTCACAGTGCTGAACTGCTCTATGTCGAGCACGTCCTTAGCGTATACCGCGTGCGGCTGTCAGAACCACATCACAATAATATCAGTGCTTTCACCACAATCTCACCTGATGTTAAGTGACGATGTGGTCTAGGATGGTAAACACACTGAACCTAGGTACTGATTCTCAAATGATGCTGCCGGAACACACCTATTGGTAGGTTTCCAAACTTGAAGGTGGTAGCTACCCAGGCGCAAACCGCCATGCTATCGTTTCCTCACGATTTTTTCCTTCAACGAAAGCTCAGACTGATTTTGGAGTTGGATAAGTGGGTTTAAACCCGCGGCCATTGACGCGGAATCCGGCCGCACTATCCACTGCGCCATCATCGCTCTAATTTAAATTTAAAGAAAAAAAAGATTTATAAACCGTAACAGACGCGCGGACCGGATCGCGTATATGGTACGGTGGACGACCGAACTGATCGAAGTTATCAATTGTCTTGTGAGTATCCACAAGTACGGACGTTATTGTCGAATTATGAATAAACTAGACAGTCATGGGGACTTCCAACAGAAGTGAAAATTCAATACTTTGAAAAAAATGTTCTTTAACCCCTTGAGCACCTTCCTGGCGTTTACACCAGCATTCCATTGTTTTCCTATTGTTACATTTTTATGGGTATTCGACACATTAATGTTTAAATTTCATAATTTGATAATGGAAATAACATAACATAACCTAACTATACACGTCGTTCACATACGCCTGCTTTTTTATATAACGCACAGTACAGTGACTGCACTGGACCTGATGTTAAGTACAGTGCAATCCAAAACAGCGGTGACTGACACTGAACAGAATTCACTGTCAGTCACCGCTGTTACGCTTAAATACCTCTTCACGACTCTTTTGAAGGACCCAATATCATATGAGGGAACACGCTGACAGGAAGACGGTTCCATAACCTCACAGTGCGACAAAAGCAAGCTGTGTGATGATACTATTATTCGCGACAGACACATGCGAATGCAGCAGCCGACGCGTTACCGCGCGTTGTCGGCGACTCGACCTCGAAGTTTTCACTCAAACGAACATCACTCAAAGAATAAATATCCAAAGAAGTCTTCACTTCACACAATATAAATAGGAACCAGAACTCATTGGTAGCTCTTGTCGACGACTGGGTTATTTTTCGAACCTGTAGTATAAGCAGCACCTACTCAATGTATATACTGGATAAAGTATTTTATAGATTAAGATATAAACCGTGTGTTAGAGAGAGAGAGAGGTGTATACATATAAGGTACTCACGTCAGGTACGAAAGGCGCGCTGAACATGCCCGCCTCGAGCCTCGCCCAGTTGAGTTGCGCGAAGAACCGGTGCGCTTTGACGGCGGCGGCGCCCCCCCGCCCCGCGGAGCACCCGAGCCGGCCCGCGACACCCTTGTTCAGAAGTGCCGCGCACAACGACCGGCTGCACTCGCTGAACTTACTCGAGTACTTCTCTTGCTCGTGCTAAACACGACACAATAAACCTCAGCCTCGCAAAACATAACATACTTTATGTATACACTGGCAGGATCATAGCCGTCATTACTTATAGTGCAGGGTGTGCAGCGCACACGAGCGCAGGGTTTTAGGGGACGCCGAGCGACACCTACAAAGATCCGTCGCTCGGGGCACTAATGCTCTCAAATACCCTGCGCCCATGTTATAATTAAGGGAAAAACACAACCAGGAAGACGAATTTATAAGACAAAATCAGCTTTCGATAAAACAATTTAATATACACTGAATGAAACTAAACAACTAGTAACTTAGCAACAATACATTTTCTTAAAATAATCTTTTTTATAAGAATGTCTTATCAAATAGGTTTTTACATTGCTAATGAAACCGTCTTTAATAGTTACGGCCGACACCGAGCGCGGCAATGGTTAAATTGCTTCCCGACATAATAAATTGCATTCCAATTGTCGTTTGAAAACTGTAATTATTCCATTTTGACCATGCGCCTACTTGAGGGCGCCAGGATATCGGTTGCACACGGCACTACAAGGGCTAGAGCCGCCGCTGGGCAGGATAACCTCAACCGGGTTTAAATATTTGTTACACAGTTTTTATATCATGGCGGTAGGGCATTTTCTAATGATGCCCGCCTGGATAGCTACCACCCTCAAGTTTAAATAACCTGTCGCCAAATACCAATAGGTGTGTTCCGGCACCATCACTTGGGAACCAGTACCTAGGTTTAGTGTGTTTACAATCCTTGAACACATCGTCACTTAACATCAGGTGAGATTATGGTCAAAACACTGAGCCTATATCGTGTAAAAAAAATGAAAAACATATTTTTATTGACTGACAGTATTTCGAACTACATGTTGGTAAATAATAGATTACAGATGCCAATGTACAACCTCCCAACAATATTAAGATACCGTCGAGAGAGAGATACATCGTAAGCCTAGGCCATCACCACGTCGAAAAAATGCCAGTTAAACATTTAGAACATATCTTTTTTATATTATCGACAAATTATAAGTTACTACAGATATTTTAAACGGTTATTATTTTTTTATGATAATAATTGATGCATGATGTTATTTAAAACATCGACAGATAGAATGGAGTATAAATATTCAATTCTGTAACATGCCACTACGAAATGTCTTTGATTGGAAACTGGTTCAGTTTTCACCTGTTTTCCTTTTCTTTAAATAGAAATATTATATACTAGCAGTGTGCCCGCGACTACGCCCGCGTTTCATATATTCTTTACTACGTTTTGATTTATTTATACGGTACCCAAAATATTTTTCAAAAAAAAAATTACTACTAAGACAAATTAAAAATATTTCTAGTAAATTATCGCACTTGCCCGTAAAACTGTGCATCAAATCGGATTTTATTCAAATTTTTATGAGTTTTTTTACGCGGAAACCTAATATAATTTCGAAAAGTAAAAGTACCCTAAGTTACCCGGAGTAACTTCGGCCATCTACTAACAAAAGTCCGGACTAAATCGGTCCAGCCGTTCCGAAGATTACCCATTACACATAGACTGTGTCTATGATAGATAGTCTTACACATAGACATAATTGTATTTTTGTTATAGGTCTCGTATATATATTTATTTAGTAAAAAAATATATATTTTGACATGACAAAAACAGACACTCCAATTTTATTTATTAGTATAGATTGCATATCGTAAAATGTACATTTTGCGTTTGACACAAAAATCTCGATATTTTTTAAATTGTTTTCGATGGTCAACACTGTATTGCTTATCACCGTTCAATTAATGATCCTTGCATAATGTATAGTATAGACTGACCTTGACCCTGCGATCGACTTCCTCCCGTTTGACCTTCTCCTTCCGCGCACGGAACGGCGCCCGACCCTCGATCATCTCATAGACGAGGCATCCGAATGAGAACCAATCAGGACTAAACGTGTACCGCTCGTTGTCTATCACCTGATGATCATGGACCGACATCACAAACGAGTAATCAGTGAAGACGTGGACTAAGCCTAGAGTAACGAATCTAAAAATATCATTTTAATTATTACATAATTTTAGCTTATTTAATTGTAACCTTATAATGTGTTAATTAAATAAATTTTTATCGTGCATGCGACTAATAAGTTCGGTAGTCCGCCGTACCATGTAAGTTAACGCTACGTCTGTAAACACGACCACATGAATAGTTATAACAATTCATGTATAGGAGTATCCTAGGGCGTGTAAATAGCCCAAGGAGCTGTTTTGGGGGCCGTCTAGCCTAAGCGATGCGGTTGTGAATGGAGTTGCAGTAATCTACAGCGTATAGTGTCCAGGACGGTTTCCTCTAACTCACTTCCACGTAAAAGCGTATAGATTATTATAATAAAAAGCATGCAGCTGCAATAGCGCGGGTTTGCGATATACAATACATGTAGCGGAGGCGTTCGAACTCAAGTATGCGATCCCACTGTCACGGCTCTCCGATGACTCGACCATCGGGTCGGCGCAGTAGTCCAGCTAAGGTACTACAGCGCCACCACTCAACGGCACAGCAAATCACCAGCAATCCTTCACAAACCGCCTATAGATGGCGTTACCAATTCATGTGGTCGAACGGACTATGTTAGTTTGCATTGAAGGAATGAGAATTTAATTTAAAATTATACTTTGACGTTAAATTCAAACAATAAGAGAAATAAGTATTATTTGTAATATTATTGTGTATTTTTAGATTCGAACGTATGTAAGGTAACACTTGCAAAAACATTTAAGTATATAATATAATAAAACAGATATGTAATTAGGTAATAAATACCTCGGGGGCCATGTACCCGACAGTTCCGACTCGACCGCGTACACTCCCGCCCTCCGGCACGTCCACAGCGAGTCCCAAGTCAGAGATACGAACATGCCCGGCATCATCCAACAGTATATTCTCAGGTTTACAATCCCTGTATCAGCAAAACATACAGTTATTTGTAATAACGAGTATTTGGAAGAGATATATTACTGCTTGTGCCTTGTGCTACTTACCTTTTGTGGGAAGTGCCTAGGGAAAGGGATGAAAGTATGTACGGAAATACGTAAGGTTAACGTAAGTAAGAAACTTGCCAAGCACGGCCGTATACAATGAGCGCCGTGAAGCTAGGTTTACAGTACAGCGCGGTGTAGGTGGAGAAAAACCCCGATACACGTCTAGATTTATATTATTTTATTTTACATTTCGTATTTCGTGGCTTAGGGGTGGAATTTCCAAAAATCCTTTCCTAGTAGATCCCTGCATCATAAAAGGTACCTACTATGATACTGTTTGAATACAGGCTATAAGGTGCTCGGTGACGGGTGTTTAAACTTTTTGTAAAAATCCCTACGTCATGCTATGGTTTCCTCGCGATATTTTCCGTCACCAAAAGCTCGTGATTATTACAAAACGATAAGGTGGATTTAAATAAGCATACACTGTCTGTCGATCTATCGAGGAGTCTGCCGATCACTCTACCGATCAGTCAATTCATTAGTCCATCGAACATTCTGCCGATCAGTCTATCGATCAGTCTGCCGATCTATCTATCTATCGATGAGTCTACCAGTCAGTCTGCCGATCAGTCTATCGATCAGTCTGCCGAAATCTATCTATATAATAAAAAAATGTGACCTGATTGATTTATCAACTTAGAGCCTAAACCGTTGGGACTACAAACTTAATTTTAGCATAAGACGTACAATAAAAAAATAAAACTCATGAAATTTGCAAAAAATCCAATTCAACGGACAGTTTTTCTGGCAGGTATTTGAATTTGTGGGAAATATATATGCTTCATATTAGTAACAAAATTTTTTTTGGATAATAATTATGGTTCTGTATAAAAAAAAAACTATAATACGTAGTGAAAATATATGTAACGCGGGCGCAGCCGCGGGCACACAGCTAGTACATACATATATTTATATGAAATTACGATTTCCAGATAGATAATGGCGAATTCTTAAGTACACTGTTAATTATTTAACAGAGGATAAAATGTGGTGAAAATTAATTATATTTTTAGTTCGTGCCAAAGTGAACAATTAAGTACATTTGACTCAATGACAAATGTAGAGATCAGTAACGAATTAATATATCCAGACAAATCCGTGGCCGCAACCAATATCTTTAAAAGGAATAATAAACCTAATGTCAATAAACCTAAAAATAACCTATAGGTCAAGTCGATTTTGTTAAGAAACTTGCCTAGAAATTATTCACGTAAAAGCATTGATTTAAAAAGGATAATTTTTATCTGACTTCAAAAAGGAGGAGGTTATCAATGCGTCTGTATTTTTTTTATATGTTTGTTACTCGATTTCTGCATCTTTTGTGGACCGGTTTTAGAATATTTTTAAACAACAAAGTACACTCCATAGCTGGTCCCATTTCCACCAAATCAGGATCTGATCAGTGAAAATCAGAGAAATTGATGAAAAAACTCTCGAATATTATAAACACTTACACGTGTTTCATATATTCGTTTCCAAAGCTATGAACTAGGCTTCACAGCTATACCTAAAAGTACATACTTAAACTAAAAAGTAGATAAAACTTTTTTATTTATTTATTTGATTAATAACGTAATTATCTATTTACTTTTTAGTGCACTTTTATAGTTTATTATTTTAAAGTGGATTTTGTTTTCCAATAAAAGTTTTTCAACATTACCTGTAAACAATTCCCATCTTGTGCAAGTGTTCCAACCCGCACGCGACCTGCGCGCCGTAGAACCTGGACCTCTCTAACCCGAGACCCGTATCCGCACCACACATATTATAAATGTGAAACTTCAAATCCCCACCTGTATTATGGTAACCATATTAATTCAACTATATTATCTACATATCTATATATGAACAGGTAAAATAGAGTTTTTATTTCTTATGGTTAAACTCACAAACTACATAAATAATTTTAATAATTGCTATATATACACGCTATGCCGGGACCGGTCGATAGTCTTATATATAAATAGGCGAAAATAAATTAGTTCAAGACATTTTTTCTCCTATGATTAGTAATAGATTGCTGAGTGGTAAATCTTTAGTGATCGACTGGGATGCGATCAACATACACATTGTGAAAAACGTTACGTGTCAATATACAGCCAGTGCCTTTGGCTGTGGTAGATGTAGCCGCCATGTTCTATCTGGTGCCGTGAAAAGTACTTGGACTCTATTCAAATCTGTATTTAAAATTCCTTATCTAATTTTTAATTCGACTAGATATTAAAGCAAGTTTAGTGTTTTAAAGTGTTCATAGTTTTAATTTCATCTAAACGTATTGAAGTCAATGAAAATTTAGTTCAAAGATTACATTACATAGATAGTTAGACACATACAGGTCAATCTAATATATCAAAGTCAAAAACTACGACCGGTTCGGAAAAAACAACCAAGTTGAGAAGAGTCTGCAAACTCAATCTATTTTTATTAAAATAAAATATATTTACTTATAAATTACATCGTTCGAAGTTACAGATGACTTTAGCGGAAGCACAGAGAGGAGTGTCATTGCTAGACATCACTATCGTTCACGTAATAACGGCATATAAAATAATCTTTGAACGTTAAAACTTGTTTGACATAGTGCCTAAACTTACTGTCAGGTAAATCGGTAATGTGCTTTGGAAACCTGACACTGTTACCTAAGAAGCTTTTATTAGACTTATAAAGCGTGTATTAGGACAAATAGCCCACCGTTCATTATAGTGAGTACAAGACATAGTGCGTCCTTGGTCTCGTAAGCGTACGCGAGATTCACTACGAAACGCGAGTTGATCCTCTGCAGTATCTGCTTCTCTATGAGCACCATCGCTTCGCCTTTACGTTTCTTTATTCGTTTCTTCTCTAACTTCTTACAAGCGTACATTTTACCCGTTGCTCGTACCTAGAAATAAACCGGGCAATTTCTTTATACTATATGGCTCGCTTAGTAACGTTTTAACCACAATTTTAAGTATACTTGGATACATAGAATCCGACAGCATTGTCATTAAGCCAGCAACGCATCCAACCTGGTTGGGGAATTTTTAGCAGGACCTTATGTTTTTTTTTATCTGACTAACACTGTTTACCGGAAGGGCCTTAACAGCTTCACCAAACTTTGAGGCATGGTACCCAGCACAAGGGCACCAAAATTGCATATAGCATTGTTTTATCATAAAACATTCAGTATTTCGTAAGATTCAATGAGGCGGTGTAGTTTTTGCTTTGCTCATTTTTTATTCCAAGGGGGACGGAGCGCTCTAAACGGTAATTATCCAAGCAATATGTAATTATTTAAATTTGTTTTTTTTAAATTTCAAAATTGTACCAATAATTACGTAATCCAGGAGAGATGGGAATGGAGAACCAAAAATGTTGCTAATTTTGCTCCCATAATACATGAACAACCCCTAAACCTGTGGTTTTTGCTATATACTGTGTAATATCAGTTATTTTACTGAAGTATAGAGACATAATAAAACATCAATTCGAATATACTACAGAAATCTCTTGAACGTGCAAAATAATATCAAAAATGGATTTAACAGCAGCTCGTGCCATGAATTGGCTATCAAGACGTTTCTATATTGATGAGATCGAACTATTTTTGACATTAGGACTGCAAATTCAATTAACACTGTCCCTAAATTCGATTTTGTAAAAGAAATTTAAATTTTTACCTTTAACCTTTGAAAATATAAAAGAGAGAGAGAGAGAGAGAGTGAGTGAAAGAGTTTATATTTTAACATAGACGATGGAAATTATAATCAGTTTGGGATTTTGAAGATCACTATCGTGCGGTAGGTAAACACCATTAATTTTATAGCTGTTGTGTAAATCGTGGACTTTAGCCAAAAAACGGTTTCCCGAAACATATTTTTAATGATCTCTTTTTGTATATCTATATAATATATATATCTCATCTTATTATAACAAGTGAACTAATATAGACTTTATTATTTAACATGAGTGTATCATTTTCAGTGGTTGATAGAATGTACAATAAAGTATCTGATTTAACTAGTAATTTCTACAGACTAGAAATGTTATTTCTTAAGGGTATGTATATCAGAATTTATGATTACAGACTCCACTGTTATTATAATTTGCACCATATTTAATAAAATATTGTAACATATTTACACATCTAGTCTCCTAGCTATTGCAATGTTAAGACAGCTAAATAAAATTTCGTCTCTTATTAGATTCACCCTTTTTTAGATGATTTTTAATAAAAATGTCACGAATATTCTCTCTCCAGAGCATTAAAATTTCAATTGCAATTGCTTACCTTCGCTCTCTCTCTAATATTTGTATAAACAATCAATTAATCCACAAGTTCCTATTTATTTATTCAATCAGCAACAAGATATACGAAAACTAAATCGCCAAAATTTTGCTGTTTGAGTTTGAACAGTTAAAGTTATATGTTAGTTCTAAAAAAAAATGACGTCACTAACCGTGTAACTGAGGTAACAACTGACCTGACAAGCGCAGACCTCCCCGAAGCCGCCCTTACCCAGCACCCGATACATCCGAAACGTGTGCTGGGTAACCGGCTGTGCCTCCAGCCACTTCCACTGCAGGTACCGGTGGAAGTACATCGAATGTTCGAACTCCGCGAAAGGTGTGCCTGCTAAGAAATTCTTCACGCACCGTATACATTCTGAGAATATGTCTTTAGAACCCTCTGGAAAGGAACATTTTTTCTACTTTCATAGGTTATCGATTATAAAGAGTATGGTAATAAAATACAAAAGGAGCTATGCTAACTCAAACAGTCATGTGTCACTAGGACCTAGTTACATCTATTGCGATCGCCCCACATTTCTAAAACTGTAGAATCATTTGCATCGTCTGTACCTCCGGAAGTTACACGGGCTTACCCAAAATTCAGTTGCGTATAGGTATTAACGGATCACATTCACACAAGATGTGATTTGCCGTTTCGTCTGCAGTTTCACAGATCCTGCACTCTTGCGTTCTGGACAGCGATGTTGTGCATGTGTTTGTCCTAACAACAGTGCCAAAGTTATTGCTCTCACTAATACTCTTAACTGATGCCTACCGAGTATCAAGGCTTCCTCAGCTTTGCGCTAATTGAATACCCTGATGAGCTCTTTGGAATGAATTTTTCCTGGGAATTTGCTTGAAAATTATATATCCTTACAAGTACAAATGCCGGTTAAGTATAGTTCCACCCCATATTTTCCCATGAGTGTCGTAAAAAGCGATTAACGAATAAACCAGGGGATGCGCAGCAGCATCTTCTGAGCACTACAAACACCTACCCAACCTCGGCAACCCGCATGTCAAGCGTGGCGATTATGGCAATTCCTCCCTTATGAACGACAGAATTCGTTGTGGTTATCTTTGGACGAGACAAATGTCCAGCAGTAGACATCTTTTAGTTGAATGATGGTGGTAATTAGATCATAAGTTTAATATTCGACAAGCTCAAAAATGACAATGCGGTCGGAGATAAGATACACTAAGCATAGAAGTACCGTTTTTTTCTTTCAAACTTTGATAAAGTCGCTGTTGACCGGAAGAGCCCGGACAACTTTACCGAACATTTAGACCAAGCAAATTGGCCAAATTTTTGCTCACGTAGTACGTGTGAATGGCTACCTATAGAAAGTTGAGACTATAACTTTATTAATTCCCCTCAAGATTGCAGATTACAGACAAATAATGCGTATAAAATGTATCTAACATAATCTGATAAGTCAATCGTCACTAAATACCGCACGTGTTTACCAATAAAATATTTTTATTGCCGATTTACTACAAACCTATAATTAAACCGTAAGTAATAAAATTTTCAATCGTATAAGATTTTTATACGGCTATTAATACTGTTTTCACAGTTCATTGGTTCGTCTCTACGCTTTGATCTCAACGTCTATCAACAAATAAATAAACAAACAGTAACTCGACGAAAATAAAGGACGCCATATTGTTCTACGTACGAGTACGATTAGTGTCGGATACTTTTGACCATCGTTAATTTAACTAAAGTAAACTAATTAATTGGGTATATTACATAATCTTTACGAGGATAAGTATGTTGATAAATATATTTTGTTTGTCTTACACTTTTATATTATTTTATGTACAAGTGATGATAAAACTTTAACAAGAGTTAAATACTATTTTTTTAATACATATCTAGTTAGAACTCGCTTTTCTTCAAAATTACTAACTGATTTGAGTACAGTACAACATACATACAAATGAGTATTACAAATCTGTACAATTGTTTATAACTTTTAACAATATATTTCATTATGTAAAAAAGTAAATAGTGTAACATTGGAAAAAAAAACGATATCAGCTGTGTACCCCCGGGTCCGCTAACATATATTAACAGATATACAGATACTTAGACGTTGCATTTCATATAATATAAGGAAGGAATATGATAATGCTGATTTTTCTAAAGCTTGTTTTTGTTATTCTGTTTTTTTTTTGTTGTATATACTCATATATAATAATACTGACGCAACAAAATATTTACTATTCAAAAAATAATAATTTAAATAGGTTTAGTGGTAATCGAGTTCTAAGCCAACTAACAACTAAACAGACATATGGACGTTGCCTTTGATATAATTTAAAGATATATTATGAGAGAAACCCTTTTTGGTGTGTCTAGTTTTAATTTAAATTGTTCTAATAACAGACGATAGCATTGAAAAAGTTTATGTTAGAACACGAGTATACCTTGAAGCAGGCCGCAAGCGTCGTCTATGACCTGTTTACTGATGACGTCAGTGACTGCCTCGCAGTCGTCAGTCTTGAGGTACCTGCCGAAAACTTCAGAGGCGAGGGCGACTCGATTCTCCTCGACTTCCACTTCGTACCTCTCCGCCTATAAAAAAGGCAGACACGGAACTTCCTTTAATACGTATTAACTGATCTAAGCAGACGTTGATTTAGCTTCTACGAACAAGAATGGGCAATGAGTTTGTGTTAATGTAAATTTTCTTCTCCGGATCAAGCCAGATCAGCAAACCAGGGCACCCCCACGCCATACTGCACTTTCAGAGAGCACCATCATAATATAATATAATTACAGATAAAAAAACTTGCTCCACAACGCGCCTAGTCAACAAATGAAAAATGTATTAGGTAATATACAATAACTCTTTATTCTCATTTACAAATTAATTAAAGCGCTCTATTCACAAAAATCCCAACCAATATATAATTTGTGAGTTTTTTTAAGTAATTTACCTCAAACGCTGGGATGAATCTATTTACTCTATGAATATGTTAATAACGACTACAGCACCGCCGTCTATCAGATCCTTGCATAACAATAAGTGATCGCCTTGATAATAATAAATGTATTGTGTGAATATGAGCTAAATCAGAACATACAAGTTACACGATCACTAACAGACATAATATCAACTATTATATGTATTAATGTTATAAATGTTTTATTTTGAACTATAATTCTAAAACTATTGAAAACGTGAAAAATAAATTACTAAATGTTAGTAGAAAAATGAATGATAGGGAGTTTTTGACAGGATATTAGCCTGTCATGTTTTTTGTTCATTAACTTGCGTTATTTGATCCTATATTCAAATTTTAAGTATTATTGTTCGTTTATTGTGGACAATTTATCTTTATTAGAAGTAATATCTTAATTGCAGTATCTACCGCAAGGATTCGTAACTATTAAAATGTGTGTTTTTGTATTTGTAATGTATTTATTTATTATCCAACAATAAATTTCTTTCTTTCTTTCTAATATTCGGCGCTGTAATTAATTATAAGTTCCATATATATTCCGAAAAAGAGCGACATCTGGCTGTTAACACCTATGCTAACAGATTTTATTATACGATATACTTATAAAGAACATTTTGCCAAACCCCCTTTCGTCCATCAATGAAACAAAAACAGTTTATTATAAATAAATCATAATTAGTATTGGCAGACGTACTTTGAACTACAAAACGTTACTTTTTTAGAATAAACATGCAACAAAAAATTTCTAGGGGAATAATAACGCGTGGAAGCTTTAATTTCTTTTTTAGTTTCATTTGCCTACATATTTAAAAATTAAGGACTAAAAATCATATAACTACAAATTTTTAACTCCCAACTTATTTCCTTTGATTTCGTAAAACAAAAACCATCAATTTGAAAATATAAAAAGACTTCGAATACAAAATGTATGTTCTGTATCGCGTAAAAAGATTATCGAGGCACGAGAAAGCTGATTGATTAGTGATTGTGCATGTGGCGCGTCACAGCGGCGCGGCGTGCGTTATCAGAAAAAAACACTTTCTTTATATATTTTTCCCCAGAAAAAAAAATACATTTGGAAAAACCTAATTATAAAGAAATCATTATCATGTAGTAATATATCACGTCTTTCGTTTTAAACAGATTCTAGGTTTCAGGACGACCTCTAACGCACAATTTGCTTTATTACTGGCAATGGACACATGTCTCATCAAAACACACTTGGACATTGTACGGGTACACTATAGCTAAAATGTATAATATTATTTACTTAGAATAAGATGACACATGAATAAGATAGATTACACCTTGCTATTATCTGGATAAATATAAATTTAAGAAATTTTTTTAAGTGTGTATAAATATAATGCACTAACCGCATCTAGGAAACTGTTGTACTTGTGATACTCTGGCCTGTTCCTTTCGCAAAATTGCCTGAAGAGCAGCTTACCAATCGGCTGCTGGTCAACCACATAGTCGTAACCTACATCTGGAACAACGACCAATATATTAATCAATACATATAATTATTTAATATACATGAGCGAACAGGATTTACATCTTATAATTATAATGGCTAAGCACACCCAATTGAGGGAAAACATTACCATGCAGGCATAACATCCGTATTTTCAATTTTCATTCATTCAACTATTTCATTTTCAATTTTACCTGCCTACCACAATATAAACAACGTCTTCAATTTAAAAAAAAATAGAAATATACACACATGTTATAACTCATTGTGTTATCATTTTTATATACATCGACCACTTATCACAAGATGCGATGGTTATCAACCGATAAACGTATATAACAAACGATATGAAAAAAGTTCTTTTGAAGACTCCAATGCTATTTACGTACTATTAAACTTAAAATTAAATGAATTCAAAAATAATGAATAGGTTAATAATTGTTGCATATTATTCTGTATTCGTTTTTCATAGTATGACCTAGTTAGGCAAGTGTTTAAACTCTAATAGACTTACGTCAGGAACATCAGTTAGCAGACTAATAAGATTCACTAGATTTCTAATTTCATTATGAAAGGGAAACTGATATATTACGAAATACTAACGAACATATTATTTGATATTTATTTTTCCAGTCAAATAACACGTCAAACGAAAGGCCATCGAGATCAGAAGAATACTATTGACGTTTGGATTTCAAATCAACACAGCATATTAAAAACCAACTCATTACTAATTTTATTTTAGAACACGCTAAATTAAAGGAACTGTCTCCCAAGTGATCCTGCAATCCGGAACACACCTATAGATGCTTGTTGACAACTTTCAAATGGTATCTAGCCAATCAAGCGTTTGGAATAACCTTACCACCAAACTATGGTTCCATCACAATATTTTCTTTCATCGAAAATTCTGGCATTGCCATAAATAGTTAAAATAATTCGTGAGGCCCTCAGATGTCTTCCAATTCAAAATCCTCGTACAAAAGTTAGTGACGTTACATTATAATCTAATCTTGAACAATTCGTTCGGAATATCTTTTATCGTTGTGTTGTCTCGCTATCCGCTAATCCGAGGTGCCTCTAGAATATTTTAGATTATCTATTCTAAATAGGTACTCTATATGACTTACTGCGTTACGAATATGATCTAGAATCTATACGGCTTTTAGCAAACGCTATTTTATTACACCCTCCTTAAGAATCAAAATAAAAAAAACCTTTATTTAATTTACGCCCTAGTCGAGAAAAGCCGGCAAGAAACTCAATCTGGTTCTTTTTTATAAATATAATATGTATAAAAAAAAAAAATTCATATAAAAAAACTATACAAATTATAGTCTTAACTAATGTTAGCGGAAGCACTGAGATGTGGTTTAATTCCAGACATCACTATCGTTCACGTAATGATCCACCCTGTAATAACTTTTTGAGATTAAAACTTGCTTGACATAATACTTGAACTTATTGTCAGATAAATCGGTAATGTTAAAAACCTATAAAGCTTTTATTAGACTTAGCCCAAAGCGTGGGACGGCTAACTTGTCTTTATTTCTAATGTTAAAATTATGACGATCATTCACTAGATCGAACTTGTCTAAACTTTACGAATATGCATTAAGTTATCGAAGATGTATTCAGTAGTATGTAAGAACTCAGTATTAATCAAAATAATTCCAATTCTTATTTTTAATACTTTCAGAATTCAATATATCGTGCTGGAATACATATTTTATGATAGTAAAAAAGTCTTGACAGTTCCTTAAAGGACAATAGAAGTATTAAGGACATATTAGATTGCCTGAGAGCAAATATACTGTGATTTCTAAAACATAATACACATGTCAATTATTTTACTATTTATCTGACCTGATAAGATTTTGTACGCTTAATAAAATATATGTTAGTGTAGGTGTAAATACAACGGGTTGATTTCAGTGTGCTTATTGTATAAAAGAGTATTGTAAGTGGAGCATATGCACTTAACTATCATGCATGGTGCAAAGCCGACTTGCATTGTATATTACAAATACATGTAGTTTAATCATGGAAAAGAACAAGATAGAAATATAAGGCTTCGACTGCGGACGAAAACAATGCGTTATTTTTACACTTAATTTAATAAAAGACATTTTAATTTTTATTATACTATACATTATCAGAGTCGCCATCAGCTTGTACAATCGTACGTTATAATATAAATTGAAAATAATTTTTGATAGATGTAAAAGAATTAATTAATTAAAAAGTATTGTAATGATTGGTTTTAATAAAATTTGTTTTTGTAATATTTATTTTATTATTATTATTTATTCATCATCATTATATTATATATCATCATTAAATATTGCAGTACTATATAGGACGGGTTTCTATGCTGGCCAGGGAGGACCTTAAGGATTTTACCGCGATTGATAGAGCAGGTTTTTATTCGTTGTATTTTAATACAATTATGGGTGTGTAAAGAGAACCTTCGGTATTATACATGTTATATTATTTTCATTTCGATTTTAATTTATTCCTTAGTCTAAATTTAATTATTTGTCCTCGCGACAGTACACTACTGTTGTAAAAGAAATTACAGTGAAACAATGTTATACCAAAGATTCGGTCATTGATTACTGTTTTATTTATCCTGAGGGAGCAATGCCAATACCGAATTTATTTTTCTATTTTATGTTCTTTTATATACCACATGGCTTATTATTTTAGGAAATGCAATGAAATAGGAAGCTTTAATAACAATAAAGACGATACTATACTTGAGATTATCTCATGGTTCGACTATCGACACTCACCAAAGAAATTCAGTACTTCAGGTGTCATTAAACAAATTATTAAAGTCAATATGGATTTCCTAATGATGAATGCCTTAAAATAACACACACTTCAATTATTTGAAAAGGGCACGAATTGAACTTTAAAGCGATGACGGTTCAGAGCTCGCTTTACGTGGGTCGAATCGTACCCTAAAACGAGTATGAGATTCCAGTAAAGGAAAAGATCGTGATAAACCATACCACGGTGGTAAATCTTGGTTAGCTTACGTATACCCTCAAGTTTGTAAAATCTTTCGTCAAGCACCTATATGTATTTTCCTGTAGTACCACTTGATAGTTAGTACCGTAATGCATTGTCAGTGGTTACTTACTATGTAAGGTCACATCGTCACTTAAAATTAAGCGGTATTGTAGTCAAACACTAAACCTATACAGTAAGTACAAAAAAAAAGTTACAAACGTAAAAATCATTTTAAAATTTGAATAATAATATCCTGGACTACATTTGTATACCAATAAATATAATTGAAGTATCTGTTTGTAATGTCAAAATCCCAATTTTTTACTAAATACCAGTGGTAGAACTATGCCGTCTGAGACCCTTGTCAAATTCATTGTATGGGGTCCCCGTAATTTTATTTAATGTTAGGATACTATCTGGGCTCGTGGCTTCGCGTGCCGGGCTCCATCGGACCGGGGCTCTGCCATCCTATAGTTTCGCCCCTTTTTGTTTTTTTTTGTCGAGGGGAAATGCATTTACGCACTACCCTTACCTATTGCATTAGTGAGACCGGAGTCCCCCAATGCAATAGGTAAGGGGGATAGTTTCGCCCCTGCTTAATACATATAAATGTATACACGATACCTATATTTCTCACCGATTCCGATGATGAAATCACGTGCGTAAATAGGATCTTTCCCTATCAATCGATTCAATATGCATGCCAGCTCCCACGCCCGCGTAACCGCCGTTCCCGCCATCGGGGACAGGCGGCTAATTTTGCTCCCACACACTCTCCGGATCACCCTCAGGCGGCGTTCCCCAATTGGGGAGGCTCTTGACGTTGCCGCCAGTGCGATTCAGTGACACTGCCCATGCATCAAACATTATACGCACAACACTGCATACACACTCCTGCACATAACATGCAGGTACATAGGTCCTGTATGGAGAGAGGGCGGGGTAGAGAGGTGGGTAGTGAGCCTGTGGGTCAGGCATCGGCGACTCCCCCCCATCCCCAACCGGGCTAAAGAACGGATGAGGCCCAGTTGGCCTTGCTTCAGGAGGCGACGCGGTGAATGCAACCACGATCCGTATCGTACCCACTCCAAATGCGGCGGGTGGCTCCGGGGGGTTTAGTGGGTATTTCCGGCGCTTCTCAACGAGTGAGTCCCACACTGGTGTGAAGACGTCCCTCCACACCCCCTTACCATTTTTATTGGGGGGACTTTGATTCTCCTAATGAATTTAGTAAGGATAGTGCGCAAATGCATTCCGCGCGTCAAAAAAAAAGGTACATAGGTCCTGTAAGGAACCTTTTTTTATGTTAAATAAAAATGTAGGGTTTAGTTAGGATCAAATTCGCGACAGAGTTTTCACACTCAAGTAACGGCCAAGCCGAGGTTCGTATCATTTTGGTAACCCTTGTGCTAGTTACCTTTTTGTTGCTGAGTGCCTTCAGCACTCGCCCCCAAAGTCACGGTGAAGCTATAAAGGCCCTTCCGGTCAACAGCATTAGCTAGGTTAGAAAAAAAAAAAGAAAACGATACCTATAATTTATTAAAAATATAATTTTTAAAAATTTTGTCTGTCTCTTTGCTCCGGGTAATCTCCAGGACGAGTGAACAGATTTTGACGGGACTTTTTTCTAGATAGCTGAAGTTACTCCGCGTAACTTAGGGTACTTTTATTTTTCGAAAATAATTAGGATTCCGCGTAAAAAATTAAATCTCTAAATTTCTAATAAAATCCGATTAAAAACTAACAGTTTCACTGGCAAGCGTTTGAATTCTTGAAAAATAATTTTACTTTATCTTAGTACCGAAAAAAATTTTTTACTTTATCTTAGTACCGAAAAAAATGAAGGTAAAATAATTAGGGTTCCGTATAAACTAAATTAAAACGCAGTGGAGAACATATGAAACAACGCCCGGGGGCACGCAGTTATTTTTTTAATAAATATAATTATAGATTCGGATTGTGATATAACTAGAGATTAATAATTGATAAAAATAGATAACGAAAGCCGTTATACAGTCGACGTAACCGAAAGATTAACATATCATCGACAGTTACGCGCAAGATAAGGCTCGCCTGTGGTTATCCTTCGTTATTAAGAGGATATCCTATCGTCGTTTATTCCATACAAACGTAGTCCTCTGTTTTTTTTCTCCGGATAATAGCATTATGGTAAACATTTTTATACCAAATGTATATCCACCACCGCCATGTCCGTACGTTTTCCATAAATTACTTATTTCAGAAATTAGGAGCCTTCGAAAATGGAAAAAGCTCTATTTTTACCGTTATTTTCAAACGTTCGCCACACAAAGTTGATGAATAAAATGCAAAAAATCTAAATGTAGAGAAAGTCTTTCATATTCTACAACTCAAAGAAAATTAAAAATCGGTTCAGTTTTGAAGGAGGAAACAGGGTACTACAAAGTGATGTTTTCATGTATTTTGCATAGGTAAAATCAGCCCGAGTTGCAGTTGTCACTTTCGTGTTTTATGACTCTTTATTTGGGGCGCAACGCGATAGCAATAGATTTCTGAAATACGTTTCAAATCTGTTACTGAGCGCATGTCCTCTTAATTAATTGATGGAACACCCGGCCTTACACATATTTAAGTTTCACGGTACCTATGTACACCGACAACTTTGACATTAATAAATAATAATTGAACAAAATAAACATTTTAAAAACTAGTTTTGACCATAGTCAATTTACAAGGATTTATTGAATAGACGTAATTTACAATCGAGTTTTTTTAAAACCTTCAAAAAATTTAATGTAATATGTACGCTTTCTGGATACAATTAGGCTATTGTGACAAACTTTGTCTAAACTAATAAATAAAAAAAGTGTCTGTTTTTAATGTCAAAAAAACATTTTTTTTACGAAATATGTATGAATGTATGTACGATATCTATACTAAAAATAAACATTTTTGTGTGTCTGTTTGTTTGTTTCGGGTAATCTCCGGAATGACTTCTTTTTTAGATAGCTGAAGTAACTCAGCGTAACTTAGGGTACTTTTGTTGTCGAACATAATTAGGGTTCCGCGTAGAATAATTAAAACTTGAAAGTTCGAATAAAATCCAATTCAATGCACAATTTCACTGGCAAGTGTTTGAATTTGTGACTGTAGTGTGAAGTTGTGAGTGTGTTTTACTTTATCTTAGTGCCGAACGAAAAAAACTCAGGAAAATAATTAGGGATCCGTATTAAAAAATTAAAACGTATATATAATATTCATATTTAAAAAATACAGTTAAAAAAAACACAATTGTTAGTTACCTGTACTCTCAGTAGATACTGGTTGATTGATACTTGACACAATTTTTTTTAATATCATGAAAACAGATCTAGAACAAGATCAGGACAATGGAACAAATTAATTAAATTATTGTATTGTTACCGGTTTTTGGTGATTAGTTTTTAATCTGTCGATTACCCATAAAAATGAGACAATAGGAAAACAATGGAAAGCTGGCGTAAACGCCAGGTTAGTGCTCAAGGGATTAAAGAAAAATTGGAAAATAATGTTTTCGTGATGATTTTCATGAATACATAGCCTCAAAACTTTGACTACACTCTCACCTGATGTTAAATGACAATGCGGTCCAGGATGGTAAGCATACTAAGCCTAGTACCTAGGTACTGGCTCTCGAGTTATGGTGCCGTAACACACACCTATTAGTGTTTAGTGACAAGTTTGCCCAGACGGCACTATTAGGAAATGCCCAACCATGCTACGGTAACCTCATGACGTTTTCCATCACCGAAAGCACATGCTCATTATATAAGAGGACTAGCTGTGTGCCCGCGGTTCCGACCGCTTAACTGTGCATTAAATAGGTTTTTATTCACAATTTGATGAGTTTTAAAATTTCTTACACATAACCCTAATTATTGCCTAAAAATAAAAGCAGCTAAGTTACGCGGAATAACTTCAGCTATACGTATAAAAAAAGTCCCGTCAAAATCTTTCTAGCCGTTCCAAAAGTTGGAACAAACAGACAGACAGAAATTTAAAAGTAGCATTTTGGTTATATGTATTTATTTAGTAAAAAGTTATATTACAAATACACACTTTAATTTTATTTTTTTAGTATAAACAGGTAAATAAATTCGAACTTACATCCTTCAACGCGGAATCTGACACGCCATCGCCGAGCCATCATAGGTACGAAAAAGATTTCCCAGAAATATATACGCCGACCCGACAAATAATATAACGGGGAGAAAACCCATTATAGACAATCGTAAAAGAGGAATGCAATTTAACACATAGAAAGGTCATAAATATATAAGTTATTGCCCCGGATAGACCCGATTTTATGGTTTCGGTTCGAAGCGATCACGCGAATTCTGTACCTGGCGTCACCAAGCACGAAACAAACACAAGGTCATTATTAGGTAGAGACACCTTTGTGATATGACATCGACCCTCATCACATAGTTGCGAAATTGTAAATCACACGCACCACGCATCCTATTGTATCGGACCATCGTCTCAATCTTCTTGTATAGTTTGTTCTTGTTTTTTTTTATGTTTTATCACGACAGAGATTCTGTTCATTTTTTATTTTAATCTGATTGTAAATTGGAAACTCACAAGTATTATATTAACACTCGTTTTGGAGGTCCTTTTCGATCCCCACCAATAGCTTTAAATACTTCTATCTCAAAATTTAATTAGGTAGCGGAATGATAATTTTCAGAGTAATTATTACATTTAATTACAATTAGTCTATTGTATTCAGTAAATAAAAAACCAGTCAACTCCCTACTCTTTAAATTTAATTTCTTTAGTAAATAACTGTTATTACATCTATCCATCAATTCAACCGAAAGACGTCCACTACTGGACATAGGTCTCCCCAAAAATCTTCACGACGGCAGGTCTTGCGCCACTCGCATCCAAAGGATTCCCGGGAGCTTCACCAGATCGTTGGTCCACCTTGTGGGGAGCCTACTCATGCTGCGTCTTCCAGTACGCGGCTGCCATTCGAGAACCCGCACCAGAGTAATACAAAATGTTAAATGCGAGCGAACTCGAAGGCGCAGCTA
The DNA here is from genome assembly GCA_014132275.2 of Samia ricini. Classification (NCBI taxonomy): domain Eukaryota; kingdom Metazoa; phylum Arthropoda; class Insecta; order Lepidoptera; family Saturniidae; genus Samia; species Samia ricini. The sequence goes on from AP028158.1 coordinate 20,960,333, forward strand.
ACATCGTCTAACAATAAATATATCCCAAAGATATTTGAGTCGTATGGAATCAAAAGTCTTACACTTCAACTCATTTTTGGCAAAGTGGAAAAAAATGTTTTTTTTTCTAAAGTATAGCAGTGATTATTGATTTATAAACTGTATTTTAATCTATAGGTAGTTCACTCATATGGCAACATGAAGTTAGTAGCACTAACTTTAAAAATAAACTAATATTAACGTTTTTTGTTGGCGATTGTAGATAGCCGCCTGTGATTATATACGACTCATTTAATGAAAATGTGTGTTTGTTTATGAAAACTTGTATTCGAAATACTTAAATTGTCACGTCATACCTTAGTACCGTGCGCTGTCTCTCTCTCACTCTCTCTAAGTCCTTATAAGTTATTGTTATCAGTGGACAGCGTTATTTATGGTCCTGTTTGTTTTTTTTAAAAACGATACTCAACACTCATTCAACATCTCTAGTGCCAACAATAGAAATTGTTATAGACAAGCGGAGCCGAGTGCATGGCTTATAGTAATGTAAAACATATCGACGCACCGTGTCTACAGTACTACAGACGTTGTCTGGGACTCCTCTGGCGCTTAGTGACGTCATAATCACACAATAGCACAACTTCCAGTATCTACGCTCTACACGGGCATGCCCTAGTTACATTTTTATTACCAAACCCCGCCCCCGACCCCTTCCTTCGCCCCTCTCTCAAACAGCACTACACTCGACATGCTATCGACACACAATGTATACATTAATTAATTACTAATTGATATCAATTGCCCGAGGGAAATTTCTACCGATAATTAGATGAACGCATGCAACGTCTTCTACTACTATGTTAGCGCTAGACGAGCAATTTGCAAACACTATCGCAATTATTTAGGCATGATCTGTTGTGAATATTATATAAAATCGTCCTGTCTATATATGTACGAATAAATAAAATTGAAGTGTCTGTATGTAATCACATAATACTTTCTTTCTTTAAATAAAAAAAAAAACATATATTATACATTACATGCATTTTTACTAAATAATGAATGCATATACGGTACTTATATATTATAACCATACAAACAATTTGTCTGTTTTTCCGGCTAATCTCCGAATCGGCTGGACCGATTTGAACATAGCTTTTCCGTTAGATATCGTAACTTATGTTAATGGGTTTTATAAGAGCTCAGCGTAAAAAACATAAAATTCTCGAAATTAAAAAATGCCAATTCAATAGGGCCTCTACAAAAAAGTTCATCATTATTTCAAAACTATATTACGCAGTGAATAGTTAGCGTAATAACGTTAGCTTTACGGATTAGAAAATATGAAACGCGAGCGGAGTCAAGAGAAGAGCTAGTATTAGTATAACTTAAGCACCACTAATTCATAAGAGTTTTACTTTTTTACGCAGAACCCTAATTATTTTTGAAAAATAAAAGTAACCTAAGTTACCCGGTATAACTATCTACCAAAATAAAGTTCCGTCAAAATCAATCCAGCTGTTTCAGAGATTACCTGATTAACAGACAAAAATTAAAAAAAAATTTTTTAGTAAAGGTATCGTATATAAATTCATATATATTTAGTACACAAATTTTATTTTGGCATTACAAACAGACACTTTAATTTTATTTATTAGTATAGATTGCTGACAAGAGGATAGGGATCAAATATATGCACAATTTTTATCACATAATAATTGAAAGGGGACTGTGAATAGTTTTTACAAAAACCCTAATTTCTTTCCTATTTGTACATAAAGAAAATGTTATATCCTCAGACGAAATGTGTTTTTTTTTTTAATTCTTGTACTGCATTTGACGGGAGAACGAAACAGACCGATTGATTTCCCGGAAATTGATTTTGTGTTGGAAATTTTCATATCCTTTCAAGAATCGAATTTTATATGATGGGAAATCATTTAAGTGAATACTCATCAAGTAAAAACTCATTACTACAGATAATGTTGTGATCAGTTATACAAAAATGTAGACAAGTTTCATGCAGTAAACGAACGATTTAATTTTAATGCAAGGAATAAACACAAATTGTTAATTTTCATGTTAAGACTCAGTAAACTAATAATACAAGTTGTTTTTAGGTAATAACGTTAGGATTTACAATAAGCTCCGGCACCGCATGAGGAGGGTGTCTTCTGCCGGCCTCTGTATAAAAAGACAACGTCCTATTTTAAAGGATGAAGAAGTAATGTCAAAAATTCATAGGGAGGGGCGGCAGAAGACCGCCGGATGGACTGGACGAGGTTCACCCCACCCTTTTCCACACTCCTCTTAAGAGGGCGGGAGGTAGTGTCTCTCACAGCTAGTTGGGGGCTCTATTTTCCTCTCCTCTTGACTTTATCTCAAAAGACAAGAATGCAGAGAAGAGAGGTATGGGTCTCGTTAATTAGCGGTTGAAGAAGTGGAGGAGCAACTGTCCCCCTTTGGACGGAAGACAAAGGTAGTGACCCGGTCTTTGGGCCTGCCGCTGAAGCGACGCAGAGTATGCTAGACCCATCCTGTGTCGCTCCATAAAAGGCCTCGGATGGTACCGTGAGTTTTAGTGAGTATTCTTGGCGCTTCAGGCCCGGCGAGTCCCACATACCTTTCTGGCATCTCTAATCTGGGAGATTTTTTCTCCTGGATTAGAGATGTCAGGGAGGAGGCGTAAATGCAATTCCCACATTAAAAAAAAGTTTCACAATAAGCTCCCAAAGCACATTACTGATTTATTAGACAATAAGTTTAGGCACTTCCATGTCAAGCAAATTGTCATTTCCAAAGGTTATTTTCTATATTCATTATATAAACGTTGGTGATGTCTGAAATGAAACCCTTCTCGAAACATTCACTTAAAGCTATTTATAACTATGATTTATTCAACGTACTTACTTATAAATTAAGGATGCGTTTGTCATATTTGCTTTAATTATTCATTATGTAAAAAAAAAACATGTAAGTCTTGTTAGTGTTTCAAATAAATAGAATATATGATAAGCTAGCGAAATCGCGGGTACAGGCTAGTAAAGATTAAGTTGTACTACATCAGACATAAAAATGCCAGTAATAAACAATTTAGTAAGTTATTAAGCTAAATTTCGTATCTCCTCGTATCTTATTTGCAGGAGTTATCAAGAGCAATAGAACTGTCTCGCAGCGTGTAAGTGCTCATTAAAACTTTGTACCGAAAGGGACGAACTTCCGCCATAAGAAAAAGACAGATACGTAATTAGGTATAAGCTAGCTCAACTATATAAACCCCCCCGGTGGGTCTCACGTGTACGTCACAAGAAGCGATTCAAAATTAGGTTCTACTATTATTTTATACACAGTAAAAGCACCAGTTGCAATATTATTTCAAAAGATTTAATCTCAATACCGTTATATAATAAACACGATGATGCAAACAATACAATAAAAAACATAGCCCATACAAAGTTTATTGATATCTCTTACAATATATCTTAGATAGATAACTAAATCTAGACGACAGATAAAAATTCTGCTTCCTAATAGATTCTTTTAGTATCAATAATTCTTACTACAGTACACACTATTTTTAGAAGCAATTTTTATATAAGTATGAAATAGGTGTATAATAAACTATTAAGCATTTTGTAGTAAATTCGAATTAGTTAAGGTGCAATAACATTTTTCTTCTTTAGAATTTCATTAATTGTTCAATAGAGTACAAATTTACATTGACTTAATCGTGATAGATCGAACCCCACCTTTATTTCCTTAGTACATACCTGGAAGTATACATACAATCATATTTATTCAGTTCATGCAGGGCGCCCGTTTGACGTTCTAATTTTTACGGACCTAACTAATATCTCTAGGAATAGTTTTCGAAGCTACTTAACTGAACTGATATATATGGGAAACACGATTCCTTTAATTTTACTGTATGTAATAAATTATCTGATTACAGCATTTAGCAATAGCGTTGATCACATTGCTACACAAAACTGTAAAAAATCTGTTAAGTACGATACAATGAAATTACCTAAGCCTTTTTAGAATATCAGCTCAAATATCATACCGAAACCGCTATTAAAGAATAAGCCCGTTTGATAAGACGAAACCGCGCAACCTTGACTTGTGGTTTTCATTTTCTATCATAAGATAAATTTGATTTTAATGTTAATATCACGGTTTATAGGCAAGGCAAATTTTGACAATTTAAAATCTTATCTTATTTAGTTAAAATATAATTACTAAGAGTGTGATATCTGTTAAATTTCATTTCCTTTATAAAAACACACATATATAACAATAGTTGTGTGTGTGTGTGTATGAATTACAAAATATTTTTGCAAGCATTTTTGCGTTTGTTGTGAAATCGACGATATCAAACGGGCTCAGTTTGGAACATCCGCCGGAATATGCGTTTTTTATTTATTTCGCTTATCATAGCGCTCCGCGGTTGAATCCTCATTTTGTTCAAATTGTCTCTACTTTTGTATGAATGAGGGTTTTTAGAAGGGATAAAAAATGCTGCGATGGGATTCCTAAAATCAATATAATCTTTGAGTTATGAAAGAATTTAATAAAACTACAGAATTGAAATAGAAAGTACCAGTTCTTGTCTGGTTAGCAAAGCTCTGGTTATTGGGTCTAAAGAATCGGATCGTATTCCAAGCTTCATGAGACAAATAACCTCTTTTGATTAATTAGGTACAGCGGTAGGGTACCATACCCAAACATGAAAGTTTAATGATAACATGTTAGCGTTACAAATCTTTAAGCAACATTATCAAGTGAAGTTTTAGTAAAATTAAGTTATAGCAGTAGATACACATTAAAAAATTGTATATCTTAGACACTTCGTTTATTACTGGTTATAGAATAATACAGATAATTGCGGTCAGCAAAGGATCAAAACTACACTCGAAAGGTGCTTGACTAAATTGGAGACACAGCTCCCTCACTTTTCGTCTTGTGCAGATACTATCCGGACACGGTTGTTTCGGGTGGTATCTGCACAAGGTAGCCAGAAGGGAGCCGACAGCGGCATGCCACCACTGGGGCGTTGCAGAGGACACTGCGTAGCACATTTTGGCGAAGTGTGCGTGGTGAGAGCCGTGCTCGACAACGAGAGGATCTGGCACACTGTGGGCTCATTCTGTGAGCAAATTTTGCTTCAGAAGGAGGCCGCAAAGGGAGAGCGGGCTGAGGATCCTTTGGCGTATCCTCTTCACCGCAGGAGGGTGGGTGGCAGAACGGGCGAACCGTGTCTTTCTGCGACCTTGAGCCAGCCACCCGTCCCAAGTCTCTCTCCTCCGTGGGTCTAGTTCTTACAAGAACTCAAGGGGGAGGGCGGGATCTATTGGCTGGCAGCGGAAAAGAGGAGTGCTGCTTTGTACCGAGCTCCCACCTGGACGAAAGATAGGAAGGTGCAGGTTATGCTTGGCATGTCCTTTGATCGGACCTGCCACTGGGGCGACGCGGAGCATGCTGCCCAATCCCGTGTCGCCCCTTCGAAGCAGTGGATGGTACTGTAGGGTTTTAGTGATTATTCCTGGCGCTTCACGTCGGCCGAGTCCCACATACCCCTCTGGTAGAGGAGATGAGTAAATGCATTTCCCCATGTAAAAAAAAAACAAGCAAAACTACACCATACATAATACGAAATGTTTAACTTAATTCAAAATACCTACCCAGTGGTCCCTCTACAAAAATACATAAATATCACAACGTTCTTAGTGAGCAATACTAACAAAATTTTAATTTAATGTCGTATGTAACACATACACAATGTAACAATGTATGCACCAGAAGAGTTGCAAAACGCGCGTACATCTTCCTTCAAACGAGTACAAATGACGTGTGTTAATGAATTATCTATACATTTTGCATTCACAACATTGTCTTGAAGAATGCAGGTCGAAGACGGACAGTACACAGTGTACGCATTTGAAACTCATCTTCGATCTATGCTGGTCAATGTCAAATGATACTAATAAAACGTCATCAACATATATTAAACCTACAATCATCATTAATCAGTGGTTGTACAGAATTAATTATGCTGAGAGAACAAGTAATAAATCCTCGTTGGATTTTTGCCAGCTCCTTGTCTTTAGGGTTATCCGTTTAATTGATAACGGGATTTAAAATTCATTAGCGACTTAATAAGTTTTGATTTTAATACAATCATTAATATTAATTATATTTTTATTCCATCATCAATTATGTTTCACGAATCTATATATTTTTCTATAATTTCTCTGTTTGACTTTCATATTCATAATCTCACATTTTTAACTTTTTTAACTATTTCGTGCATACATAACAAAATAAAAAAAATTATTAGGACCCTGAGAAGGCATAAGCGCATAACGTCAAACAACGACCATCGCTTCCCAAAACAGACCAGTACAGATGAGCCGACAAGAAAATCGATCTAGTTTTTTTGAAAATAATTTAAATTATAAAATTCATAAAAATAAACGGTTTTAGCGGAAGCGCAGATAGGAGTGTCATTTCCAGACATTAAGTATAATCCATCTATCTTATAATAATCTTTGAACATTGAAGTTAATTTAAATAATATATCTTTACAAAAATGGATATAAAGAGAGAGAGAGAGACAAAATTAAATAACGTTATATGGATCAAATTTTGTATTATGGTCATTTATCAAACTCAAACGAGATTGGTTGCACTCAAATATTTCTAAAAGAGGTCACCGACTATCAATGCTTTGCTCTGATTATATCTTTACTTTTTGATAAATGAACGGCATTCTATTTGTTTGGAGATATTCGATTCATAGAAATATGACATCATCTAGAAATATAATTTAGGAATATCTGGTATCCTTAAGATCGATCAAAAACAAAAATATGTATTTAACTTGATTTAAAGTAACGGAACACCGATAATATATTATTGGTTGATGTTAAAATTTCACAGTTAATATATAAAAAATCTATTATACCATAACAACTAAGAAACAGACGTAAATACGACATAGGCTCGGCGATTTAAAAACAATTTAGCCTGATAATAACTTACGATTTGGTTTAATTTAGTAAGCACAATAAGCCTAAAATACTTCTCTCCAGTGCTGCTATTGGAAAACGCCTATTGGCGCTTAGTAACAGATTCTCAAACTTGAGGAAGGTAGCTAATGACGCAGTTTTCTTTATAATTTTAATGAGAGATATCAGCAAGGCAATTTTTTATGTAACATCCTCAATACTTGACCATCAGATATCTATCTAATTGTGTTTAACCCATTTGTTATGCGAGAACACAAAATCGTTCAAGTACATAAATGTTTCTGCATGCGTGAATAGTTTTATTAAGGTTTAATTTTCTTCAACCCTTTTCCGGGTAATGGGCACGGACCTGCAATTCACGTAAGACTAATTCACAATTTGGGTCCATAACATTTTTATGTTTATTACTCTTTATGAACTGGAGTGAAAATAAATGAATTCTTTGATAAGGGAACGTTGTGGGTTGGCACACTCTATCAGTTAAAGGATGTATTGATAAAGGGATGCGTAATCAATTTGGACACGTGGAAAGGATGGATGAAAGAAGATTGATCACGCAAATTTAGAAGCCGAGGGTGACTAGGCGGCCTGTAAGGGTCATCGTAGAGGAATGAATTTTGGCCAGATTGAAGACGTTCTAAAGAAAGGCCACGGCCAATAGTACCCGTAACCGAAGAACGTGTATGAAAGTGCGCATGAAAGTAGAAGCGAAAGACGTGTATCACTCTTAGCAGGTGGAACGATTAATCTCTGCTTACCATTATGGGAGAGAGGCGTGACGTTATATGTATATGTAATGTATTTAAAAACTGTAAATATAAAATAAAGAGAGAGATAGCATATCGTTCACGTGTTTGAAACTCATACAAAAACATATGCAGTTCACACTCGGTAGAAATGAAACAATAGAAAAGTATGCCTTTAGATGATATACTCACTATACGACGCCTTTTCTGCCAGAAGACAACGAGCAGGGAGGCTACGGAGCACCAAACACATAAAAGACCACGCGTTTTGTCTTTTTAAATGTCGCTTTCTCGTGTCATTTAGTTTCAAATCGCAACAGAGCTTAATAAGTTTTCACTTCGAAATATAAGCAACGCAAATCTATAGATATTTGCCATACAATGTAAGCAGTTTTGAAACTTCTTTGTTTTACCATTATAAGCAGGTTGACCCAGTCAGTCCAGTAAGAACAAGAAGTGAACTGCATGCGATTTACAAGTAAATAGTAAACAGTGCTGTATATTTAAATACTACTATCAAGTATTTGTGACTGGATAATATGTGATATATTCTTGTTTGTGAAGAAAAAACTTTTATCGTATCAGTTACCTACTGGCGTAACAATATACTACATCTTTCGACAACGTTATAAACATCTCGAAAGCTTCCCTAAAGTTTGTATGTTTAACTAATCCTCTCTCGATGACAGATCACTTACGCTACGTTCATGTCCGTTGACAACGGCGCCTCGACGATCAAATATTTGATGAATACCATTAATGTAAACGATTTTCTAGTTATGACGTCAATATATCGCAAACAGACAGTTTAAATGGACAAACAATTAAGTGACCGGACTAATACTGTTCTACTAATGATCACACAAGAGCACATAACCTTAGGACAAATATATTTTTAGCTTGTAAAGTCAATGAGCACTCTATGATGCACTGCTTTACATTTCACAAGCTGGTACCTAATGGTACCGATGAGGAAGATTCTAAATGACGATGACTCGATGTGGTCAGATACCTCGACAATGGACGTGCGTTCGAAAACGTAGCATGGTGGTAGAGCACTTTAATTGCGACCTAGCTCTACTACCACAACTACCACACTCAAGTTTGCATATCTATTTTCAAACACCTATAGGCCTTAGTGAATCTGTCACTTGATATCGAGTAAGTACTTCTAGGCTTAGTGGTCAAAGCGCTGAAAATAAGAAGGAAAACTAAGAAGTTCAACTCAACATTACTATGTCAGGTTAGGGCACTATTTTAGTTAAACGTACAATATTGTTGGTTTGAACAAATCATTGCTAAAAATGCAAAAATATCTCAAATATGATAAGAATTGATTTCCTCGTAATGACATATTCGCATAAACTGTTAACAGTACATTTAAAGTCAATAGTGGATCCCGTTCCGCATCTTTAACTAAACAACGCTAACTGCTTCTTGAACTTTATTAAAAGCTATCCACTCGAGACACCCCTCCTCTTGGTTCGAATCCCGTCTTAAAACATCAGTACACTTATACGTACTATAATATAACAAGCAGTTTATCATCAATCTGCTCGGCAGATTAGTTTGCTTATATTTTAGTCTGAATGTTTAATCCTAGTTAAATTAAGAAAACCCTTTATTTAAGATAATTTAATTTATAGAATAACAGAGTGGCTGGGGCTTTCGCCATCACCATGCGCATGGTAAAAGACTTGCCATATTGACTCATTTCGGCGCGTCACATTACAGAAATTCCGAGCAAAACCGTTTAGGATTATCATAGGTAAATTCAAAATTACCGATCAGAGAAATTCATAAAAGCATTAACCAAGTGATGTCATACAAATTGAATGACAGGGAATTAACGTGGCATTTGTAACCTAGTCTACTAAACTAATACAATTTTAATTTGATTGAAAGGAGGAGGGGCGTTGTGCGTTCCCTATTCTGTAACCCACGTTGAACTGTGAATATATACCACACCTTTGCATTTTATTTCTTTTCCATATTTTTTTTTCGGTAAACATTTTTCTATTAAAACAAGTCATAATTATATATACGAATAAAATGATAGAAGTGTACCATTGAGGTCGCATCATGCAAAAACAATTGGATAGAACGCATTACAGCTTTTCTAAAAAAAAAGATATCACGATGTCTTCGTGTAAATATAAAATTTTAAACAACGCAGCGGAAGTCATGGGTATATGAGCTAGTTATTTGCCTAAAACCGTATCAATTATACCAGTTTATCAGTTTACACAAAATATCACTTTTCATCAAGAAACTGTTCGTGAAATTCGGCCAAGTTTTGTAATTTTAGCTTCTCTTTGACATTTAAGAATTTAATTAATACGAAGAAAGACGATCTCTCGAGATATATTATATATTATATTATATAGATAAACATCACCATCGATAATTATAAACTCATCAGTGAATTTTCCATTCCATCTTACATGCAAATGAATCTATGATATATTAACCTCATCGACCTCCGATGGTGGCCCAAGACGTGCTTTGTTCCTAAACTGGGAAGCTGTTGACGCCGCTGCCAGCACGATACAGTGACACTGAATATGCTTTAAGCATTACACGTACAACTTTGCACACACACTCCTGCCTATATCACGCAGGTACATAGGTCCTGTAAGGAACCTTTTTTTTATTCAATAAAAATGTATGGCTTAGATAGGTTCCAAATTTCGCGAAAATTTTACAGGTTTTCAGGAACGGTCAAGCCGAGGTCATTACCACTTAGGTAACCCTTGTGCTAGTTACTTTTTTACGACTCTTTGCACTCGCCTCCAAAGCCACAGTGAAGCTGTGAAGGCCCTTCCGGTCAACAGAAGTGAAAACTTTGAATAAGGCTGTTTATTTTTTGCTTAAATGATTTTTTTTAGATTAGGCAACACAAAAGCTTAGGAATCTGACACCAAACTTAACATTCCTTTTTATCAGAGAAAATAATAAAACTCTGGCAAATGCTTCTGCGACACCAAGAAATGAAAAAAAACAAATAATAACAAACTTCACTCTTCATGTCGCTGACAGTAGGTTGACAGCTAATGTCACATTCCATTAGTAACACGAATCTATAAGTTTTTCTCCTACCGAAAATCGCTCAACGCCGCTAAAGAAGTTTTCAAAAAATTAGTCTCGTCGAGAAATGTAACAAATTAGATAAAATAGAAGAAAAAAACAATACACAGATAATTATTTTTTATTTTATTTTATTACATGGAATTTACATCACACCATACCAAACATCCCAATCTTATTACGTAAACTAACCGCTGCGGGATATCTCCCTCTCGGAATCTATTTTATCTTACATCGGTTCGCTTTACTATTATATTATTCAGGCTATCGATTTTTTAAATCTTTGGGCGGGGTGCAAATCCACCCAACGAGTTGGCTGCTTAACCGGACTCTTCCATCTGAATTTATTACATGATTGACAATAATAATAACAACACAATTTTTATTTCAGACTTGTCCATATTTTAGTTACATCTGAATTAAATGTAAGTATGCGCGCATATAGGCTTTTACGCATATATAGTTTCAGTTAGTTAGTAGTTTCAGTCACTTAATTACAAAGACTAAATCCAGTTTACAAACTAACACATACAGAATAAGCTAGGACTATTCCAGAACATCGACGTTGACGATTGATGGTGAAAAGTCAAACGAAACTAGCCTGCTTGCACCATACACGCTGCACATTTAAGGTAATTTCGAAGTATCCTGAGTGCAATGTTATACTACCAGCGAAAGTGAAAGATGTTAGATAAAACAAGTGCTCTAGTTACGTTTTGTTCCAAAAAAATAGATACATAGTATCAGTAAAACTAAATGAAAAAGACCTCTTTTCAGAACGTTTTCGGGTAGTGAATCCATCAGGGACGCAGAACGGTAATTCATCCAAGGATTACTAGAAGAGTAAACCCACTACCAAAGAAATTTATATACGTATTTGAATAGCAAATCAGTTCAAGAACCAGGCGTATATAGAAGCCGTCCCTTCCCGTTCTTCTTATTTTATATATAACACGAGATATACAACCTTAACCTTGTTTACATCATACAGATGAAAACATGTTTACTTTATTAGCTTTAAAAGAGTACCAATTATGAACTGACGAGGGATATAAGATACGAATTAATTAAGTTAAAAATGCCATAAGGGTTACGTAGTTTAATGGTATTATTACAGTATATCGGTGAGATTTTGAAATTACCCTTTAATATAGCAGATAAATTAGACATAGCTACGTTTTTACAACCTCTCACTGTCGTGGTTTGAACTACGAAGACAGCGCTACTATCTATGTAATGATAGATGCGAATCAGGGTAAAGTCGTAAAAATATCTGACGAATTCGAGGCGCCGCGACGAGATCAATTGCGGTAATCGCATCAACCAACGAGTGTGACACGACACGCCTAAACCCTAAGGGTACAGCTTAAGTGTGTTGAAATAGAAAAAAAAGACGAATTAATTATTAATAACGACAATTAATTTTTTTACACAGTATAGGCTCTATGATTTAACCACAATCTCATCTGATATTAAGTGATGATTTGGTCCAGGGTGGTAAACACACTACGCCTAGAGGTACTTGTTCTCAAGTGATGCCGGAACACACCTATTGGTAATTGAGGTTGGTAGCTACCCAGGCGGGCATTATTAGAAAATGCCTTACCACCATGTTACCATTTTCTCACGATATTTTCCTTCGCCGAAAGCTCAGGCTGATTAACTTTCAAGAATTTGTCAGTTTCTTCAGGTCAACAGTCAGTTCGGAAAAAAACTTAATAATTCAACGCTCCGCTCCAATGGACGCTTCGCTTGTGCCAGTACTCGGGCCATACACCAAAATTTTTCACTCAGTTTCTTTCCACGACCGAAACCGTCCGGGGAGGAAGCGGTTCAAGGTTGAGATAGATCTGATCCGAACGGCTATACGTCCATTTATACGTTTACCGTCTTCGTTTTAAATGTGAAGCGATATTTACCTCTTTCCCTTTTTTTATAGTCAATCTATTTATTAACTAATATAGTTTTATACATTTATATTCTGTTACGAACTTCTAAAGCATATCTACCACTATTCAGTATTAGGTAAATTAAAAAACGAAAAAAGCTAAATATGTTTATGTCCTATTTTTTAATTTCTTAGATTCACTTATTAATTACACACACGTATCTAGTAACTGGATTTAGGTCTAACACAGTTTCTAAACAATTTATCACGTTTCGGAAGTCGATAGATATTTTCTGAATAGTGTCGATATATGATGAAATGGTATTTGATTGAAGTGACTACACGTTCCGTTTTGAACAGGACAGTCCCTTTTTGGGTATCTGTTCCGGTGTCCCCAAAACAAACATCGGGACGCAAAATTGTCCCATTTAAAAGAAAACCGCGTAATAATTACGAATATTATCGGACATGCTCCGAATTGTTAAAAAGTTTTTTGGAGATCTAACTTCAGCTATGTATTTAACTAAAGTGAATCTTTAAAAAAACTTCAAAGATCAGTAATATCTCCTGTCTTAAAGTAAATTTGATCCTCTTACCAATATAAATATAGGTAACTCTAGATATTACATGCGGCAAAATAATTTTATCTTGTAATAATAATAACTTTTTCGAAATAAAAAAACATAAAAAAAATTGTTTTTTTTTTCATTGAATACCCGCTAAGTGTAATAGTAGTAAATAAATGGTCACGTTATCTTAAATGTCCTGTAATTACCATGCGAGGTACTGGCATTGTCCTAAGTGTAACAGTATCCGCATACCATCAAAACTAAGACATCCATTGATGGAATCCTTCTTCCGTTAGTAGTTATCATCTTGTCCTGTACTCAACATTAATATGACCATTACTCCAAGCAAGCAGAAAACAAAACTATCCTAAACACAAACCTCCCACACTAGCTTTACCTTGTAGGTCAACGAGTTCATAAAAATGTCGGTCGAACGAGAGGTGCAGAGATCAATTGCGGTAATCACATGAAATCATAAGTGTTACTTGTCGGGTGACTCGTTTTAGTGTGAGAAACACGTAGTATTATCTAAATATTGTAGACTAGCTGTGTGCCCGCGGCTGCACCTGCGTTTCAATATTTTTTTTTTTCATACGGAGCCCTAAACATTTTTTTAATACTAAGATAAATTAAAATATTTCTCATAATTTCTAGCACTTGCCCGTAAAACTGTGCAATGAATCGGATTGTATTAAATTTTTTATGAGTTCTATTTTTTTTTACGCGGTACCCAAATTATTTTTGAAAATTATATTTTTGGTATAGGTATCTTGTATATAAACAGACACTTCAATTTTATTTATTAGTATAGATTTTGAAGCATTGTGGTAGCTAAACTATGTAACACCTAGTCGAGCAATTTCTGATACAGTAGTTTTCTTGTTCAAAGCAAAATTACTGGAATATGAAACACATTGCGTAGGTAAATAGTATTATAAATAATACAATGCAAAAAAACCAGTAAGAAGAGATTGATAATCCATTGTGAGAATGCATTACATCCAATGTGTTTCACATCTAGATATAAAATGGTTGTTCACAAAGAGTGAAATTAATTAAGTTACTTGGCTTAGGTATAACTTAAGAACCACTGACCTGATTTACATGTTTCTTTGCATGAGTCATAGATGTATTCGCCTGGCTAAGTTTTAGTATTATTTAGTTACAGGTAGTTATATTAAATAATGGATAAGAAAGTTAAGAAGTTAATAATAAAATTACATCGATTAAAAATTTGTTAAATATTTAAAGGATATGTTAATACCATCTATTATCATATATATTTTCATCTTATTCTAAGTTATTTCTTGTCTATATTGTCTATACATCCCCGCTCTATTTAGTCTATGTATGCATTATCCCTCCTCTTCCTATTCAAAAACAGACGCCATCACGCAACCGCCGCCGCTGTCTCTTGTAATTATATTTAAAAGTGCACATTAATTATCCGATTACATGACTAAACTACGAAAATATAAAACAATTATAGAGTGAAGTGAGGTGGAAAGTTAACTCTGAACCAGCTAGATTGAAGGTAGCTAATAAAGGTAAGTTCCGTTTGCTCCTTTCAACATCATCCTTCTAGATATTTCCACCAGGATATAAGGTAGTAAATAATTGTGAACAATAGAAATATGCCAGTAAAGATGGTAAGGGGGCAGTTAATAAGACCGGAACAAAAGTATAAACCAGAATTATGGGTTTTTCAGTATTAAGAATAGCCAATAAGTCATAGGTTGCAAGTAAGAAGTAGTGCTGCTTAAACCCTTTGCATTATCTTGGTAAGAGTTGAGAAATTTAGGTGGTTGAACTTATAGCACGATAACCAAAGAGAGCTATATCATAGATGCCAATGTTTTACTATACATTTTGTTATATTATATAATCTGTGTCCAGGCAGTATTTCGAAGCAACTGAAATTTTTTTTTCATGTCAAACCTTCGTGAATGTACGCATAACAACGCACCAAAGTCGGATTGGATGAATTATTTATATGAACATATAGAGGATTAACACACTCACAAACATATTCATATATATATATCGTTAGATAAATAGGTAGGGTTGTGTGGAGAAAGAAACGGCTGGTGTAGCCAGTTATCAAATAAATGAAACATCATTTCATTTTTAAGTATAATAACGGTACTGAAACAAAGCATAAGGACAGGTTTTACAGTCTCTTTTCGCAGGCTATATAAGATAGTAATCGCATCATCTCAAGGTAAAAGCCGCGCTTTTATGAGCTTCTTTATGTCAACTAATATAATATAATATAATATAATATAATAAGGAGCGGATTAAAACATTGTTTAACCTGTAACTGAAGGAAGGTAATTTATATCTTACAGTAACCAAGATTTTGTGATGAGGACAAAGATACATTCAAAGATTCTATTATGACATATACAGCGATTAAAATAAACAGTACAAAACAAATAACTCTATCTATATAAATAAGCGTTCGAAGAGCAAAAGCCGAAATTTGACCAAAATTTTTATTTTTTCTATATAACCCCCTAATAAAGCTCGACAATAGCTACTAAACAAATAAAAAGGAAAATCGCTTGACAATAGAGGTGAAAAAGACGCTGAATTGTTTTATTTTTGCATTTTAAAAGCTGCGTGGTGCCGGCTAAGAATAGTACTACCCCTTATCTTCCCGTGGGTGTCGTAAAAGGGGACTAAAGGATAAACCAGGGGACGGGCAGCAGCTTCCTCTGAGTGCCAAAAACACCTTACTGCGATCGCCAACCTGCCTGTCAAGCATGGCAATTATGGCAATCCCCCCCAATGGGGAAGACATATGTCCAGCAGTGGACGTCTTATGGTTGAATGGATGGATTTAAATATTTAGATAAAGTGCTTTTTATGAATTTTTTATATTAATTTTATCGAAGGATGTGAGTAAATCCTTTTTTAATTTGTACCTTAGGAAAAATTTCAACAAAAGACAATTTAAACTATTACGAAGGAAGTTCGAAAAATTAACAAAAACTACAAAAAAATAAATACTTTTCGAATGCGCGCCTTTCTACCATAACTGAAGACAGGAATGGCATATGGATTATGTAGTTGATTCTTTTTCTATTTTATTCCTTAGATCTACGCAGGACGGGTAGTTAAAAATAAAATACCTCAACATCGTCATCATATGTTCAAAAGATTGACATGTTCTTATCACACTGTTCTTTTTAAACTAATTAATAATCCTCTGCATTATAAGTCGTTACAGGAGTAGTAGATGACAGCCCTACGTATCACCGTTGAACCAGCGCACGTAGGGTTGGCCTAATGAAATTTAATTTATTTTATATTACATTACTATACAAAACAAGAGAATTAGAGATGGTTTCACTATCGCCTTTTACGTAATTACGTCTCGCGTTATTACATTTACAGTGTATCGTTTTGGAGCGCGTAAGTGGAAATCGATTCGATTGGCTTCAGTCTTTTCTTTTTTTTTTGTTCCGTTTATTCCTTTTTAAGGAAAAGGCAAAGATACTAATAGATGGTCTATTAGCCAAGTCTGACGTTAGGAACACTATCAAAAATGGTGGTAACAAAATAGTGGCCTTTTGTTACGAGCACAACGGGAATGATTGAGACATTTCAGAATTCACGCTTAGTGTCATTATTTTCACATCACCACTTGCGCATCATAACTACACTATCAAGTAAAATGCCACGAAAATTACATAATATATAATCAAATACTGCAAAATAAATGAATTAAAAACAAGGACGACAACATGACAGACCACAATCGCGCCAAGCACAGTCCTCCCTCAGTCTTTCATTTTTCTAATTTTGTTGCTTTTTATAATTAGTTAATTGTTGGCCTGATTAAAAGTTGTTTAGATGTGTCTATTCTCTTCGTATAATTTTATTAATTTTTTAAGCTCTATTAAAGTGACGGCCATTTTTTAAAGAGCGTTTCTCAGAATTTACGCTCCAAAATTCTTTCTTATTTTACAATTGGAACAAAAATTTAAATAAGCCCAGTTTTGAAGGAGGTAACAGGGGAATAGGAAGTATAAGATTATTTGCTCTATTTTGAATAGGTAATAATCAACTCGAGTTGCAGTTGTCCATTTCGCGTTTCATAACTCTTTCATTGGGGCGCAACGCGATAGCAATAGATTTCTGAATATGTATGTTCTTCAGATTTGTTGTCGTACACGTATTCTCTTACCAGCCATTAGAAATTAGCCTAATACCGTGTCATTTTAATAAGTGTATTCACACGTTTGAAACACACGTTTATACAGATAAAACCGGCGTCAAGAGCAGTAGCAATATACTAACACGGTATCTGTGTTAACCGCACAGTAATAACAACACGTTTACTAGATAACTTTATAAATTAATTATTTTATCAGGGCCGTGTTATCACTACACTGGTCGGATCGGCCGCAGTGTGCGCTGGCGCAACCAATCACGTATTATTCCCTTTCAACTACTGTGACACAATAATAATTATGATAAACAGTTTTATAAATATATCCAAATAGTAATAATAATATGTCCAAACTTGTTATAAAAGGAAATTGATTCCGGTCTTAACCCTTAACTGTGGTCTATTATGAATTAATTTTTTGTCGAATCATTAACGCACTATTAATATCGCGTAATTACAACAGACTTTTATTAGGAATCTTTGCAAAATATACAGAATTATAATAATATTATAACAAATACAAAAAATGAAATCTCTAACATACATAATAAAACTAGCTGTGCGAACGCGGGTGCAGCCGCGTTTCATATATTCTTCACTGCATTTTAATTTTTTTATACGGAACTCTAATTCTTTTAATAAATTTTTGTTTGTACTAATATAAATATATTTTCTCATAAATTCAAGCATTTGCCCGTAAAACTAACCATTGAATCGCATTTTATTCGAAATTTCATAAATTTTAATTAGTTTACGCGGAACCGGAATTATTTTCGAATATCAAGAGCATCCTAAGTGACGCCGAGTATCTCCAACTATCTACCTTCACTTATATTTAAAGTAAAAAGAAAATATTCAGAGGTTAGGGTCTTAAATAATACACTCCCAAACATTTCTAAATGGTTTGCCTTAAATAATTTACTTCTTAACACTAAGAAAACTAAATGTATAAAATTTACGTTGCCCAATGTGCAACATATTGATTGTAGGATTGAAATAGAAGGGAATTTAGTAGGCTTAGTTGACAAAACCTCTGTTTCTGGTTATCACACTTGATAATAAGTTTCAATGGGATCCACATATTAAAACATTGGAAGGTTTAGCTACGCTGATTTTGCGGTTCGAAAAATTCGCCAGTTAACAGATAATGCTACTGCAAGGTGAGTCTACTTTGCTAACTTTCATAGCCTAATGTCTTACGGTATTTTGCTGAGGGGTACAACAGCAGTAGAGCAGCTGTTCGAACAACATACAATCTGGGATCTCGCGAATCACTCAAGAACAAGTTTCAATAATATGATATATTAACTTTGCCCTCTCAAATACATCTTCGAAAACCTAAAAAAATTGTCAAAATTTGGGCAAGCTTGATCTGGTCACAATTTTAATATTAGAAATAAAGATAAGTTGGACGTCCCGCGCTTTAGGCTAAGTAAATCTAATAAAAGTTTTTTATAGGCAACAGTATTTGGTTTATGATAAGATCCTAAAGCACATTACCGATTTATCTGACAATAAGTTCAAGCAATATGTCAAGCATGTCTTAATTTCAAAAGGTTATTACAGGGTGGATCATTACGTGAACGATAGTGATGTCTGGAAAATTATCTCAAAGTGACAGACATAAATTTTAAAAATTGTATTTTTGGTATAGGTATCCGTATATACTTTCGTAATATGATATGTCGCATCTTCACAATGTGACAAGTGGCTTAACTCAAAAAGTTTTGAGAAAACGGCGCGATCTCATACGTCGGCACTCGCGTAGCTGAGTTGAAGGAGAACAGTGTTTATAACCCGTATAGATCGGACGCATCTTCTTGATCTCTTATAATATTCCACGAAAGACGCAACTGTGCACATCGTCCCAATGACTTGTCCGTAGGTGCATACAAAAGAAAGCCCACCGTCCGAGGGCTCTGCTCTGAAGCAGTTTCCCCGAGCATCCCTAGCTTAACCTAGTTGAATGTAGTCAGCTTGTAACTTTTATAAGAATACTAGCTGTGTGCACGCAGCTGCGCCCGCATTCGATATATACTGTTCACTGCATTTTATTTATTTTTTAATTTTTATACAGAACTCTAATACATTTTAGTACCTAAGAGAAAATAAGAATATTTCTCATAAATTCAAGCCATTTATCTGTAAAACTCACCCTTGAGTCTGATTTTATTAAAACTTTTATGACTTTTTTTTTTTTTTTTTAAGCGGAACTCTAATCATTTTCATAATTTAAAGGTATTCTACGTTACGCAGAGTAACTTCAGCTATCTACAAAAACAAAGTCCCGTCAAAATTACCAAGGACAAAACGGACAGACAGACAAAAATAAAAAAAAAATTGAATTTTTAGTATAGGTATCTATATACATTCATATCTATTTAGTAAAAAAATCACATATTTTTCACAAACAGCCTTAACAAACAGACACTTCAATTTTATTTATTAGTATATGATAGATATACGTAAGATTAATTGTAATAATTAATTATATTGAAATAAAACTTTCTGGTTTAAAAATCTTTAAAACAACTGTCTGTGTGTGAGAAAAAGATGTTTTTTTTAATTTATATAATAATGGTTTAAATTTTAAATTTCAAGTTAGTTTTCTCATCTCGATTTTTGAATTAAGTTTCATTCTGAACGTGCGACGTGGATTCCAATCTGCGTCATTAACGCGGTTTCCGATCACACTACCATTTCAAAGGCAATTAAATCAAAATAATAATAAAAATAAACTTTTATTTAGATCTAGTGGAACATCAAAATACACGAACGAAGTCAAGAAAGAAAGATATACCAAATATTATTACCAATGATCCTATATAAATGTTACACAGACAAACAACTAGATTAACTTAATGTATGATAAATACCATCAAATAGGACAGTTGAATAAATCAAACAGAAGCCAGTTTACCGACAGCTTCCTGGGAGACCGAAATTGCGATAACCAGTATAAATTGATTTCCGGTTACGGAGCAACGACAAACGAAGGGCGGTTCTATCTACGCTGGACTAATTAGTAATCCATGTCGCCCGAAACGGGGGGAGGGAAACTGCTGACATGAATCGCAGATCGCAATGTTTATCACGTCCAATGTCGAGGGCATGCGAGCGGACGTATCATCTGAGACCGATATTAGGCGATCGACAAACAGGACGAACTACAATTAAAAAAACACTTCCCTGCTTTACAGTAGTCGCGTATAATGTGTAACATCTATTACATATATACATATATCAGCACAGTTTATACACAACACTATGCCTTAAGCGCGAAAGTTGGTTCGTACCATCTGACGGATAACTCTAACACCCCGCACGTACACATTGGTCAAATCATTAGGACGAAGAAATCATCCCCTGTAATGTGTGAAAAGCAAGATGAAAGTTAAGATAAAAAAAGGAACGTGCTTCTTGCTAAAATAGGCGCTAATTTTTTTTTGGTGTGAAACATCTATTATCTCGTATTGGCAGTTTAACCGAATCATATTTCGAGACGACAAGTAACGTTTATTCTTTCACATCTACCGAGAGTCCCGTGACGACCAACTTTTCTTTATATTTTGCCTATA
The DNA here is from genome assembly GCA_014132275.2 of Samia ricini. Classification (NCBI taxonomy): domain Eukaryota; kingdom Metazoa; phylum Arthropoda; class Insecta; order Lepidoptera; family Saturniidae; genus Samia; species Samia ricini. Next base: position 20,981,385 of record AP028158.1, read on the forward strand.
AATGATGACGAGACCTAAGATGAATTTATTTAGGATCGTAAACTACTCTTACAGTTCATTATCAATGTAAACACTGCCACCAAAACTAGAAAGTTCTATATCTCGAGAGGCAGTAATAATATCCTATAATAGTATCCTCGGGCGTGTAAATAGCCCGAGATGCGGTTTTAGGGGGACAATCTAGCCTAAGCGACGCGGTTGTGAATGGAGTTGCAGCAATCTACTCACCGATGGTGGCGGCGACCTTTCCCTCTGCCAGTGTATAGTGTTCAGGACGGTCTTTTCGAAGTCACATTCACAACAAAACTTTTTTTTTTTTAATAAATAATAGCGTGCAGCTGCAATATCGCGGGTTTGTGGTAAAATCAAATTTGTAGCGACGGAGATCGAACACAAGTATGCGATGACACTGTAACAGCTCTCTAACGACTGGGCCGTCGGGTCGGCGCAGTAGTCCAGCAAAAGTACTACAGCGCCATCACTCAATAGCACAGCAAATCACCAGCAACCCTTCAGAAACCGCCCATATATAGCGTTACCAATTATCTCAATATATATTATTTCATTAGGAAACTAAAACAAATAATATCCTAAACTTAAAGGGTCCGACTCTAAAGTGATGCTACTGGATCACACATTTGGTATTTAGCGATAGACTTTCAACTCGAGGATTAATCAAGTGGGTAATAACAAATGCTCTACTACCGTCATTTCATCACCTTACCTTTTTATCTACACAGAAAGTTGAAACTGTTTTAAAACCGATTCAAAATACCTATAAATCAATGACAAATTAAACAAAATGAAAATTCAATTCATGTTGACTACCGGTATTATGTATGACATTCACCAACATTTTCAAATAAGTGCGATTTTAAAACACTCTCGTTAAAAAAAAACAGTCACTTAGTAAAAACTCCTTCCGATAAGTTTTCATTGTACAGTCCCTGTTCAAAAAAACGAAGATAATAAGTAAATTTTGCTTACCTAATCACCATACAGAACCCTCGGCCCCCGTCAAAAATAAGTAAAGGTCCCCTCTTTCCACTCATGGATGTTTACGTAATATTTGTAAGACCTCTGAGGAATTTTTCCTAACGTTCATTGGACCGTGTTTAATGGTGACTGGTTGGGCCATTTGAGTAATTTGAATCTGCCCTATATAATTAAGTATTCTTCGCGGTTTGCATACTAACGGCCTGTCATGTTGTACCGCGAGGTTTAAAAAGTGCGAGTGTGAAAGTCACTTCGTTCACGCTATAAGAAAACGCTTGGAACACCAAACGACTTAGCTTGCGGTGGCAACATACCAATTTACGGGTGCTGGGTTGGTTTCGGAATGGTAAGTGTATTTGTATTAGATAGTTTATCTGGTGTTCGAATCAATGAGAGGTAAAATCATTGCTCCTATGCGCTCTCCCTTATTATTTTGATAAATATTGAATTGTCTTCAACGCATTCTTTTTTTAACCGCCTTTACACATTCCCGTCACACCACTTACAGTTGTTGGTATAGCCTCTCATTGCTCGTTCCTTACCTAAGATTGTAAATTTTGACCAAAACAGACAGCTAAATTTTCGTTTGTTCCACAAAAAAAAACTTTAATAAAAACGCATTATCCACAAACGCCCTTATATCACCCGCGGCAGTGAACGGCGCCCTGTTTCCAGCTTTACACAAACAACATTTTCCCCTGAATAATAAAATACGCGGTACAATGTTGTTTCATCTTTCATCATAAGTTCGCTTTGGCCCCGTTACAATGTTATATATAAAATATATATATATTTTTCCCCCTTCCAATACTATATTTTATGAAAGCGTTATACTATTTTTTATTTTACGTTCATTTACATTGCCAATAGAGAAGTTCTTTATTGTTGTTTTAGGTTTTTATACGTCCCTTCCTATAACAAAGTTACCTATATTATTACCGATGTCGAAATTCAAATAACAAAAGTCACATGTTAGCAACTTTTTATTTCATTTTTTTTTTATTAAAGTTTTTTTAGGAGTAAATATAAACACTAGTATCCAATGTTACTTTAATCATTATAGAAATTAAAAAAAACTTATTTAAATTATTTATTGATAATACTAAGCTCGTCAAAAGGTATTAAACAGACAAATAAAGAAAATCGGAGAAAAAGGTTCTGAAATGTTTTTTCTTTGGCGCTACCAGGCCGACCTGGTGATGCCCGAAAAAATTAACAACAATAAAAACAATTATCCGCATAAATTTATATACGTCCTTCTTGCATTTAGCACGCGATATTTAAGATATAGATCATAAAAAATTTAATTGAAACCCAAAAATGGTGACCACCAGGCGAGATACAAACAATCTGCTACATACACTAAACAGCAAATATATTATAATAATATAATAAATTCGAATACCACAAAACTTACCTATTTTTGTTTTTATATCTAAACATTGTGATATGTGAGGGAACTGTAGTATCTTCCGCCATTTCTTACTCTTGCCTTTATTGCTATCGGAACCACCTGGAACAATACAACGAAATCTTTGTTATTAACAAATTATATTGTAATACTAGCTGTATGCACGCGGCTCTATCCATTTATATATTTTTTTCGGTGTAATATAGTTTTTTTAATAATAATTGGAAAATAATGTTTCGATGGTCACAATGGACTTGAGGAGGACATCCGCAGAAAACCAAAGTAACCGACATTGCCTGAAAGAATTGCTAAACTTAAGTGGCAGTGGGCTGGGCACATTGCTCGCAGAACCGATTTCTTTTGAGGCCAACGCGATCTCGAATGGCTACCACTCACCGGAAAACGTAGCGTGGGTAGGCCCCCCAAAAAGTGGACCGACGATTAGTTGAAGGTAGCGGGAATCGACTGGATGAAGGTGGCGCAAGACCGGTCGTCGTAGAGATCTTTGCGGGAGAATATAAAGAAAGAATAAAAAGCAAATATATTTCTTACAAATTCAAATACCGGCCAGTAAAATTGATTAAATTTAATTACCTGAAACCCTAATTATTTTAGAAAAAAAATAATAATAATTTATTAGAACAAAAAATACCATAATCTTATACATCGTCAAAATAAACACAGAAGTTTTGGGAGCATAACCTAATAATTTTACACATCCGTCTGCCAAACTAGGACTCCCTGTATCTTGGCAGTAGGTGTCGCTCTGTTGACAAGTGCTCATCACTTGTCACAAGTCATCTGCCGTTTCAATATTCAACATAAGGATATTAATTAATAAGATGTGAAAATGTGTGTAAGTGGAAATAAATCTAGGGTGAACCCAACTAATACAGTATGTATGTGATGTGTGCCAGAGTGTACGAGCGTGTATGTATATATGTGTTTAGGATCAACGTACTTAATTAAGTAATTAAAATAGTTAATTATTTAGTTAATTAAATAATATAGTATTTATTTTAGCTTTTATAGTGATTTGTTAAATAAAAGTAGCCCACGTTACGTGGAGTATCTTCAGCTATCTGTCAAAAAAAGACCCGTCTAAATTGGTCAAGCCGTTCCGGGAAGTAGCAGGAGTAAACAGACAGTGACGAAAATTGTATTTTTGGTGTAATTGCCGTATATACATTGATATGTATTTAGTAAAAAGTTGTTATCGAAGCGTTGACTCCATAGTTTACCGTAGCAAAGCGTCAAATTATGTCTATTCAGATCACAATTATTGAGTTGCAAAATATTGTGATCGTTACACATTTAAGTTAATTTTTTTTTTTAAATTTAAGTGATACTGTGAATTAAGCTAGTAACACGCTAAGCCTAAGACTTAGGACCTAGGAAATTAGTCGAGATTTCTGAAACACACCTTTTTACACCGCAAAGATAGCGGACAGGCATAAGATCCACCCGGTGGAAAGAGGGATACAGATACCTATAGACACATTTATTAAGATTTTTATAATCAATCAAAACGCAAACTAGAAGAGCTAGATGCGCCTTCTATTAACTCCTTACTTTAAATCCAGAATTGTAACTCATTAAACACATCAGGATATACAAACCGATCGATAAGAATCAATCAAACAGACCACAAAACCGTAGAAAAATATATACTTTTAATGATCAATCAATGATTTTTTCCCCTATATTTAAATCCAGATTCGAGATCCCTATATTTAACTTGATTGCGGTTGTGCAATCAAACCTATATTTGGTGAATCAACATAATAGGACAGAGTTATGATGGAACAGTACGGCAAATTTCATGATAATAATATTAAAGGAAATTAATATAAAGAACATATTTTTGATGAAAATCATATTTAACACATATGCTATAACGAAAGAAACATAAATTTTCCTCCACAAAACATACAAAAATCATGTTTTTTTCCAAAAATTATATCTGAGCGAAACGAGTTATAAAACAACATTAAGTCACGTGACTAACATCAAAACATAACCAAAAAATGCTAATCCAAATATCAAGGGACTGGAAGAAAAGATTTAAGCTTTAGGTAAAGTAAAAGGGTAAGGTAGGGTAAGCTTTAGGTGAAATTGCGGGTGCCAATAGGTCTTTATATCAGAAGTTTCACATAGGAATTAACTAAATATAAGAATACACGTATAATATTTACAAATATAATTTACTTATGGAGCCATAAGCAACAATAACAATAATCGCCTTTCTAGATTTTTGAAAAAAAAATGTTTTATATTTGCTTTCCGAAATAGATCAAATAATAAATATACCATTGTTCGTAGAGAGACACAGCATTATGACATTTAAAAATTACGATAGCTACTGGTCATTATTTTTTAAGAGTTGGTATGTCTATTCTGGTGATCACGGTCGGTATACCATAGTGGTCTATGGAAAGTTTGGAGGATTGTGTACATTAATATCTATGAAAGTCAGTACAGTACTCATTAAATATCTCTTTGTTTTCACATAACGGAAACACGTCACGTCGTTTAAATGAATATTCTTTCGATTTACCACAGACAATACGTGTCTGATCTTTTTTGATTATAATTTTATCGCTACTACTTAAGTTCAATAAGTCAAGAGGACCTTTTTAAGTTAAATCCGAACATACGCACAAAGAGCCTATTAAAGGTATATGATAGCTAGATTATGCTGTTCATTAACATCTACGTGTAATTCAGTGGTGTCAAAACTTTCAACGATCATTGGGGGAGTCCCACGATAGTGACGTCAAATCTATTTTTATAATTCCGCGTGGAATTTATTGTTTCCTTGTTTTATTTTTATATATCACTACGTACGCCAGTGAGTTCGCTCGCATAGAATAAATTATTTAATACTAACTGTATTTTATCTCTTAGTTAAAATATTGAAAGGGAACGTATTTGTGATAATTTTTTATCGATTACTACCGTCATTTATCAAAATAAATATTTAAACCTTACCAAAAAGGACAACTATGAATTAATATAAGTTGATTCAACGTTTCTAAAGTTATAAAGCAACTAACGGACAAACAAACAATGAGACGTAGCTTTCAATTATATATAAAGATGACAATTTCTTTGACAAAATCGATGCTGTCGCGTAAATTTTAAATTATGCACATAATATATATCATGAACATTTTAAATGAGATCACCTTACTGATCTAACTGAACAGCGGTTTAAAAGAAACAACTTAGTGTACCAACTTTGTGTGTATCATGATTTATTACTGAATAAATTTCAATCTAAACTAGATCCCGTACCGCGGGCGCGCCGCGACGGCTCTCCGCTGTCATGTCTTCCACTAATCCATATGTATAAATAACATTACAATGTATCCTTAGGTATATCTTAATTTATTATACTACCTACTAACTGTTACGAGTGAAGATTTCACATTGTTTTGCCAGTCGGTTTCATTTATCATCTGTATTAAATATTCAAATAAATTACGCCGACATACTTATTGTCTAGTTTAAGTACATAATGACGTCACTTTCCCATGAGCATTTAAGATTATTTTATTATTGTGCAAGCAGTTCTTAAAATGTTTCTGTCTCGGAGTCTCTGTTCTAATCCGGTTTAAAAGCAGTTGGCGACGAGAATGAGATGTGACTTATCAGTGATCGGGAGCAATCAATCAAGTCTTATTAAAAACATTGTTGTTTTTATACCAAAACGACAAATACGAGTTTAATTTCGACATTAAACCGCGGCCGACGCCTTGTCGCACATCTGACAAATCTCTAGTGCTTTCAGTTTTATGACATGATGTGGTACGAGCGAGAGTATCGTGTTAACGTTACATACACATAATCTCATTAAACGCTAAACTAATTTTGAAAAGACTTTCACTTTTTAAGTTAGTAATCACACTAAATATCGCCTCGTGTTGTGCCCGCGTTTAATTACAATTATTTCAATCTAAATCTAGGTTAATATTTTAGTTCTAGTTTCAATTAATATTATTAATTCTATATATACTTTAAAACAACGTTTATTGTACAAACATCGACATCCAATAACGTAAACCTAGAAGAGAAAGCTTTTGCTTTAAAGTTCGAAGAACCGAAAATTGATCTGAAAGATGATGATGTTATAGAGAAATTGAACCGTTAGATCATGTTTGAATACAACGGTCAGGGATTATAGCTTAGTGTTCACTTCTTAGACCATATCGTCATCTAAGATCAGGTGAGATTATAGTCAAAATTGTGTACAAAAAAGCAATTCAACGTAACAGCATAAAAGATGTAATTAGGAAAGTTAAGGCACTTAATAAGCTTGAAACTAGGCCTTTTAAATTAACTACCGCCTATCAAAAACAATCTCTACTCAAAACTGAGATCAATTTTATTTAAACTTGTTTCCAAACTTTGTTTGTCACAAAATATAGTAAAAATACAATAAGTAGAAGGATTTTTAATAAACTAGATGAGTGCCCGCGGCTGCTCCCGGGTTACATATGTTCTTCATTGGGTAGTATAGTTTTTTAAAGTGAAACCTTTAGCATCGTTGCGATTTTGAAAGTCGATGAAACGAAAAAGTGACAGTACGTATTTGTGCGCGCATGTGTAGTAAAAAAAGCAAAGGGAAAAGCCATCACAACAACCATGATGTTCTGTATACGTGTATGTATTATACGTGTTTTGAAGGTTTCACTTCCAACACGTGGAAATTGCACACATTAATTTTTTTTTACAAGGAACCCTAATAATATTTCAAAAATAAATGTAGCTAAAGTTACGCGGCGTAACATCAGCTATATGCCAAAAAAAGTCCGGTAAAAATCGGCACAGCCGTTCCGGAGATTACTCGAAACAAATAGACAAATATTTTAAAAATTCATATGTATTAAGTAAAAAAAAATTATTTTGACATTACAAACAGACACTTCAATTGTATTTATAAGTACATATAATGGTAATTGCGAAGCAGGGTACAGACATTATATTAAATACCCGGGCGATATCACTAAAACATGGCCGCCTCGTTTTCATAATCACCGATTTAATAATGAGCTAATTAAAACTCGCTCAGTTAATATGGTTGTTAAAAATAAACGTTTGAATTACTTACACTACTGTGTTTAGTGGATGTTAATTAATGTGAAATTTCACTTTGATGTTAATTTTAAACTCTTACAAAAAATAAACAAAATTTACATACTGCATCATTACTATGTCATGCTACAATACTATAAATGTGAATGTGTGTATGTGTCTGTTCTGTAGGTTACGGGAGATAGTGATTTTGTGCCCGGCTGGATCGTGACCACAGAGATTTCCCCAAAGCCGGTGAAGCTGTAAAGGCCTTTCCGGTCAACAGTGTTAGCTAATTACAAAAAAACACTATCCATCCATGGGGACTGACAGAAGTGAAAACTTTGAAAGACTCGTTTTTTATTCTTTGAATGATATTTTATATGTGGCAACACAAAAGGTTAGGAATCTGCCATCATACTCAACATACCTTTCCATCAGAGATAAATAATAAAACTCTGGCAAATGCTTCTGCGAATATTTTCCATGTTGCCGACAGTAAGTTGACAGCTTCCATTAGTAACGCGAATCTATAAGTTTATCCCCTAATGAGAATTACTCAACGCCGCTAAAAAAGTTTTCCCTTCAAAAACCACAGAGATGAGCGTTACCCGCGACTGCAGAGAGTCAAAACGTGCTGTAAAAACTATTCGAATGAAATAGTTAGTTCAGTCAAAATATCATTCAACAAAACTATTCCAAATAACCATTAATTTACGCCAACAATTAGTATGTTAAATGAAATCGTAAACTTTTCGTCCAACTAAAAGGGTCCTTCCAACTATTAAGAGTATATGCTAGCGACAATTATTGCACACAAACGTAGTTCCCTGTTTCTTCCCTGAATAATATAATTATGGTAAATATTTCTATACCAAATATTATTTTTTATTTTATTTATTTAATCTTTATAGTAAACTATATCTACACATATAATATTATGCATTTGAAAATGTGAAAGAAGTACAAAAGGCGGCCTTATTGTTTTTAGCAATCTTTGGATGGATATGTTCCATGGAGTGGAATTAGCGGTGTTTTGGGTATATAGGTAAATCTAACGTAATAAATACGACATAAATTGAAATAATGTGAACTATAACATACATATGAAATATACTATAAAACACAGTTCATATATAACTTATGGACTACATTATAATATAGTACTTTTTGACCAAATTTTTAAAAAAGCCCATCGTTTGTACCCGTCTCAGAGAAACAGGTAACGAATTCCATAACTGTGCAGCCTGGACTGTGAATGATTTTGCACAAAAATTTGTGGAGTGTATTAGGACTTCGAGCGTTATGGTTTCTGATGATCTTAAATTTCGCGTGTGCCTATCGCAAAGGAACTTAACGCGTTTTCGTAAGGTAAGGAGGAGCGATAGGGTTAAAAAGTGTTCTGTATAAAAGAAAAAGGGTGCGAGAATTCTGGTGAAGCCTCACCCGGGAGCCATTTCAGCTTAGTACGAAACTCTGAGATATATAACTACGTGTACATTACATAAACCAAATATTTATTTATTCACATGAATCTTATACAAAGCTTTTAGAGTCGTCCAAGTTTATTAAGTTGAGCTTCGGTAAGATCTAGATAGCAAGTGTCAGCATAGTCGAGAATCGGAACAAGCAGGGTTTATGCAAGCGAAATTTTGGCAGTAACAGGAAGAAAAATCCGAAGACTTTTTAGGCATCCGGCAGACGCAAATATTTTTTGAATTACTTCTTGAAGCTGTGGACCCCAAGATAAATTTTTGTCAAATTGGATTCATGCATTTATTTACTTCCTCAGATATAGGAAGATTAGTACCATCAAAGACTATAACCGGAAGTTACGTTTTATCAACCCTTGCAGTCATCCTAGTGCTCCGAATAATTATTACCTACTTGGGTTTTATTCGGATTCATTTTGAGACCATATGCTTTAATCCAATCTCTGATGAGTGCCAGATCACCATAGATCAGTGATTCTCAACCTTTTTTTTTGTTACGGCACATATTTAACGATTTCAAAATTTGGCGGCACACAAAAAGATAAAAATTATTTACTTACTAAAAATAAAAACATTTTTAATGCGAAATTTGAGCTTGATGTTTTTTGATAATTTCATTTATATTTGGTAGTAAAAATGACAATACTACTCTCATATCGTCTTCTACATTTAACAACCTTGATCTTTTTTAGTTTTAATGTTGGTTAATGCTGAAAATCCGAATTCACACAAATAAGCTGTGGAAAATTGTAATAATATGTTTAAAGCTTTTTTGTCTATCATTAAATAATCGCATCTGATGTTAATCCCAAATGAATTAATTGATTCTTCTGAATGTTTTAAAATTAAATCTGGATTATTGGAAAGCAAAATGAGTTCTTCCTCTTCATTCAAAGTTAAGTCAAATACAGAAGTATCCGTTATGAGAAATGGATTACGAACCCAATCAAATTTCTTAATATCTAATTTTAGGAAATAATGAATAATTCTCTCCTGTAATGTTGTCAAATGATCAACAAAAATTAATTTAATAGTTTTATAACTGTCTTTAGGGACTGACTCCAACTTTTCTAAATTGCCTTCCTGAGCTTTATTTTTCCATAAAGTTACTTGTTTTTTGAATACCACCAGCTTATCGGTTGAGTTTAAGATATTTTCATTAAGCCCTTGCATACTTGAATTGATGTTGTTAAAAATATTTTTCTTTTTAAATGATATAATTTAATAATATTTACATTATTATATATTTGAAAAATTTGGCGGCACACTTTTGAAATTTGGCGGCACACAAAAGTGCCGCGGCACAGTGGTTGAGAATCACTGCCATAGATATTACAAGTAGCTTGCGACAGGTTATCAATGGGAGCTTGCGAGTATATTTGCAGGCCATCAGCATATAAATGGTAAGATGAAAGTAAATTATTCGATATAGAGTTTATGAAAATTCCGAAAAGTAGAAGAGATAATACACCGCCGTTGTACACCGGTAAATAATATTTATCTACCACCGCCATGCCCGTACGTTTTGATTTATTTTTTTCATAAATTAGTTATTGTAAAAACTACGAGCCTTTGGAAATGAAATAAATGATCGACTTTTACCTTAATTTTCAGACGTTCAACAATCAAATTTGATGAATAAAATTTTAAAAAAAGCAGAACGTAGAGACAGCCAAAAGTTTTTTTAATTCTATAACTGTAAGAAAATTACAAAATCGGTTCAGTTTTGGAGGAAGAAACAGGGTACTACGAAGTGTTGTCGTCTAATTTGTATATGGTAAAACCAGCCCGAGCTACAGTTATCCCTTTCTTGTTTTATAACTTTTTCTTTGGGACGCAACGTGATAGCAATATATTTCTGAATTACTTTTCAAATATGTCGCCGACCGCATATCCTCTTTTAATTTGGTAATTTTGACCTTCCTCTCTCTTCTCAGTAATAGTAGTCAAAACTCCTGACCCTTACTTTGTATATCGAATCCGTTTCTTATTGTGTTATAAGTTAACTATTAAACGTACAGAGAGATAACATTTTTTTTAATAATGCTCAGGATAAACCTAGAAAATATAAAATATTCTATAGAAACATAGAATGTTTCTATACAGGTTTTTATCTATACTGATAAATAAAACTGTAGTGTTTGTTTGTGTTATCAAAATATTTTTTTTAGCTTTTACAATTTTTAACTATACCAAAAATAAAAATGTTGTCTGTTTGTTGCAGGTAATATTCGGATCAACTGGACCAATGTTGACGGGACTTTTTCCGCCAAAGAGCTAAAATTTAAGCCATAACTTAATGTACTTTTATTTTTGGAAAATAATTAGGATCGTGTATAAATAAATTAAAACTCACGAAATTATAAACAAAATCTGAATCTATGTACAATATTAGTGGTAGTGTTTGAATTTCTGAGATATAATTTTTACTTTCTATTATTACTAAAAATTTGGGACCTGTACAAAAACAAGGGCTTAGAAGGATCGACGACCTGGTGAAGGTTGCGGGAATCCGCTGGATGTGGTGGCGCAAGAGCGGTGGTTGTGGAGAAACGTATATTCAGCAGTTGAATGGATGGATGGTTGGACAATAATAAAAAGGACCCCAATCTTTTCCAATGATTATTTGAAAACTATATAACACGCAGTGAATAATTATTGTGCGGAATAAAAAACATGATACGCGAGCGGAGCCGCGGGAACAGCTATTATTATAATAATATACTAGCCCGCGGCTGCGCCCGCGTTTCATGTACTATTTTTTTTAATATGGAACTCGTAATTATATTCCTAAAATCAAAAGTACTTAACTTAGGGTAAGTTACGCAGAGTAACTTCAGATATCTATCAAAAAAAAAAGTCCCGTCAAAATAGGTCTAGCCGTTCCGGAGATTACCAGGAACAAACAGCCACAAAACAGACAACATTTAAAAAAATCTATTCCGGGAACAGATATCGTATATACGTACATTCATATGTATTTAATACAAACTTTATATTTTGACATTACAAACAGACACTGAAATTTTATTTTTTAGTGTAGATATATACAATCATCAAATATAAGCTTAATGAAGTACGTCAAGTAATAATTCTATTTCGTCTCTTACGTAAGACGTGTTTCGAGATCGGCAAATGAAATTTGCCTTCGGTCTGGCTCTGTGTTCATCGTCGTATTGCGCAAAAAGTACGTTGCGTGGGCACGACCGATAGAACCTCTCACTTTACCACGCAGAGAGTTACGGCTTCGATGCCCAGTCGAAGTTGTAAGACATTTGTAAATGTTTTTTCTTCAAATGCCATGTTTTCCTGATAATTGATTTGTTGAGAATTCGGTTGTAAAATAATGTTTTTGGAAGTTAATAATTCTTTAAGCGTATTAAAAGTATTCAATTCTATGCTAAATGTGTAACTACCAATTTCTTAAAATAGTGATCGCGGAGGTTGACAATGTATTGCTTATCGGTGTCCATAGAAATCGTCTTCGAAAAAATATCTGACTGAGGATGGAACTATATCTAAATCCTTTCCATAGTTTTGGGAGCAGTTAGCAGATAAACAGTCAGGCAAACACAAAAAACGAATATATTACTTTAATTATTATTATTAATAATAATTATTATTAATTAACGAAAATTAATCATTTTACATTGCCTAGGTACAGTGCTTTGATCACGTTCTCACCTGATGTTAAGTGACTATGTGGTCCAGGATGGTAAACACGCTAATCCTAGAGGTACTTTTTTTTTTTTAAAGAAAACTTCTTTAGATAAGGTAATATTTTATGAGGATAATATAACGTATAGATTCACGACATTGATATGCTGAAGAGATCATGTAAAGAAATGATCAAGAGAACAACCCATTTATTGTCGGAACGAATATTTTCAATATTGGTATCAATTTTTGCGTAATTTTTTTTTTATTTCTAATATTTATTCTCAGCAATACATGCCATGCAAAGAATACATATATTCCATAATGTCTTACTTGTTTATCTTACTAGCATGGTTAAATAGATTTCTAGAAATGTTCCGTAAAAAATATGTCACTGATTTTTAAATTAAAATGTTTATAACACAAACCTTAGTATAGAATTCTATAATATTTCTTTTTAAATAGAATTATTATTCGTATTACTTATGTATATTTTACCAGTATTATATAATAATATTCTATGAAAAAGTTAAATGAAACATTAATTTAAATAAACACCTCAATAAAACCAAACGAGGATAAAACATAGGTGAGGTTATAAATCACTTGTCCATATTTCAACACGTGTTCAACGAACGACATTGATACATTCATTTCAATTGACAATTTTATTTATTAAAAGGCAATATGTAATATTACGTACGCGAACGTAATTATGTTATCAGCACAATAACTTTTATATATTTAAGTTGTTTAATTCAATTTTTCATAGTAAGGTTTTTTTTTTGCAAACTACTTTGGACTTTCGAGACGGTCGCTTAAGACATGATCCTCATACCCTGTTCCCAACTCACTTGGAGTCGGCGCAGTATGTTTTGTTCTTCCATACATTCCTGTATATGTGACGTATGAAGAGATGACGTCTTCATTTAAGTAATCCTTTTTCTTTCTTATTATTCTTCACACGCTTAATCAACACTATCTTTGGCCTTCCTCTACTTTTCTATCCTTCCACATTCATATTATTTTATTCACATGAGCTTCCTCTCTTCTCATAACATGTCCATATCATGACAAACGATTCCCTATCTACTTATCTACCACTGGCGTCACTTTCAAACTGCCTTTTCGAGGACTGTTTTTCGTGTTTATTTGGATCTAAAATTCTAGCGCAATTTCGAAGGGTCGCGCCGCTTGTAATAGAAATATTACGTAGACAGAAGAATAAACGAGATACATCTATGTTAGGATATGCTTTTGTGGAAAATAAATAAGTAATTTTGAAAATAGTATATCACATGATATCAGAATCACATAAATCGGTTCAGTAACATTTCCCTACATTGTATAATAGGCTACGTGTATATGTCCGTTAATTGGTTTACAACTCAAGATAACAGATATATTATCTGCTCAGGTGTTAGTATATATATTTTAAGTTAAATAATATGTCTAAATATATATGAAAAGTAATGTGTAAAGTGTAAAGACGCGACATAATTTATTAACAAAATCACGGTGAAGCTGTAAAGGCCTTTCCGGTCAACAACGTTAGCTATTATAGTTAGAAAAAAAAAGTATTATCTTATTATGTAATGTCTTATTAAAAATATTAGCATTAACCTATACTTGTATTACACGACCAAATATAAACTCTTCCTTAGTTTTGATGTATCGTTCTATCTCATTTTTGTCACTACTGTATTATTTATTTTTCTCCATTTCCCATGTAATAATCTTGGTATTTATCTATGGATGTTTTTAATAGCAATAGTCAACAATTATATATTTTTATGTATTGTAAAATTAGTCTGTAAGCTTTTCCGAAATAAGTAATCAGAATAATAGAGAAAAAAATCACGAAAATGGCACCATTATAGTGTTCCTTCGCTTCATTACATTATATAAAACGCAACATCTGTCTGTCTGTATGTCTGACTGTCCGCGGACACACAGCTAGTTTTTAACATATGAATAAACTAACATACACAAAAAAGAATAAGTAATAATTAAAGATAATTTTCAAAGACTAAGCTAACCTTATTTACATACTGCACACTCTGGATCTAAGAAGAAATAGCCACAAAAATTCGCCGCGGTATGTCGCGTACCCGTCACTAGTTTTTTATTTGATTGTTATAGGATAAATTCGCATGTTTGTCCAGATAGTTTTTTATTAATTTTAGCCTGGAAAATGATGTCTTTATAGAAGCAACGCACATTATAATTATTAAATATATTCGGAGAGCTATAAACGAGTTTGGAAACGCTGTTGCTCTGTCATTTTCCAATTAAAAAAAATTAAGTGGATTCTCAAAAAATTCTCATGGAAGGATATACTTTTAAACTTCCATTTCTTCAACTAACATTTTTCTATCTATATCAGCTTCCTTCACTATCGGTGCACATATTTGAGAAGTACTAACCATCTTTTTTAAGATACCGAAAACAGAACATATAGCCGATGGAGAATACCAAAAAAGTTATATATAGTTATAAATTATCTGCGTAATTTTTGTTACATCTCCCAATACTAGATTACAACTATGACAAACGAACGGAGTACAAAATGCCCTTGGATTTTCTTTTAAGAGTGTAGCTTGAACATTTCGGCCGGAATGGCTCCAGACGCTTTTCAAACACTTGTTTCACTCTCGTTGCTCGCACATTAGTCCCGTTTTTTTTTCGCTTGTTGACGGTTGTGTTTTTCACTAATCAAAAACGACACTTACGGGTATCAGTTTTCAACATATAATGTTAATCAAAAATTAATAATAAATCTTATCCAATCAATGCGAACTTTAAATAAATATATGTTTAATTATTTAAATAATTTATCCTTTATCGTCAATAGCAATTTGCTTTAAATTACGAAAAATCACATTATGTTTATTTTGGTGGTGCCCTTTTAACCGCAGGGCCCAATCGCTCCATTCGTCATAAATCTGAGCCTGGTCACAGTCATATCGAGCCGTATAATTTTATAGAACTACAAACAAGTATTTTCATCAAAACATTGTTAAGGACAAAAAATCTGGTTCTCTTTGACCTACATAATGTATTTCAAATAAATTATAAAATATTGTTTACTTAATTTTAAACCTGATAAATGTCATAAGGTCTCACACTGTTTTCCCTAAATATACACAAAGGAATATACAAAATACAAGGTAAATACAGCAAACACAAAACACATCAAAATGTATAAGATATAAGGACTTGTTATGGATTCCTTGGTCTATGTCGGCAGCGTAGGGTCGTGGAGGACGAACTATCGAGGAGGCCCTAAATACAGGGGCCGCACTTTTTTTTTTTTTTTTTTTTTTTTGACGGGGGGAAATGCATTTACGCACTACCCTTATCTATTGTACTTAGGGGATCGAAGTCCCCCAGTACACTAGATAAGGGGCACGGAGTGACGAGCTCCGTGCAGTGTGGGACTCACCCGGGCGAGAGTCGCCCGGAAATACCCACTAAAACCCCCCGGGGCCGTCCGCTGCATTTGGGATGGGGGCGACACGGGGTGGCTTTCGCAAGCACCGCGTCGCCCCCTGCAGCGAACCCGCCGGGACAGGGGCCGCACCTGCTAGAGAGTAGAGATAATCCAAAAGCAGTTCCTACTCCCTGGCCAAATATGAGAACAATAGAACATCGTGAGGTTTTAATGAGTCAGAATTCAACATAACCAAACCTTCGCTGCCGTAATATCTTGCGTCAGGTTTCACCGTGTAAAAAATTACATTAAACTGAACATATTTTTTTGTTGTATATTTTATTTATACTGACAGGACAATCATACTGCACTTCATCTCATCTTGACTACGTTATAGTCCAAGAACAATGGCGACCTTAGACTGATGAGAAACTTCCACGGCTATAGTCTCTAGGTAGGTTTATTTTTACACGGTATAGGTTCAGCGCTTTGACCACAATTTCACCTGGTGTTAAGTGACGATGTGGTCCAGGATGGTAAACACACTAAGCCTAGATGTACTGGTTCTCAAGCGATGCTGCCGGAACACACCTGTTTGTATTTAGCGACAGGTTTTCAAACTTGAGGGTGAGTGGTAGCTACTCAGTCGAGCATTATTGGAAAATGCACTACCACCAAGCTATGGTTTTTCCTTACGATGTGTTCCCTCACCGAAAGCTCAGGCTGATTTTAGAGTTGGATAGGTGGGTTTGAACCCGCGTCTATTGACGCGAAATCCGACCACATTACCAACTAAGCCATCAGCGTTTATCATCACTAATGGGTCTGCATATACATTTACTGATTACGGAACACGGCGCGCATTAACGAGACACTATGACTGGTTTTATGGGTTTATGACAAGTGAACGTTGCGATCTAGGTGGTGGTGGTTTTGATTTTGAACATACATTTATTTGAAAGACAATATTCCTATGTTTACAATCTACGCATTCCTGAAATATTCCAACACCAACTGTAATAAATATTGAGTGAGTTCGTATGCATGGTAGACCCAACAAATAATTTAAAAAAAAGAAAACCTAATGGAAGTACCAACCACTAATATAAATTATACCTAACAAATCTGGTATTAATTAATAACTGTATAAATAATTTTAATTAAGTAACCCTCATTATTACAGTAGGAAATATATGGACAATAATATTTTTATCACAAAACGTATGTGTGTAATGTAACAATAAGCTATTATTTTGTTATTTAATTAAAAAGGTGAACAGTGACGTCAGAGAGCATTATTCATTCATTATGCATACGGTAGATTAATTCTTTGCTCGGTTCTGATTGGCTGTATACCTGTCTTATAAGTTAGAAGTAACGTTTAGTACAACATTATTTTGTTATACTTTACACTGTAATTTTACGTATGTTTTATGCAAAAACAAACTTGTATTTAACTTAAATCTGTCATAAATAAGTGTCTGTTTGTAATGTCATAATATTTTTTTAATAAGTATATATGAATGTTTATATGATAAATACAATTTTTAATTTGTTTAAACCAAAAATACAATTTTTAATTTTTTTGTCTATCCTGTCTGTTCGTTCCAGGTAACCTCTGGAAGGGCTGGACTGATTTTGACGCTATTTTTTTTTTGTATACAGCTGAAGTTATTTCGCGTAACTTAGGTTACTTTTTTACGAAAATAATTAGGGTTCCGCGTAAAAAAAATAAAACTCATGAATAAATGATGAATAAAATCCGATTTAATGGACAGTGTACTGACAGGTATTTGAATTTGTGAGAAATATTTTAGCTGTATATTTTTTTTTTTTACACGATATAGGCTCAGTGCTTTGACCACAATCTCACCTGATGTTAAGTGACGATGTGATGCAAGATGGTAAACACACTAAGCCTAGAGGTACTGGTTCTCAAGTAATCCTGCCGGAACGCACCTATTGGTATTTGGCGAAAGCTTTCAAATTTGAAGGTGGTAGCTACCCAGGCGGGCGTCGTTAGAAAATGCCCTAACACCATGCTATGGTTTCCTCACGATGTTTTACTTCACCGGAAGCTCAGGCCGATTCTAGAGTTGGATAGGTGGGATCGGACCCGCGTCGATTGACGCGGAATCCGGCCGCACTACCCACTGCCCCATCATCATTTCCAATTAGGGTTTCGTATAAAAAATTAAAAACTATATTATGCAGTTGAAATATATGAAACACGAGCGCAGCAACGGGCAGACAGATAGTTATTTATATAATTATTTATAAATGATTTTTACCTATAGGTGTTTGGCAATAATTTACAAACTCAAGGGGGCTTAACTTAACTTTATGTTTGTCTTGACTTTAAAGTTCAGGCTCATTTTAAGATAGGTGGATCTAAACTTATATCTATCAACATGGTATACTATCACTGAGTCATAATTATTTGAAAGCTTCTCCACTTTTGGATTATCACCACTCAATGATAAGAACCGCCTATGCCACTTATGATCTACCAACTTCAATCTGTCTTCATATAGGAATCAGTTGGATTTATGGTAAAATATAGTAAAATCATGAAATAAATAATATGCATGAGTATGCAAAAAAGAATTATACAGTGAACATAAATGTAAATAATGTATACTGAATCATGAATAATTCTCAACATATCCATTCATCAACACATCAACAATCAGCTACAATTTTAATTGTAAATCGAAACATGTAAAGAAGTTATAGACAAGTCTACTGTATAGTTTCTTCGGACAAATAGAAGTCAAAGAATTAAGTATATAAAGGTATATATATTGCATCACCAACTACATATATCCACAGTTTTGCTCACATATAAAAATTCCTATTCTATACAACTATTCAGGCACATTAAATCTGTTTAATATTTAATAGCTTAATCAAATGAATGCAAGAATTTGTTGTTTAGAATGTGTTGGCAGTCATTTTCTGGTCCATTATGATTATCCATTTCATGGGTCATCTAATTGTAACAAAATTTATTAAAGATGCCACGAATATTCGGTAACTATTCGGTATTCGACAATTATTTTCCACTATTTGTTATTCAGCCGAATATTGTGAATTATTCAGCGGGATACCGAATAGCAAATCACAAACAAAATGCGTAATATTTTACACAACGATTTTTTATTCGACAAATAACTTATGTTGTATGTGTAATGCTTAATGCATGTTCAGTGACACTGAATCGCGCTGGCAGCGGCGTCAAAAACCTCCCCAGTTGGGGAACGAAGCACGTCTTGGGCCGCCACCGGAGGGAGACCCGGAGTGTGTGCGGGAAAAAAGTCCCCGATGGCGGGAACGGCGCGTCGCCATCACACGTATTTTAGTGATGTGGGTTTATTATACCTATCACCCCGCAAAGAGTACTAAGTGTTGCCGAATATCCGGTGCTAAGGCCAAGAGGCTCGACGAATATTCATTATTCATTATTCGGTCAAATCACTATTCATAGCATCTCTAATATTTATATTAAAAATAGGCCATAAAATAGGTATATCTTTAATAAAAAAATAGGATTTAAAAAATAATCATGTAAATTGGCTAGTTAAAAGTCAAACATTAAACATTATTGCCATTTCTTTAAGAATATATATATATATATATACATATATATATATATATATATATATATATATATATATATATATATATATATATATATATATATATATATATATATATATATATATATATATATATATATGTATATATATATATATATACCTCTTACCTTTACCTTTTTAAATTGTTTAAATTATACTTAATAGCATTCCCAAGATTAGGTAATTACACAAAAATCTTGATAAATGATTTTTGATTTATTCATTGTGAATAAAAAACTTGTACTATTTAGGGAGTATTAAAAGTAGAAGATGATTAGTAAATGAACACAGGGCATTTGAAAACTAAATGCCTATCAACAATGTATATAATATATGCAAATAATAAGTCTGTTAAATATTTACCTATTATTATAAAAATAAATGTTTTGCTCTGTCTTGTTTATATATCTCAAACATTAAATACATAATATTATATTAGGGATTATACTATATTGTGTCTTTTAAATTTGTAATTAATTTAAATTTGACAAGTACTTACTTACTTAAATCTTTAGAGCAAAGAAGTCAACATAAAAATAACTCAAAACATATTAGATTCATTGCAACATTATATATACAATACAATACAACATATTTAAAAAGTATTTAATTGTTTAAATGAGTTTATTAACACAATCTGATATTTACAACTAAGTAATTCTTAAATAATTCTCTATAGAAATGCCTAGTGATATGTTGATTACTTTCTTCCTCATACCCTAGTCTGTTCTCGATAATAAGCAATGTGTACATTGAATATTAGGGATAGTATTAATAATTGCAGGTGTCAGTCATCCTTAAAAAAAACTAAAATGTATTGTAACTGTAATGTATGGTATTGATGGTTTATCAATAAATGTGTGATCCAGATACTTCATACAATTTCAAAATTTGTTTTAAAATAAAATTAAGTTAAACCATTTAATAAATTTTACTCGGTCATATATTACATACTCAGTCATATTTTAATACAACTATTAAAAATATTTTTAATTAAATTTATCATTTAAACACAGTTTATGAATTTTGTCAGCTTTATCTCTCTTTATTTTGAATTATATTATGATACAGGAAATTAAGCCATACTGAGTATACATGTTTTCAGGGAATCTCAGTGACTTATATTATGGATCACATTTTTACTTATTTAAGAACTATCAAACTATGATTTGATATCTTAATTACTTATCCCGTCAATAATAGAACAAGTGTCTTAAATAACATCATTGAGTTTCAATGTTTTAAACACCTTATATTTTCATGCTTTTGAAAATAAATTATCAAAAGATAACATAGAATTAATGAAAAACTATGATTGCACTCAAGATATTTAATATATTAGGCTTTACATTTATTCATATTATCTTTTCGATATATAATTATATTCTTTTGGATGAATACAAAATACATGTAGTAAAATACTCACCCTCTCTCGCTTTCAAGTAGACAGTGTTCGCGACAATATTCTCCAATTCCATCAGTTCCAGTGTGACTGATTATATAGAAGACCCTCCACAAAGCACGATCCCGCCGCTGCGGCCTTACTGCCGCCTGCCAGACAGCGACACTGCCCATCAATGTACACACAATTATCGCGCTCACGACCACCCCGCACGGCTAACGCTACACATAACACCAAACAAACTATTTTTCGTAACACGGTACACGATAAACACGCTCAACGCTATAACCAGGGGTGTGGTAGAATGCTTAGCATATCACTCTGCCGATAGGTTCAGGTATTACGATTGTTTTTAAACGTTGAATATCTTCTAAAACGGTTAGTTTCTTTCAACAAAAAACTCGTATGTATAATACACCCGAATTACGCGAGTTATCGATGACAGACGACGATACCTACGCTACAAATATTACCCCTCATTTAAAACTACACAACTATAGACACGACCACGAACCAAGACAGATCCCAACGACAGCGACAGACAGTCGCCAGTTACCAGTACTATATTATAATTTCTACTATACGGTGTGTTATGAAATTTTATAAATAATCAATGGTCAACAATAGTGTAAACATTTTAATATAATGAAAAACGTATCCACTTATTATATCTCTTACATTTTTTAATTAATCTCTTGACATCCTTATTAATCCATCCATCATCCATGCATCCATCCAACCAATTGACGTCCACTACGCGACATAGGTCTTCCCCAAAGACCTCCACGACGACCCGTCTTATGCCACCCGCATTCAGCGGATTCACGCAACCTTCACCAGGTTGTCAGTTCGCCTTGTGGGGGCCTACCTTCGCTACGTCTTCCACTGCAGCTTACCCATTTAAGAACTCGTTGACCCCATAAGACATCGGTTCTATGAGCTATGTGCCGAACTTACTGCCACTTAAGTTTAGTAACTCTTCGATCAATGTCAATTACTTTGATTCTTATACGGATCTCCTCACTCCTGATTTGATCACGCAGTGAAACTCCAATCATAGCCCTCCATTGCCATTTTAGCAACTTTGAGCTTTCTTATTAAGCCCCTTGTGAGTGATCACGTTTCAGTATCGTTAATTTATCCATCTCATTTTATTTTTATTTAGTATAAAAGGTTACATATGAGTCTACAATTACTCAAGGCGTTAAACAATTAGTGTAAGTAATAAAAAATACACAACAAAATAACTTATTTTAGTTGAGATTATTATCTAACGAAGCTTGTGTATATATTTTTTAAGTTACATCATCGTAACACCGGTTTTTATGTAGTTTATATCGATAAACATTTACTAATAACAATAATTAATTTTATGTAAAATGAAATAAACCTGATATCCAATGTTTCAGAAGTACATTCGGCATAGCCACAACAGACTACCTATAAATTGTCTCTTTCCAGATTATATACACGACCTTTGCATTTTTTATAAAAGTATTAATTACTGTGTATAGTATTACTATTCGTTGGTAGTAATAAAAATATGAGCTTGAATTGGCTCACAATCATTACAATTTAAAGTATAAAAAAGTTCTATATTCGTAGAATTTTCATGTTTTGGCAATCATTACAACTTCATCCAAAATAAAGGGTTGCTCCACTTTATAAAGTATAATGTTAATAAACTGTAATTACACTACTTTTCTTGTAATGTATGAACAACATTATTTAAAACAAATACTCAAAAAAGGTTTAGTTAAATAACCTTGATTCTTCAGTATAACAAAATTATCTATAAACAAAGAATATACTATTAGTGTTCCTAATGTCAGACTTGGCTGCATGATCTACTACTTTTGCCTGTTCCTTAAAAAATAGAATTAAAAATATGGTTATAAAATCACAATAATAGTATTATAATTATTGCGAACATAATATTATATTATAAATTATAATATTTATACATGAAATTGCTATAATGTCATAATGTGTTTACTGTAAAGTTATAATTGATAAAATGCAGGTTATTGATCCGTGTAACGTGTGTGGAAGTAAAGATTTAAACTTAGTTGATGGTTTTTATTATTGTGCCGAATGTGGGACCCAAGACACGAATGTTAGAGAAACAATTATTGAAGAAACTCATGTATTGTCCGGTGGTCAGGTAGCGCAAGTAACTAAACGGAAGATCGTTAAAATAAAAGATGATAAAGTTCAAAGTAAGCGTGTGGTAAAGAAATTTTGTTGAATCAATTTTTATCAGTTTGATTGGTTACTAAATACTGGTAGTAGGTTCTAAACCTGACTTATATCAACAAATTTTGCTGTATATCTTACTTTTGCTGATTTGATTATATTTTAACACTGTTGAAAATCAAGTGTTTTGTGAAATATTTTAACGTTTTTTTTGCATAATTTTTTTTGCTAATATCGTTTCTTTATTGGTGGTTAGTTAAGTATTTATTTTAATTAAAACGTGTTTCTGAAATTCAGATCACCGAGTTGTTCTATAGAATTCACATAGCGAGAATGTTCATTCAACCAAAAAAACCAGGTTTAGAAATTGGATGTGCAGATTGTGAATAATATTTTTAAAGAAAATAAATGTCTGTTATTGAAAAAACTACTGGACAGATGTATATATTTTTCATTTTTACTTCCTAGACACTATTCTTATCTGAAAAATTATAAAGATGTCTCTATTTAATAAATTGTTAAGATACAATCTAAGCTAAGATGTTTGCATATATTAGAAAGTTATGAAAGTAAACATTACGACTTTATAAGCAATGATGTTACATTTTCTTTAAAAAAAATTAGAAAATTCTTTTGGGATCTTAGTTTCTTACACCTACCTACCTTTAAATCTTGTTCTGCCAAATTATAACTAATATCACTACTGCACAATCATTACATAGTTTATACATTAAATTTAACTATATAATGTAAAATTATTGTGATAGATTGGCCTTGCATGTACATTACAGTCACATGAACAAATAAATCCTTAGTATTGTTAAACATTGTTCATAAGGAATGCAACAAATTACATATGTTGAAGTTCATTGTTCTTCCAGTGTCAGGAGAATGGTACAAGTGGCATATATATAACTTTATACTGTGTGGACTGGCTGATGAGTTGATAGCTTTGGGTGCTGAACCCACTTTTAAAATCAAACTGTTTTGGATATGGACAAAATATGTGAAAAAGTATCAGAATATGGATAATTTAAGGTAATTTTACAATAAGTAATATACATACTCTTCTATATTTTTTACTTATACAAGTAGATATACAGTATATAGTTCTGATATATCTATATATTTTCTTTCCACATTCCATCCTCCCTCTCTATAAATATGAGTGAGTTAGTAAGTATATGTCTCTCTGCTTAAAGCTATATTAATAATGATTAAACGTTTCACCAATGACTGTGCAACTCTCATTATGTTCCTTAAGAATCATTCATTTAATATGCATTGCTCCAATGGTTATTATTACACTGTTTTAATTTTTTCTTTAAATCATTTTTAGCTTCAAAGTTAACAATGAAGCTGACACATCAGCTATAATGCAGAGTACATTCCAGAATGCGGTAGATGAAGAACTCAATAAAGAAATTGACAAAAAAAAGAAAAAGGATATTCCTATAAAACCATTAAGAGATGTTAAAAAAAATATCATCATCTTTACTAGTGACTATGTTGTATGTAGCACTAAATATAGATAAAAGTGATATTCAGATTTCACATTTGTTCAGGATTATTGAAGAGGGTAGGCTGAATGTTACTAATTTTGATAGACATTTACCTGAAGATGTTGATGTTAAAGCCATACCAAACTGGAAATATTTTTTATGGAGTTGTGGACCTCGGAGACAAATTGGCAAAGTAACATGTAGAGCAAAAGCAATGACATTGTTCAAAGTGCTAGATTTAGGTTCTCCAGTTTTACCTGACATGAGAAAGATTATCAATAATTATGTTACAGAATTATGTCTTCCCGAAGAGTTTAAAAATCTAATTTATTCACTTATGCAACTTTGGCCATGTGACTTTTTAGAAATTGATGATAGATATCTTAGTAATTTCGTTGAAGTTCCAAATTATGAAGTTGTTGTTGCAATGTCTTACATTGTTGTTGGTCTAAAAATGTGCTTTGGGTTAGATGATCATTATGAATATAAACTGGCAGATGTAGCAGACAAGGTAAATGCAAAAGAAATGTATCCTAAATGTCATAAATTGAGTTTTATCCCAGAACCAACTGGAAGATTATTCTCATTTCGAGATTGGATTACATATTTACAGTTTAGAAGAAGAATGCTTACAAAGCTCCATTTGTGTACTGTAGAGGATGAACATTATCTTGATGCAGATGATTATATTTTCATGGAATATTTGTCAGAGAGAACTAAAGGGAAAATAACATTGACTGATGAGTTATCATTGGACATTATCAATAAAATACCTTTGAATAATGACACAACAGTAATACCAAAAACTGAGTTTCCACACACCCTAACCCCAATGACCACATATATAGAGATAATTTTACATCATTGCAAAGATCTTGAAATCATGCAATTACTTTTGTGAAGATTTTAAACAATATTCTCTTAAATTTGCTTGTGAAGGCTTAAGTTTAACTGATATAGATAATTTCCAAAATATAATTGTAGGTGTTAGTGATAATAAAAAAAATGTAATAGGTAAAGAAATTCTTTGTGGTTATTTAAAATGCGTTAAAGCGAAAAAACGTGTTGAAATGGTATACATACGTAACTGTGATAATAAAAACTGGTTGAAAACCAAAAAACCTACTCTAGATCATGTTACTTACGATCCAAGTGATATAGATAAAACAAATAATGGAGATGTTGATACAGAAAGTGATCATGGTTATGACTCAAATGCAGAAAACATTTCTAATGATAAAGAAGCATCAATAGATGTATGTGAAAGTAATGAAATAGAAACAATTACAGAAGAGGAAGAAGATAGAAATATATTTGACGATAACTTTGTAAATTTTGAAATCATCAATGGAACAATACCACATGATGAAAACAATTTCGATACATTACAAGCTGAAATGGAAGATGCCAATAAACAAAATGAAATGTGTGATCAGAATGACATGAATGATAATAAAAGCGTTTCTAGTGACGATTCCTTTGAATTTAATCCAGAAACATTCAACCGAGAGAGAGCTATTAAAGAATTAATATTACATGCGTGCAAAAAGTACAAAATTCCCATTCCAAAAGAGTATAAAACAATAGAATCTAGAAAACGAAAACATGAAAATATAGATGAAGGACAAACTAAAAGGAAATATGTAAAAAAACCAGAACGCGTCGAGGCTAAACAGAAGATAAATAAATTATTAGAAGCCTACTATAATTATGTCGAACATGATGTTATAAATCAAGTAGCTAAACAAGTACACTCTGCTATTTGGGAAATGAACCAGACTACGTATTTTGAAACACCTACCGAACAAAGTAATGTTACAGCTGAAAATCATCAATTGGACATAAACAGTACCATTGATAATACTAATGAAAGTAATATGGAATTAAGTGCTATATTACCAGAAGGTAACAGCGTAAGCAAAGTAGAGTTGGAGATAGAAAACATAGAACCAACTTTGTTTGAAGAAGATAATGGCAGTGGTGAAGTTGATGATTTAATACCAAAGAGTGATGTTCAGTTTGATGAATCTAATTATAATGTTAATCAGTTATACATTAAAATGAATGCAGTGGATACTGAAGATATATGTGCCTCGATACAAGATCCACAGATAGACAAAATTCTTGAAAGGGAGATAAAAGAATGTAATAAGAAAGATAGTCAAGTTAAAGTAGTCAAAGTTGATGAAGAATCGACTGATAGTGAAGATGACATACCTTTGAAAGTTATTAAGGAAGAACGCGATATGTATTTCAAAGAATTAGAAGAGGAAAGCCATTATAAGCCATTGATTGAGGGTGAAAGTATAAACAAATTCAAATATTGGGTGAAACGTTATAATTCTGTCTATATGGCTAAAATTACCAATTTGGGAGATAAATTCGATACGGAAATATTTGAAAACACACCGAGAACATTCAGTTTTTTGTTTTGAAAGAGTGTGCAGCTGTATCGGGTTCTACACAGTTTTGTTTGTACAAATGCGTGCAAAATTTAGAGCATCGTCTCATGTGCTTCTTAAAGAATAGTGCTTCAGAAGAGAATAATCAATAAATTAGGTTTCTTTTCGTCAATCTTCTTGACTTTAGATTTCTGTTTGACTGCTAAGTTAACGAAAAGTTAATTTTATTAATACCGAAAATCTTTTAATTAGATATGGTGGTTGAAACTTCACAATAAGGTAGTAAATATTATTTTATGTTTTACAATTTAAAAATTTCTAACACAAGTGTGATAAACAATCGAGTGGAATTATTTAATTCTCCATAAATATATTGTTTTTATTTACATTATATAAAACTTCTATAATGAACTAAAAGATACCGATTTCTTTTTAAATTTGTTTAAAAATAAAATATACAATATCTAAAAATAAATAATCTGTTTACAGAATTGTTTTATTTTTATTAAGACCTTTTTAGTAGTGATTATACCTGTACTTCAGAACAGTTTCATTCAACAGTGAGGCATTTATAGAGTATATTGTAACGCCTCACTAAAAACGCGGTAATAAAGACAATTGGTTCTTGCTCCTTATGCCTGTATAGTTTGTCGTATCGCTATTTTTTATGGAGCGACCCAAACCCTTAAATACGCCAAAGTGGGAGTGGCGTGGTTATCCCCTGACCCGAATGCCCCTCAACGATTGCGGACGCCACTTAAAACCATAACCGACCCCGACGATAACATCAAGCGTCTGAATAGGATCTTCCCGCATCAATCTCAGTGTTAGTACCCAAGGGCGCTCCAAATGGTGATCCAAAACGTGTTTCGATCTCTAACTGGGGAGGCTCTCGACGCCGGCGTCAGTGTGATACACTGCATTCATCATAGCATAAAACAGCACACATTCCTGCACTTTACACGCAGATACAAAAAAAAATATTTACACAGGAAATGGCCGAGCCGAGAATCATACCACTTTAGTGCTCTTGTGCTAGTTACCTTTTTTAGGCTGAGTGCCTTAAGTGCTCGCCTCAAAGTAAAGTACGGTGAAGCTGTAAAGGCCTTTCCGCTCAACAGCGTTAGTTCGAAAAACAAAATGGCGTGGTCATTTTCATTCTTTGATGGAGAAGACGTTACTCTGTTGCGTGATTTATCATACGTTAAAGCTATACGCTGAATAATAAACTGCTTGATTAATAGATTATTTACTTTATTGTATAATTTATATTCGATACAAGTGTAACACCACAAGAATTAAATACTATATATTCTCTTTGTCTGGCGAAATAAAGTAGATGTTACTTTACCACAATATTTGATATTATAAAAAATATATAACGTTCTATATTTTCTTAATTAAATTCTATGTATCTCTGTGTAACCTTTATTGATATTAGTCTAACCGTTTCAGAATTATTAAAACTTTCGCATTTATAAAATTAGAACCTTCTTCCTTAGAACCTTTGATGTGACAAATATTTTTTTTTTATATTTCTTTGTTTTTGGTTTGACAATTAAAAAGTGACTTACAACACGAAGAATCTATAAATTACTACAAGATGCTTTTTAGAAATTATGTAGGTATATTAAAGAGGGCCGTCTCGCTGCCGAATTACAGGGAACCGAAGAGATATTATGCACAAACTACCATGGTAATCTCAACACCGGCGAGAGTCAAATGTTCTTCCGGAGTAAGTACATAATTTACAAATTATTCTTAATTTATTTTTATACCAGCTGTGTGCCTGCGGCTGCGCCCGCTTTTCATATATTCTTTACTGCGTTTTCTTTCGGCGCTGTCTTCGTGATCAGATAATTTCATCAGCTCGAGTCCGCCGAGCCACAAACCAGGGGCAATCCACACAATCGTATCGCATATGTATAAATGAGCGTCTGACACGTACAAATCGCCAGCTGTTCTTTCGAGTACGCGAGGAGTGTCGAAAGCAAAATTGGAGATTCTCCTGGACGAAACGGGGGCGTATTTTCGCTCGACAGGCTGAAAGAATGCAGGTTTATTCTATACGCACTGAATCAGACCTTAATCGTGTATTTAACATTTCTACAACATAATTATTTAGTACGTTGTTATGTTTGATTTGAGATTACCTTTTATATGTTAATATTGTATGGATTGTTATATATGTTTTATAAACGATTTATGGTATATAATTGTTATCTAATGGGGTATATGTTATTTGCGTGGGCAAGATATTGTCTAATTGGTTGCAAAATAATCGCTAAAGATGTTTTAAAATTTAAATATACTAGTTTAAAGATAATATGTACTAAATATCTTAGATGTTTTGACATGATAATTAAACTATGTATCATGACAGGGCTATGTAGACTATTTTTTACCTTGGTTACTACATAATTATCATTAGTACTTGCTGTCTTTATATTATATTCAGAATTATTCAAAATATTTTTTTACGATGTTACATAAATATTACAAAATATTTGTTACAATTGTGCAACTCCAATATCTACTCGACCATACAGTCACATAAATATCCACACTCACAGTACCTACTTCCATTACAATACATAATCACTTTCCCACAAGTTACAATTTTATTAGTAGGTAATAAATTTAATATTGTTTATGAGAAACATTCTGGCATGCATTTTTACAGTACATTCATAAATATTTTTGCCTATGATTAATAATAACATAATTCATGATGAAATGGAATCGATTACAATTTCTAAAACATTTATTTGCGCGCCAGAACAATGTAAAGATTACTTCACTAACATAAAGAATGGCTTATCAATATTTCATGTTAACATAAGAAGTATTGGATGCAATTTTGACAATCTCGTTGTACTTGTGTCTAGATTACGTTTTAAACCCAGAAGCTATAATTTTGACAGAATGCTGGTTAAGTAAGGCCTCTTATATTCCCTTATTACGTGGATATTCGATGTGGAAAACCAGTTATACTAACCAAAATGATGGAATTGTAACTTATATAAGGAATGATCTTAAAATTATTGTGGAAGAACAAAATATCGATGACGCAAATTGTCATATGATCAAATTCTCAGATGATACAGCTGTTCTTGCAGTGTATCGTTCTCCATCATACAAAAATACCTCTAACTTTTTAAATAGTTTAGATCACTGTTTAAAAACTCAGAAATATTGCACTTATAGGCGACTTAAATATAAATATCACAGCTGTCACTAATGATTCTAACTCTGAACCCTATCTTAATCTATTGGCTTCTCACACTATGTTACCAGCACATTTATTTCCTACAAGAAACGAAAATTGCCTTGATCATGTTATTCTTAAAACAAATAAGGAAGCAACAACACTTGTCTTAAATTCCTTTATTACTGACCATGCACCTATTCTTTTATGTTGTAATCTTAAACCTAAAGTCCAAGAATCAAAGCGTATATTAACGAAAACTGATGACAATAAAATACTAAGGAGTCTAAAAAAAACTGATTTTACTTCAATCTTTAGTTGTCAAGATGCGAATTCCGCCGCTGATTGCCTTGTGAATATAGTATCGTCTATAATAAGAAATAATACCACTGTACGTCTCATTCCTAATAAAGAGAGAATTCTGAAACCCTAGGTTACTCCTGGTCTTCTGCGCTGCATCAGGCATCGAGACAAACTCCAATCCAAAACCATTAAGGAACCCAATAACCAGGTTTTAAAAATCACCTACACTAGATATAGAAATTTTTGCAATAATTTACTGAAATCAGTTAAAGTCAAATATGAACAAAATGAGCTCCACAAGGCTAGAGGTGATTCAAAAGCTACTTGGAAGCTGTTAAAGGAATTCGCTAATATTGGAAAAAAATTGGTATCCCCTAACGAGTTATTGTCTATTTCCCAGGATCGATTGTCATCTATGAATATTTTTAACAATTTTTTTGTTAATATTGGCAAGTCTCTTGCTTCCGAGATTCCTTCATTTACAAGTAACGTTAGTGGTTTATATCATACTTCTCCTCTGCTCAATTCTATGGTATTATTTGACACAGATTATAGTGAAATAGAATCTATTATTTTAAATCTAAAAACAAACTGTGCTAGTGGTTGGGATGGAATATCATCGTTTATAGTTAAATCTGCTAGGCAAGTGTTAATACCCGTTCTTTTGCATATATTCAATCTTTGCCTTAATACTGGTTGTTTTCCTCGTATATTTAAAAAAGCTCTTATACTTCCAATATACAAAAGCGGGGACAAAAATAATGTTAACAATTATAGACCGATTGCTATCCTTTGTACCTTCTCAAAGATTTTTGAAAAAATATTAAATAATAGACTTTTAAATTTCCTCAAATGTAACAATATCCTAGCGAATAATCAATATGGCTTTAGACATGGAAGATGTACTGAGGAAGCGGTCTTAGATCTGACTAAACATGTTGTTCAAAGTCTGGATTCTAGATTAAAGTCAATAGGTATTTTTCTCGATTTGTCTAAAGCATTTGACACTGTATCTATCCCTATTTTACTAAAAAATTGGAGCATATTGGCATCAGGGGTATTGCTTTCGAAGTTTTTAAAGATTATCTAAATGATCGTTACCAATGTGTCAAAATTGATAACATTACCAGTGAGGACGCTTTGCTCACCTTTGGCGTACCACAAGGTAGTGTCCTGGGGCCGACGCTTTTTCTTATTTATATAAATGATCTATGTACATGAGATTTACCCCATTGCAAAATACTTACATATGCTGATGACACAGCTTTGATTATTGATGGAACAACATGGATAGAAGCTAAATCCCATGCTGAAACTGCCTTGTATTCAATTATGAACTGGCTATCTACCAATTTATTAACACTTAATGTAAAAAAGTCTAGTTTTGTTACTTTCGCTCTTAAAAAGTCCTTGTTACCTTCCGATGATTTTACTATTCAGGCTCATACATGTGTTTCCCACTATAATTATTTATGTAGTTGTCAGTATTTAACTCGTACAATTTCTACAAAATATCTTGGTGTACTGATAGATAATGTTCTTTCCTGGCATGAACAAATTAATAGTAGTGTAGTGTTACGAATAAGAAAAATGATTTATATTTTCAAAAACCTGAGGTCGAGTCTTAATCTAGTAACACTACGAGTTGTCTACTTTGCTCTAACTCAATCCATACTAGCATACTGCATTACGGCTTGGGGTGGTTCATATAAAACTTTATTTATTAAAATTGAAAGAGCTCAAAGAGCGTTATTGAAAGTGATGACTTATAAACCATTTCTCTACCCAACTTGTGAACTTTACTCTCTATGTAAAGTTCTATCTGTCCGTAAATTGTTCATTCTACAAGTTGTCATAAAAAAACATGCTGAGTTGGCATATGATTGTAATTATACCAGCTTGAAGCGTAGACATGACCTTATATGCCCAACTGTATCAAGAAGAATAGAGTTAGCTAGTAGACACTATCATTACATTAGCCCTGTGTTATACAACAAAATTCATAAAGAAATAAATATTTATCCATTTACCAAATGGAAATGTAATAAAAACACCTTAAACTGGCTATTAGGACTTACTTACGAGGAAACAGAACAACTACTCATATTCACACAATAGTAAAGTAAATAAAGGAATTTTATTTTTATTACACTGATATAGATTAAGCATACATACACACATGCACGCTTATACACGCAATACTAACACATGGTCATTTATATTATATATATATATATATATATATATATTTGCATTTTTTGTTTGTTTATTTTAATATTACTCGTATAAATTTGTATTTATATTCTATAAAGTAGTTTTCAAGATATGTACCGGAGGCGGGCGATGGTAGTTGCAACACAGTTTTTAATTAAAGCAACTATTATCATTTTAAAACATTTTGTGTAAATTGTTTTATCTAAATAAATAAATAAATAAAATAAAAATAAATAAATTTTTTTATACGGAACCCTAATCATTTTCTTTAAAAAAATATGGTACTAAGATAATTTAAAAATATCCCTCATAAAATTATAGCACTTGCCCGTAAAACTGTGCCTTAATTCGGATTTTAATTATATTTTTTTTATGACTTTTATTTTTTTTTACGCGGTACTCAATTATTTTCGATAATTAAAAGTATCCTAAGTTACCCGGAGTAACTTCAGCTATCTAGCAAAAAAAATGTAACGTCAAAATCGGTCCAGGCGTTCCGGAGATTACCCATTACAAACAACAGAGAGATAAAACTTAAAAGTAGTATTTTTGGTATAGATATTGTATATGCATTCATATATATTTAGTAAAAAAATAATAATTTTGTAATTACAGACAGTTCAATTTTATTTATTAGTATATAGATGATGTTACGTCATTTTGTATAACACGCTTAGTTAGCCATCATCTTCAAGCTTGAAAATTTGTCACTAAGAGTGGTGGTGTGTTTCAACAGCATTGCTTAAGACCTAATTACCTCAAGTTTAACCTATTTAGCGGCTTGGTTTAAATCGTCACTTATCCGGTGAGGTTACGGCCAAACTAAAACTAACCAAACCAAACTAACTTATTAACAGAAAAGATCTTGGCGCTAAGTTCAATACAAAAATGACAATTAATGTCGTAACTACAGGCTACAGGCGCCAGTCGGAAAGAAAATACATAGAAAAAAATATTTTAGTTTATTATAATATCAAAGCACTTTAGAATCAGCTGTCTAGGCGATAATTACAACAACGTAAGTTAATTTGTAATATTTCCACAGGAAATGCTTCTACATGTTGGCTTCATGTTAACTTGTTGGATAGCTCCGATGGCTTATTTCTTATCACAAATTAAGGTGTGGAGGCAGGAATATATCCAGGGCTAATTCGAGTAAATTTCAATAATATTAACAATAAACGATATTAAAGTTATAAACATTTTATTATTTCCGAATTCGTATCGGTGTTTATAAACAAATTATTGCTTACATAGTGTAATAAGTTTATTAGAGTTACATTACTATTAGATGTACGAAATTGTGTGCGACTGTGTTTTCGTTTGAAGGCCTGAAATTATTACAATATGCTTTTAAGACAGCAGCAGCAGACATCTAGAGATCATCAATCCGTCGTCAATCAACGATGTCATACCAGTCTGAGAAGTATCCGCATCTGGATAGGTAGTAGGTATCTTTAAACCTAGCCGTAACGCCATTACCCTAAGGTACCTTTTTATCATGTACGCTAGCACTGTGGAATGGCTTACCCAGCACAGTATTCCCCCAAGCCTACGGCATGCCACTCTTCAAAAAGAACTTAAAAAGTCGGTAACGCATCGGTAATGCTCCTGTTGCTGCAGTTGTCCCTAGACGACGGTAACCATTTACCATTAGATGGGCCTGTTCGCCGTCCATTGATATATTACAACAAAATGTGCAACAATTTGAAGTCGGCCACTGATTTATTATCAAGTACAAATCGGTCGAGATCCAGTTGGAACCCACGAAATTTCAAAATTCAGTCATTGTTTCTCATATTTTATAATTATCTTTTACAGTTACACATCTATAGCTGTAGAATTGTAATAGGACATTAGCGTATCTTAAAAGTGACTTAAAGACATATATTATAAATATCTTTAATGTAAAGAAATGACATTCTACATTGGATGACACGTTAAATAACCATTAATAAGTTTCTAGTTTAGTGAATATGATAGACGCCGTTTGTGGAATTACTGACCAAAACGACGAAATAGTTATACTAATCGTAGCTACCACTAGGCTGAGAATTTAAGCGTGCTTCACCCCTCGGGGAGGTTCAGCTAAATACCAGAGAAATCTTTTTACTTAAACTAAAAAAAAAACACGTAGGTATATATAGGAACCGTAAATAAATAAAACTTTAAATAGTGTGCCCAGTGCACGGAGAAAAAGGTAAGGAGAATCATCTGATCAAAATCAAAATCAAAATTCATTTATTCAATTTAGGCCCTAAGAAGGCGCTTATGAACGTCTAAAACACTACCACCGGTTCGGAAAACAACCCAGTCGAGAAGAGCCGGCAAGAAACTCGATCTGGTATATCTGTGTATAAGAAAACTGTCCGTCGAAATGCATTAAATTAGGGTGGTGCCACATTAGCATTATTGTAAATTTGAAATGAAACACGAAATCTTTTAAAGGAAGCGTCACATCAATAAGTGTATTATTTACAGTTTACGAAATAAAATCACTTTTTTGAACTGTTTTTTTTTATAACACACAGTATATATGAATAATAAAATTATACACATTACG
Source organism: Samia ricini (assembly GCA_014132275.2). Taxonomy (NCBI): domain Eukaryota; kingdom Metazoa; phylum Arthropoda; class Insecta; order Lepidoptera; family Saturniidae; genus Samia; species Samia ricini. The sequence continues at coordinate 21,016,879 of AP028158.1, forward strand.
TACACTTTTTCAACTTTTCTCCCTTGTGAGTTGATTCTCTTTATCTTTATTCTCCTTTTTTTTTTTATTACGGCCACTGGACAAACGTCCTTTAAGCCTAACTTTTTACAGAATTTTCATATGATCTTTATTCTCCATGACCCAGTGTTTCTTGATTGAGGGTTTTTTTCGCAATTTTGGGATTCTTTGGTTAACGTTTTGGGGAATCGAAACGTTTTTGTACGGGGAAAATTGGGGAAGAATATTATCGGCCTAGCTTTGTTAATGTAGTGCAACCGCGAATCTAAGGCGGAGGATAAACTGGGGCACCAAAACCATATTATAATATGATTAAAATAAACTTGTTCCTCACAGCACCTAGCATACGGAAGCCTGGTTGAAAATTTAGATGAGCATATACCATTAATATACCAACTATTTTATATTTGTGAGTTTTTTAAGTAATTTATCTCAAACGCTGGAGAGAAGGACGACACTATCATGTTTCTGCCTCGTTTCGAAAAAATCAAAGGACCTCTGTTGATGTAGTTTATAATAATCATGATATGTAATATAACTTACAATAAATATGATTATAATTCTAGCTTTTCCTCGTTATAAATGATAATAAAATGTATGCATTGATAAGATATTTTTAGTATAGTTATGTCAAATATTTATATTTATTCATAATACTATGTTATTGTAAAATATGTTTACAAGAAAAAATCAATATATTGACATTTTTAATAAATTTTATTATATATATCAATGACCTATTTAATTATCTGAAATTATTTTTTAATTGTGCCGCCATAAATATATATTTTTTTTTACTCACTAAACCATCGTATGAATAAATCTAAAATAACAAATTTCAATTTATATTATTGAAACTAAACTAAGAGGTAGCACGGTTTGGCGATTCAATCGTTTAACAAGAATTCAGAATAAAAAATTAAAGACTCGACACATTTCGTTACATGAGAGAGAAGAAAAAAGATAAAAAGAGAGATCGTCATCAATAGTACGAGCGACGATTAGAACGATGATTTTCTAATACATCGTCATTTTAAAGCTAACTACTAATTCAAAATAAATGTAATATAGTTAGATTGTCGTATTTAATTAACTGTAGTAAAAATAATGACACACAGCATGAATTGTGATATCGAAAAACTCCTGAGAGATTTCTAACAAATGGCCGCTGTTTTATTAAAACACTGAAGATTCGAAAGTTGGGCATTACAAACTTCTATTCATAAGCAATATAAATTATTTACAAAACTATACAAAGAAAAAAACATAACTTTACATACTTGGGGAAAAGCTTTCAAAATACTTAGTATCAAGGAAATTTTGAAATGTACACCTGGAGACCCTGTGTGTATCTGTCATTAGTGTCAGAGTTGTCAATTAATACAATAATTTAGTAAACAAATATTGAATTTGAAATTATATCTTTCTAATTTTAATTGAGTTCAGAACTTGAATGAATAAATCAAATAAAAAAGTACAGTAATGAAGGAACCGAAACAAACACAAACTTCTATCGAGGATTTGGCTGAATTAAAAAGTTATTTTGCTTCTCACAACAGTGTTCGAGAATACATAGCTCATAGCTCAAAAGTACACTCAGTGGGTTGGTCCTGTGATGGTAGAAGGCTAGCGTCTGGTTCATTTGATAAAAGCGTAGCAATATTCGTATTGGAGAGGAATAGACTGGTAAATTCCATAGTTTGTTTAAATCTCATAATTTTAGGTTATACTTTTGTTTTTAACCACAACAGACAAGAGAAACTTGAAATATACTGAATCACAGTTTAATAAATGTTTTGCAGTGGGAGATACATTTGATTCAAATTTTGTACTTAATTTACTTTCACATATTTAAGGTTCAAGACTTTGTATTCAAAGGTCACACAGGTTCAGTAGATCAACTATGTTGGCACGCTTCTCACTCAGAATTGTTGAGCACTGCCAGTGGTGATAAGTCAGTCAGAATATGGGATGCAAGGTAACCTTTCATGAACACATGTTCAAACTAAATTTGAATTGTGGTGCAAATATTATCATATTTATCACCTCGTTTAATTAATTCTAAATGTTCTAATCAAGAACCAGTTCCTGGGTTCATGTACATTATTTGATCAGTTTTTTTTTATAATAGCATTATATTAACATAAACTGAATTTCGAGACATTATATAGCAATAAATCATATTTAAAACTTTGTTCAGATTTTGTAGCACTTTTGGAAATAAAAAGGCTTTATTATTATTATATTAAATTAAAAGAATTCTGCAATTTCAGGTCACATAAATGTGCAGCGACTATTGCAACAAAAGGTGAAAATATCAACATAGCTTGGTCACCAAATGGTAGCACCATAGCTGTAGGAAACAAGGAGGATCTTGTCTCATTTATAGACACTCGGACATATAAAGTGGTAACTGTTACTAACTACCTTTTATTTTCCGTTTAATTAATGGTAAAAATAAGTATACACAAATCAGCCAATGTGACTTTGATTTGATTATATGAAATTTTTTGAGTTTTTACACAACACTATTATAAAATGATGACTATTTTGCTAGAATTTACCTACCTACCTACATAGAGTAAATTTCAGTTTTAATTCACTTGTGTAGAATAACAAACTATATCAGGTAACTTAGCACCCATATTCATGTCTAAACTCAATATTTTAGTTCTTTTATGTAAATTTAAGTAATAAAATTTTTACAAATTATCATATATCTTTGTATGTAATCATTATTTTTTGTGCAATCCATCAAATCATGTCAATCTTCACAATGTGTAGATACAGTAATACGAGTTTAACTTTGAATATTACTTTTGAAGGTTGTGGAAGAATTGTTCAACTTTGAAGTGAATGAGATATCATGGAATAACACCTCAGATCTTTTCTTCCTCACAAATGGTTTGGGATGTGTACATATTATGACGTAAGTTTTTTTTTTTGTTTACAATGACCTACCTTATGGTACATAGTATTTAAAAAGGGGTGAGAGCTAAGATATGAAGAACTTATGACAATGAGACTATTCATCATCATCGGATTCTTGCAACCTTCACCAGGTCAACGATCCAACTTGTTGAGATCCTACCCAAGCTACGTCTTACATGGTCATTACTTAAAATACCCTTTTGACTCCATCAGGCATTGGTTCCGTGGGCAATGTGCCTACTGATATTTAAGTTTGGCAATTATGTCAGGTTGCTTGATTCTTCGGATCCTCTCATTCCTGATTCGCTTACTCTGAGCGTAGCCCTTACTCTTTGTGTTATTCATTGTAACCGAACCCATCACAGTACAGTATGTCACCACTCTCAACACATTTATAGAAGACTTTCGTCTTGAGAAACAGAAATTAAGGAAAAGATTTTACTTAAAGACTATTGTTAACAACCGTGATGTTTTAAAGTCTACCTTAATTTAAATATCTTTCGACACGTTATGCAAGATGTAGGGCTTTCGTGCTCGATTTGGTCGCGAACACTTTGTATATGGTTAAAATCCGCTATAGCGCCACGTTGTGTCGCGTCTCATATATGGGATCAGACAGGGTATATCCAGACTTCTACCTAGATACCTCGTTAACCAAGGTAGAGATTCAATCTATCTGGTGACATCATCGTTGAAGTAATGTACTTTATGATAAAAAACTAGTAATTTTAACAAACTCCGTTACAATAATACAATCGAGATTGTAACGAAAAAAAAAACAAATTATACATCCACACGTGGTAGAAGTGAAACCCTCAAAAACCGATACAAAACAGCACGGTTGTTGTGATGCCTTTTCCCTAACTTTGTACTACGTATGTGCGCACAAACACGTACTGTCGCTTTTTCGTTTCATCAACTATAAAATCACAACGATACTAAAGAAGTTGTTATCATTTGAAAAATTTACACAAAATGTTAATTGTTAACAAAAATAACAAACGGCAGATATCCATCACTGGAACTGCAGACAGTGCTGAAAGCGCATCCCGGCACTTGCATATGCATCGAGCACGACCCCACTGGCAGGTACTTCGCTACGGGTTCCGCTGACGCTCTGGTCTCGCTCTGGGACGTCAACGAACTTGCCTGTCTCAGGGTATTTTCTAGGCGAGTTTCTTTCCGAGTTCAAATAATTATTTTATTTTATTCACTAGTCAATTTCAATGCAAAGCCCATACAAACACAATTTTAGTCTTTAGCAAAAAGTATGAAAAAAATTTTTTTTATTTTTTTTGTTTATTAGAAAATGCAAACATTTTTCTGTCTGTCGGTTAGTCCAGTTTTGTAACTCAAGGACCACAGGACTAGTTTGGATTATGACTTTTTTTAATTGTACCAAGTTTTAGTCTACATTATAGTTTCTATCCTACCCGGCAGAAACTGAACCTTTTGGTAAATCTAACAGCTAAAATCTGTATTACGCAGTGAATTGCGAAATAGAACAATTATATGCAGGCGGAGACACGGGAACAGCTAGTTGTATATAGAAGAGAAAACACCAAAAATTAAATCAAATAAACTGGAACTCAAAAGAGTTATTTTTTTTAACCAGTTGTATAATTTACTTATTAACCCTTTGTACGTACGAAGTACGAATTATTCAAAACCAAGGTTATTTTACATGTAATTAATTATACTCATTTGTCAAAAAATGGTCGGGTGGAAGAATCACCCATTAATTTACTTAACCAAAATTCTTAATTTTTTGTTTTTTTTTTTTTATATTTATTTAAATGCTGTTCAATCTCAGTAAGCTTCAATGTGCTTGTATTCCGTTCTGTTTGCTTTGAGTGCATGGTTTTATCATGAGCCATCTCTTACCCCCAGAATAATAACCTAGGTATGCCTTAGAATGAACTTTATTTCTGCACCACCACAAAGTTGACTGGCAGAGAATACCTCAGGCATTAAGTCCGCCTTTTTACACTAATAGTGTATAAAGTATAAATATTGCGATGCGAAGCGATGATGGCGCAGTGAATAGTGCGGACGGATTCCGCGTCATTGGGCGCGAGTTCAAATACTCCTATCCAACTCTAAAATCGGCCTGAGCTTTCGGTGAAGGAAAACATCTTGAGGAAACCATAGTCTGGGCCTGGGTTAGCTACCACCCTCAAGTTAAAACCTGTCGCTAAATACCAATAGGTGTGTTCCGGCAGCATCACTTGAGAACCAGTACGCTTAGTGTGTTTACCATCCTGGGCCACATCATCACTTAACATCAGGTGAGATTGTGGTCAAAGTACTGAGCCTATATCGTGTAAAAAAAATATTGAACAGGTTAGAGTGGCCCGTGCGGACGCTGTCGTTTAGTTTCGACGGGAGACTGCTCGCTTCAGCTAGCGAGGACCATATCATCGATATAGGAGATACTGAGACAGGTATAATACTAGGTCTAGATTAGATCCAGTTAATTTCAGAAATTGAATCACCTTTCAAATGTATTTATCCAATTATTAAGTGTCATTTAAATGTTACGTAAGCAAAATTTTGATTATTTTTAAACCCACCTCGCCTCTTGTCGGCAATAGTAAACAAAGTACAACCCCCCCCCCCCCCCCTCCAAGATTGTGTAAGCTTAAATAAGTAAATATTGCTTATGTAATCGTTATTCAGACACCCCATTCCAAATTTCATAAAAAATAAGCAAACCATAAACCCAGGGGTTTAGGTAATATTTTAAAGGTCCCTTGGGTAGTGAATACTAGAGAATACAATATCCATTCAACCGAAAGATATCCACTACTGGACCCTCCACGACGACCGGTCTTGCGCCATCCGCGACCTTCACCAGGTCCTATGTCCACATGTGGGGGGGAGGGGCATTCGAGCACCCGTTGGCATCGGCAATATCAGACACTTTGGTACTTCTGCGAATCTCCTCATTCCTGATTCGATCACGCAGTGAAACTCCGAGCATAGCCCTCTCCATTGCTCTTTGAGCGACTTAAAATACAATGTCAATATAGAAATGTTTATTTTTTTCATACGTCGTTTGAATTTGTACCACGATTTTACCTGGTGTTCAAATGACATAACATAACATAAGCTCACGCCTGTTATCCCCGAAGGGTTAGGCAGAGGTGAAATAGCGAGCTACACCACCCACATTCCGCCGAGCTTAGTTCCGTCCCAGATGTGACAGGGGGCGAGCCTGTCGCCATATCGGGCACTAATTCCAGACTCAGATGATATTGAGTAGAAAAACCCAAATATCACTTGACCTGACCCGGGAATCAAACCCGACACCTCAGAACGACAATCGTACCGTAATACAACTCCGCCACCGAGGCAGTTCAAGTGACAATGTGATTCTAATATGGTAAACAACCTGGTTTATAGGAACTTATTTATAGCTTGGTGATATATGACTAAGTTGAAGGTGGTAGTTAATTGGGCTTCCCCCACCACCATTCCATGGTTTCATAACAATGTTCTTCACTTAAAGCCCTGCTTCTTTACAAAATATAGTGTGTATTTTCGAGAAACCAGTACATATTGTATATTCTACGTTCTGTAACCACCATAATAATACGTCTCATGTTAACTGTATTTTGCGAGTTTATACAAAGATTGGTACAAACTAGTGCAAGGTTTGACTGAGAGTGTTTCTGCTTTAAAGCAATCCAATTGTCTAGTTGGCAACACACTAATTAGTACATGAGTCGTGCCAACTCTTTCCTCAAGAGTAGGAGTCTATTAAATAAACTCGCTGCAGATGGGACTGTTGTCCTTTTTGAGGTAACCAAGAAAAGTCGCTTGATTTAGCTTCCCTATTTGCTAAAATTTCGACACACAGCGGGCGATTCAGGACGGCGGCGGACAGCGTGATTTAAGCAGTTCTAATGTACTAGTTAATATAAGAACAGATCACAGAGAGCCGTCGCGCTCGGCTCGCTTGGGCCTACGTGGTCTATAATCCCGTCCGCTGTTTGACGAACCATAATTTGAGGAAACCATAGCATGGTGGTATTGTGGCCAAAGCACTGAGCCTATATTGTGTAAAAAAAAAAAAGTTATGTACCACAATATAACATGTATTCAGGTGAAAAAGTGGCCGAGATACCGGTTCAGGCGTCGACGTTCACAGTCGCGTGGCATCCGAATCGATATCTCGTCGCGTTCGCGTGCGAGGACAAGGACCCGCCCGAGAGGAAACGCGACGCCGGCAACCTCAAGCTGTGGGGATTACCCAACAGTAGCTAAGCAAATGTGTCGATCAAGCCGGATCGATAAATGTAGACAGCAAAAAAAAAAAAATAGAATAATATACATACTTAATTGATAAATACTTTAAATTGAAAAAATGTGTTTGAATTTATTACCATTATTAATTCAATCTTAGGACCTCAAACGTGGGTGAGAACGCCACTTTTTGAGGGGTAGAAGACCTAGAGAAAAATATGGGACATTGAGGCAATAAGGAAAATAAATAAATAATATGATAAACTCTTGAAAAAAATAAAACATATTCTCGAAGTGGGTGGTGAGTAAAATAAAGTTGAGAAACTGTTATTTTAATGTTATCAAAAATATAATTTATAGTTGAACATTCGAAGTTATACTATTATGATTATAATTCGTTGCAAGGTAAACTGCCTTAAATAAAATGACACATATTATAGCTATAAAAAAAAATCGAATGGAGACCGTGTTAACCGAAATAACTGCTTGTTGGTTTTATTCTGTAACTAATGCGATCTTCTTAGATATTGGCAATCTGTGTACACACAATTTGTGCCAGTGTCATGTGGGTAAGATGTATTTTCTATCTTGTATCAGCGTTACCGAGCTCCAGTGAAACGGTAACTCATTCTGTTAGAACTTTCCATGGACCTTTGTCGGCACCTCAGAATAAATGTTACGCGTTATTTTGTATTTTAATACAATAACCAAACCATATTTCATAAAACGCCACCAAGACTACATGGCATAGAGTCAAATATACAAGTTTCATTAATTAAATAAAACAACTGCTGACTGAGATCCTTTCAAAAACTCAACTGACGCGTTTGTATATATCAGGAATGTCGGTTTGGCAATAAAATCCTACTCGTTCCACTGTTTATAAATAATATCGGCCATGTTTGTTAGAGAACTTCCAGGGATTTTTATGACAGCTCCAAATTCACATTTGTGTCATTATTTCTAATACGCTTGTGCACAATAACGAAATTGTAGGTATCACGTAGTCAAATACTACTAGCTAAGGAATTAACTCCCACAAAAACTTATTACCCATATTCTATAGTTATGAGCATACTTGATGAGCATATAGTCAATATTATAGACAATACTTATAAATATTGAAATAACCTTTAAAGTAGGATCGAAAATACATTTTTGATCATGTGATCATGAAATTAGCTACAACAATGACTTGTATATTCTGCGTAGGTAGTTTCAGTAAGCTCGTTACAGGGTGCGTCATTACGTGAACGATAGTGATGCCGGGAATTAACTCACATCTCTGTTCTTCCGCTAACATTAGTTAAGATTATGATTTGTATAGTTTTTTATATGAAAAAAATGACATATATTATATTTAAAAAAAAAAGAAACAGATCAAGTTTCTTGCCTGTGCTCTTCTCGACTGGGTTGTTTTCCGAACCGGTGGTAGTGTTTTAGACGTTCATAAGCTCCTTCTTAGGGCCTAAATTGAATAAAGGTTTCTTTGATTTTGATATTATTTTATGACTTTATTTCATTTTTAAAATATCTATACTTGAGTTTAAATAAGTATTACCTACTATATCTATCGCACATACTTTTTGATGAATTATTAGTTCGATTATTGCCATCAAAGTCACATTATTATCACAATTTGAACCCTTCAAATTTGTGAGAATCAAACTACTTATTAAAACCTAAAAAATATTTTTTTGTCTAAACCCCACTTGAGATATCTATATAAAAATGTATTTTAATTGTTGCTGGACCATAAATACCTAGATACAATACAGCTTATTTCTCTCAATATAATAAAATTGGTTTTCATAAAAGGCTGTTTTTAAAATGCATTTTATAACTTTTAATAATGTTAGGTAGTTATAGACAATGCATTTCCCCCCGACAAAAAAAAAGGTAGTTATAGACAAATAATATGTAATATTAAATTTTTAATTTTTACAGTATATTGACGTCGCAGATCAGTTTTAATATCAGAAGTTCTTTAAAAGATGTCTATTTTCTTTTGTAATATCAGAGGAGTGGTTAAAAATAAATTCGTAAACGAGAATCCCAGGCATAAAAAATTTATTATTATTCTTTGTTCCCATTTTTACATATACATATTTGTTAATGGATATTCTGCAACCATTTCAGATATGCTAAAAAATTTAAGTTGTAATTTTAAATTAGAACAATTACTAGTTTTGTGGAATCGATGTTTTTTTAGAATATATTATATTTTTTTTTAATTTTTACGTGTTCTAAATTCTATATAGAATCTAAAGTAGATTGTATGTTTTTTTTAAGAATAATAATTCGAGTAATGAGACAAGTTAAGGTAGGTATATAACTTTTATTGTTTATAAATAATAAATGTGCTCTTCAATCCAGATAATTCATGTAACCAAAAAGTATACTAAAACTTGACAAGATATGAAATTAATTATTTAAATGAAGGGTTATTCAAGTATATCAATGTGGGTGGGAGTTTGCTTATTTTTGATGGCATGATGTGTCTAAATGATGATTACGTAAGCAATTAATTTTTTTTTTTTTTTCAAAATTATGCTAACATATGTCGCTATGGTTTGCTTACTATTGCTTACAAGGTGGAGACGCAAATAATTAAAATTTGCTTACGTTACGTGAACGACCCCTCAGTTTAATTCCAATAGGGTTATAATTCAAAAAACAAACACAAAGCCAGAGAGAAATCGCTTTTATAATATTTCGGGAAGATTCCAACCGCCGCACAATGGAGACCAAACAGAAGATTACTATTACCAAGTTTCAACTTGAAATCTGTTCCCTTCTTCCATGTTATTGAGTTTTATTTTTGCTGCATCCATACTAATTCCACCTATTTTAACAAAGACATGTTCAGTGAAAGCGTCCCTCACGTTATCCGGCATGTCCTTGGACGAACCGGATATGTAAATATGTGCTTGTTGCCCGTCGATCAGTTTCCATAAGATATCTCTGTGTTCAGATATCTTATGTTGAACGTATCTGAAAGTTTTTAATTTTCGGTTCATATAATAAGCCAACGTTTCTCAAACCTATGGCAGCGGGCCATAACGTGACCCCACTTACGATGGCCAACGCGAGCAAAGTATATTCCCACGAAGTTAAGGAGTATTGCGTAAGCGATCACTAATAGAAGACTTTTATGACAAACTGTTTAATTAGACCTTAGTTGTGTAAAAAAAAATACCGCACGAATACGTTATCGAATCAGAAATAAGGAGATCCACAGGAGAACCAACGTAACCGATATTGCCCGGACAATTCCTAAACTTAGGCGGCAGTGGGCTGGGCACCCGATGCCCGATGGGGCCAACGGGTTCTCGAATGGCTATCACGCACCGGAAGACGTCACATGGGTAAGGCCACCCACAAGGTGGACCGACGACCTGATGAAGGGGTGTGGGTGGCGCAAGAGCGGTCGTCGTGAAGATCTTTGGGGGAGACCTATGTCCAACAGTGGACGTGTTTCGGTTGAATGGATGGATCAGTAACTGAACAACATATTTGAGACCTATTGTTACTATCAACACCTAATGTAACGCCTGGCATAAACATGACATATTACAACAAAAGTTATATTTAAAATCACATCGATAATAAGTATCGATTACATAACATTTTTTTTTTCTTTTAGATTATTTTTCGCATAAGGTGAATTCAAAATCAACCCTTTTCCGAAAGAATCGGTACCCCTAGGATGTTGATTGATCAGTGACGTTACGAACTAAAGCAACATGGCAGCTAGCGTTTTCGCGCGGGAATTTATAATTTAAATGACTTTTAGGACCCTTAAAGTTATCTTAAAAAAAAAAAACTAAAACTTTACTATCATCGAAGGAGCAAAATAAAGCATAATACCCTATTATAGTTAACAATTAAAATCTCTACCTCTCTACAATCTACAAAAATCGGCCTGAGCTTTCGGTGAAGGAAAAAATCTTGAGGAAACCATAACATGGTGGTAGTGCCTGGTAGCTACCACCCTCAAGTTTGAAAACCTGTCGCCAAATACCAATAGGTGTGTTCCGGCATCATCACTTGAAAACCAGTACCTCTAGTGTGTTTACCACCCTGGACTACATCGTCACTTAACATCAGGTGCGATTGTGGTCAAAGCAATTTTATACCATACCGTATAAAAAACGTACCGCTTCTCTGCCATAAGGGTAGGCAGAGACCACATCCCTCCACCTGCTACGATCCTGACACACATCTTTCGCTTCTTCTACTTTCATAAGCACCTTCATCATGCTCTTCGGTTACTGGTACTTTTGACCTGGCATTTCTCCAGAACGTTCTCGATCTAGTCGCGATACGTTCGCCTAGGCCGATCCTCACCAGCTAGCTCAGTCACACTCACCTTGTAAATTTGTTAGGTCAATCTTCTTTCACCCATCCTCTCTACATGCCCAAACCAATTAAGCATCTCTTTCTCTATCTTAGTCCCTACATCTTATACAACACTAAAACGTTACCTTATCACACTATTCCTTCCTTTACCTATCATTCTCATTCCAGCTATAATTCTCAGACTTCTCATCTCTACTGCTGTATTGTTTTTTTTTTTTAAAGAGTATTTAATGACATGAGATTACGTCAACAAAATGGCCGCAAGAGCGTAATGTACAGGGTGTATAGTTTACATACATTTTTTCATTTTGATCTCTAGAGAATGCACAGTAGTAGAGCGTCAGTTTTCCATCATCGACCATTTTCTCCAATTCTTTCCTGCAGTGGAAATCTTTGTCTTTGTACCGGCAGCCGAAAAACAAGTGCATTTTCTCTTTAGTAGCAATACCGAGGTGAATTCTCTCCTGTATAAAACTACGAAACGGAGCTAAGCCTGTTCCGGGGCCTATGAAGATTTGTGGTATCTCCTGGGTTTCATGAAATACGAGAAAATATATTACTTTTTTTTAACTGTATAGAGTCAGCACTTTGACCACAATCACACCCCATGTTAAGTGACGATGTGTTCCAGGGCGGCAAGCACACTAAGCCTAGATACTGGTTCTCAGGCGATGCTGCCGGAACACTCCTTGGTATTTGGCGATAGGTTTTCAAACTTTCTACCACAATGCTATGGTTTCCTCACATTTTCTTTACTTTTAAATATGATAATCCTATTAACTATAAAAGCAAAACTTTGAAATTACGCTGTTTCTTAGAATAGGGTGTTTTTTTTTATACTGAAAACTTCTGAAATGCTTAACATAGATAATTGACTGATGAGTCTTTTAAGACAAAACTTTGCTAAGAAAATAATAATGTCCTTACAACATCTTCAGGAAAAGTGAAGGATCCATTCTTGATCCATCCGTAGACCTTATCACCGATGTTCAGATCTTTTAGCCAGTTGGAACAGAGTCCCAGGCGGGGGCTCTTCAGCTTCGTGTAATACTTGACGACGGCGACCAGCAGTTCCACCACCCTGCCTCCTGACGGCAGAGAACTGCTCGCTATCGAGAATGAGCGCGGCTTTATAGAGGAAAACAGTTCAAATAGTATGTCTATAGTCAATTTCGATGTGGATTTGTGGAAGTCGCGGAGAACCTAAAACAGCATACGAATTAATAATTTCGTTTATCTATAAAAATAAATAATATTGAAGTGTCTGTTTGTAATATCAAAATAACAGCTATTTACTAAATACATAGAAATGTATAGGCAGCCAGATATCTGGCTATAACGTGGGCCGGATATCTGATATCCGGCTAAACAACTATCCGTTTCATCTCTAGTCAACAAAATATCATTGTTATGTATTCCTTTTATGTCGTAAGGGATATTTATTTATTTTCGTTTTATATATATAAGTGTAATTTTGTTTTGTTCAATAACGCAAATTTCCTAAAGTTCTTTATCAATCGTTTTAAAATTATTAGAACAACCTTCTATTCCTATTCACGCGTGTGTTTATTGAATCAGGACACTCAATCTCAATAACATAGTATATAATATTTAAAAAAAAACCCTAGAATAAACTTCGCTATGGCACATCTCTAACTGTTACGATACACTCACAATAGCAAATTATGCTCTGGACTAAATTGTAAAATTAACGCGAACGAAGTAACGGCCAGAAGCCAATTAGTTCATAGTCTTTTAGAGAGAGAACTTCGACTCATTTACCTCAAGAATAGTTCTCTTCGGTCTTCTGGAATAGTTTAACCAATCCTCTTGTCCTTCGGGTGAACTAAGCTCGATGCATTTGTCCCTTTCCAGCTTATCCTCCGATACTAATGCTAGGAGTGAGAACAGGTATTGTGTAGGATAGCATTTTAAATCCCAATACTGTTCCGCGATTTTGTAAAGTGTCAGCGGATGCTTTAGAAACTCTGGTACGGACATATCTGTAATTTGGTTGATGTTTGCTAAATTGGATGCTTTGATCAGATGCGTGGTACTGCATTTTCTAATATTAGGTCCTTCTTTACCTATGAAATTGTCATTTTGTACGAGATAAGTTAAATTGTTTTCTATGTACATTTTTTTAGCATGAAAGAAGTTATTTTTATGAAAGAATCATTTGAACGGGCGGGCGACAAAGTCTTTAAAGGCATTTTGTATTGCCAATCTTGTATTGAATTATTTTTCCCGCTAAAGTTATCAGTCTTTCACTCTTAGCTCTTGCAGCTTGGAGAACGTCTATTGTGCAATATTGGATCAGACTTTGTGTAGGAACAGTTGCGACGAGGGATTGACCAAAGCTGGTTGCACATATGCAAGCATATCTATCAGTTTTCAGTTCTTATATGCAGTGACAAATGTCCGAATGATGTTGACATATTTTCTAATAATTTGTCATAAAAAGAAATTAGATGATATCTATTGTAAAATTAACTATAACATTTTGTAATACGATTTGTTTTAAGTTTCGATTAAATCGCTAAGAACTCGATTCTTGTACGTTTATATAAAAAGTAATTTTCGCCTTTAATTGCACCAGTGAATTTGGTTATCTAGCTTATAATAATACATTGCTCATGTGTAAATGATCATATAATAAGTTGACAATCGAAAGAAAATAAATTTAAAACTATTTTTCTCCAAGAGTGACCTAAGACGTAGAGTGAATGAGATGTAAATATACAACGTAAAGGAGTACTTAGTTTTTTTTTCTTCTTCTCTTCAAAACTATGCTTACGTAATAATAAGATAAGAGCTTTGCTTACTATTGCTGATAATGTGTGTGGGGGGGGGGGGTATGTTTTGGTCAACCATGACAGTCTATTGCGCAGCCATTTGTAGCGCACTTCAGACCGGCACAGTTGAAATGTGCGTAAGAACAGTATGAAATGAAAGTCATTTTTTATAAACATATTATTTAATTTAAATTATTCATCTTGCGTCCAGCCGTCTTCATCGCTGAGGAAACGTCGTTTGGTGGCAGTGTTCATGTAGGGGCGGAGCGCCCATTCCGTGTCGGCCGCGTCTAGAGCCTCCAACGTGCCCAACTTTATCTCGTATAACTTCATTTGGAAACGGGGACCTAATTCAGTCAGTTCTATATCTTTGCCGACCTGGAAAATATTAAAACCTAAAGCTTTATTGTCGTTTGTTTATAATTTATTACGGCCATGTATACACAAGTTCTATGAAAGCAACATCGCATTATTTTTCAAATCAAAAATAGATCACCATACATAGAGCAAAATGTGGCAATTTCTGACCTCCTTGAGAAGGGGATACTCAACAATAGTAAGGAGAGCTCTTAACCCCCTCTCATTGCACGTAAGCACTGGCATAATTTAGAACAAAAAAAAAACGAAGGTAAGTAAACATTAAGTAAGCCAGAGAGATGTTACGATTTCCATACACTACTTGATTGACTACCATGCACAGAACAGTAAACCAGTCATAATGACTCACTTCGAATTCTCATGTTCTAGATATTTAAGATAATAAATACTGGATGTAATTAGGTATAGTCAGTTGGTGGGGTTTCCGTAAGCGACTGAGTCACTACTAACCAGGCACAGTGCAGTAACTTACAATATTGTATACAAGGGAATCTGTTCTTAGATGACAATACATCAAACAGAAAATATTTTTGTTCTGTGGAGCAATAGGCTAATTGTTTGTTTAATAGTTTAATTAATTTAAAACAATATACCTGCCAAGTGAATGATATCATTAAAAATACAATACGCACAATTAAATAATATGTAATTCGGATAGTAGAATAAATTTAAGCGTTTTTGGTGGGGATCGAGAGAGGATGCTCAACTCCTTTTCCGCTAGACGAATTTAGTATACGACTTTCAAGTAAAACGTAAAGTGTGACGTCATATCTTAGTATAAGTACGATGAAATGAAACAAAGTAATGGAATTAAAATGTTTATAAAAATAACTTATTAAAAAATATATAAATATGTTAACATGTCCACTCTATAGATTTGTTATAACCTATAAAACATAACCTTAAAATATCTTTTATAGCTATCTATTCAAAGAATCTTGAGTATATTTGCCCGTACCTTTTTGTAAGTGTGTTGCCTAAAACAAATGTAGTCATCGTGATTAGCAAAGGAAATCACTCTCTTGGAATCCGTCTTTGGGACTGGGAACAAGTATTTCAGTATATTCATTGTCCTTAAGCCTGTAACGAGTTACAATTTTAATTTTTTATATCACACAGCCTTTTTTGGTAAATTAAATCAAATTGGTTATTCAATAACCGTCATAACCAAGTGTTATATATAAAATCTTTTCAACTGTTATTCAGTTATAAAATCTTGACTACATTTGAATAATGAGCTTAGAGTTTATGGTGAGTTATTGGAAATTAAATTAAAATACTGTAAAAACTGAACCATTTGAAATATATTTGAAAATCGTTTAAAAACAAAACCCTTTTGTTTATAAAGCCCAAAAATATAAGGAAAATGCAGACCAGGAGAGGATTTCAGCGGTTCACAGTTTGAAAGGACAGGTGTTATTGTGGTCACAATAAAATGGAGACTAATTTAAAACTGGTTTTGTTATCCTTAACGAATAGAGACTTTATGAAATCATTCGTTTATAAGTAAGTTGAAATAACATTAAATTGATCTTATATATTCTTACCAAGATCAGTTTTGAAGTTGTGAAATACTAAATGCGGGTACTGTTCACTCATTGGGCCGATATCTGGTATGTCATGTCTCATCACAACACCGGAGAGAGTAAACGATACTGTCGGTCCGTATGGCAAATGACAGATAACCTGTAATTAGAGGATATGTGATACCTTAGAACAGTGTTTCCCAACATTTTTCTATGCCCATACTCCTGCATCGAGAGAGTATAGTGCAGGCATGATAATTTGTTATGATAAATCGTCTGGATCAGTCCTCTCTGACTGATCGTAGAACAGGAACACTTGTGTGGTTTGTTATTAATTTGAATGATTCGCAAAAATACGCAATATACGTTTTGTGTGTTTATTACAAGCAACCCTTAAAGTTAAACTCCTTAATAAAAAAAATCATTTATGAGTATCCCTCCTGTGATAACCCTATACCTACTCCTAAAAATGTGTATCATTTCTCTTAGTCTATTTATGGGATCTATAGATAGTCACTGTAGAAGTCCCTTTATGTACATTAGTAGTTTTATTTATTTTTTTACATTTCATTATTTATTTATTGTTTGTAAGGATATTCTTGTATTAGATAGTGGTATCAGAATGTTACCACATAAAGGTGACGGACGAAAGAAGATTACATGCAGCTGAAATGCGAATGTTGAGATGGATGTGTGGGGTAACAAGAATGGACAGGATTAGGAATGAGTATATTCGAGGAAGTTTGAAAGTGGCGCCAATAACAGACAAGTTAACAGACGGTCGTTTGTCCTGGTATGGACATGTGATGCGCAGGGAGGAAAAGAATGTTGTATGAAAGGTATTGGATATAAATGTAGACAGTTACATGGGAAGGGGAAGAACAAAGAAAAGATGGATGGACTGTGTGAAAGATGATATGCTTAGGAAAGGAGTGAATGCGGAAATGACAACAAATAGAGAGGAATGGAAGAGGAAGACATGTTGCGCCGACCCCAAATAAAAATGGAAAAGGGTAGGAAGATGATGATGAGATAGTGGTACAGGGTTTTGCAGTGAATTTCGACAAAAATTATTTGATTTTTGATCCGACACATTAAAAAAAAAACAGCCTTTTAAATTAATGTCGAAACATTAAACCTTAAACTTTATATTATTTTAATAATAATTAATCAATAATCAGATCAATTTTGTTGAAATTATTTGCAAAACCTTGCAACTACTAACTAATAATAACAATAAAAAAAAAAACATATTGTAGACATAATACATTATAGTAATCTTTATAAAAGTTAACTGTTTTAAATTCTCAGTAATGCCGCCATTACCAATATAATTTTCAGTTACCTACAACAGTACCTACAATGGGACCCAGGAGTACATGTACCACAGGTTGGGAATTGCTACCTTAGTAAACAACTAGTATAAATCATGTCAATGTATAATTATGCAATAATATTATGTAATGTATAAATGTCTTTCTTAATTTCTGTTTCACTTCACTTCTTATAAGAATAGCGACATGCGTAATGTACACAATGTCGCCAATGTCTATTAGGTAATTAGATTTTGGAAGGAATGAAATTAGCCTGTGAGTCGTTCTGTTTTGTTTCTGATAAAAATAGTGGCATGTGGTGAGATACAAGATTCCGCCAGTGTCAATTGGTTAAAATTTTAAACGAATGAGATTGGCCAATTACAAATTCTGGTCTGTTCTATTGAATTTCAATAGTTCTGTTCTAGTCTGTTCAAGATTTCAACCAAATCTTTCGTAAAAAGCTAAGTTACCTAAAACAAAAGGGACAACACAACATTTAGAATAGCACCACCACCAGGCATACCAAACAATAACATTAAATTCTGTTTATTCATTATTTGTTATTTTGTGTATTATTTACTAATTCTACCAGCCAATCTGCACTAACAAGTTCTCTAATATGTCAAAGGGTTTATAGCCTTGTATTGATGTCGCTCCGAATACTACAGCAGTGTCTGGCTGTTTTTTTTCTTCCTCTCTCATACACTACATGGATATGAAATTGAATATTAATTTCAACTTATCTCAAGTTATTTTCGAGGACATTGGCATATCAAATACATAGATAAAAAAATGATTAATTTTATGTTATAAGATGATAACCCTAACATAAATAAATGATATAAACTCACCAAACTATCTGGCACACCTCGATGTTCATGAACCACAATGAAGTCGGTAACTTCATTAGCTCTGCATGCGTGGATCAACTGTGACATTTCATATCCACCACGGTTCATGCGTTGACTGTTCGGGAATATTAACCTGTAACAATCTTTAGCTTATTCTTATTCATTTTAATTGTTCATAATTATTTGTGTATACCATTTGCCATTAAATGATATCACAGGACATGTTTTTCTTTCTCCTTCTATGGGGGTGGGTATTTATCCCGCCCCCTGGATGTCTGACCTTTGGTCATGCCTCTCCTCAAGAGGCGGGCTATGTGGTGGAGGGGAACTTTTCTCCTCCATCCCCATTGGGCCATTGCACTGACGGGCCTGGTGGGTTCGCTGCAGGGGGCGACGCGGTGCTTGCGAAAGCTACCCCGTGTCGCCTCCATCCCAAATGCAGCGGACGGCTCCGGGGGGTTTTAGTGGGTATTTCCGGAGCGCTTAACGCCCGGGTGAGTCCCACACTGGCATGGAGCTCGTCACTCCGTGCCCTCTTATCTATTGTCTTTGGGGGACTCTGATCCCGCAAATACAATAGATAAGGGTAGTGCGTAAATGCATTTCCCCTCCTCAAAAAAAAAAAAAAAAAAGGACATGTTTTTCTTTACTCTATAGAAATTCATCATAAATGTTTGCAGTTTCTAGTATATCCACTTATAATATACAACTAATAATGTATGGGCAAGAAGAAAGTAGGGGAGAACAATGTATCACATGGACGCTAAGCAATACATTGCCAACCCTCAAAAATCGAGATCTTGGTGTCAAACGCATAATACCATACATTTTACAAAATAGTATCATGTGATAAAATGTAATATTTATATATTTTTTTTTAAGTTTAAATGTCACAAAGTTATTTCATATCAATATGTTTTACATACATTAACATTTTTAGTTAATTCTATCTATCAATGATTTAAACAAAACAAAAAACACTGTTATAAAGAAATCTAAATCAATTAAAATGTTATAGTAACTTATAATTTCTGATCTAAATTAATAGTCCTCGACCTGTGATCTGCAGACGAACAGTGGTTTAAAATGTCCTGTGACAGATTTAAAAAATTGGAGTTAGTGCATAGTTGCACACCCAATACAGTGATCGATTGAGAACAATCCACTACCAAATATGAATCAGTGTGTTTCAACTACCATTCTCCCTCTCCTACAGTTCTTCTTAAACTTAACATAAAATTTTCACTTCACTAATCAATCACTAAAATAAATATAGATTAATAAAACAAATTAGAATTGTCTATATTCAATACTAACCTAAGTTCCTTAACAAACATTTTCAACCTAGCACTTGGTTCTCTTGAAGTGGTGATCATAATCTTGGGATCCTCTACTCCTGCATATCTGTATTCATCGTCTTGTGAATTAAGAGTGTTGGCACCACCACTAAAACCTCCAATAACTGCTGCTTTTTCAGGACCTTAAGTATGAATTTATGTATGTGATATAGAACTTTTTTTGTTATTATATTATTGTTAACTTCAATTTAAAGTGAAGTTTATTTTATTGCAACCAATTATACATTTTTGAAGTAAGAGTTTGAATACATTATATTTAATTATATTACATATGTACGTTCAACATTTTACACATATTATTCTAAAATAAAGGCTGAAATTTTAGGAATATTATTATTTATAAATTTAACTGTAATAATAAGCAGTTGTTCAATTAACATTATTGACACTCTTTTATAAAATCAATAATATAAGATATGAAGATAAATGATTTCAATTTGATCTAAACGTTCTCTATATATTTTAATAAGTGCATGCATTTCAAATCTGATTTAAATATTTATTTATTATTATGTACTAAAAAAGTAAAAACTTACCTTTATCTTCAAATTCTATTTTCTTCTGCAAAGCGAGCGCCTCTTTTCTCAGATCTCCATGTATAGGAATGTTCTCTTCCAAACTTCTTTTCAACTGATCCTTTTTCGCTTGAATACTCTTTTGTTTATCCTCAACAGACTTTCGATATAGGTATTCGCGTCGCAAACGCGCTTGTCTACGCAACATTGTTATTTTTCACTTCACAGTATCGTAACGAAGTAATTTGATAAATTAGGTTAAAAAACTCAGCTTCTTAATCTTAATTTGTTATAAAACTCGATTATTTATATACATTTTCATGAAAATTTGTGAAAACATTTAATTTCATAGAATATCCACGCGGGATTGACCCTTGACAGATCACAGAATACACATGTCAAAACATGTGCTTATTTCAACTAAGCAGTTGACGTTTGGTTATTGCATTAGCTATGGCCTATGAGATTTCTACATTTTTGCGAACGAATCGTTCCTTACTCCTTCTTCTTCTTCTTAGTTAATGGCAATCTGTGTGTACACACAATTTGTGCCAATGTCATGTAGGTAAGATTTTCAATCTTGTATCAGCGTTACCAAGCTCCAACAGAACGGTGGCCTATCCTGCTCAAACTTTCCATGGAGCTTTGTCGGCACCTCAGAATGTATGCTACGCGTTGTCTTCTATAATAAACTTAACTTGAACACAATAACTAAACTATTTCACACAAAACGCCACCAAGATTACATGATATAGAGTCAAGTACACAAGTTTAATGAATTAAAGAAAACAATTGCTACATGTCAGACAGATCCCGCCAAAAACTCCAATTCCTTACTCCTATTAACAGTATATATAATGACAGCAATAGAAAGAAAATACAACCAAAGTATTTTACTAAAACACAATAAGTATACTAATGTCATGGTTGTTAAATTTTACAAAATAAGTATGAGAAATAAAATATTTAAGAAATGGAATCTTTCACTTACCGTCATGGTATTCTTCTACTTTTAACTTATAATGTGGTTTGATATCCAGACTATGGGTCTCAAATATATCAAAAAGTTCAGCTATATCATCTCTAGAATTATATGGTCGTATATTGAATACATCTCCAGGCTTGTATTTCAAACTATCTCTAACAGTTTTCAGTGTTAAAAGTCTAACATCCTGTAGAGTAATAGATTTGAATTCTTTAAATTGAATAGTGATTTAGATAGTAAAACGATGTTACTTAGGCAAAGAGGTAAAAGACAACACTAAACTAACATCGCTTAAACAGGGGCATCTTTACCTATAGTGCAGGGTGTGCAGCACACACATGCGCAGGGTTGCAGGAGGTGCCGAGTAACGCTCGCAACACATACATAGATGCCTCACTCGGAGTGCCAATACTCTCAAAGACCCTGAGCACGTGTTATGGCTGGCACCGAACACAGTAATGGTTAAAATTTCTTCCCCACATCAAAAATTGCCAATTGTCGTTTGAAAACTGTAATTATTCCATTTTGACCATGCGCATACTAGAGGGTGCCAGAATATTAGTTGCACAAGGACGCTACAAGGGCTAGAGCCGCCTCTGGCTTTAAAGACAGTACAGCATGATTTAAACTATAGATAACTCGAGGTATTAGAAATATATACACATAGGATACTATCTGTATTTATTTTCAATACAAAATAATGATAAAAGATTATTATTTTCTATAATTAAAACTAAACCAAAAAAGAAATGATAGAGAAATCATAACACTTACTTGAAAGTGATCCTCACTAGTTGTTCTCACATTTGCTGTCAATTCAAATTGACTTACTTCATCAGTATTTGTTTTACTAAAATAAATATCATCATACAATCTATCATTGTGTACACCAGTATCAGTTTTTTAACAGGCAAACTTTCCAACGTGGTATAAAATCATTTTTTACATCTGTTTGAATATTTGGAAAGTATTTTTTTTAATTTATTGAAATATTCTTTGACCCATGGTGATACTACTGCATCATGCCCTAAATCATGCTGGTAATCACAAAGACCTGTAAAGTAATAGTCATTATGAATTTTAGCATTAATTTGTGTGCAGTGTAAATGATTTTTACTTTGTGACAACTGACTTTATGTATAGAAATTGTTAAGTACATTGATAATAAAACCTTACATATTTAATTTCTTTACATGTGTGTTAGATTTGTTGACTATACTATTCAACAAATGGTAGGGAACAAATTGTGGCCAGAAATTAACTACATAGGAAGAAAATATGCATTCAATGGCAAGTTGATATAGTAATAAAATAAACAGTTAATATTCAAGTGAATTAAAAATAAAAAAGGAATGTATGGATTGTAGTATTGTGCTAGTAAGAATACATTATGACAAACAACTGCATACACAGAATGTTCAGATGGATCTATGGTGTGACAAGAATGGATAGGGTCAGGATTGAGCATACGAGAGGGAGTGTATACACCAGTGTTAGAAAAACCGAAAGGGAATCATTTGTATTGGTATGGCATGTTATGAGAAGAGAGTATTTCATGCGTCATAAAAAGTAATTAATATGAATGTGAGAAGAAAAAAACATATTGAGCAAACCCCTAATAGTGGAAACAGGATAGTGATGAAAAATAAAAAGAGAGTATACTGACCAATATCAAGAATAGGCGTTGCACCTAACTGAATTAATCGTCTGTGTAGCTTTTTGCCAGTGAAGTTAAATTTTTGATATGAGGAATCACCTAAACCTAATACACCATATTTTAAATTTAATAACGAGTTCGCTGGTAGGTTTTTTCTAAGTAAGAACTTCCAAAACTTCTTCATATTATCTGGTTCGTCTCCTTGGCCTGTCGTAGAGCAAACAAATATCGCAAATTCTTCATGTATAAGTTTCGATATAGGATAATCGTCCATTGGTTGTACTGGCCCACGAAATCCGAGCGCCTTCGTCTTTCTCCATATTCGTTCGGCGGTTTCTTGAGCGGTAAATGTTTGACTGCCGTATAATACTAAAAGTCTGCCTGATACAGTCATTATTTACAAATTTTAAATTTTGTACACCTTATTATTTAATAAAATAAATTGCAAACTTCATCCGGCTTAGTGATGCTCAATATACGTCAATGTATTCGAACGTTACAATATATGAATATACATCAATTTAATCGGGCGCTACTTTAACGGGTTAAACGCTACTTTAATGGTTATAGATTATTTGATGCATTATAAGGACACAAGAGTTCTTACAGTGCAACAGCATTACTTTTTAAGTAAAATAAATATAGAGAATTGTATCGCTATGTATTATTGTCGTCACATACAAAATTGTTTGTCTTTAACCTGAACCTAAGTACAAAAATTGCATATTGCTTTGGGTTTCCCACTATTTAGACAAACTTCAATGAAATGTAACATATTATTAAAATGATTTTTTTTTTATTCCCGTATTGATTTCAAACTCAATAAACGTATAAAAGAAACAAAATGAAACAGAGTTTCTTACATTCACTGTCGTCTCCTTTTTGTATGATACTTCGTAGCCTCTCCATTCGTGTCTACCAAGAGGACAGACGTCGTATAGTGACTAACTATATTATAGTGAGTATGGTCTCTAAGGTTTGTCTTATTTAAGGTTCTACCACGTTGAAACTATACATATGTTTTATTAATTTTACATATTTAAATGGGCGAGTCAGTAAGAGTCGACCTAGGCGAATGTATCTAGACCACGTCAATCACGTCAGTCACCATATCAATCACGTGTTAAATAAAGGCCAAGTGAAAAGTACTCATGGCCGACGGGCATGTATGAAAGCGATCATGAATGTGAGGGAAGCGAAGGAGGTGTGTCAAGGTCGTAGCAAGTGGAAGGACGTAATCTCTGCGTACCCCCACGGCAGAAAAGCGTGATGATATGTATGTATGTATATATTTATCAATGTTTTTATTCTATACAAATTAGGAAAATTCATTTTAATATATCAATCAATTGTTTCGAATAAGAGTTGATATATTTTTTGTATGACATCACTAATCTAGCTTATCATAAATGACATTGATATTTGTACGAACTTTGACAGTTTTAAAAGTTTTGGCCGTTTTGACTTTTATTATTTATGTCTTGGTTTTGACGTAGTCTTCTTCTTAGTTAATGGCAATCTGTGTAAACACAATATATGTCAGTGTCATGTGTGTAAGAGGTATTTTCAATTTTAATCAGCGTTACCAAGTTCCAGCAAAACGGTGGCGCATCCTGCTAGAACTTTCCATGGAGCTTTGTCGACAGCTCAGAATAAATGCTACGCGTTATTTTTCATAATAAACTTGACTTGTACACAATAACCAAACTATATAATTAATTAAATACTCAAATTTAATTAATTAAAGAAAACAACTGCTACATGACAGACAGATTCCGTCAAAAATTCCCTTGACGTAGTCATTTCAGTTGCTCGATGTACGTTTTGTTATTTACAAAAAAGAATCTAAAACTGCGGAAAAAAATAATACTTTGAAATGTTATTATTATTGTTAATATTATTGACTACTCGTCAATAATATTTACAAAAAATGAAAATTCTATCTTTTAAAGGAGTACATATTTTGTATCATTTTATTAATAATGCATGTAATGCATGATCATACATAAACAAATTACAAGGATTGGATTTGATTTCATAGCATATTTAACTTTAAACATAAAAATAGTCAATATAAAACAACACTACGCAACGTTAAACTCTAGGGTTAAAGTTACCCCTAGTTAAACCCTCGCTCAATAAATTTATGTGTTCATCTCCGTTACTCCGATTCAGAAGTTATCTGCCGTCTCTCTCATATCGGGCGTGCGGCAGTATCGAAGCCCATGTTGGCGGGCTAAGTCGCCCCAGTTGAAATACGCGGGAAAAATTTCAGTGCTGTGTCTTTTTTTATATAATAAGATTGCTTAGGTATTGTTGTGAATATTTTAATTGAATATGTAAGTATAATTTTATTCAATAATTAAAATATTACGTACTGTAATTTTATTTGATTTATAAATTCATACATCCATTTAATAAATTAGGCGATTTAAAAATTATAAATTGTATTAATAGGTTTAACGTTACATGTTGGTTTTATTAAATTTTTAATATGTTTACAAAATGTAGAGACGTTGTTTTATATTTGTAGTTATTAAGACATTTGAAAAAATTAGTAATCGATCGAATAAACACGAAAAAAAAAATGTATATTAAATAAAGTACAGAAAATATTTTCATAAAATCTAGTTTTTATTGAGGATTCTATAGTAGAATTTTATCATTACATTAATACTTTATTATTCTGTCACGAAAAATATAATTATTGCGTTTCTTTTTTAAAAAGGAATGAATTGCAAATTGTATGTTAATAAATGTACATTTTATAGTATTGTTTTTACTTGATACCGCTTTATTAATTTTTTTAAATTAAAATCCACGTCTAAAAGGCAGTCGAATAGTTTTAAATATAAGCTCCGTATAGTAGCTTAATTGAGAGTTAATATTCAACTTTTGGGTTTCGGGATATTTTTCGGCTTATTTTCCAAGAATAATAATAACGTTTTTGGAAATATATAAAATAACATATGTTGAACACAACTCTTGTATGTTCACTAAACAAAATGGATGTAATATCATTATTTAATTCAACAGACTTTGTGTTGTTTTCAATATTGATAACAGATGCTCTCATATAAAAAAAAAAGGTTAAACGAATAATAGTTGTGACTCTTTTGTTTTTATCATTAAAGTTAAACAAGGTCGCTATTAATTTCGGCATGCGATTTAAATAGTCCATACGTATTTCTAATAAGAAAATTGTAAATGATCATATAAAAGAGAAACTGCATTAAATATACATTTTCAGGATAAAATATTAAGGTAAGTATAGAATCTAATCTAATTTCACTGAGATACCAACAAAGTAGAAGGGGCCGTATAAAATATTTATATATATTGTACTTACGTAATAACGTAAGCAAAATGTTGGTCATTTTTGTTTACCCCCCTTTTATAAACCCACCCCCCATAATTACGTAAGCATTGGAATAATTTTCAACAAAAAAAGTTTATCAAATAAATATTCTTTACGTAAACCCCCATTTAAGATCTCATGAAAAATAAGCAAATCATAACCCGTTTATGCGTACGTAATATTTAATACATATACGAATCCTAATATAGTACATATACATATGAGTAAACTTATTTTGCAATCATCTATTTAAACTACGTACGTATTGATAATTGGTGAAAATTTCTCTATAGGGCTTCGTACTATATATTTTGAATCCTAAAACATACAAAATATTGCTCATTATCTTTTGAATACAATTATAGGTAGTTTCATTCACATTGTGATCTCGTTTGAATAAATGCAATTTAAAATTATTCAGTATGAATAATCGTATATCTATTAATTATGGATATCTATTAATAATTTTCTCTATGTTTGAACAAGTTGTAAGTGATGTAATGAGAGATAGACGAAGTGCGCAGAACAAAACGATGTGTTTCATGTGACATTTGAGCATAGACTTGTGTGGGATTAAGAGGATTTCTTGTAGAATGCTATGTAGCTGGTTTTAGGTACGTATTGTAGGTATAAATAGAGATTAAAGTTACTGTGTTAATTTCATCTGACTAAGAGAAACCAGTAAAGGAGTTTTTTTGTCAACATAATTCGTTATTTTTCTCAAAACTATACCAACATTATAGGCGTAAGTACTAATGGACAAACATATCGTTATTTTTTATCTATATATGTAGATTATGTGTATAATAAGTAAGTACATAATTAGTTTCTCAGAAACTGCTCATCGATTCGGATGCCACATGCATTTAGATAACGTTTTGTTTATTTATTTGTATGAGTCAATTGTTTATAAAATTGTTTATTATATACTTACAAAATTCTAATAATAAAGGTGTTAGTTAGCGGAAATCTGTGCATATTAAATAATATCTAGTTAAAAAATGTTTACGTTATATACATGTGACAGCCCTATAAGAAACCTTGTTTGCCTCAAATAAGTTACGTCCGTGTATTAAAGAAAACCGCACGGTAGGTCCCGCACGGAAAGTGGAGTAGGCATGTACCTTATTATACTTAATTAAACCCCGCAAGATATACGTTGACTAAGTACCAAGTATCCAGAATCCGGTTATAAGACTTGAGAATTTATTATACTAAAATGTTCACATTGACGCACAATCGATAGAGCATAGAGTAAGTAAGTCACAGATTCTCAAACCTTATTCTTTGGTATTTAGAGTAGTGGTAGAGAAGAAAGTTAAACTCAGACACATACTAGGGTATTTTACTGTTGTTTCATGTTACCTATTGACAACAACAGATTAAGTGAATAATTTAATTAAATAGAATAGTTTTGAGCCGACCCCAAA
Source organism: Samia ricini (assembly GCA_014132275.2). Taxonomy (NCBI): domain Eukaryota; kingdom Metazoa; phylum Arthropoda; class Insecta; order Lepidoptera; family Saturniidae; genus Samia; species Samia ricini. Next base: position 21,044,607 of record AP028158.1, read on the forward strand.
TAACAAATTGGGAGCAGGACGATGATGATAACGAGAATGGTTGTACGAAAAACAATATTTCTTTCGGCTCATAAGATTCAGAGATATCAGCGTTTAAAATATTTGTTTGAGATCAAGAGGACAAAGAAAGTCAGTATATCCTTTGTAGTACATATTCTAACTTTATGTACAGTGATTAGCTTTATTATTGGTGTGTTTTTAAACAGGTAATAAAAAATAATCGGTTAACATCCCTGTTATAAATTAGAAAAAATACACTTGATAATGTTATAAGTCTCTAGATTATTTATAACAGAAGTTAACGGTCAACGGTTTAAAATTTATTAAATTAAGACTGATTTACTTACATTCTAATAATAATAACTTAAGAAAATATTAATTAAGTAACATATTAAAAAATATAATGTGGAATGCGTATATCGATATTCTCTGTTTGATTATTTTTAAGACCATTTTTATCATAATACGTTTGTACAAAGTCAAAAAGTGGTTTTCCATGAACTACGTGTAAAGCTTACGCGGCATATTTTTTTTCGACGACGACGAAATACTTTCTTACTTACTGGTTTGAGCCACACACGAGTATGACATACCGTGTTGTAAATCAAAGAAAATATATCAACAATAAAATACAATAAGTTATTTAAAAGCCAAACTAAAATAGAAATATTACAATTCAAACTTCAGTGTATTATTAATTATTTCATTCATTATTGAGATAGATTTAAAAGGTGGTGACATATTTTCCCACAGCACGCCACTATGCTCAACAATCTGTTCGAACATTCGCATAAATTACATCAGACGTTTTAGATTTTAATTGTGAACGAAACCTTGGCCTCTTTCAAGGCGTTGCTGTCTCAACGGCGGTGCGTTCATTTCGCTGGCCCCTTGACCGTGTGACGTTTGACATGACATATTGTGTGTAACTGACCGATAATAATCAATAAATTCTAACATGCAACTCAATACTTAATACCTATTTAAAGTAAACATTTATAATATTATATAATCATTATTTTTTCTATTGAAGGCCACTCAAGTATTAAATTTAATATTTAACACAACAAAACTTTTTTAAATTAAAAACAAAACCGACATCAAAAAAATATACTATGAAAGTGCACTAAGTAAATAATAACTAATTACTTTATTAATCTAGTGCAATATATTCTTTGTTTTAATAACATCAATAATTTTGAAATCGGTGTCGGTTGTGTTTTTAATTAAAAAAGGTTTGTTTTCTACTTTTTAGTTTATTTATGTACTTTTAGGTATACATGTAAAGCCAGTTTTATTTTCGTATTAAATTCTTCTGGTTCCTTCTTTAATGAAATTAGAAAAAAAAAATTCAATCTTAGAATTTCATCACTTGACTCTGCTATATTTGTTTGCTACGTATCTTATTATTTACCTAGCTAAAATAAATATGTCAATTTTCCTTCCTCATTCCGTTCATATCATAATTGAGGTTAATATATATTTTTTTCTATTTATAAACTATCATAGATAAGAGTCTATATGAAATGTGTTCTCATGAATCAACGAATCGACTATTTTAAAATCTTCAATTAAATATAATTACGTTAATTTACGATGTTTTTTTTTTGTCTGATTCTATTGTGATTGATTTTGGTTCAAGCGGACATCGTAGTGTTGCCATTTTGAACGTGTTTTCGTGTCGTCGTGTGAGATAAATACGCTTTAATGATAGTACTAATATAATATCGTTTTAAAAAATGTCTTATTAAAAAAAAAAATAAAAAAAAAAATATATATATATATATATATATTGCATCTCTCGAAGTAACTTTCTATTTTACAATGAGTTTGACCTTTTCGTGATATATTCTGAGAATCTATTTTAACGTGATTCTATTTTGAAATGATTGACAACTTCTGTAGCGCCGTTGAGCGATTCTCGGGAAAAACTTATAGATACGCGTTACCAATGCTATCATGTCAGTCATCAACATCCTAAAGTTGGCGTTTAAGCGTTGGCGCTGAGAGATAAATAATAAAATGTATACTTACGCAAATTATCGTATGTTTTGATTACGAATAAACCATATAAAATTGTCGTAGATTTGACATCTATGGGTCTTTTTATACCCAGTACTAACTCTGTTTCACGTTTTATACCATTTTGAATCGCATCGTCAATATTAATTGTGACAGGTTACATATAAATAATCACAAGCTAACATATAAATAAAAAAAAATATAGTAGATCTAAATAGTACTATATGGAAGCGACGATGGCTTAGTGGGGTCAAATATTGCATTGATGGAAGTTTGTTCGAATTCACTCAATTCATCTTTTTTTTTATAATCTAGAACATTAGGTGAAGGAAAACTTTGTGATAAACCCGAAGTATGGTGGCGAGGCATTTTTTAAATGTCGATAATATAAGCATAAGCTGTTTATGGAAAGAAAAAAATTATAAACGTTGGATTTATTAAAAGGAATTTATTGAAATTCGGACAGAGGAATTTATGTCAGGTTCAGGTCAATTAAAACACATTTTTCTTCTTCTCCAGACAACTATCCTTTATTTTAATTGCTATTATGTACAGTATTTACAAATAAGCAATGTTTTCTAAAAAAAATTTCTAATTTTGTTAAATTTTGTTTTAATTTAGGTATTTAATTAAAATTAGTGGTAATTGAATTAAAAAAATATTTTTCTATACGTTTATTTTAAATAAGGATAGACAAGGAATAATGAAATCGTAAAATTGAAATATCTACACATTTTTTTTCAGTAAACAATATGTTATTCTAATAATATATTATTGTTATTAACGTATATAGCTGGATTTAGCTGAAGCTCAAAGTTAGAGTTACACGTTTCCTGTTAAGAAACAATCTCCTGTTATCAATATTCAGCGGATGTTGCGTCAGACAAGGGACCACGTGACTGGATCGATCCAAACCTCTCGTTATAGAGGGGTTGACTCATTTGTACCGATACATAACTTTGACCTTCTTTATATTATTATAAAAAAGCTCTCTTATAGTTGAACTTGTTTTGCCCATTGTATTTGCTCGCATAAAACAGTTATTATTAATTACTACATTTTGTCTTCTTCTTTTTAAAGAGCAATTTAGGCAATTTTTAAAGGCAACGACTAAAACAGATATCAGTGCTACAAAATTGGTATAAAAAATTACATGTACAGACAACGGTACAGATTTATTATTAGTATAGATGTAAATTATGCACGATACACGTATTTCTGTTGTGAGGTATAATAAAAACAATCCGTTCATATGAAAATGCTGTGTATGGATTCCTGTTACCGTTGTTTGTTCCTGGAACAAATATGTAACTAAGTAGTTACTTAGATAGCTTTATAGCTTTATTATGATTTAGATAGCATATATATGTATATAAATCTTAAATTTTAAGCTTAAAGTTGCTCAAATGGCAATGGAGAGGGCTACGCTTGAAGTTTCACTGCGTGATCGAATCAGGGCTGAGGAGATCCGCAGAAGATCCAAAGTAACCGACATTGTCCGAGAAATTGCTAAAGTTAAGTGGCGGTGGGCTGGGCACATTGCTCGCAGAACCGATGCCCAATGAGGCCAACTGGTTCTCGAATGACTACCACGCACCGGAAGACGTAGCGTTGGTAGGCCCCCACCAAGATGGACCCACGACCTGGTGAAGGTCGCGGGAATCCGGCGCAAAACCGGTCGTCGTGGAGATTTTTGGGGGAGACCTATGGTATGTTCAGTAGTGGTCGTCGTTCGGTTGAATGGATGATGAATCAAATTCAAGTGTCTTTTTGTTTGTAATATGAAAATAATAGATTTTTATTAAATGTACATACAATACATATATGTACGTAACAATAACACAATTAAAAAAATGGTGTCTGTCTGTTTAGATTAGATTAGCCATCTCCTGGGAAGACTGCACCGATTTTGACGTGACTTTTCCCGCCAGATAGCTAAAGTTACATACACTACGTAACTTGGTCTTCTTTTAATTTCCAAAAATAATTAAGGGTACCCGTAAAATAAATGAATACTCATGAAATTGCGAACAAAATACGATTCAATGCACAATTTTACTGGCAAGTGTTTAAATTTGTGAGAAATATCTTTGCTTTCTGTTAGTACCAACACGATTAAGGACAAAAAATAGTGACCATAAAAACATTATTTGACTATATTACGCAGTGAAGAATATATGAAACGCGGGGGGAGCCGCGGGCACATAGCTAATAATTATTATAAATTATAAAAATTACGAAGTGAAGCCGCGGACTTGATAGTTTGCAGTGCGGTCGTATTCCGCATCAATGAACGCAGGTTCGAACCCAGGTATCCGTATTTGATCAGATAGCTTGAGTTTTCGATGAAGGAAAACATCATGAGGATACCCATAGCCATACCACGTGGTAGAGCATTTTCAAATAATGCTCGCCTTTATAGCTGCCATCGTCAAGAGCCGCCAAACACCAACAGCTGTGTTCCGGCAGTATCACTTGTATGCCTCTAGGCTGTATGTTTGCCGTCATGGACCACGTCTTTAATTACCGTCAGGTGAGATTGTAGTCTATGCGGTGCAATAAAAACATATATGGGATATTAAAAAAATGAAACCATCTAAATTACCTATAAACCTAGCGATCGCAATCCACAATAAACGCAATTATTTGTGAGCTGAAAATCTTCTCATTGAATTGAATTATGTTAGCCGGCATCTATCTGCTTTATTCTGGTAAAATCCCGTTTAGCATCATAAACCGTATCCAACTTCAGACGTGATTGTAATCAGACGCTACATCTAAAACAAAATAATAACATTAAAAAAAACAACTAAGCACGAGTCGACCTCGTACACACTGGATTCTTTACATAAATGACACAATAGATTTTTATTATGTACGCTAGTACATGTGTGCCCGCGGCTAAGCCCGCATTTCATATATTCTTAATTGCGATTAAATTTTTTTTTTTCCAAAACCTAAGTATTTTCTTACAAAAAATGTAACACTAAGATTAAGTAAAAATATTTCTCATAAATAGCACTTGCTAGTAAAATTGTGCATTGAATTGGATTTTTTTATATCTTTTTGAAAATTTAAAGTACACTAAGTTAGCAAATAACTTCAGCTATCTACCAAAAAAGTCCCATCAAAATCGGTCCAGCCGTTCTGGAGATTACCCATTACAATCAGACTGACAGACGAAAATTTTTCATTCATATATATTTAGTAAAAAAACAAAATTTTGACATTACAAACAGACACTTCAATTTTATTTATTAGTATAGATATAGATTATGAGTAAACTATATGAAAATATGCATACTAGTAATTATTGTTCGGAGCGCCAATAGGTCTTCAGATAAACGTTAAATGCTGGGTTACCTATGTTAATAATTTCAATGAACAAATTGTGAAAGTTAGACATAAAAAAAAAACAGTTTTCCAAAGTTTCTAGTTTTCACTTCTGTCGGTAGTCCCCATGACTGATGGCCCCATGCATGACATAGTTTTTTTTTGTTCTTTCTCTCTCTCTCATGACGTACATAAGTACGTATAGAAATAAGTCCTTTAATTATCAAAGTTCGTTACACGTCAAAATATCTTACATTTAAGTTTCAAAGCTTTACTTTTATTGACTATTTCTATTCTATTTTCTATTCTATTCTATTGACTATTCTATTTTATGATAAAACATTTATATCCAGTGAATATTATAACTATTTGCATATTTTAAATGATAGCGTCTTTTTAAGATACGTAATATGTAAAGCGTTGGTGCTGCGTAAGGCATACCAACAGGGTTCTTGATCCGTATTACGGAACGCCTAAAAGAAGGTACTTACCTAACAACGGTTTTTATTTATGTTACTAAAGACATAATTTATCTATGGTAGTACTTAAGAGGACATACGGTCGGAAAAGTAGCTATTTCAGAAACTATCGCTTTTCGGCTTGAGAAAACCTCACTTTGTAGTACCCTGTTTCCTCCTACAAAACTAAACCGATTTATAATTTTCTTTCTGATTTTCAATAATTAAGACAAGGGCAACGCCTGTATGTTTTTTAAAATTTGTTTGACGAACGCCTAAAAATGACGGTAAAAATCGAGATTTTTTTCATTTTCAAAAGCTCCTAATTTCTAGAATAACTAATTTATGGAAAAAATCAAATCGTATGGGCTTGGCAGTGGTGGATATATATATTATTTGGTTTAAAAATATTTAGCGTAATGCTATTATCCAGGGAGGAAACGTAGTCCACATTTGTTTGGAATAAATGCCGCTAGGATATCCTCTTAAAGGTGATTTACCGGTCTGCGGACATTGCGTCAGAATACGCGAAGCGATCATCGATCCAAAGGGGGTAGTACAATGGCCGCACGAACTGAACCTCGCAGACAGGTTATTTACGTTCGAATTCCCCTGCCCTTGTTTTATAAAAACACACACGCCATGCTCTTGCCATCTTAAAGTTTATTGCATCATCCAAATATTTATTTACTAGCTGTGTCCGCGACTTCGCACGCTTCAGACAATGATATTCTAATATACAACCTATATTCTCCTTCTAGATGCAATCTATTTCAACCAATTTATTTTATCTCTATCTTGCCCCATCTCGGCCCCGCGGAGGAGGTATCCCCGCCTTGACCAGGTCATATCCCACACAGTATTTCAAGCGCAATGGAAGGTCAGGCCTCCCGCCCCTTTCCATCTTGGTTTGGCAATGCAGGAGAGTCCCGATACCCGCTGGTGCGGTGTCCGGACTGAGTCACCGTCTGCGCTTAGCCCTCGCCCTAATAGTCCTGAATGGCGGCCTGTATACCATACTACCCATGAGTTGAAGAGTGTCACCTCCAGCTTCATTTTTCTTAAATATCTTCAATGAACAGATTTCGTCTCGTTAGCCTTTTATTATAAGTATAAATTTCGCTATTTAAGGGATAAATAGTTACATAAACAAATACGTCACAAACATTATAAATAAAAAAAAAACTACAGCTACCTATTTGAATAATTTTTCCATAAATAGACTATATAATTAGATGTTCCCGCGGCTTTACTCGCGTGTTATATTTACTATTCCGTACAATTAGTCACCGCTTAACATATAGTTGTAATATGGCATATGTAATTTAATTTAAAATAATCATTGGAAAATAATGGTCTCTATTTTTAAGCAAGATTCAAACACTTGCCAGTAAAATTGTGCATTGAATCGGATTTTGTTCACAATTTCATGAGTTCTAATTTGTTTAACGCGGAACCCTAGTTATTTAGAAAAAATAAAACTGGCTTAAGTTACGCCATATAACTTCTAGGCTATCTGCCAGAAAAAGTCTCGTCAAAATCGATACCAGACTTTCTGGAGATTAGCCGCAACAAACAGACAAAAATGTTAAATACATTTTCTGTTTTTGTGTTTTTAAATACCGTACAATTTAGTAAAGAGCTGTTAAATAGACGCTTCTATTGTATTCATTAGTATATATAACAAAACCATTAATATTCGATTCAATAAATGCGTTTTTATGAGGAAAAATTAGACTAGTTATTTCCGCAACTCAGTTCGGATGTAATTAAGTTTTCTGCTTTTTTTAATTCGATTTTTTTCATAAACTTATAAGTGAATAAATCGCCAGAGGAAGGAATTCTATAAATGGTACGTAATTGTCAGTGGCGAAGCGTGAAAAATTCGTTAGTAAAGCCGGAGCATAAAAAATCTACCTGGTTGTCATACTTCTTCACGAAATCACATAGAATTTGATTCCGAAGTTTCCTGTCGGTTTGTATGGCAAGTTCATAGTATGCGTGTTTTGTGTTTAAGAGTGTGGTATTTATAACACTATGTAATAATAATATATTAGCTTTTTGTGAAGTTAGACTTGTGGGATTTTTTTAGTAAGGCTATAAGAAATCGGGTTATTGGAGCACTTCGCCACTGGTAATTATTACAAACTAGCTGTGAGCACGCGGCTGTGCACGGGTTTCATATATTCTTCACTGTATTTTAATTTTCTATACAGAACTCTAATTTATTAACCAGTAACATAATTTTTTTTTGTCATAAATTCAAGCACTTGTCCGTAAAACTACGCATCGAAAAGGATTTTATTAATGTTTTTAGGAATTTTAAGTTTTTTACGCGGAATTATCTTCGAAAATTAAAAGTACCCTTAGTTACCCGAATTAACTTTAGTTATCTATCAAAAGAAGTTCAGTCAAAATCCGTCCGGCCAATCCAGAGATTACCCAGAACAAACAGACAGACAAAATTATAAAAATTGTATTTTTGTTATAGGTATCATATACGCATTCATATCTACTTAGTAAAAAAAATAATTTAAACATTACAAACAGACACTTCAATTTTATTTATTAGTATCGATTGTTCCCGCTTTTCGTGGCAGTTAAATAATAATTACCGCGAATGCGATGTTATTTTTTTTGTGATTCCAAATGAAGCGTATTTTTCACGGAAAATTTTTACTTTAAAATATAGAGCTGAGGATATAAATGAACAATGTTGTAAAGAAAGAAAAATTGAGAAATATGTCTTGAGAAGCCGTTGTGTAGCAATTGGGGCAGTATCATCCCTAATGATGTGTCCTTTCCTCAATATGGCAATATTGAAATACTGGCATATATTTGTATTAAGAAAAATATATTTAAAAATGTTTCCTATATTAAAAATAACCCTGATTATCATCTTACATATGTAACGAAACACAAAAAAGTTTCGTTTATCCTTCTGCGTAATGGCGCACTTCAGGTTCTTATTTTTTATACGCTTATAAATATTTAAAGTCTTTGTTAGTTTTCTTGTTGTCATATGTTTTAGTTATTTTTTTTATTTTTTCGTTTTAAAAAGCTGCTACCTAACAATTTAACTCATACCAGCGTAGTCTTTCCAAGTAAACGCCTTTCATTTGCAGTTTGTTCTATTGGAATTTACTCTTTGTAAATTCTGATTGTTTTTTCATTTATATTACATCAGATTCGCCATGATTTTTAATAGAGAGTCCAAAGTAATTCGTCTAAATTTACGACACTACCGTACAAACAATATCCTTGATTACGTGTGCTCATCAAATATCTTCATAATTAAGAATATTTGATGCAAATCAGTAAAGATGCAAATATTTTCCTAACGGCTATTATCAGTAATTTTAAATAATCCTTCAACTAAATTTAATTGGATTCTTTTTATGTTTAATCTTTTATTTCTATTGTGTGATTAACTAATGATAGAGAGACAATTCTTTCTAGAGTATTCTAAAGTATGTTAAAGGCATTTCGTAAATACTAACCACAATCACCTGTGTTTTGTAGACCTTCTAACTGCGTCAAATCTATCATTGACTTTCACAATGTCGAACCTTACTAAACCAGGTCGTGATATCGTTACAACACCTATGACGTACAATTCAATATTATTTAATTTTCTATCATCACACTACGTTCGTACTGTAGTAAGCAGGAATTTCGCAGTATCATTTTTTCTATAACCCTAAAACTTGTTTGTCCGATGTATTATTAAATGTCTTGCATTCGCATAATTCCAAGTGGTACTTACCTTCTCTCTCATCAATAGTTTTTTTTTATTTTAGATCTGCATATATCAAATTCGATGAGCCGCAGTTTCTATTTACATTTATAAACATTCAAACTAATTTTCGTTTTTCATTGAAATATATTGCAAAATTTTTACAAACAGAGAAGCATTATTTCGTGAAATTATTATTTCAGAGTTGATTAAATAATAAATATATATAAATGTTTTATTAAATATACTCATTTATATAGTTAGACATTTTATCGCGGTTATTACTAACTATAATATCAATGCATACCTATTATATATATTGCAACGTAAACCACAATTTCGGAAGTTGTGAAAATATCCCAAACAGAATACATTTCAAGGTAAAGTTTTATTAATAAAATTTCAATGTAAATATTTTTTTGATCTCTAAATTGAAAATAATGTTACTTTTTCATTAGTTTAGTAATTTTTCAAATTTAGTAAAAACCAAAATAAATTGTTATACATTCAATACTTAACAGAAAAAATTGAATGTTTTCCGTTACTGAATTGACGATATTTATAAAAATATATACGGACATATATAATTGAGCGGAGAAGGATAAAAGGACAAAATACATTAAAATTATTTTTGTAATCTATACATATAATAAAAATGTAACGGATCGCTGTCTGTACATGGATGATATATAAGAAAAAATATTATTAGGACCTTTATAAACGCAAATAGCACCCAAAACAATGATTCTTAAAATTTTTGTCTGTTTGTCTGTGCGTTTGTGCACGCTAATCTCAGAAACGGTTTATCCGATCTAGATGTAGTTTTCACTAATATATTGTAGTAACATTTAGTGTTTGTTTCATGTCAATCGGTACATAAATAAAAAAGTTATGTCAATTTAAAGAATCACGTCGAACATTTATTCTATCTAAAGTCTTTCTCTGTTCAGATTCATTAACTGAAACTTTACTAAACTCCATAATGGTCTATATAAAAGTATGATTATATAATAATAATAATCTGACAATAAATAAAAGTTAAAAATGATCAGTTACGGAAATTATAAAGTTCCAATTTAAGTTGACCTCAGATTTATATGATCGTTCATATGAAATAGGGTTCAGGTGAGGCTGGAATTTTGTGGGTTGTTTATATATGTATATATAAAGTACGCCGAGAGCTGGGCCGCTTTTCGTTGCATTCGATAACACTGACTGTTTGCATATTTCATTTATTTATATTTTAGGTTTTGTAAATACATATTGTATGTATATATAGTATAGGTAAATTTGTTTTCAAGTTAAACTGTAAATACAAGTTTATACAAGTTCTTATTTTTATATTTAAAATTTATGTTTAAAAAACAATTTAGTAATTTGCGATTAATTAATAAATGAGTGAAACATACATACATACATGAGTGAAACATACATTAAGTGAAATTTTCACTTTTAAATTTTTGATCCTGCGAAACCTGATAGAAGCAGAGATTTTAACAGGTGGTAGTGTTTTTATGCCTCGGGTTCCTCTCATTCCAAACAATTTTCCGTTTAGTTTTAAACGAGTCCAGTTTCCAGTGAGCTTATGACCAGTTTCGTGATGACAATTAATAAAGCCCATGGTCAGACGCTAAAAGTTGTGGATGTGGATGTGGATCAACGTATTAGCTGTTTTCCGCACGGTCAGCTTTATGAGGCTTTGTCACATGTTAATAATCCTAGCAGCCTGTATGCTATGTTCCCCAATGGCTATAGGATGTAACGACGGTGATTAAAATCCAAAATAAACCAAAAGATACATCCAAAAAATGCTACCCGAAGTCACTATTCGACGCGGACGAAGTTGCGGGCACAGCTAGTTTGTTATATGTTTGGATTATTTGTTTCAAACTCTCATCGCTTTAAAGTTAATACTTAACATTTTTTTTAAAATTACTAAAAATAAATTGCACATTTCTACAAAGATAAACAACATCCGTACAAAATTTAATAACAAATAACTGGGAGTTGTTTTTAGAAAATATGCAAAACTTCCAACTAGGGTGGACTGAGAACAAACAATCAAACAACACCCCTTTGTTAGGGCAGCAAATACGCTTTGTATACGTTGCGAAGGGTTGTTCGCCCTACATTCTTAGGTCAAGGTTATAAAAACAGTAGAGACTATTTTGTACATTAAAAAGAAAATATGTCCCTTTGTTTTCTAAAAGTTAATAAGTCTTACACATGTGTGTGATTATGACCCAGCGGCTTCTGATAACGGCTATCACTGTTTATTTATACATAGTTAATGTCAAACAGTCATAATTATATCTCTCATTGCAGTTCTCCTAGTTATTTCGTTTAATTTAGATGTTAACGTATGATAAAGTAAGCATTCAGATTACCTACATTGAATACTGTGTTATTGTGGCTTGTGTTGATTTTTATTTTGGGGTTTGATGATCTTACCGCTAGAAGTACCCATTAGAAATATTAGAATATTGAATATGAAAAAATGAGTTCTTGCAATACATATATTATGTAACTAGCTGTGTGCCTGCGGCTGCGTCCGCGTTTCATATATTTTTCAGTGTTTAAATTTTTTGTACGAAACTTTAATTATTTCCTTTAAAAAAAATATAGTACTTACCCGTAAAACTGACCATTGAGTCGGATTTTATTACATTTTTTTTATTATTTTAATTTTTTTACGCGGTACCGTAATTTAAAAGTATCCTACGTTACGCGGAGTAACTTCAGCTATCTACCAAAAAAAGTCCCGTTAAAATACGTCCAGCCGTTCCGGAGATTACCCATTACAAATAAAAAGATAGACAAAAAATAAAAAAAAATGTATAGGTATCGTATATGTATATATCGTATGTACAAATCTATTTGGTAAAAATAATAATTTTCACATTTCAAACAGACACTTCAATTTTATTTTTTAGTATAGATAATAACAAATATATGCCTTTTGTTTTGTGTTTTTAATTTATTATTAAAAACCCAGGTTTTGGATCTCTGGATCTAATGGTAACAATCTAAAAATAGCAACAACCATATTATAGAGATGGAGAATCCATCGTGGGTCGTTAATATATTACTAAAAATATGCCGTTATGTCTTCTCGAGCTTGGTGAAGAATGAAAAAAAAACTTCCAAATTAGGTGCAAATTACATGCGAGCGAGAAATAATTTTTAAAATTACACACGTAGCGTTTCTTTTCCAGGAACTTCGAAGAGTGATGTGAATAAAACAAAAAATTAAGTTAAAATCAGCCAGAACCAGTGTTGGTCTCTTTTGGAAAGCCTTATTTTTCATTAGCTGTGCTCGTGACTCTGTCCAGGTGGAATTCCGTGGTTGTCGATTCACGACGACGGTTTCAATAAAAAGTAAATTCTTATTTACAATTTCGATATGAAACTAAAATGTACTTTTTATACAAATTTGCATAACTTTTCCACCCACTTTGGGGTGAGTTTTTACGTAAGTATTTTAAATCATATCTTACTCCGAGATATTTTTACTATTTTTTTATAACTGAAACCATAGTTTTGTGACTGTAAAATTTACATCCACTGTAGGGGGAGTTTTCATCAAATTCGAATCAGTATATTTAGCGTGATACGTGCGTAGACTGACAGACAGACGAATATTCCAACAAAATCTTAGAGATGTGTCATTAAATTTTAAATCACCCCGAGTTGTTCTTATCAGATATATAGGTACAGTTCAATTCAACGTACAGTTTTTTGTTCCATTATCGAAATATAGATTTAAGATGTTGTTCTAGAGATCTCATTTAGATATAGGTATGTGAAGTGGTGGATTGTTACTTCAACAATGTTATTTCACATTGTTAAATATTTCTTAGAAATGAGTTTTTGATGTAATATTTGTTAAGAGTGTTTAATAATGTCAGAGTTCAAAGCGGTAGGCACGATCTCGTTTATTTTACATCCACCAGTACGAGCTTTATTTTGATGTTAAAATACGACAATGGAGGCATGTAAGAAAAATTATGAGGATAATAGTAAATTAAGTCGACACAAATTTATCCGTCATTGTATATCTTGCAGTATTTTAACTATATAAACCATAGTTTCTGCATTTTTTAGACTATATTTCTGTCCACGCCCCCTCTGCGCTATATCAATTCCCTCTAATTTTCTACTTCCCCAAGGGGGCGTTATGGCCCCACGTTGAGAACTTAGGAAAAAACCAGCGAATATTTTAGAGTTTTCATAAAGTAAATAATTATGAAAATCATTTAACAAAAGGAACGGAGTTGCAGGCACAACTTTAATTTTGTTAATTTGAATTATTATATGCTATAAATTAGATACACATAGAAATCTTAAAGCGAAACGTAAAAATTCGTCATTGAAAAAATTAAAAATATATGATGAAATCGAACATTGAATATTACTGATAAAAATTTATGCCGTGTGTTGTCGGCTTAAGAATAACACCACTCCACATCTTCCCGTGGGTGTCGTAAAAGGCGACTAAGGGATACACCAGGGGATGGGCAGCAGCATCCTCTGAGTACCACAAACACCTGACTGCGATCGCCAACCCGCCTGCCAAGCGTGGCGATTATGGCAATTCTCCCTCCTTATCTTTGGGGGAGACCAAGTCTAGCAGTGGACGTCTTTACGGTTGGATGGATGAAAATTTAATCATTCAATTTACCGTATTGAGTTATTTAGGAATAACTTTCTAGTAAGATTTCAAGTAAAATTTCACTCTGAATCTTATTGAACAGTTTATTGAAATAAAGACTATCAAAGGCTTAAGAGAAATCTACATTTGAAAATTATTGATCAATTCCATTAATTGCCATATCGTGTATAACCAGTGTTTACTATCTAGACATAAAACTGTACTGATATAAATTTAATGAATTGTTTTTGATTTAATATAATTCATAACCGAATGGTGTAATTACGATTTCGTGTTTTATGATACCAAATGTATTCCCACGATCGCTACTGGTTTATGTAATATTGAATTATTTATTTAATAATATTGTTCTCCAAATTGATGGATACACAGACAAAGATAAAATAGTTTATTTTCTTCTTCTCTATTTTTCAACCTTTTTTTTAGCGTTGCCATTGGGAAGCTTTAGTGTTATCGTTAAAAAAAACTTTAGAAACAGTTTTTTCTCCTTCATTTTTCAATAATGTTTTTGATCGAATGATAGCATTTATTAATATACCAGCTGTGTGCCCGCGGCTGCGCTCCCGTTTTATATATTCTTAATTTTTTTATACGGAACCCTATTTTCCTTTATTTTTTTCTGTACTAAGATAAGGTAAAACTATTTCTGACAAATCCAAACACTTACTTGCCAGTGAAACTGTGCGTTGAATCGGATTTTATTCGAAACTAGCTGTGTGCCCGCGTAATATAGATTTTAATTTTTTTTATACAGAACCATAATTATTTCCCAAATTTTTTTTGTTACTAACATTAAGCAAAGATATTTCTCACAAATTAAAATTCTTGCCAGTAAAACTCTGCATTGAATCGGATTTTATTCAAATTTTTATGAGTATTAATTTTTTTTACGCGGAACGCTAATTAATTTCGAAAAAATAAAGTAGCCTAGGTTACGCTAAGTAACTCCAGTAAAGTCCCGACCAAATCGGCCACCCGTTCCGGAAATTATCAGTTACAAACTGACAGACAGACAAAAATTTTAAAAATTTGCATTTCTGCTATAGGTATCGTAGATACATTCATATGTATTTAGTAAAAAAAAATAGACACTTCAATTTTATATATTAACGACAACAAAAATGATTTTCTATTAACGATTGTACATTAGCCAGTTTAAAAAAAAAAATCTACGCTCGATTTTATTTATTAGTATAGATATAGATTTCATGGGTTTTAATTTTTTACACAGAACCCAAATATTTTCGAAAAACAAAAGTACGTAAAGTTACGCGGAGAAACATAAGCTATCTAACAAAAGAAGCCCCGTCCAAATCGATTCTATCGTTCCGGAGATTGCCCAGAATAAACAGACATACAGACAAAAATTGTATTTTAGGTAATTATATGGTATATATAGCGATATTCACATCAATTTAATAAAAAAAAATATTTTGACATTACAAACAGACACTTTTTATTTTATATATTGGTATAAATACCCATTATTTGTTTTATATTTCTATAATGCTTCTTACGTCTTAAAGCGGCAAACAATAAAAATTTATTATTTAACTTTTAAAATACCAGCTTTAACTGTAAAAACATTAATATCAAATATCTGCAAGGCAGTTGGACCGATCTTCACTGAAATGCCTACATTCTTTAATTATAAAAAGTGGTTTTATGCGGCAATATTGTAAGAAACCGGGGATCGAGTATTCGTCCTTGAGGAACCCCAAGAGAATGTTCTTGTTATGTTTGATATAGGTCGTTACGCAGTATTATACAGCTTAAGGGTGAGTGTACAAAGAGATCTGTGAAATAATTTGCAGATATCTCATGAGATATTTCTTTTCGAAGGAATTATGTTTATTCAGGTTATTATATTCTATGACATTAATTTATTTATAGACGTACCGTATGCCTACAACATTCCTGTAAACTATAAACGTGGCACAAATCGCTCTCATAACCGTCATCCGCCGCAACACTTTAATGTTCTCTCTTTCATTCTTGCACGGAACTTAAATTACGCATCTGGCTCATGTGTATCGTGGTAATAATGACAAGATTGAACTAGTACATTTTGTGAAAAATTAAATAAATGAATTTCGATGTCGGCGCGGCATTTTTACAGTGCCTATGAGCGGCGCTAATGTAAATTCGGCACTGTCAGTAACTAGTATGCCATTTTCTCTTGTACGCCTGGATACTTATTGTGGTTGAGAATTTGTCTCAAATCTAACAGGGTTTTAGCATTCACAATATAGTTTCCGTCCGAGTTTAGCGTGTTATTATTATATTGGAATCGTGGATTAACACCACAGTTTGAACCATTTTTGAACTATTTATCAAAGGTATTATTTTCTATGTAGCTATATATACCTCAATATAATTGCATAAGACAGGCAATTGAGTTAACAAAATCAAATTCATACTTCGTTGCAACACCGGAACATTCCAATTGCGATTCTTCATACACTTGGACACTTTATTGTTCAGTACGCGCGGTATTGGAATGGTCGGGAAGATTGCATCAGCTGCCATAGGTTTCAATTTTCATCGCAGAAGGTATAAAGGAATTTTGTTTCGTCTTATATAGATATAATTTTAATTTTCTGAACAATGTCTATCTCTTAGTGGTACTTTAAAAATATTCACTAAAACAATTCTTTCAAATTAGTTATTTGATTACATTTCAAAGTTGTAGTTCCGGTCGTTTAAAATACGAGAAAATGCTTTTTTTTTTTCTGTTTTTATTTTGCAATCTTTGTCTTTTTTTTAAATTATTTTATAGACTATAGACCTTTGATGATGAAGATGACTTTTGTGATCATGTCAATAGTATTTTTATTATTAAAATAGATGTCCCTGCAATTCAGTCCCCTTATAAAAGTTTTTTTTTATTTTTAATAAATTATGCACTGCACATTATATCTCTATTTTACGATTTAGCTGTAAGAACGTGATGGTAGTCGTTTTTCTGTGAACTTCATTAAATATTGTAATATACATTATATTATTTATTGATGCGACGGTTCTCAACTTTACAACTAATATATAGACATTATAATATACAAAGATAAGTGAATACTATTATCAGGTTTTATTCTGACCGCTGTTTTTACAACTCTCGTAAAGTATTTAAGATTTTAATTGCGAAACCTTTTCAAATTATTAGATAAGATTGAACGTACTAAAGAATTTTTTAAATTACGTAAATTGAGAAACTAAATACAAAAGATGTTTTTTCTTATGGTCAATAGTGGCAATCGTTTTGTGTTCACAAAAAATGGCATTCAGTAAATTTTAACTTGTAACTTGTAAATTCTTAACGGCCACAATGAAGGTGATGTTGTCAGACTACCATAAAACAAAAATCTATACATAAATAAGCAAAGACAAAACAGTTTAACACTATTGTCGCCGTTGTTTCTCAATCTCTTTTGTTTTATTTTGTCCACTAGCTATTAGTAATTTAGTACAGTAAAAAAATTGGAAATAGGTTTTTTTTTCCCCTCAAGATTTAATAGTAATTTAATAGTAGTAATAAGTCAATAATCATTTACTTCAAAGCGTCGTATGAAATTAAAATTTTGCACACGTATCAAGTACAGATAACTAAACAATAATTTAATGAATATATCCATTATAATGACCTCACACTTTATCCAATCAATAATAATATATAGTTCATTGATAATTTAATTCTCATTTTAAAACTATTAAAATGAGTTCAATTATAATAAACATTTAAGTTGGCTAACTTTTAAAGCGTGTTTCTAAAACTTAAAATATAATTAATACTAGCTGAGTGCCCGCGGCTGCGCTCGCTTTTCATATATTCTTCACTGCGTTTTATTTTTTTTACCCGGAACCCTAATTTTTTTCCTTAAAACTATTAAGTACTAAAATAAAGTAAAAAATATTTTACATAAATTACAGCACTTACCCTTAAAACTGTGCATTGAATCGGATTTTATTTGAATTTTTATGAGTTTTATTTTTTTACGCGGAACCCTAATTATTTTCGAAAATTAAAAGTACCCTAAATTACCCGAAGTAACTTCAACTATCTACCAAAAAAGTCCCGTCATAATCGGTCCAGCCATTCCGGAGATTACTCGTTACAAACAGACAGACAGACGGAAAACATACGGACAAAAATAAAAAAATATATATGTTTGGTATATGTATCGTATATACATTCATATTTAGTAAATTAATTCTATTTAGTAAAAAAATAAAAATTTTGACAATACAAACAGACACTTCAATTTTATTTATTAGTAAAGATAGAACATAGTAATAAGTTTAATATTTGCTATTTCTTGTCCAGGATTCTGACATCATTTATTTAAACAATCAATAAAACATTTAATATTTTCCTCCACCAGGTCACCAAAGAGTAAGCAGGAGGAATGCGAAAGCGAAACTCTCAAGCCGGAGTTGGGCGCAGACCTCGAGAAAGATGGCGGCGGTGGACTGGAAGCGAAGATGTCTCTTCTAAACGGCTGTACTGTTATTGTGGGGTCTATCATCGGCAGTGGTATCTTCGTATCACCAACGGGAGTATTGATGTACACCGGTTCAGTGAACGCTAGTCTTTTGGTGTGGATAGCTTCTGGAATATTCAGTATGGTATGTATCTATTTGTATTTATTTAGCAACCGCTTTTCGCATCGTAAATGGCCATTGAAGTTTTATGTTTTTGATCATTGTCAACAATACTAAGCAAACTCTTACCTAAATTTTAATTTCCGGAGATGCTTGACAGGACTAGATTTTAACAGGAAAAAGTCTAATCAATGAAATGTCAACAATAATGACACCAATATTTAAATTATTGTGGGCCCTAATTACACTGGTTCTACCGAAATTAATTTATGAATAATATCTTTATTCCTTTTGATGTATTATTTTATAAGACCACAAGGGATTGTTAGAAGCAAATAATGAAGGCTTCAGTGAACAGACGGCCTTCGCCCCAGCTGGAGACTTACTAAAGCTTACTCATCTTAATATCTTCATAATAAGATGTCATTTCGTATATTATTTATTCAGTTGGTATTACATTCGATAATCTTAATTAAATGTCGAGTATCAAGCAGTTGTATTTTATTAAAATGCCAGTACAAATCAAATGAATTTAGTCTATCAGTATTTTGAAAAGAGAGAGAGAGAGAGAGAGAGCGAACTTTTGTAAGATATGACGTAACACTTAATGTGTTTCGTCCAATTTGTAATATCTATATTCAACGACTAACATTCGTTTTGCATCCCATCTTGATCTCCACCAAAATATTAAAAGCTTTTTGAAACTGTCTCAGAATTTCATTACCTCAGAAATTTATGTTATTTTAGTAATTATTTTTAACGTGGATGAAATCTGCTCATTGATTGCACGGACGTATGCACTTACCGTAGTTTTTACACACGCTGCTCCGCGCGACAGACAAGGCCATCCTTCGCGGTGATGACCCGCGTGCCAGGTTGGCTTCCTATTGAAAACCGACTGACTAAACACTCCACGATGTGTCCCTTACCGGCGCAACGATGTCAGGGCTTCTGGAGGCGCATGTACATGTATTCTTCGGAAGCCCTGACAACAACTTATTTTTAGTAACTAAATAGGCGAACCGTTGCTGGTGGCCGGTTTTTTGCATTACTTAATCCACTATTATCGTCATAAATTATTCATTACACGTAGGTAACAAAACACATACTAAAACTTAACAATACAATACATCTATTAAATAAAAAAAAAGAATCACACAATCGATTAATTGTTTATGGAATTATAAACAAACTAACAGACAGGCAAAGAGATTTTTTCGTTTTTTATGTTTATAAAATTCATAATGGATAGTGGATTGTGGCATTAACAAAAGAATTGAGGAAAATGAACGGAAATCGTCAAATAATATATGTATTTCTTATCAAAGGCCAGAGTTGAAGGTAAAACGACGACGGAATATAATTATTAGTTTTAAAAAAAGAACGAAAGTTAAATTGGACAAATATTTGAAGGTTAAGTTGAAGGTGGGCGCTCCATTATTGCAGCCTCTCTCGTCAGGGTCGTGCGTGATTACACATTACTAAATCGCTTCGAAAGTGCATTAGAACGACCTCTGCGAGATTATTGCTTCGTTTAAAAAAGTTAGGTAATATTTATAACCTGTTTTCGATATTATACGTTGCCATTTGCAATTTAACTATGACACACGCATTAAAGGCAGTATAGTGTGAACGTCGGTAAACTGCGATTTTCAACACTGTTCAACTTTTGATCAGAATTTGCTCTGTAAGAAGTTAAATGTAAAAAATTTAGCTTTTAACTATAATATCTTTACTAAAACAAACTATATGTGTTAGGAAAAAGTTGCGAATAGGGAACTTTTCATGTATTAGCAGAAGTTTCAACAATTCCTACAGTAAAAAAAAAATCTTTACTCATTCCGCTCTTTTAATATGTATACGAAATCATTGGCATAATAAAAAAGAAGATTAAGAGGATATGCTAGTGGCATTTATTCCATACAAACGTAATCCTCTGTTTACTCCCTGGATAACAGCATCATGGTAAATATTTTTATACCAAATAATATATATCCATACGGTTTGATCTTTTCCATAAATTAGTTATTGTAAAAAAGGCTTTAAGAATGAAAAAAATAGCTCGATTTTTACCGTCATTTCCAATCGTTCATCATCAAACAAATTTGTTGAATAAAGTTAAAAAAAAAAACATAGAGGCATAGTCAAAGTCTTCATTATTCTATAAGAAAATTAAAAATCAGTTCAGTTTTGGAAGAGGAAACAGGGTACTACGAAATTGTTTTATTCTTTTTTGCATAGGTAAAATCTGCCCGAGCTGCGTATTTGTCCCTTTCATATTTTATAATTATTTCTTTGAGGCTACATTTCTTTTAGTTTTATTCATCAAATTTGTTTGATGTACGTCTGGAAATGTCTGTAAAAATCAAGCATTTTTTTCATTCTTAAAGCCTAGTTCCTATGCAACGCGATACCAATAGATTTCTAGAACAACTACTTTAGAAATCTGTTGCCGACCGCATCTCCTCTTAATAAGAAAATGTTGGTTGCGTCATCCTTACTATCCATACTAATATTATAAATGCGAAAGTACGAGTAACTTTATCTGTCTGTCGCGCTTTCACGCCAAAACTACGGTACCGATTTAAATGAAATTTGGTACAGAGATAGTCTAGAGCCTGAGAAAGGACATAGGCTTTTTAATGCGGAAAAAGGGTTGTAAGGGTTTGAAAGGGAGGATGAAAAGTTATATGGAAGTATCGTCATTTTTAGAGTTAGAAGCTTGAAAACTTATTTTTAGGCTGTTGATTCTATATAAATAAATTATGGCATTCAAAGTTTATAAAAGTTTTACCCTCAAGGGTCTAAAACAACAATAAGGGATGAAATACTTTATGGACATAAATATTAAAGTATTTATACGTGTGTATCTTATTTGTAAAATAATTAACCTAAATAATTTAAAATGCTATCCAAAGACACTATTTTACGCAGACGAAGTCGCAGGCACAGCTAGTCATAAATAAGTAAAGCATAGAGCCCTCTCCCTCCTGCCGTCAATGATGACTATTTAATTCTTGAACGACTCGTAAAATAGTATGATATAAAGGAAACATGTAAAACTCTCCAATCTATCTACTTCTTAGCCACAATAGGATAATTTAGTCTCGTCACGGTCTGAAGCAAACGTTAGAAAAACTTGCGAAGCCATCGATGGACGTAGTTTCAAATCTATTCTATAATAACGGAGCTTGTAAAACCTGCCTAGCTAGCTACCAATCTCAATTTTAATAATCTATCGCCAAAGATCTATAGCTGTGTTCTGGCAGCATCGCTTGAGAGCCTGTAACTCTAGACTTAGTGTGTTTACCATCCTGGACGACATCGTCACTTAACGAAGATTATGGTGAAAATGCTAAGTATGAAACAAAAAGTTTAAATGTGACTTTTCCTTCACCGAAAATTGAGAATCATGATAAGTATTAAAACGACATTCATACCAGCACTTAAGATGTTCGCAACTTATAGTCCACAAAATTGACTTTCCTAATTATTGTCGGTTACATAAAATTATAAAGGTGACCTTGAACAGACTACGTGGTTGTATTGCAATGCGTAGATTATTACCTATCGTTGGTTACATGCGTAGGTTTAGTTAAGCGTTGACAAAATTAGAAACGTGTATTTAATATTAGTATTTACTATTTAATTTGTAATACATTTTCAAATTTCTTAATAAATCATACGCGATTTCGACGCAGAGTATTAAAGTAAAAAGTTCGTAAAATAAGTCAGGAAATTTACATGTAAACTCAAGGATAAATTGAGAGAAGTGCTTGAATAGGGAAATAACAAGGCTCCACATCTACTTTAGCCTCGTCTTCATGTTATAAGAACTTGCGTGCATCAGGGTTATATCTCTTACAAGATCATAATTGAAGCTTTGTGGAAATTCATACAATTCCTCCGCCAACGCACACTTAACTCTGGTATGTTAATGAAAAATTAGTGCAGGATTTATTTTCTCTAAATGAACACTTTATCTAAGAAAAGTTCCAACGAGTTTAATCTTTAAACTGCACAGTTCATAATTCCAACCTCCTCTAGATATTATAAAACTATCGCAACAGCCTGCGGGTGTGTGCAGGCAGCGTCTTGAATTACAGCAAAATTATCAAAATGTGGAGCAACAATCTTTATGTACTCTTCTAAAGTGGTAATTCATGTGGTCATAGACCCATTTTTAAGTATGTGTAATTTTGTACGTCGTTAAAATAGAATGATGTCGGACATTTTTAAACAAGATTTGGCCAAAGAAGTTTTACAATTAAGTTACAAAAAAAATTACAACAGAAACGTATACTTACGAAGCAACACAGCATCAAGGAGAAAACTTTAACAAAAAAACAACCATAGCTAAATAAAAAACTCATTAAACTCGAAAGTTCACGTTTCTTGTTATTACTTTCAATACAATTCACTTGAACAAAATAACCAAACTTAATCACGTAAAATGTCACCAATTACATAACATAAATTAAAAAATAGTTTATGGATTACAAAAAAAGTGTTGTCTTTCAGTCATTCCAAAACATAAACTCGATTACAATCGCTTCATTTTCCAAATAATTTCAATTGATCAAAATAAACAGAATCTTGATAAAAAAAAACATTTTACAAAACCTACTTCAAAAGAATAAACTACATAAATGCACTAAAAAGTCAATAAATAATTAATTTATTAATCTGCTTCGTTAATTATGAAATCGGTGCCAGCTTATGGATACCAAGTGGTGTAAATGTACGTGGCTAATTATCTTCAATTTTGATTAATATGTCGATTACCCATAAAAATGAGACAATAGGAAAACAATGGAAAGCTGGCGTAAACGCTAGGTAAGTGCTAATTGTAAGGTTAATTGTTCTTTGAAATCCATCACCCTAATCCTTTATTTAGCTTATATGTATAATAATTGTAATAAAGTTTAGGCAGTTATTTTGTAAATGAGTACATTGCTTAACTCTAACTGGCACCAACACCAAAGTTAACGCAGCAGATTAATAATGTAATTAGCTATTGATTTTTAGGTGCATTTTTATAGTTTATTCTTAGTGGTTTTGTTTTTAATTATAAAAGTTTTTTTTCCCACTTTTTGGTTTAAGTATGTAGTTTTAAGCATAGCTGTGCAGCCTACTTCATATCTTTGGAAACGAATATATAAAACACGTGTAAGTGTCTATAATATTCGAGAATTTTTCTCAACAACCCTGAGTTCCACTGATCAGATCCTGATCTGGTGGAAATGGGACCACCTAAAGAGTGTACTCCATCGATTAAAGAAAATTGCAATTCGGTTCACAAATGACGGAGAAATCGCATAACAAACATACAAAAAAACATACAGACGAATTGATAAACGTCCTCCTTTTTGAAGTCGGTTAATAATACATTTTTTTTACAGTTTTTCGAAAGTCCATAATATTTTTTTTTTGTGATCTAAACGCGAGGCCCCTAGTGATATGAGTGAGGCCCCTATTGTTTGCTAACTTCGGTTAGATAGTTAATTCGACCTTGGATCATTACGTTTGCTTATAAATACAATCAGAAACTGGTTAGTTTTTATCTATAGTAATAAATTAAATTATTTGTTTGTATTATCAACATAACCACAACAATTTTTAAAATTTAATCTCCGGAATTGATGGACCTGAATTTTGGCGGGACTTTATTCAAGCAGATTGCTGAAGTTATAAGGCGTAACTAAGGATACTGTGGGACTTTGAGAACGTGTCATTAAATATTGATTAGTCATGTGTATAACATATACGATTATACGATTTAACTAACTGTGTTTTATTAGTTGAAATATTACAATAACTTGTCTACACTCCTTTTATTTTATTATTCATACATAAACGACAGTATTTTAAAATTAGAAATGCTTTTTTATATTTTACATTTCATCAAGAAAATATAGTGAAGTATTTTTAGAACTGATACTTTTATTTAACTTAAAACTCATAGAATTATGTATTACGTAGTAAATAACTTTGCAGAATAGAAAATAAGTTACACGAACGCAACCCAGGGAACAGCAAGCACAAAATATAATGTTGGACAACGAACCGCTATCATTGGCACATGGCTGGTACAGATAAAGAATCTCCAATTAAAATATGTACTATTTACGCTGAATAATAACGATACTTACGTGACATCAATTGTTTGGGTTACCATATTTATCACGTGAATTTTATCAGCGACAAGTTTAATTGTGAGTTAACTAAATAAAAAAAACACCTGATTAAATAAAAAAATAAGAGTATTTTGTCAGCCATTTTAATACTAATTTCAATTATGATAATATGCCCAGAAAAATTGTATAGCGTACCGTACGGTC
Organism: Samia ricini; assembly: GCA_014132275.2. NCBI lineage: Eukaryota > Metazoa > Arthropoda > Insecta > Lepidoptera > Saturniidae > Samia > Samia ricini. Next base: position 21,069,768 of record AP028158.1, read on the forward strand.
TCGCTCACTTCCACTCTTATGCTGGCAGATATACACCCTCTGAACTTGTGGGCCCGCGAGGTAGAGAGGTTATTCCGTGTAAGGAAGGGCGGGTAGTCACACGAGATCGTGGTTGGACGTGAGTTAGAGTGGCCGGTTAACTTTAGCCAGTATCCGCACCCGGCAACTTGCGGGAGAGAAGAGTATGAGTGCCTAGAGGTCCTTCCAGAGTCGGGCGGCTCCGGAATATACACCGACGGTAGTAAAATAGCCGGCGGCGTAGGAGCTTCCCTGACCTGGTGGAAGGAGAGACGCGAGGTCCAGTACTCGACTCTTCGCCTAGAGCCCTACTGTATGGACTTCCAGGCGGAGCTTATTGCAATTCACAGAGCCATACTAGCAGTCAAACAGGCAAACGATCGGGAGGTCAGCATTTTCAGCGAATCAAAGTCGTCGTTGGAAATGCTGGACAACCCGAAGCCACCGGATAGTCTGGCTCTGGAGTCGCAGCAAGCTCTGCGGGAGATACGTGCAGCAGTGGCACGATACGCTTGTGCTGGGTGGAAGCGCAGGTCGCACTGAAGAAAATGAGCGTGCTGACGAACTGGCTAAGAGGGCTGCCTTTAAGGAAACCACGTCCGGACTATGATCGGTATCCGGTTTTAAACTCCAAGCGAATAATAAGGGCTGATACAGTTCAGGCCTGGCAGGCGCGCTATTGGGCCTCCAGCACTGGGGAGGTGACGCGAGTCTTCTTCCCAAAGGTGGCTGAAGCCCACCGGGTTGTGAAGAAGACTAGATTGTCACCAACCCATGTGCAGGCATTCACAGGCCATGGAGGCTTTGCAGCGTTCCTACACAGGTTCAAACTGAAAGACAGCCCTTCTTGAGCGTGCGACCCGGACATCGCAGAGACAGTGCACCATATCTCGCTGTACTGTCCCAAATTCGGCTCGTCTCGATGTGATCTTGAGTGCAATCTCGGATTGGTCGCGATGGAAACTCTGGCCCCGCTGCTGGAGGGAAAAGATACCCGCGACCATCTGCTTGCTTACGTGCACGAAGTGGTCACTGTAACAACTGAAAGAAATAAATAATAAATTAGGCTCATGATGCAAAGTAGCAAAGATGGAAATGGTTGTAAGGTAAGAGAATCAGAAATAGTAAAGTAAATTGAGACTGTAATAGTTGAAAAAACCCGTAATAGAAATAAGTAAGAAACTGAAATAGGGATGAATAGTCCGAAATGTGAAGATGTATGATAGAAACCGTCCTAAGTGAATAAGAAAAAAAGAGGAAAAAAACTGAAAAAAGGAGAATGTTAGACAAAAGAGAAAAATGAATAATAAAAGTAGGGGTGTACATAAATTATTTAAATAAAACTAACAAGGTCTCGGGTTACACCTGAGGAAAGGGGATTAAAAAAAAATGATATGAACACATGTTAAGAATTACAGCGAATTATAATTGGTTTAAATGATGATATTCTTTTATACGATTTAAGGCTCAGTGCTTTGCCCACAATTTACCATGATGTCAAGTGAAGATGTGGCCCAGGATGGTAACACACTAAATCTAGAGGTACTAATTCTGAAGTGATGCTGCCAGAACACGCCTATTAGTATTTGGCGAGAGGTTTTCAAAACTTGTGGGTAGTTTCCTCCCGGGATAATACCATTATGGTAAATATTTTAATAACAAATAATATATATCTACCACCGCCATGCTCGTACGTTTTGATTTTTGCCATAATTTATTTATTGTAGAAACTAGGATCCTTTAAAAATGAAAAAATGCTGTATTTTTACCGTCATTTTCAGACGTTTGTCAAACAAATTTATGGATAAAATTTAAAAAACCAAAACTTACAGGTGAGTCAAAGTCTTTATTATTTTAATCGTGTAAGAAAATTAAAAATCGGTTCAGTTTTGGAAGAGGAAGCTGGTTACTACGAAGTGATGTTTTCGTCTATTTTGCATATGGTAAAATCAGATCGAGCTGCAGTTGTCCCTTTCGTGTTTCATAATTCTCTTTCCTTGGGGCGCAACGCGATAGCAATAGATTTCTGAAATGTCTACTTTTCTGACCGCATGTCCTCTAGTTCGCATCAAAAGTTCGGTGAAGCTGTCTACTCTATAAACACTTTACATACAAATACTTAACCGCTTACTAGACAAGTTATATACTTTATAGTTTGAACAAAATATGTCTATTTATATGTGGTTTAATTTATGTATACATACAGGTGTTTTTAAATCCTTACCTCTTTAGTAGCCATGTTTAATGGTTAACGATAGAATAGTTTGCTTATAAAAGTAGGTACAAATAAAAATTCTCAATACCGAGTTTTTTTTCTTTGTAAAATAATAAAATACAAACTGAATGCGCAGCGCCGTAGTCCGTACGTTTAGATTATAGAATCTATTCATTTATTTACGTATATATCAAAATAATCAACCTTTCTGTTTATTTTTATTACAACATAAACTTTTAGCAACAATTTCACCTGATATTATTCGACAATAATGTGGTTTAAAATCCTAAATATGCTATCGTACTGATTTTATTCATATTTTTTACTTCTCATCCTTGAATTAATTGACAAAATTTACATTGACGGGAGCGAATACAAGAGCTAGTTATTTTATAAATTGTAAGCAATTCTGTGTTACAAAGATTTGTATATAATTGCATCATCGCCTGTCTAACTTAGCAGCCATTTTAGATTGTTATTACTGATTTATGCAATATACAACGGTTATTATGTTATCTGTGAATGCACGACTCCCGTTTGATACATAACATATACAGGTTATTATTAAATTCACAATATTAAATTTATTACTATCTATGCCCGCGACTCCGTACGCGTAGGATTTCGTATTTTTAATATTTATAAAATATTGGTAAATTAAACATACATATGACTTACTTTCATACAAATTTGCATCCCCTTTTTCACTCACTTTGGGAGTTTTCAAATTTGTTTTAATTTTAATTTATTGCTCTGCGATAAAGACTTTCATACCGAATTTCATCAAAGTCCGTTTGAAAATTATTTGCCTGATACGTGACGTAGACAGAAAAACAGACAAAATTTAAAAAATAAATCATACAATTTTCTTCTAAAGTCCCTCCCGAATCGTTTTTGTCAAATATATTTAATGTACCTACCGTTTAATTTGTTCCTTAAATGTTTTGTTAAGTATCGATTTTAGATTATACCTAACTTAAAAAAATTATGTAAATCGTATTCGTGGTGTTTCACTTATACATAAGCCGATAACTGACAGATAAATACAACGTTGTCCACTTATGAGTTGTCTAAATATTCGATAGAGAAAAAAAGACGTGAGTAATAAACACCTTTTAAAATGTTCGAAATATTGTACAAGAAATAGGTAAGTTTTTTTTGTAGCGTGTGTTTCAGACCGTGAAGTGACTGAGTTGTCCCTTGCGACTAAAAAATAGATAGATTCGAAAGTTTTATATATTGTTTTTATATTCTACTAGCGGCCGTGTGATGTCGGCCAAGAATAGTGTCACCCCATATCTTCCCGTGGGTGTCGTAAAAGGCGACTAAGGGAGAAAAAACAGAGGATGGGCGGCAGCATCCTCTGATTATCACAAACACCTACTGCGATCGCCAACCCGCCTGCCAAGCGTGGCGATTATGGCAATCCCTCACTTATTCAGGGAGACCTATGTCCAACAGTGAACGTTTTACGGTTGAATTGATGATGATGATTATACTAGCTGTGTGCCCGCGATTGCACCCGCGTTTCATACGTTCTTCACTGCGTTTTAATTTTATACACACCCTAATTTTTTTCGGTACTATATTATAAGTTAAGACTACTTCTCACAAATTCAAACACTTACAAGTGAAGCTCTGCGTTGAATCAGATTTTATTTGAAATTTCATGAGTTTTAATTTCTTTTTCGCGGTACCCTAATTATTTTTGAAAAAAAAGTACCCTAAGTTACGCTAAGTAAATTCACCTATTTAACAAAAAAAGTCCCGTTAAAATCGTTCCAGCCGTTCCGGAAATTAGCCAGAACGAACAGACAGACAGAAATAAAATTAAAATTGTATTTTTGGTATGTCGTATTGGTATTGGTATTTTGGTGTCGTATATATGTACATTCATATGTATTTAGTAAATAAATGTTATTTTGACATTAAAAACAGACACTTTAATTGTATTTATTAGTATAGATTCATAAAGTAATAACATTAAGATTGTTAGTTTCAAACTTGCTTAATGTGTCGAGTACCCATAAAAATAAGACAATAGGAAGACAATTGGAAAACAATAGAAAGCTGGCGTAAACGCCAGGTTAGTGCTCAAGGTGTTAAAATTGAAGCCAATATATGTATATAATGTCTGTGTAAGTGACACGGAATTACGTAATCACGAGCACATAACGAAAGGCTTACGAGGTCTTTTAAGGCCAACTTGAAATGGCTTTACTCCGCGTGTGACTATTGTCGTTCTGAGTGTTTTATTTCTATGATTATATTATACTACGCTCTCGTGTCGCGATGGTAATGATTTTTGTTTTGTTTTTTACACGGTATAGGCCACAATATCACCTGATGTTAGGTGACGATGTTGTCTAGGATGGTAAGCACACAAAATTTACAAAAGGTACTGGTGCTCGAATAATGCTGCCGGAACACACCTATTGGTATTTTTGTATCAACTTCTTTCATTAATAAGTTGATAACTTTGTTATATATATATTAATAAATGTATTAAAACCCACTAAAAAAACTCTACCTACGAGAAAGAATTACGCGTGTGTAGTTCACACGTAGATATTAGAAAAAAAGAAAAAAAAAACAACGGTAACTTCTTACAATATGTAAGGAAATAATACCGTTTTTCAGCCTAACGCTAATTGTCACAAGCCCGAAGATTACGCGCTAAACTGAAACGCAAATAAAAAAAAGAGCCTATCTACAGAGTACACATGTCAGAGGTGAAACCTCATTGGCAACCTTTAGTTTAAATCTGTGAGACGTATTATTAGACTTTTTTTTTTGTTTTTTTTGACGAGGGGAATGCATTTACGCATTACCCTTACGAATTATTAAACCTAGAAAGAGATAAAAAAAAATTTATGCCCACTACCTAAGAAATACTCTTAAGCGCACGTTTCCTTAAAAGAAGGAATATAATACAATGAGGAAAAAAATACTTTACAATAAAAAGTTTAGCGCGCTTATTATTTTTGTCACTTTCTCTCTCACTACGTACTTTTATCCGTCCTTCTCAGTCTTGTCGTGCGCAAAGAAGTTTCACTTCTAAAATAATATGTTTTTAGGTTATTAAAATGTTTATTTTACATTACAGATAGGCGCGTATTGCTATGCGGAACTGGGTACGATGATACGCGTTAGCGGCGCCGATTACGCGTATATCATGGAGACATTCGGTCCTTTCGCAGCTTTCGTCAGACTTTGGATCGAGTGTATGATCGTCAGACCTTGTTCACAGGTATGTGTACAATAAATTAACTTCATGAGCAGCCATAATGTGTCCGAGGTCTTAATAGGGTCTTAGGTTAAGTATGGTAGTGAGTGCTGGGTCTGGCAGAAGCATGAAGGCAAGATTAATCCGGTAGAGATGAGAAATCTAAGAAGTATAGCTGGCGCGAGAATGATATATAAAGTAAGGAATAGTGTGATAAGGGAACGTTGTGGTGTGGTGTGGATCTCAGAATTCATGATCCGTGACATTATTTTCACTTCACTACACTTGTGTATTATAAGTACACTATATCACGTAAAATGCCACCAAAATTACATAATATATAGTCAAATACTGCAAAATAATGAATTAAAATAAGGACGACGACATTACAGACCAAAATCAAGCCAAGCACCCCAGCCCCATAGATATTAGTGAACACTCTAACCTTTTCCGTTACAATCGGCAAAGGACATCAATTCATACATCCTACATATATAATAAGATAGTCATTTGTACTAATCCTAATAAAAGATACGACATTAATTAACAGTTTCAATTCAAAAGCAAATATTCCATAAATATATTTTATGCATTGTTATCTAACGCCTTGCTTATGGTTATGAAATTTTATTACGACAAAGAAACAATTGAAAACAACAATTGGGGATTAATTCACATTATTTCAATGTTCTTCCATTTTAGCTAGAATAAAAAAAACCGTTTGATATTGAAAACCTAACGTAGCAAATAATCCCTGTTCAGTAGGCAGAATATTACAGCTGCATAGGTGCACATACACTTTGGAATAATTCTAGAATAATACTCATATATAATACATTTTTTACCCTTTGTGCTTTTGACTGCTGTTAGTTTCTTTCTATTTTTCTGTTATATATATATGTGGAAACTTGTAAATGGCCTTCTGTTTTTATTGTGTACAATTTTATGATTTATATTAGCTGTAAGTTTTCTTAAAAGTTTAAAATAAATAAATAAATAAATAAATTATTCATGAATATCAACTTCCCAGTTCACTTTATCATTAATTTAATTACTCACTATCTATAAATTATTTTAGGCAATAACAATTTAATTCTTAATTACGCATAAACACTTATATCCATGTAAGTAAATATAATTTTAATGAAAAACACTAATAACTGTAAGTAATGGAAGACAATTTCGTTATGTGAATGCATTGAGGTGATATAATCCATTTAATTCAAGGTTTTTAGTACTCGGAAGTAAAACGTTTTTATGTTTTTTTAACTATCGAAATAAGTAGGTTACAACAACATAGGTACAACATCACTTAGAACTAATAAACATATTTCAATGATGTAACAATATATATAGTTATTATAAAAACTAATGTTATTGATTTAAATCAGTTTGTTTAAACTCATATTATTTTCTATACTGTATAGATTTAAAGATTGACGGCATATTTCAAAAAATCCTAATTCAATTTAAACTATGATAAGGTGCCTATGAACGTCAAAACATTATCACCGGTTCGAAAAACAACGCAGTCATCGAGGAGAATTCAATTTAATATACAATCTCAATCTGTTTTACCTACTGAAATCCAAAAATTCATTTGTTTGTGTTCTGTGAATTGTAGGATCAGTTCCGTCAGTGTTTAGTCGGAAAAATCGATATATTTTTGGTTTAATATCAATGGTAACTTTTAGGATTAGATATCGAAACCCACTGTATATAATCTTATAGTGTAGTTACGCCATATACCTAGAGAAAATACCTTTCGGATTGATGCTCACAAAACATACATCTAAATTTTTAGCGACAGATTTTCAATAAAAGTCTGGCAACAAAACCAGTAGGACATGAATCATATGACGTTGATATAATTTAATAACAATAAATGTCTTCAACAAAAGATCAAACTCATTGTAGGATATAAAATTTGAATATGCCATTATCACGTCGAAAGACATTACCAACTAACAGAAGAAAAACAAATAATGTGTGTCTTTTCTTTTTTTTTACACGGAATAGGCTCAGTGTTTTGACCATATTCTTACCTAATGTTAGGTAACGATGTTGTCCAAGATGGTAAACACACTAAGCTTAGAGGTACTGGTTCTCAAATCATGCCGCCGGAATGCACCTATTGGTATTTGGCGACAGGTTTTCAAACTTGAGGGTGGTAGCTACCCAGGCGGGCATCATTAGAAAATGCACTACCACCATGTTATGGTTTCTTCACGATGTTTTCCTTCACCGAAAGTTCAGGCCGATTTTAGAGTCGGATAGTTGGAGATCTAACTCGCGTCGATTGACGCGGAATCTTGCCGCACTAACCGCTGCGCCATCATCGCTTCAAATCTACTTAAATAGTTTCTTCGGTATTTGGTATGTTTTGTCAATAATTTACCGGGAATTTGAAAATAAAACAAAAAATATATAATATCCATCTAATTTTATTGTAACACCTTAAACGTAGGCTTCCTTTGCAGTAGTACATTTACGCCAACGAATAACCAAATCATCAACATATTTTTAAACGTATTTTTACGGCGAAAAATACACTATTAATTTAATTAATGTTTTATACACTTTTAGTAAAATAGCATATTAAGTCATATTTTTGACTTTTGACGAAAAAACAACATAAAAGTTAAACGTTCTATGCATACTGTTCTATATACGAATATAAAGAAATTAACTAAAACTGAATCATTTATTTTTCTGCTTGTACTGTAAATAAATGCAATATTTTAATATCATCGAACAGTTTTGAATTGCGTCCCTATTTTAACGAAACTACAATAAACATAAACATGTAAGATAATAAAATCCATAGACTCGTATCGCCCTTAAGAAAATGTCGTCGTTCAGGCCGGGCATTGACGTCAATGCAAATATTGTCCCTCTAAACACGTATATAAGGACATTATTATCCATTTACATTGACTTTTCCTAAGCTTTTTATTGTATAGAAGATATCTTACTACACAATATTGTACAGTCATAGGAGCATAATGCTTAAAGGATTTGTTAGGTTATTGGCGCCCAACGTGGGGTCTTTATTATCCCTTTTGTTAACTGAATGCGATGTGTGTTTCTTTGTTTACAGTTATATCCTTCTATATTATACAAAGCAACGTCTCTCTGTTTATTTTATTTACACGGTATAGGCAGTGCTTTGACCACAATCTCACCTGATATTAAGTGACGATGTGGTCTAGGATGGTAAGCACGCTAAGCCTAGAGGCACTGGTTCTCAAATCATGCCGCCGGAATGCACCTATTGGTATTTTGCGAAAGGTTTTCAAACTTGAGGGTGGTAGCTACCCAGGCGGGCATCATTAGAAAATGCCCTACCACCATGCTGTGGTTTTCTCATGATGTTTTCCTTCATCGAAAGCTCAGGCTGGTTTTAGAGCTGGTTTGGTGTGCTTGAACCCACGTCCATTGACGCGCAATCCGGATACACTATCCACTGCGCAATTATCGCTTCAAATTATTTGTCTATCCGTTAAGTAGTTTATAACTACATAACCGTTTTACAGAATTATTTTTAAGTGCATTCTCTGGTCAGGTTTTAGTATATAATCTGTTAACTTATGTAATATAATAAAAAAAATATAACTATTAAATTGAACGAAGTTGATAACAATATTAAAACCAACGCGTTTTTGCAATTCGATAAATAATTGGATATCTAAGAAATAAAATGTACCAAATAATTATAAGGAATTTGTATAGGCAAGCAAATACGCTGGCACGTGTATACAACATTAATATCATATTATTTGGAACATCTTATAAGCGCTTCATTTTATGTACCGAAAATCAAATAGAGAAATAGTGATAGAGTGGCAATATTGTAGCCACCATCAGTGCCATAACTCGGGTGGTGCCAGCGGTGTCACAGTCACAGGGCACAGACCCTAGAAAGGCGCAGAAATGAACTGATCAGAACGAATTTTTGGGTCACTCATGGTAGTTGGGAGCATACATACAATACCTATTATTTATCGCATTATATGGATATAGACACGCCCTATTATCAGCAGTAGACTTTTTCAAGTCTCTACCTACAATAAAGAAAAATTTAGTTTATGGATGATAGATTTATTTATGTACATTTTGTCTATTTTATTGTCAGAGTCGTGTAAGATTAATTCCTCTAGAGCATTTTTTCTGTGCCATATCATTACTACAGATTTATATATAGATATATGCAAATCAATTTAATGATACTATTTACAGATGCTCATGTTTTGTGCTTAATTGTAATATTGGTATACATAGAGCTCTTAATATAAAAATAATGCAATTTTTTAACATGAGTTTTAATCACACAGGCTATCGTGGCCCTGACGTTCAGTGTGTACGTATTAAAACCAATCTTCCCGGAATGTTCCCCTCCTGAAGACGCTACCAGACTACTAGCAGCCTGCTGTATACGTAAGTATCTATAAGACATACTTTGAACTTATTTCTGCCAGACACGAATACCGACGATACCTAATTTACCTCATATCTCACAAATTCAAACCCTTGCCAGTGAAATTGAGCTCTGATTCGGATTATACAGGTTGACTTTGAAATCATGGGCAATAATTTAATACGAACTTATAATTGTAATTTCGAATAGTTACAAAGCAAAAAAATATAGTAAAAAAAACTAAATTAAATTAAAACTATAAGTAAAAGTATCAAAACCGAGAAGTATTCGGCGGGCGATGACCTCACTCGTGCTCGCACATATCAGCTGATAATTTTGCCTACATGATTACCAGGTCATTGACCGCTGCAAGACGGCTACGCGATTTTGATACTTTAATTTAATTTATAATACCTGTTTTATAGTTTGATCTCATATTTTTTCCACTAAACTTCTTTTTAAATGTTTCTGAATATATTTACAAGCTTCCATTTAATTATTGCCATTCACTTCAATTTTACCCTGTATTTACAAATTCAAGAGTTTTAATTTTGTTTAAGAGGATCCCAAATTACTTTCGGAAAATAAAAGTTGCCCAAGTTCCACGGAGTAACTTCAGCTATCTGCCAAAAAAAGTTCCATCAAAATTGGTTCATCCGTTCCGGAGATTAGCCGAACCAAATAGATATATACAACAATATTAAAAATTGTATGTTTGGTATAGGTACCGTATACATTCATATGTATTTAGTAAATTAATGTATTTATTTAAATCAAAAAGTACTTTAATTATATAAAATACATTATAATTAAATAACAAAAATCAAATAAAAAAAACTAAATAAAAGTATCTAATTATTCATGTTACCTAACAAACTAAAAATAATGAATGTCGTCCAGCTCGCCGCCAAACGGGAAGGTTCCTAGAAGGTTGACCACATTGCCACGTTGGATGTCAGTGCTTATTCGCTGTGCCAAATATTGATCCACCCTCTGGTCGCGAAACGTGTCGACTAGACGACTCGCGAGCTCCTTAAAAATGGTCTCGACCCCAAACGGAACAAATATGTAACCCTCACCAAGGGCAACATATTTAAGCAAAAGTATTTTAAGTAAAAAGTTGTTAGAATTGCTTGTCCGATTTCTGGCAGTTAGCTGAATTTACTCCGCGTAACTTAGGCTACTTTTATTAGGGGTCCGCATAGAAAATTAAAACTCATGAAACTGTAAACAAAATACGATTCAAAGAACATCACTATCGAAACATTACTTTCCGATAATTATTTAAAAATTATATTATAGAATATATGGGCGGAGTCGTGGGTACACACTAGTAGATGATAAAACTAAACAAGAGAAACTAGGCGTCACATAATTTTAAAATTTCACAAATTTCCCGTTGTTACGACAACGTCACGCGCACCTTAACGTGACATAAATACGTATTTTATTTTGGTTACCCCCTTAAAAATGAGTGGGCTCACATAGGATTAGTATGTCGTGCGACAGAGAACGAGCATGGAAACCAGGTCACCGGTGACCAGGGCCGAAAATATTTTACTAACGATTGCCACTTTATTCTCTGAATAGTTAAGGCGACCCAATATTTTTACTTTTCAGTGAACAGTCATTTGTATTTGAATTTTATAACCTATACTAAAATGAATTTTGTTACTTTGAAACATAAAATAGCTTGAATAAAATGTCTATATGATTATTAATAATATATGTACAGATGTTTTTAAATAGACGTCATTATGGTATAAAGTTGTGTTTCTTATGAAAGATAAGATTTGCTTAGATACAGTTTTAAATGTCGGGTTTTTTTTTAATGTGAGTGCTGAAATGCCTAGCAGAGCAGGCAGTTTTGTAAGTGTCGGGTATAACAATGTTCATTTATATATTATACTAGCTGGTGCCCGCGACTCCGCCCGCGTTTCATATATTTTTTTAGGTGCGAGTGAAAAAACGCATATAACATTTAATTTATACTTAACCTAAAAAAAAAAACAAATAAATAAAGAAAAAGAGTCTTTTGTTTTGATTAGCGGAAAAAATGTACGTAAAAGTAAATTGAAAAAAAAAATGAGAAAGGGTCGATGGTATCCAAAAAATAAATAATTCCGCGTCGAATGGTAATAGATCCATCGCGTTACGTTCGGTAGTTTTGGGGTGATGGTGCTTCAAAGGACTCTCATTTTTCTTTTATATATATAGACTAGCTGTCTACCCGCGGCTGCGCCCGCCTTTCATATATTCTTCATTGTATTTTAATTTTTTTAAAAGGATCCCTAATTTTTGTTAAGTAAGATAAAGTAAAAATATTTCTCATGGATTCAAGCACTTGCCCGTAAAACTGCATTGAATCAGATTTTATTTCATTAGTATGAGTTTTAATTTTTTTACGCCGTACCCTAATTATTTTCGAAAATTAAATGCACCCTAAATTACCCGGAGTAACTTCAGATATCTATCACAAAAAGTGCCCGTCAAAATCCGTTCAGCCATTCCGCAGATAACCTGGAACAAATAGACAAAAATTTTCAAAATTTCTGATTTGAAATAGGTATCGCGTACACATTCATATCTACTTAGTAAAAAAAATTAGTGTTGACATTACAAACAGACACTTCAATTTTATTTATTAGTGTAGATTATACGGGGTTCGTTCGTCTCTATCTATTCGTCTCTAGAGACACTCGGATATAAGTTGAAAACTACTACACATGTTTACATCATTCTTATTCTTTAGCGGATCCAGTTTTACTACTTTAGTTTCAGGGTTGCCAAATATTGGTCAAAAAACTAATTAGAGGAAATTAAAACACCAATGGCATCACTGTTTTACAAATATTTATATTATCTATAGTCTATAATAATAAATAAAAATGAAGTGTCTGTTTTAATGTCAAATTTTTTTTTTACTAAATAGGTATCAATTTATATACGATACACATACAAAAAATACGGTTATTACAACCTTTTTTTCTGTCGTTTGTAATGGGTAATCTCCGATACGGCTGGACCGATATTCACAGAGCTGTTTTTGGTAGACAGATAAAGTTACTCCGGGTAACTTAAGGTACTTTTCATTTTCGAAAATAATTAGGGTACCGCGTAAAAAAAATTAAACTCATAAGAATGAAAATAAAATCCGATTCTATTCACAGTTTTACAAGTAAGTGCTATAATTTATGAGAAATATTTTTGCTTTATCTTATTACTATTTTTTTTATATAATTAGGGTTCCGTATAAAAAATGAAAACATAGTGAAAAATGTATGAAACGCGGGCGCAGCCGTGAGCACACAGCTAGTACAAACTAAAATAGCATCTTTTTATAATTATTTTCAAAAAACAGAGTAAAACTATTATTGCTAATGCCAAATTGAGAATATTACAAACAATAAAAGACTAGTTTCTTTTTCAACTTAGTTTAAAAACGATACCAATTATTTTCACTTTATTTAATAATTTAACTCAAATTTATATACATTTGCTTAATCGTAATGTGATATTGAATTAAAGCACAATGACTAAAGTACTTAGGAATTCTCAACTTGAACAAAATCCATAGATACCTCTTGAGAAATCATTGTAATTATAATGGAATTAGGTACTGTATTAAAGCTTAATAAAAAAACTATTTATGTTAATATATACATACGTAAGTTATTTCTTGTACAGCCGCTTCTGCCAACGTTTTTTTTAATTCTAAGTTAGTTCATATCCGAAAAAGCACAACACGATCCTACCCAATAGAGCCCTTATTTGTATCACTCTGTAACGATTGGCTCCCGATCCCCACCTGGGGAGGCTTTTGTACCCCCTTCCAGCATAACACACATTACACTGCATCCCACACGTCTGCACACTACACGTAGTTACATAGGTTCTGTAAGGATCCTTGAGGTCAGTAGTTTTCTTTAAGTTTTAAGCTAAGGCACTTTGATGCACTTTTGTCAGCCTCAAGCATTCGGCTCAAAAGTTCAGCGGAGCTGTCAAGGGCCCTCCCGGTCGAAATTAGTCTGTGAAAAACAAACTTTGACCTTTTAGGTTAAGTTGACCTTTTGTTACAGTGCTGCTGACGTTCGTTAACTGCTGGTCGGTACGAGCGGCGACCCGGGTTCAAGACTGGTTCACGTACGCCAAATTACTCGCATTGTTTATTATAATAGCGGCGGGCATTTACCAACTTTGTTTGGGTGAGTATTACTGTTTTTTATCCATCGGATTAGTTTCTACTTCCTTGGAGACAGCTCTTAGTCATTTAACTAGTTTATTTATATAACACTCAATTTAAGTAAGTATTAATATAGAAGAAGAATTAAATACGATATTAAAATATAATAAAATAAATCATAATTTATCTTCACTCTTTCTTTGAAGATCCTTATTATATAGCTTAGGATAAATAAATGCATGTAGCAAATTCGGTACAATTGTGGTTTATATATTACAATGATACAATTCGGTACAATGATATGATAATGACAGAAAAATCAGATAAATGAAACATCGGCTCCATATTTGAGAGACTCTTAGATTCACTTTTAAAATACCCTCTAGAAATACTATAAAATTGAAACTTACAGATGATATAAGTTTTTTTCTACACGTGTTTTTTTTTATAGGCTCAGTGCTTTGACCACAATCTCACCTGATGTTAAGTGACGATATGGTCCAGGATGGTAAACACATTAAGAGGTTCTCAAGTGATGCTGCCGGAACACACCTATTGGTATTTGGCAACAGGTTTTCAAACTTGAGGGTGGTAGCTACCCAGGCGGAAATTATTAGAAAATGCCCTACCATCATGCTATGGTTTCGTCGCGATGTTTTCCGTCACTGAAAACTCAGGGTGCTTTTAGAGTTGAATAGGTGGGTTCGAACCCGTGTCCCGTAATTAATTATAACAGGGTAATTTCATGTCAAAACAGTTGGAATCGACCCGATTTGGATGAAATTTGTTTAGAAGTTTTCTTAAATTCAATAACGAAGTTTTACCAAAGGAAAAATTTCTTTAAAATTAATGAACAGTTAAAAAATGTTTCAATTTTCGAATCTTCCATGTTTGATTTTTTTTATTATTCAAAAATATTATAGTTACTCAAAATTTTCAAAATCTTGATTGAACCCCAAATGTCCTCTTAGAAATTAACTAGGGTTAACTGACTTTTGTAAGTATGATAGTTTTGAGATAATCAAAAAAAATAAACATAGTCGATGACAAAATCCATTTTCGCATAACTTTTGATTTAAAAATAAATCTGTTGTTAAACTTCGCTAAAGGATGAAAGAAAATTTGTGACCAAACTTCATCATAATCGGATAGTCTATTTGTAATGGAATAACCAACAATAATTTACATAATAATTCTTAATTGAAGTTTATTTAAAAAACCAGTATTTTGTTCAAACTAATGTGCGGCCGTTTTTAGTGTAAATCTGTTGCGTTAGGTAATTATAAAAAAAAACGTTATGAGCGACAGAAACCCCCGTATTTCAACCCTGCATCTTGGGCAAACATGTCTGAAAAAAAAAGAATCAAATATGAACTAAACGATACGATAATAATTTTTATTTTAATGAACGTGCAAAAAAGTGCATTATTAACATTACAACGTACCTAATTTTTTTTTGCTTATTTTTAAACACTTTATACATATATATAAATGAATCTAGAATCATAAATCAGCATTAGATTTATATGTATTTATTTTAAATTTTTAGGAAAACTTACAACTATGATAAAATTAAACATAATACAAGCAGAAGGAACTTTCCACATATATACATTTTTGTGGTATTAAATATTTATTTTCTCATTAACAAGTAAAACTACTTGTAGATTATACACCACATTTCGTAGGTTATGTAATGGGACCGGTTTTAAAAGGACACCTTAAAAAACGTTGAATAATAGTAAATAATAAGTAACTCAGAGAATGTCTCATCCATATTTAAAAGGCTCCAGTTACGCCGGCCGATCGTGATTGTGTCGAAGGTAGAATTTGACATTGCCAATGATATATATCAATCACAATGTCGTGGCTGCTGTAGGGAACTAGGTTTTAAGGGCCGTATAAGTAATATATATATTACTAGCGGCCCACCGCGACTTCACATGGGTATTAAACAAACATTTCTAAAACTATAAATTTTAACACGCGTGTGTTCTTCTTTTTGTGTCGGGAGTTACTAAGAAAAGAGTACATTATGAAGAAAGTTTTAAAATGATTTTTTTTTATTATTTTTTTTTTAAATGTAGATATCGATGTCCTCTATAAAATTGTACTACATCACTTTGCTCTATTTTCAATAATTTCTGCAGCGTACACGATAAAACGATTTTTTTTTTTGGTAAATTTTTTCACACATTTGGTTACATAATCGGAGTTTTCATACGGATCTCTAACTTGTTTGTAAATATTCTATCACCTATGTTTACCAGGGGTAATGTAGGATTCTAAAGGTGTAAGAATTTTTCAAATCGCTTCTGTAGTTTTAGAGGCTATTTAATACAAACAAACAATCAAATCTTTCCTCTTTATAATATTAATAATATAAAAATATACAATATATATTATCGTTTAGATAAGTACAAATTTATTCCTATACCAATCGTATTATTATTACTGCTTCCATGACCTAGTAGTCAGCATGCCGTATTTAAACAATTTTTTTTTATAGATTATAATCACCCATTTTAAAGCAAAATACATTTTACAATGTATATTGCTTGTCTATTCTGTTGTCACGTTGTAAATTACGTTAGGAAATAATTATCTAATTGTATAATGACTGCATTGTATTTCTGAAACATAATTCTAGTGAATGTGATAATCCAAATCTCTACTAATATCTCCAGAAATGGCTTACTTAAAGCTTACCTTACGCCTTACCTACAGAACTTACGAAATGGTAAAAATACACCCATATTTTAAAATTTTTACTCAGGTAAGCGTCGCTTGGAGTTTCACTGCGTGATCGAATCAGGAATGAGGAGATCCGCAGAAGAACCAAAGTAACCGACATTGCCCTAAAAATTGTTAAACTAAAGTGACAGTGGACTGGGCACATTTCTTGCAAAACCGATGCCCGATTTAGCCAACGGTTTCTCGAATGGCTACCACCTATAGGAAGACATAGCGTGGACAGGCCCCTCATAAGGTGGACTGACGACCTGGTGAATGTCGCGGGAGTCCGCTGGATGCGGGTGGCGCAAGACCGATCGTCGTGGAGAACTTTGGGGGAGACCTATGACCAGCAGTGGACGTCTTTCAGTTGAATGGATGGAAGCGTCGCTGGAGTGAAGTCGTTATATAAATCTCTCTAACACCTTTGAATTCAAAAATTCTTTGCTTGACTGTAATTAAATAAGATTGTTTAGTGCCTTCTTGGTTACTGATTATTCAGGCTTCTAGTTTTGTCTACAACGAAGTTATAGGGAGTCGAAAATCGCCTGAAGTGCTTCGAAAAAAGGATAATACGGCCGCTTTTTTTTTGTTTTTACTCGACTTACTGGGGGCACTGCCGTGCTCCCAGATTACACTTTTCAAGTGGAAAAGGTTCAAGGTGGTATGCTATCGAAAGGGGCGTGACTTAATACATTTAAAACGGTCCATTGACTCTACATTTCACTTACGTTGCTATGCGTGTTTATTTTATGACCGACTGACTGTGTACCCGTGGCTGCACCCGCGTTTCATTTATGCCTCAGTGCGTTTTTATTTTTTTTAAATACGGAACCCTAATTTTTTCCTAAACATTTTTAGCACTAAGATAAAGTTAAAATATTTCACATAAATTACACAAGCACTTGCCCGTAAAACTGTGCATTAAATCGGATTTTATTTAAATTTTAATGAGTTATAATTTTTTATGCGGCACTCTAATTATCTTTGAAAAATTAAAAATAGCCTAAGTTACCCGGAGTAACTTAAGTTATCTACCAAAAAAAGTCACCATACCTTCCAGAGATTAGCCAGAACAAACAGACAGACATGCAAAAATTTAAAAAATTGTGTTTTGGGACAGGTATCGTATAGTTTTTACACGGAATAGGCTCAGTGCTTTGACACAATCTCGCCTGATGTTAAGTGGCGATGTGGTCCAGGGTGGTAAACACACTAAGCCTAGAGGTACTGGTTCTCAAGTAATGATGCCGGAACACACTTATTGGTATTTGGCGACAGATTTTCAAACTTGAGAGTGGTAGCTACCCAGGCGGCCATCATTAGAAAATGCCCTACCACCATGCTATGGTTTTCTCGCGATGTTTTCCTTCACCGAAAGCTCAGGCCGATTTTAGAGACGGATAGGTGAGATCGAACCCGCGTCCACTGACCAGGAATCCGGCCACGCTACCCGCTGCTCCATCATCGCTTCAATTATTAAGTTTAAGTATACATTAATATGTATTTAGTAAAAAGTTGTTATTTGGATATTAAAAACAACCACTTCAATGTGTTTTTTATTAGTGTAGTTTAGAATCATAATTCACTGTGAAGAATCTTTGATGAGGAAGAGCGATTAAAACTCAACACGACATTAATATTAACCAAGTACATATAATACTCTTGCGTCTCATGATTAAGCAACCTTGGACTTATTTTCAAAATTAGATAACAATATTCTGCTGACATTTCGCTTAAGGCTGTTTGATTTGTAGGCCATGGCCTTATCTCGCCTTATTATACGTACTCGGACGAAAAACATAAATAGAAACATACATATTTTATATCAACCGTAAGATCCCTCAAATAGGATTACGTTTCCGATGATGGCGCAGCGGGTAGTGCAGCCAGAGTCCGCGTCAATCAACTCGGGTTCGAGCCCCACCTATCTGACTCCAAAATCGGTCTGAGCTTTCGGTGAAGGAAAACATCTTGAGGAAACCATAACATGGTGGTAGGGCATTTTCTAATAATGCCTGCCTGGGTAGCTACCACTCTCAAGTTTGAAAATCTGTCGCCAAATACCTATAGGTGTGCTCCGGCAGCATCACTTCAGAACCAATACCTCTAGGCTTAGTGTGTTTACCACCCTGGACCACATCGCCACTTAACATCAGGCGAGATTGTGTCAAAGCACTGAGCCTATTTCATGTAAAATATTTATATAATACTCATTATTTTATGCGTATTGTGTATTAATTGGCATATAATTTAAATATTATAATGGTACCTAGTACGATTCAGATTAAGGTTAACGTAATGAACTAGATTTCTCTCATCTTAAATAATTATTTAGTCCGCCATGATATCTTATCATTAAATATTATTCAACGAAAAATTAACGGATTTTTTCTCTCTTGGCTGAGTGCCTTAAGAACTCGCTTAGAATCTTTGGTGAAGCTGACATTGCCCTTGTGGTGAAGTTGTTAACACACGCACGGATCGGACCGGGGGCATGGTTCAATGGGCAACGGGCGGCCGAGGTTACAGTCGCCCTAGTATGATTATTTTCAAACTATTTTTTTAAAGTTTTTACAAAACATCGAGATCCAAGAGATCAATCTTTTTTCGACTTGTCTTAATTGACTTTTTATTCGTAAATAGTATCCTTCCAGTGTCCGAAATTAGCCTTTCCTATTTCAGACTGATTAAATTACCCAGAGTTACTATTTTTTTTGTGTATGGTATTTAATTGAATACATCCACTGAATACAAATTGTTTAAACTTGACTTTTCATTATTTTTATTTTGCTCAAATATCGTGGCTAAATGACGGACCCTAGTTAGAACCTCCGGGAAGTTTTTGTGACAGAATTCACGCTCCATGTTATTAGTTTTAATACATTTCACTCACCGTATATAGCTACTTCATCCAAAGTTAAAACACTTTTATTCCATTTATATCTGAGTAGCTAATACCATCGACACCTAAGTAGATCGTAAAGTTTTAGAAACTCATCAGACTTCTTAATTGTATTGTTTTTTTATGTTGTAAGTGTTTTATGTAATACTAGCTGTATGGCCGCGGCTGCACCCGCGTTACTTATATTTTTCACTACGTAATATGGTTTATAATTTTATTTATACGGAATAATAATTATTTTCTAAAAAAATTTTTGCTACGTACCTAATATTAAATTACCTTGCTATTTAATCTAACATTAAGCAAAGATATTTCTTACAAATTCAAATATCTGCCAGTAAAACTGTACATTGAATCGGAGTTTTTTTATTCATAATTTCATGCCTTTTAATTTTTACGCGGTACCATAATTATTTTTTGAAAAAAGCTCCCTAAGTAACGCAGCGTAACTTCAGCTATCTCATAAAAAAGTCCCCATCAAAATCGATCCAGTCGTTCCGGAGATTACCCGGAACAAACAGACACAAAAAATATATATATATATATATATATATATATATATATATATATATATATATATATATATATATATATATATATATATTTTTTATTGGTATAGGTATCGTATAAACATTAATATCTATTTAGTAAAAAAAATGTTATTTTGACATTACAAACAGACACTTCAATTGGATTTATTAGTATAGATATAAATTATTCGACGTTCAAGGATACTTGGTACGTTTATATTTGAAGCGAAAGAGAAATAGGTAACGCCTCTCTTTCTATAAGTTTAAATCGAGAAAAAAAATGTGATATTTTATAATCGTCAGTCACACTTAATTTATTTATAAAGATTATGTTTAATATCGACAATGTTGTTACACCTATGACAGTTCAGTTGACCTCTACACCAGGGATATTTCCAAACAATTTCGGACAAGAGACTCCTTTTCCAAAATGAACTGATACCTCATAACCCCATAGCCAAATTACTTTAAAAATCCTATCTCTAGGTTTTTCCTATTGATACAAGATAATTAAATATTATTCATTCTTTTTAACGAGTTGTTACACGTAACAAAATTTATACAGTATCTTGAAAGTTACAAATAAGAACTTGTGTCAAGTAGTAAGGGTCGATTTTTCGACAACAATGACCCCCCAAAATGGGTTATATCAACCCCTGGAAAACCTGCTCTACAGTACATGTACAGTATCATATAATAATTGAAAAAAATACATATCTTGCCTATTTTTTTTGTCAAAAGCTTGTAGTCATGACAGTAATTACTGTAACGTAAACTGTAATTACTTAATTTAAAATAAATATAAAGACACTTTGCACTTAACAGTTGTATCTTTCAATTAATTCTAACAGGTAAATTTTAGTTAAAATTCATTATTACTATAATATTAATTACTTAATCATGTTTGTCTATCTAAATTACTTCCTTCCCTTAACTAACTATAACCTAACTACTTACTTACCTATAACTTGTTTACATATTTATTAAATATAATGTTAGAAAATCATACGTTGTTTGTTGAAGGTTACTTAAATTTAAAATTACTTTGTCGATAATACTAATGTTATTTTTTGATAATAATTTGTTAAGAGTTCATGGGGGTCCAATTAAACACAATCGAAGTATCCGAAAAATAGTTGGTGTGTGAATTTTATAAAACTGTTAATCGCAGTTGTATCACGGTACGACTTTCGTTCTGAGGTTCGATCCCCGAGTCGGGTCAAGTGATATTTGGTTTTTCTACTCAGTATCATCACGGAGTCTAGAATTTGTGCCCTATATGGCGACAGGCTCCCTCCATGTCACATCTGGGACGGAACTAAGCTCAGTGAAATGTGGGTGGTGTAGTTCGCTATTTCACCTCTCCCTAACCCTTCAGGGATAATAGGTGTGAGCTTATGTATGTATGTTAATCGTAGATATAAGTATTAAAAAGTTTACAAAACGATTCAACCACATACTTTAAAGTCAGCTTGGTTAAATAACTCTGTCATTAATCGCCAGGAAGCTGTAACTGGTATGAGACTACGCTCAGGACACATTTCATCAAAAAAGTTTGCCCATATGATGGGTAAAGCACCGTCCCCTTTTTGCCTGTTGTGCGGGCAGATCGACGATGTGCACTGCATTTTGGTGGAATGTATTCGAAGTATTGAAATTAGAGAAATAAAATTAGAACTTAATGCATCTGGACAGTTTCAGACAGATTTATTTTAATTTAATTATAGCTGACCCTATGTCTTCCTTTGGTAAAGATCTAGACAAAATTAAGTTCATACTGAATAGTTTAAGTTGTATTTGGAGTTTTATGTAAGATGTACATTTAGGTTAAAATTACATTAGCGACATAGTTCTTGCGACTGAAATAAAGAGAAAAAAAATTGTAGGTATTTTACTTAAATACGTAGTTTGGTAATTAATAATTTTGTTACTTACTTATTTATATGGTAGCATTTGTGTCGCGAGATAATTTATTTACACTAAAAAAAATATCCGATTTGATTTATCACTATTGGTAGCTGGATTTATTTTGTCGGCAAGGGAAATTCCTTTGCATGTATCAAAAACCAAACTAGACCTTATCCTTATTAATCTTCTAGACCATAGTAAATTACGAACGAATCTTTATGTATTATTTTTAATATCATAAAAGGTCAAGAAGTTAATTAATTAAGAAAAACTATGTTCAATGAAAGATTTTCGTCCCATGTTGAATTACAATATAGCCTAAGATGATAAACATGATACACCTAGAGGTACTGGCTCTCAATAGATGCTACTGGAACACATCTGTACATACTTGGCGTTAGATGTTCAGACATAAGGATGTTAGCTAGCCAAACAGGCATTAGGAAATATCCTACGAACATTCTCGAAACCTCGAGTTATTTATAGTACAATGTAGGCAGATTTGAACCTACGTCCATCGATGCGGTATCCGATAGCATTATCACTAAGTCATCATTACTTCAAGGATATAATATAAAACTGATAATAATTTTCATTTCCACAACCGCCCCATTCCTTTCTAAGATTCTCTATTATGCCCGGCCCGTAATGTAATGTCAGATGCAGAAAAAAAATCGTTTAACACTCAATTTGTTCTAGTCGGCTCGGTTAAGTGTTGAATAGATAAATCAATTTAAAGCGGTAAAATAGATTCTTTGATTCTTCCTCGTCCCATTGTTGGCACGTGATTATTTTTATAATATATTTTTTACGTTTACTCTAATACTCTGGCTAAGGTAGTGACGTAATTTATTTTTTACTCGCCATTCTCATAAGAAATGAAATGGAGTTTTTTTGACTCGCTGCGTTATGTCTCCTAAATATTTATTTGTTTCGTTAAAAAATAGTTGTTAGAGAATTTGCTGAAGGTTTTTTTTGCAAACTTAACCCACTATTATTCTCATAATTTGTTACGTATGCAAAAAAATATACTACATAAAAATAACTTTTAAAAAAGTTTTAATAAATTATGATTAGAATTTTAAAATCTCTGCACCTATATTTGTCAATGTTTCTTATATTACACTGCCTCGGGGGCGCAGTTCTATTACGGTACGACTGTCGTTTTGAGGTCTCGGGTTCGATCCCCGAGTCGGGTCATGTGATATTGGGTTTTCTTCTCAGTATCATCCCGGAGTCTGGAATTTGTGCCCGATATGGCGACAGGCTCGCCCTCTGTCACATCTGGGACGGAATTAAGCTCGGCGAGATGTGGGTGGTGGTTGTAGTCCGTTATTTCACCTCTGCCTAACCCTTCGGGGATAACAGGCGTGAGCTTATGTTATGTTATAACAAAATCCGAGAGCTGAAGTATTTTTCTTTTTATTTAAAAAAGTCAATACCTTGGAAATATTCAAAAATGTATACTCATATTATGTCAGCTTCTTTATAACTAGGAGATTCAGTTAGACCGGAATTCTTCTCCATCAACTATATATTTTCAAGATTTTTTTTTTGTTGTCCAGTTTTAGACCTTCTCTCTCTCTCTCTTTGAGTACAATTTCGTCAACATTCAAAATGTTCGAAAATCGATTATTTTCGCAGTAGATAGTATGTAAATGTGATCAAGATTTCAACTTTTTCGTTGATTTTTTTATTTCTACTTCTTTGGTTTGATTGTGGGTATTTCTTTAAAAGCTATTTCTTAATAATATTGTATTCGTCATTTCCCTACACTTTGTCCATTTTCATTTGTGGTCGGCGCAACATGTCTTCCTCTTCAATTCCTCTCAATAATAATATAATAATATTGTACTAACATACATATATATTGATATGTTATGGGATTTTTTTTAAATAACTCTTCGGATAAAATCCGAGCTAGCTATAGACAAAGGAGCCCCCCATGAATCTTTATTTACTTCTTTCTAGTTTTATTTCGTTTCCCTTATTCTAGTCATCATTTTTAGAGTCAATGTTATAGGTATTAGATTAATACAGTTTTACAAAGCGTGTTTTTCTTTAGCCGTTATATATAGATAGTATAAATATGATACGTCAATTTGTGCATCCTGCATCAGGTCGGAAGGCGTCGGCGTCGACGCGCGACTTGAGGATACACAGACGGACAAAGCGTTTGTTATTAGATGATTGCCTTCCCTCCGGACGAGACGAGTCTGCTATGCTCTGTCATACGATATCGTGAGAAAGCAGTTCTATTAGGGCCACCACCAATTGCCAATAACTCGAGAAAAATGAGATCATTTTTTTATTCGAACTAAGTTAAGCTTGAATGCTTAACAAAGCTTGTTGGGCGAGAGCTTAAAGCACTGTCCGAGAGAAAACTAGCTAGCACAATGCACCTAAGTGGTATGGACCTCGGTTTGAGCTGCTACCTGTATCAAAAATCTCGCTAAATTTACCCTAGCAATGGTGGTTTATTGAAAAAAGAAAATAAAACAAAGCTCCTTACAAAACCCATGTATCCGCGTGTAGTGTGCAGAAGTGAGGGGTGCAGTATAATTTGTGATAAGCTAGAGCATGAAAAATGTCACTGTATCACGCTGGATACGTGTACAGGAGCCAGGATGAGTGCACGTCCTGAGCTAACATTACAGGTTACAAATTTAACTGCCTGTCTCCTGATTTGCTGCAAGTCAGCAATTCGCCGCTTTCACGCCGGCCAATGCGAATGAAACCTTTCGCGTTTGAATTTACTCTGGTCA
This sequence comes from Samia ricini, assembly GCA_014132275.2. NCBI lineage: Eukaryota > Metazoa > Arthropoda > Insecta > Lepidoptera > Saturniidae > Samia > Samia ricini. The sequence goes on from AP028158.1 coordinate 21,094,668, forward strand.
ATTATAACAAGCGACGCGCCTAAATATCTTGAATGATGGATGTTAAATCTGGCCTATTGTGGTGGTAATCCAGACTGCTACTATACGTAAAGAAAATCTAAAGATACAAATTAACAATAATAAAAATACTAAAATTGAACATTAACCCACGTAGGTTCACGTGATAATTGTTTGTTATTTAGTGACGTCACGAATTAAACAACAACAGTTAATCATATTTACGCGTTATATTAAAATATTGTAGTTTGTACGTAAGAATAAAAATTAAGACACGTTTCGCGAAAAATAGACAAGTCAACAACGATAAATATGATTTGGAATATTGTGGACGCCATATTTATTATTTTAGAACTCCAAATGTGTTCTACCATTGACGCCGAAACAATTGGCTATTTGCAACTTTTCAATTAATTCAAGTGATAGTGGAATAATCGTTTTGTTCGCAATCGTATAATAGTTGAATTGTTAAAAACTTATCAGTCCGTGATACTATTTGTCAGACAACTAACTATAGACAATCGAACAAATGTAATTTATTTGCAAATGAGTTTCTTGACTGTAATAAATTACTGATTTGCCGGGAAATAAGTTCAAGAAACGAGGTAAACAAGTCTATCTTAATGCCCCTTTCTTTATTAATTTATTAGAGATATCGTCACCTTTTTTATAGTCCGTATTATATAACGGTTAGAAGACTTTGATTATTCTTAAGTGAAATATTAAGTAAATTTTGGACATTATTAATCCCTCCCTCCCTCTTGTCAGAAATAGTAAGCAAGCTCTTATACCCTAAAATAGGCATAATTTTGGAATAAATTATAGTTTAAAGCTCAGGTTGATTTTAAAGTTAGATTGGTGGTCATGAACCCACTAACTGACGCAGAATCCGACCGCATTACCAACTGCATCACTACTAAATCTATCCCTTACTAATAATTTGTCTTACATACTTAAAGTAAAGATTGCCGAAGAAATTTCACTTCTGACACGTGTACTCTGTAGACACACATTTTTTTTATTAATTAACTATTTTATATTTTTCATTGCGTAATATACTTTTTTAATTTTTTGTACGGAATCCTAATCATTTTTCAACTTCTTTTTTATTGCTTCTCTCAATAAACAAAGATATTTGTCACAAATTCAAACACCTGCCAGTAAAACTGTGCAATGAGTCGGATTTTATTCACAATTTCATGAGTTTTCATATTTTTTTTACGCGGAACCTTAATTATTGAAAAAAAAAAAATAAAGTGCCTTTAGTTACGCGAAGTAACTTCAGCTATCTGTCTAAAACATGGCCGTCAAAATCGATCCAGAAACAAATCTACTGAAGTATTTAATCTTTGCCTATTTATACAAAGATTAGGAAGCACAAAATATAATTAACTGACAAATTAAGATATCATTATAGATATTTTTTAAATTAAATAATTATGTATTATTATTTGACCGAGAGGTGTGGTAACAAAATGTGATCCATCGTCATCATTACTTTGTCCCACATTATGGTAAAGTAAGTAAAAAAGTAAGGTCGCCACAACTAGTTTCCTTCTTCCACTCTACCCTGTCAGCTGTCATCTCAACATTCACACTTGTTAAAAGCATATCATTCTCCACACAATCCATCCATAACTTCGTCAGTCACCATGTCTATGTCTATATTTTTTTTTACACGGTAGGGCTCCGTGCTTTGACTACAATCTCAACTAATGTTAAGTGATGATGTGGTCTAGGATAGTAAACACACTAAGCCTTTTTTACATAGGAAATTGCAATTAGGCACCCTCTCAAACACGGAGGCAGGGAAGGGAATGTAAGACTAACCAGCGTCGGACAGGCCATAAAGTCGAGGTGGCATTTGCCAGCCAGACCCTAGCCTGTGCGAGCCCCTCACGAGCCTGGCTTGCGGGGCTTACGGCAACCGTAGGGTAGGAAGCCCGCGCAGGCTAGAACCCAGCACATGCGACCTAAATATAAAACTAGATCATATAGTTCGTTCATACAATTAGAGAGAAATTATATAGAAAAATTTAAAAATGGTTGAACCTAAGCAAACCATCCCCAGAAACAAGTTTTGAATTTTTTTCTGAACGGCTATAACTTTTGATCGATTCCACTTATTTAGACGTGTATCATTATAACGTAATGCATTACATTTTACATTGTTTCATAGATATTAAAAAAAAACGAAATTTAATTTTTAGATGTTCTGATGTGCTATTGTCCTTACCTAATAATTTATTACATCGTTGATAAGTAAACTTTATATTTTGTTTATTGTGTATCTCAGTATTTTCCGATAGTATCCTATCTACCATCATCTAGTCTCGGGCCCCGGGCTTATGGTCAGCCATTTAGGCGCTTCCGACCCTGACACTAACACTAGGGAAGAGGACCCTAGCAACTACTCAATAAACCCTATGAGTAACAGTCTCTACCGCCACATAAGCATCACGGGATCGTAAACATTCACCGCGATATACCCCCCGGAAACACACTAAGCCTAGATGTACTGGTTCGCAAGCGATACTGCCGGAATACACCTGTTGGTATTTGGCGACAGGTTTTCTAACTTGAGAGTGGTAGCTACACAGTCGGGTATTATTAGAAAATGCCCTACCACCATGCTATGATTTCCTCACGATGTTTTCCTTCACCGAAAGCTCTGGCTGATTTTAGAATTGGATAGGTGGGCTTGAACCCGCGTCCATTGATGCGAAATCAGACCGCACTCCGACTAAGCCATCATCACTTTGTTCTTGTTGCTGGGCGAGTTATTAAATGATGAAGTCCGTTAGATTTGACAACAATTTAATTCGGAGTACAATTAATACACTGAAGACTTATTTCAATTACATTATTATACATAGCGTTGTATATAGTGTATGTACATAATAGACTCGTTTGTCAAGCATACAATAGATTACTTATGCTGCAAATACGCTAAAATTCTACCTAGCTACGGCCAACATTCTTCTAGTTACGTGACTTTCATCTCTCCTGATGTCATATTCATGCAACGATAACCTATTACTCGTTAACTTCTGTGGCACTGGTCCTACTTCATCCTCGTTAAAATAAACAATAAATAAAACATACAGAGAGCCTTAAAATAAAAAAAAAACGTATTTTCATGATTTTAATCTTTTTTTTTTCAGGTAAAGTGGAGCATTTCACTTTTGAGGGAACAACTGATGACGTCACTTCTATCGCTTTATCATTTTACTCTGGTTTATTCGCCTACAATGGATGGTATGTATTACTTTAAAATAACCTCACATACCTACTTACTAACATTAACTATTTGTTATCTTTTTATATCAAATTACGGTATTACCTTATGCTTATGCATATAACGGCTCGACCGACTTTGAATTAAAAAATCTCTACTTACCATAGCACATGGCTAGTTCGGAGTTATTATGAGACCCGGTAGATGGCGTTGTATTTTATATATGAAAATATTTGCAAGTTGGTTTCTTAACCCCTTTAGCACTGACCCGGAGTTTACGCCAGCTTTCCATTGTTTTCCTATTGTCTTCCTATTATCTAATTTTATGGGTAATCGACATATTAACAACCTTCAAACAGACTGACGGGTCTTAACAAAATTTTGCACTGATGCACATTTTGTTAAGGTAAGTAAAGTAAACAAGAGTTTTTATAAATCTAGAAAGCTCTCAATTACAGTTATATATCTCTTTTATTTATGTCCGATTCGAACTGTTAAAAACGCAACGACAAAATTATTGTAAGTTCGATCCTGACAAAGATTGAATGAGACGTTAATTAAGATTCGACATTTTTTGCTAACCTAACGCTGTCGCCAAGCAGGAATGGATTATGTACCGGCAGAATCACTTGAAACTTAACGTGTTTATCATCCTGAACCTCATAACCATTTATACCATTTAAAAACCATTACCATCTCTCTACCCTTATTACATTTTTATTTGGAATCGATACAACAGGTCCCTATCTTTCATTCATCTCTATTTGAAATCATGTCCGCATTCACTCCCTTTCTAATCATCTCATTTTTCACACAATCCGTCTATCTTCTCTTTGGTCTTCCCCGTTCCCCTATAACCGTTTACAATCATATACAATTCATTCTCCTCGTTCCTCCTTGCGCATGTGTTCCTCCTTGTGCCTATACCAGGATAGACAACTACGCCTTAAATTCTCTGTAAATGGCATCTCTTTCAAACCTCACCTAATGTAGTCATTCCTAAACCTTGTTACCCTACACATCCACCTCAACCATTTAAAAACCGTAGTAAAAAAAACATATATATCGTTAATTTAATTTACAGGAACTATTTGAACTTCATAATAGAGGAACTGAAGGATCCCGTACGTAACTTGCCCCGTGCTATTGCTATATCCTGTGCCCTGGTCACCATAGTATACACTTTAACCAATGTAGCCTTCTACACTACGCTCTCACCAACTGAGGTGAGTCAACAATCAAATCATCCAACAAACAAATCACTTTCACTATTGTTAAAGACAAAACCTTGCATCTCTAGTAATTGTTACAGTCTTTTATCAAGCATTTTCCATATCTGCTGGTAAATTACAATCCATTAGACATTATTGCACAGTGGTACTCTGGCGCTAAAATGAAACGTTACAGGAACAATTCAACGAAGTGTTTTGTCTTGGATCCTGTTTTTATATCATATATGTATTTTTAAAAACTATTTAGGGTCTATTTTGAAGTAATAATGAGACGTAATCTCATCCTATAAAAAATATAGGGAAAACATCGCACATCGTAGGTAATTTACGCAAGTTACTTTGTTAGTTCATATTAGTTAATTATTTCTTATTGCCCACTAACATGTAGATAAAGAAACAAGTAAGGATACGAATAATAAAACAGCTATTGAAATAAATTATCTAGCGTTTCTTAGAACTTTGTAAAATCCCATTTAAAGTTGCCTTTTCCTTGAACTTGAAATTAAATATTATGTTATCGTTTCTAATGACAAAAGTTCCTTCGTTGAGACACCAACATTAGTATATATTTATGGTCGTCAAACGTAGTTTGTACTCGTAGGTACTAGGATGTTAGACAATTTCAATAGATAGTGTTGCCAATATATCGGGTTCTTCGGATATATGAACGGTACTTTTTTTATTCAAATAAATGTAGTAGGTCTTTACATATTATAAAAAGCAAAATCTTTCTAAACAAATCCGATCACGTCATGGTTTTTTTATATTAAGATGATTAAAAAATAATATATAAAGTTGTGAATTGTTATACAATTTTTATAGGTACTTGGATCTGCAGCGGTTGCTGTAACGTTCGCTGAACGGCTTTTTGGTTGGTTCGCACTATCGATACCACTTTTCGTTGCTGCGTCAACATTCGGTGCTGTCAATGGAGTACTTCTCACATCCTCCAGGTAAGTTCTAGATTTTGTTACAATTAGCAATTTATTGAATATTTGGTTTGTTGACTTAAATCAAATCTGTTAGTTATAGTATTATATACATCACATTACATCGAAAAAGTTTTAGTTATTGGGCCATAAGACCTAATGTTCAATTTCGAGATGATACTACTTAACTAAACGTTAGTAAATGTCCTACCACATTATAATCGGTATATTCTTTAAAAAGTTATTTGTAATCCTTTTTCATTTTTCACAATTTTAAGGAATAAACTCATCTCAAGATCCCTTACGTAACCCTATATCTACCCCTATATCTACGGGTAGTGTGCAGGGTTGTTCGGTGTAGTGTAATGCTGGTACATGGAAGTGTTACTGTCTCGTACTGGTGGTGGGTACAGAGGCCTTCCCAGTTGTGAGTCCTGGGCCGCTGCTTGAAGGAAGGGGCTCCGGGGTGTATGAGATCGAACATGAATATAAAGCTTTGTACGAAAATGCAGATTGTTCTACGCGGGTGCTGCACAAGGCCAAATGCCTGGTATGTTAACTATGGTGACGCCCCGCGCAACCCCCGCTCCGGCTGTCCTCGCAGTCGCATTACTCTCGCTGGTCTACCTCACAGTATCTGACATCTATGCCCTTATCAACTACGTCGGCTTCGCTACCTGGGTAAATTTCTTCTTCTGTTATTAATCCCTTGAGCACTAACCTAGCGTTTATGCCAGCTTTCTATTGTTATCCTATTGTCTCAGTTATATGGGTAATCGACATATTAATAACGTTCATTATTCAACTGTCAAAACAGCACAGGCAGATATCGATTTATGGCATTTTAGTTACTCAAAATACGCGATGTAAATCGAGATTACATAACGTCTAGATATTTTATTTTTATATGGGGTTAAATTCTGTAAGGACTCTTTGTATATAAAAAAATACGGTTATTTCTTTGTTATCATTTTCTTTAATTCCCTGTTACTGTTTCGTTTCGGTGTCATAGTAAAAATTAATCATACACACAACAATTAAAACAAATGAAAGCATAAAAAAGGTCCCGCTTATCAGAATACCAGACCCGATTTTCCGCACGTTAATCATGAGCGACAACGGGATTACCCTAAGACATAAATAGAAAATAACTAATGTTTCTATTAGGAAAAGAGTTACTGGACGTGTCTTAAAAAAACAACACTCACTATTGCATTCATACGGTGAACAGACTTACTTTTAGAGGAAAAATATTAAATTGATCTGATTTGAAACCGCTCATAGAAGTCTTTGTTCAGAAGTGGGACATTCGCAGTGTTAGTAATATTCCTTATAATTATCTCCTAAAGTCCAGTGTGTTAGTTTTCTTAGACTTACTTGCTGACCACTCGACTTTCTTAGTTTTGTCTCCTTAAAATAAAGAAAGACAATTTGATTCATATTTATTTTAAATGATTGATTAATAGTTATATATGATAAATTTGTCATTACAGTTGAGCATCGGCGCTGCAGTTTTTTGTCTTCCGTTCTTCGGTATACACAACCAAATCTGGAGAGACCCATTAAAGTGAATCTAATATTCCCTGGTAAGTTATAATCATCAATTACTATTTATGTATTTCAAATCAATCTTATATCAAAGGTGGCTCAGTAATAGCACAGTCGTGTCGATCAAAAAAGTTTGAATTCTATAAAGATGTCGATTAGAACGTCAAACAGGCAGCATAAAAAAATGTGTTTATACTCGTGCATTTAACGCGAAACTACCCTCACTTTACAAGTTCCCACTTCCCCGCACCCGAACTTTGCACATACCAATCTAAATTCACTTGCATCTACGTGCGTGAATTGACAGGTTACTTACATTGCGTCATCGTCTGAAAAAAACACACAACTTTTTATATGAAACCTTTTGCGAAGCAAAATGCGCGATTCACAACTCACAAAATTTTCCTCGTTTGGCCTGGAAGAGTGAGCCTTAGTCTGAGTCTTTCTTAAAGAGAAACATTGTGACGAAATCCTAGTGTAGCCATCTAATACTCCTACGTTTCATAATCTGTCTATATACAATAAAGGCGAAATTGTCATTTTGTGAGTTTGTAAGCAAACATCAAATTTGTATAGCATATAAAAACTTTTTCAACTAGACCTAAAACTCGACGAAATTGAATTGAATTCATATTATGATCCTATTAACCCCTGAACTCCCATATTTTTCTGTTTCGTTATATTTTGTTAGAAAATTAAGACGCGCGTCTTAATGTGGAACTCCAGCGGTTAATAGAAGTGTGTGTAGAATAGTAATCTCTTATGTATGTATCTCTCTCGCTTCTAGATGTTATCACGTAATGTTAAAACCCTTTATAATTATGTTTTATCGCAGTGGTTTACATCATCTGCACGATCCTGGTGGTGGCTGTACCGGCGGTGGCCTCCCCCGCGGAGACCGGCGTTGGCTGCCTGATGATTCTTACCGCGGTGCCGGTCTACCTGCTGCTCCTCCACCCTCGTACCAGGATGAACTGCCTCGCATCACTTACACGTAACTATACAGATTATATCTTCTATTTACTCAAAGCCAATCTGTCACTTACATACACAATAAGAATACATACATTTTCAGCATATTATCTATATATACAGGTGTTAAACCTGATTTTGGAAATAATTCCTAAGCAACAGTGAGTCAAAGTCAAGCTTTGCTTTTTAGTTTAGATATCACACGTTAAACTAAACGCTAAATACACATGATATCTCACTACGTTACCTTTTAATGTTTCGTGATTCTTCCGAATCCCTTTTTGAACCTCACGTGATTAATGACCGATCCCTTATGAGCATTTTATCCTAAAAGGGGGGACGTTCTGTATTAGCATATTATAACGTAACACTTCACGCATGAGTTCTACAACTAACATTCCGTTTGCGGTAATGCATCCCCTCTCGATCCACACCAATAATTTCAAATGCTTGAATCTTTTTAATATTGTTTCAGTATACATGTATTATATTTAATTCAGTACCACTGCAAAACCGTTGTTTACAATAAATTAAATATGTAATGAACTACCAAATTCTATCTATTTATGCGGATAATGTTATTTTACTAATTTTGTATTATTAGCAGTCAAAACTTCAATCCACTCCATATCTACCCGTGGGTGGTTGTAAAAGGCGACTAAGGGATAAACCAGGGGATGGGCACCAGCATCCTCTGAGCGCCACAAACATCTACTGCGATCGCCAACCCGCTTGACAAGCGTGGCGATTAAAGCAAATCCCACTCTTATCTTTGGGGGAGACCTATGTCCAGTAGTGGACGTCTGTACGGTTGAATGGACGGATGAACTTCAACACTCTACTTTAACAAAATTTGTTAAGCCACACCAGAGAATTTGTGTGTCATCTCAGAATAAACTTTCCCAAAATTATATCTAACACACTTCACTTGAGTAAAATAACCAAAGTACATCAAACAGAACGCAACCAGAATTATATAATATAGAGTACATTACACAAGTTAAGGAATTAAATAATACAAAAAAAAAAAAAAAATCGTTTAATATCAAAATAATGTTACTATTAATTAGTAACTATATTGGGCATCAAAATTTTAATAGCACCATCTAGAAATTTTCACATAAATAGTCTATAAAAATAAATACGATAGAATACGAATAGATCAGGAGATTATAATACAGGTGCGAAAAGTATGGAAGTAGTTTAGTAATATTTATCCTATTTATATTTGTCTAATATAAACAATAATAACTGTATATTATTAATATTCATAAATCTACCCACAGATCGTGCGACATATTTAGTACAAAAATTAACTTTAGCCGTCGGACCAAAGTCGAATAAGGTGAGTTACTACTTTTATTTTTGTTACTCTAAACTTGCGATTATGTTACAATGAAAGAAATACTTTAAATTAAACTCATATGCATATTCAAAGTACATATATACAAAAAGCATTACTTCATTAACTTCTTCAAAAACGGCCTGAAAAACGTTCTCTAAAGTCAGCAATGTAACAGTATAATTATCGAAAAACATTTTCCAAAAGACTGCTATTATCTTCTTAAGAAGCTTTTTGTAACACTTCAGAATATTTTTCGCGTTGTTTCCAACACACTACTCGTGCGTAATAACACGAATTATATCACGCAAAATGCTACCAAAATTAATTATTATAGAATTAAATACGCAAGTTAATAAATTAAAGACAAGAACTGCTGCACGATAGACTGAGAACTCACAAAACAAAATTCCTCTTATTTCGTCTATTTACTATTTGTTACACATATACAATCAGATCCGTCTTTACATATAGTTTACCTATATTAAAAATATATTCAGTAGCCGATTCTTAACAGACTACTATCAAAGTGTGAATTTTTTTATATTACGTTTTGTATATAATTTATTATGACCTGCATGAGAATACATGCTACAAACGAGTATCTTGTTTTATTTTATCGAGTTTGTTATGTTATTATAATAATTTTATAATTTAACTTTCAGTAAGGACCAATACATTGGACGAGTCAATGACATATCCGTACAGTTGTTTTGTGGCCAAGTGTTTTAATTTCCATCGGCGGTTATCGATAATATTGTAACCACGTCCGGTTTTATCCGGACATTTCAATTGATTTCGCAACTCTACAAATATTCATCATCGATGTAAAATAACGTGAATGTGAATTTTTAAAAGGAACATTGAATAACATATAATAACTCAATTGTTTTAAAATGTATAAAAAGAAGCAAAAAAAGAACTATGATGTATTTAAAAAATGTATAACCTTAAATGTTGTTATGATTGTAGTCATATTAACGGTATTGAATAAACAGCTATATTTAATAGTTTGTTAGAAGTTTGATGGGATATTTGAGAAAGCGTTATAACCTTGGTAACTGTCATTGAATTCAGTATAAATAGCAGATCTGTGTTTAGTGAAATATGATTTAATTTTAAATTTATAGTTTTTTAGTTTACTATTAGGAAAATTATTAAAATTCAAATTTATCTAACAGTTATGCAGCTGTGACTACGTGATTTTTAATGAATTGATTAATTATTTATTCATACTGTGGTACAGTAACTTTTTTATTCTATGTTTTTTTTAATGGCTGTTTTTTTTCTAAACTAACTAATGCTGTTGACCGGAAGGACCTTTACAGCTTCACCGTAACTTTGGGTGGGCGAGTGTTGAAGGCACTCGCCGCAAAAGGTAACTAGCACAAGGTTTCGAACCTCGGCTTGGCCGCTACATATGTCATAAAATTCAAAAGAAACACATTATGTATAGTCCATTCACAGTCATTTTACCTCTAGCCGTTAAGTTGTTCTGAATATTGTGATACCATGTTTGATATGTATTATTCGCCATGATTTGATTGAATATACAATTTTAAATGGGTTTGATAAACGTGTCAGATTCAAAATACAACTGTGAACGGACTATAGTAGTAATGAGTTTAAAAAATGTAAACGAAATGTAATTAACTATTTCACTTTTTTATTACTTTTATTGAATAATAATGTACACAATATAATAAATGTAACTTTACAATAGTACTTTCTTGGTGTAAATAATGATAGCACAAATACAATTACAGTACAGTCATTGACATAACACTGACATTAGTTTAACGAAACGAGAAAACGTTTCATTTTTTAGTCGATGATTTATAAATATAAGTTCCTGTTTTTACATTCCATTACAATATAATATGACATTATCTTAGCCATTGAATGGGGTTTACTTGAAGTGGACAATATGTTTTTTACCTCGTAGATGTAGCTTTTGTATGCGTATACCTATCTTTATGATATTTAAGAAGTTATAATGACTAGAAATTTTCAAACGCCATTAATTTTTTTTAGGTTGGTAAAGTTTAGCTGACACTTATGTTTTGTTTTATACAATTTTTTTATCAGGCTCACGCGTTTTAATTAACATTATTATTTAAACTCAATTTGAATTTAATTACGTGATTAAATAGGTATAAAATACTGTTTAATATCTTATAAGCTATATTACTTTTTTGGATTAATGTATTTACAGTTTCTGGGAATTATGCATTTAAAATAAAAATAAAAAAAACATTTTATATTGTTATTACAGTATTATGACCAAAATAATCGATTTGTATGACGTTAATAATGAAAAATCTGTATATCTATGCTATAAAATGATTATATGCCAATAAATATAATAAATTATGCTTACAAATGAAACAATTTCATTATAGTGAAGCTTATTGTATGTATTAGTGGAATCGACAATATATATATATATATATATATATATATATATAAAACACCAATGGGGAATTAATTAAAAGTATAGAGAATGCAACAATGAGAAATGTATTCTACAAAATAAATTTACCTTGTAATTTTATTATGGCTGTGTTGATTGGAATATGTTTTACTTTCCGAAGAACATTTGTTTTTTGTGAGTCTATTTGTGTGTTTATACTAATTTCTTTTTACATTTTCGTATTTTTATCTGACATAAATATTATTGGTTGTAATTATTTAAAAAAAAAATTATAATAATGATTGTATGATTTTCATGAATTTACAAAATAAATAAATTTATAATTAAAACAACAATGACATTTTTCTCCTCGCAAGTACTTTGGGAAAAAATTGCCCTACAAGAATATACTCTTGCCAGATTAAAGAATATACGATTTTAATTAATTGATTAAAATTAATTAATGATTAGATATTCACTCATACACTTTTGTTTATACTCTTTATTTATATCTAAAATAGCAGCGACAGAAATTAAAAATATTTTTTTCAGTTTCTATTTTTGTTCATTAGTATTGTTTTAATAAAATGATAAGTACCTAATAATTCTCCTGTGTTTATTTATATATAATTAAGTAAACAAAAAATGCAACAATGATATAAATACGATATCAGAGGCAAATTAATACTTTTGCTATTGCGCGTCAATTTTGACGGGACAATACTTCTTTAGTAATCATTTAATCAAGGCAATAAATATTATGATAAATAAAAAGACAGGTTTTTTGTTGACATATCAATTAATTGTATCCGTTCTGCTTTTGGTGCTTAAGTTACTGTATGCATTTATGTTTCCCTTCCGTACTGAAAATAAAGTTTCAAAATGGTTATATTACAGTAAAATAAATATAAGTATAGTACGTGTCGATGTTTCTGTTGAGTGTTACGCAATGTCTAATGGATATAATGTGACAATAATAAATTATTGAATGAGCAATGAGTCTTATTTTTTAACAATGTTCCTACTTGTTGTAACAATGTTGCTACTGTACAGTTCAATTTACACATATGGGATCTTCAACAAAATTGGACTTTTACCAAAAACTGAGGAGCGAAATAAGTCATTGTAAATAAAATTTATGAATATTAGTTTTAGTACAATTAAAATAAGGTTACGAATAGGTTCACAGATTTATGTACAGCGTACCTCGCGTGTTTGGATTTGTATTTAACTTTATGTTCCAAACTACAAATCAAATAAAATGCCAAGCCACTAATGCTAATTTATCATGACTATAATTAGATGCATGTTTCATAAAATATTATGCATATTGTAAGTATTGATAAATATGTGCTAAAACAAATAAATTCTTTCAAGGACTTAGCGCTTTTATTAAAATCAACTATTGAGTCTTTATATTGTTTGTTACCTGCTAATTTTTAATACTGTATAAAAAGTCTTCGTCTAATATTTTCCTTAATATTTTAATATTATTAGACATTATTGTATAAAGTTACTGACATACAGTATAAAGCAATAAAATTAGCTCTTTTGTTAAAAACAACTAGCTTTCTTTCAAAAACAATATTGGCAACACTGACACTGGATAACATACTAGAAGAGATAAATAATAGAGTGATTTTGGTGGGGTCTCAGTCTATCATGTAGCAGTTATTTTCTTTAATTCATCAATTTGTGTATTTATCTATATCATGTATACTTGGTGACGTTTTGTGTGATATAGTTTGGTTATTGTGTACAGGTTGAGTTTATTATAGAAAGTAACGCTTAATATTTATTCTGAGGTCATGGTTATGAGTCTGAGTGAGGTCTGAGGTTATGTTTATATTCATATTGTTATCGTGTTGTGGAAAAATTATTATTAGTAGCAGGTTACTATCTCCTAATGATAACGTAACCAAAGTAACCAGTTTTATCGTTTACATGTTACAAAAAAATAAATGGTTATTTATGAAGCTATTTTAAACAATACATTATTATTCATATCCCTTTTATACACGGAATAGGCTCACTTCTTTGTTTTTTTGTATCTTCAGGATGGTAAACATATTGATCCTAGAGGTGCTAATTCTCAAATGATATTGCCGGAACACATCCATTGGTATTTGGCGACAGGTATTCAAACTTGAGAGTGGTAGCTACCCATGCGGGCATAATTAGAAAATTCCCTATTACCATGCTATTGTTTCCTCACGATGTTTTCCTTCATCAAAACTTCAGGGCGATTTTAGAGTCGGATAGGTGGGGATCGAACCCGTGTCAATTGAGGCGGAATCCGGCCGCAATACCCGCATTTAATGTTAATCATAATTGCCCTTTACAACATATTAAAATGAATATCTAAAGAATATATAGATAATAAAATGGCGCGTGCCGTTGGAAATTATAAAATGTTTTTACCACAAAATGTATATTTTTCAATGAATTCGAATAACATGCGCAATGTGTACGAATAAATCGCTCCAATTCAACAAACCGCACATGCTATATCACAATGCTTCGTTTTTTATCTCACACGAACGGTCGAATTCGGTTTAGCTTCGTTTAACCGATCCCGCGATCTGGTGGAGTGTATGGTCCAATCACAACGATACCGGGTTTGCAATTCTACCATATTATAATCGTTACATCTTAGAGTAGTGATTTGTTTTCATTACCTAGCATCTATATTTAGTCAACATATAACCTGCTACTCAAAATAAATATTTTCATTTGACACATGAAACGTATAGTCAGGTACTGATGCGATAAATAGTTTCAGAAACTAGCTTATAAAACGCCCACTAGTCTATTTGACATTGACAGTTGACAAGTGAAGTGGTTCGCGAAAGTCCGTTTTGTTTTTGATAAAATGGTTAAATTCGGCAAGAATAAGCTTAAAACTTTAAATAAAGGTTTTAAAAAACAAAACAAAGATTTGAACAATGTGTCTAATAAAATTGTTAAGAAGAAAGTCAATATGGAGGAGAATCTTCTCTATCCAAAGGAATCTTTCTTGAAAGAATTAGTCTCCGGTAATAATCTCTTGTTAAACATGTGTCTGCAAAGGAAATAGTTATAAACGATTCAGCAAAGAAAAAGAAGAAGAAAGTTAAAATACAAGAATCAATCCAAAAACCGAAAATTAAAGTTTATACAAAAGCAGAAGCAACGTCAAAAAACACAATTAAGTGACACAAAATTACTTTTAAGTTTGATGAAAAAGAAGTAGCTTTTAGCGATGTAAAATTAATTTTAAGTTGAGCTAATATAATAAATACAAGTGCTATATATACTTTCAAATTGTCCTAGTTGTGTTAAATTACTAATTAGTCTTTTTAATTTGTAATAAAAATGGTCTACAATTACTAGTTTTATTCATTTACCATCCCAATAATAAAATCCATTTGTTGTTTAACAACTAAAAAATATGTTTCAGTTTTGTTATGATGAATGACACACTTTCTAAAGCCCAAGTTAGACATTTTTTTTTTATCTCCAAGCATTTATGTTTGTTCCAGCAGCATAGTTTGAAAGCTTGTTTTCTGGAATTATAGATTTGTGGTGGCAATATTGCTACGTCATGGGCCTCACAAATATCAAACAATGGCCGGACATGGCCCATGGTTGAACAACCACTGAAAGAGAAAGGTATTTGGTGGTGTGGAGTCACTCTTCTGGAGTTTTGCTTGTAGGAGCTACAAACGGTGTGGCTCTGGTATTTTGATCTACAACATGCTGCTTATTTTAGTAGCATTTAGCATTGTGTAGAGTAGTACTTACTATGTGTACAAACACTTATAATCCCTGCCATTGAAACATTGAGTAGGAAACATGGATAGTTTTCCTTAAAATACTTCTCTTTTTGTAAATTCTGTGACTAGTTGAAAATATTTCTATATATATTCTTACAAATTGTGATATCATAAATCGTGGATTATCTATAAAGCGGTGTACTCTAAGATGAATATTTTAAAAAATTTCCAAAAAAAAGTTCCTAAAATTTATGATAAATATTCACAAAAATAAAACCAAATCACATGTATAAAGAAATTTTATTTGATTACAGATTTATAATATTGTAAAAAGAAGGTTTTCATAAACTATGAAATTACATTTATAACTCTGAAGAAAATGTTTTTTGTTGTAATGTGCTCAGCGTATTGACCGCAATCTCATCTGATGTTAAGTAACCTACAGGTTAACACAGTATTTATTTTTCATTGTATCTACTTCATTTTACACAATGGGTACACAAAGTTTATATCCGACTTTAACACTAAATTTTATTTAGTCATACATAAGTAATTTATAGTTAGATACTATAAATAATATTTTTTTTATCCAAATTATATCTATAACATATTTTAAAAACATTACTATTATCCTTTCTTATTACGGTATATGGAGCCACCCTCTTTAAAAATTTTTGTTCAATTTATTTCTTCTTAAGGAAAAGGCAAAGGTACTAGTAAATCATGCATTTTCACGTCACTACACTTGTGGATCGTAACTAAACTACATAACGTAAAATTACATTATACATAGTCAAAACCCTTTCCTAGAACTTTTTCAAGTTTTTCTGATATCTCGAAATGTATATACCATGTCATTGTTGCCGCAATAACCAAACTATATTATGAAATGTTGGTGGTCAAATACTGTTATGAATTACAAACAAGAACTATTATTTACTACATGTTTTTACTCAGTGTCTTGCAGTGACTTTATAGTCAAGGTTTTACGATTATTCCCATTTGATGTTAAGTGTTGATATGGTCCAGGATGGAAAAATACACAAGCATAGAAGTACTGGTTCTCAAGTGATGCTGCCGGAAAACACTGATTGGTATTCGGCGAAAGGTTTCTTAACTTGAGGGTGGTAGCTAATTTATAGATCCAGGCAAATACTTAACGAATGTGACTATGAATTGAGACCAAATAAAATAGGTGAAAAGATAATAATTTAATTTGATAATTTTTTATCAAGAAATCAATATATTTACATAATATTGAAAAGCTGCAAGAGAAAAAAATAAATTATTTATTAAATACAAACTACATGCGATCTACAAAACAAAATGTTTTACATACGTAACATGTAATAATTTGGAATAAAAATCACTTAGATCACTAACATTAAATATTTCAACTTAATTTATATCAAGTTAAAGTTTACCCTATAGGTAACAAAAAAAAAAGAGTTTTATGCAATTATTTAAAAACGGTTCTTTTACGTGTGTATGCCAATAAAAACAAATTCATTTTATATATATTTAACTAATCAATAAAAATCAAATTGAATACCTTTTTTTATAACCTACATGATGCCATTTTTATCGACTTAGGATATCATTTTTTACCGAAAACGGACGCTAGTTTTAAAAATTATCTGATAAACTAAAATATCTTCTTATTACGAAAGAATAATCATGATTTTTTATATATTCGTTGCCAATGTTAATGATCATGAACAACGCACACAGTGGTCCATCTCTATGAAAATGTTTGGATATAAGTCACTAAAATTTTAATAGTAATAAAAAAAAACAGAGACTTGATTCCTCTATAAAAAAAAACATTAATAAGACACTTTATAACCAGTTTATAAAGTTCAGATCTATAATTTAGTAGTATATTATATAGATAAAACTAATATCTAAATATAAAAGTCAAAAATAACTATCTGAATAAGGTTTCTAATATATTTTTTTTTTTTTAATTTACTTTAGTTTTTTTTTGTATTCTATATTGTAGACTATCAATTGTATTGTGTTTGTACTTAATTTAGTTGTATTCTTGTGATGTTTTGTTTTGAAAATACCACACTACTAGTGTGTTTTTGTTATTTATATGTCATTCGCCTAAGGAAATATGCTGTGTCATTAATGCACTTAATGGGATATTTTAAATGAAGATAAAATATTAAATAAAACCATACATTTTAAGATGAATTATAACCAACACATTACTAGTACAGATTAATAGGGTGTAATGACAAAACAATATTTTAAGAATAAAAATCGCTATAACTTACAAAAATATGCATATACAAGTTACTCTATGTAGGTATTTAAAAAGTTTTATGCATTCTACTTCAGTGTAAAAGTGTTTTTTTTATTCACATATATTGCTTTAATAAATTAATAAAGGAATCAAATGTAATTTCCAAGTTTTTAAGAATTAAAACTACACTTTTTAATGCTTTATGTCCAATTTTTTGGATGGAAATGGTTCACTGTGGTCTCAATTTTCATGTAAAACTGTGTTAAGAAAAGCAAAATAAGTCAGGGGGCAGTTATTAAAAAAAATATATATCTATTTTCTACTGTCAATCTGTGTAAACATCACCTTAGGGTCTATTCAAGTATTACGTAAGCTTAAATTTTATACATTGTCTCCCCCATCGGCATCAATAGTACACTTCCCTAATTATAGGATGAGCATTATTGAGCGGAAAAACAGAAAAATAGGTAACAAAACATTGCTTATGTAATCAGCATTTAGGGCCCTCTTCCTCCTATTAATGATGTAACATGACCAACCCCTAGATAATAGTCAACTTAAATTGTAGGTTATCAACATGGACGATAACGATAATTGTGGAGGTAGAAGACTGAGTGAAAATTAGGGGGGATTAAAATAGCGCAGGTCCCCGCCTGGGCAGATTGAAAATATAGTCCAAAAAGGCAAAGAAATAAAGATGGGGGTCTGTCGCTGAAGCCTGACGTCATCGGGGACGCGTGTTTTAAGTTTTTCCTCTACCGAAAATCTCAACGTGGCTAAAGTTTTCACTTCAAAAACTGAATGTTCTAATTGGGTTGTTTTATGATGTGCATTCCTTACATGTATAAGGGTGAGGAGTAAGAGTATTCCGATTAGTACCGGCCACGTCCCCGGGCACGCCCGCGGCCGCGACCCCGGGGCGAAGCCCGCGGCTTCTCGTCCAACGGTGGGACAGCGGAGGGAGCGGGCTCCGGACTCTTTTCTATCGCCGGTTGCTTCTCCACTACGACTTCTTCCTTCGCCAGTTGTTCCTCTACAATTATTTCTTCTTTCACCGGTTGCTTCTCGACGGCTTCTTCCTTCTCCTTCTCTACTCCCTTCTTCGGTTTTTCAACAGCAACTATTTATTTACAAAAAAAAAAAGAAAGATAGTAGTAATCATTCGTAACAATTGGCTTGTAAATCGCAATGCAAATGCAAAAAGGGACGTATCATAGCAACAGATAGGGTTTTATGTTAATAATGCTTGACTTTGTTGCACGGTCTATACTACCGTACATAGGTAAAAGGCAGTAAAATTCATTTACTGCTCTTTGAAAATTTTTACGCCAATACATTTTTTTATGATTATAATTACAAAAATTATCAGAGAAAATCTTATTCCTTTTAAAATAGTCTTTTCCAGTATGTCAAAATTTGTATGTCAGCATAAAAGCAGTAAATCGATTTGTCAAAGTAAAAAAGCAGTAATATTTACACAATACTGCTTTTGTCCTTTGTATAAGTACTGCCTTCTTACCCTTTATGACTTATTATGATTTTATTAACAACTGAGGAAAAAAATGCAGTGCTTTTGAGTAAAAGTGTAAAAATATTGTGAGCTAAGTATGATTTCTTCATGTTTTGCAATTAATATATTTCTAAGAATAGTTTTCTTAATTATCTTTTATTAATTCCTAAGAATTTATTTAAAAATCTTTATAGACTGTCAATTATACTCCTTGACATATTTTTCCTATCCACTAAGTTTCATCAAAATAGATCGTTAAGTCCAGACATGCAGACAAATAGAATAAATATCAGATTCAAGATTAATAAATTAGACATCTGTCACAAAATATGTAAAAAAAATTGAATGTACAGACAAGTGGCTTTAGATTTATTAAAATTATATATTTTAACGATAAAATTTTTATGTTCTGACATAAGAATTTAATCGATTTTACAAATTTTATATGTAAACATTTCAATGTTTACATATTTCGAACAACACTTATATTTTTATTTTTCATTACTGCTTTTTTGATTTGACAAAATAATATAAATAAATTACAGAAACTACAGAAAAAACACAGCAAAATTTTTGTTACAAAACATAAAAGCAGTAAATCACATGTCAGTGCTTTTTAATTTACATCAGTTAAAGACGAAAATTCACCTATTTTTCGGCTTCGAAAAAAGATATGACCCAAAATCCTATTTAAATGACTCTCTATAAAGTTACGTAAAATTATAATATTCAATGTTTTTTGTTATGTCATTTTTTGTAAAGCCCTTTATTTATTTAAACCGACTTTAAAAGGGAGGAGGAGGTTATCAATTCGTCTGTATGTTTTTTCTTTTGTTATGCATGTTCTCCGTCAATTGTGGACAGATTTGCAAAAAAAAAAACTCATTTGAAGGAGTACACTCCCGAGGTGTCCCTTTTCCACCAAATCAGGATCTGATCGTTGGAACTCAGAGAGATTGAGAAAAACCCCTCGAATTTTATAGACACTCCCAGATATAAATAAAAGTACACACTTAAACTAAAATGTAAGAAAAAAAAACCTTTTTTTTTTAATTAAAAACAAAACCAACTTCAAAAGAATACTTCAAGATAATGAATTAAAAACTATAAAAATGGACTAAAAAGTCAATAGACAATTACTTATTAATCTGGTGCGTTAATTTTGAAGTCGGTGCCAGCTAGAGCTAACCAATGTACTCATTAACAATTGGAAATAACTGCCTAAACTTTATCATAATTATGCATAAGCTAAATAAAGGACTTGGGTGACTTTAAAACACAGTTAATCAAAATTGAATATAATTAGCGACGTATATTTTCAGTACTTTATCTGTAAGCTGGCACCAATATCAAAATTAACGTAGCAGATTATATAATTATTTATTAACTTTTCAGTGCATTTTTATAGTTTTTAATTCATTATCTTGAAGTATCTGACGGAGTATTATGTTATTTTAGTACCATTTTACGTGATTTAGTTTAGTTACGGTGAAACAAGTGAAGTGAATTGAAAATAATGATACTGAGCGTGAATTTTAAAATGTCCCAACCACTCCTATTGTTACCGCCATTTATTATCACTTAACATCAGGTGAGATTGTGGTCAAAGCCTATACCGTGTAAAAAAAGGGAACTCACTTTCTTTGTTGACATTCTCGTCTTCAAGTATCTCGTCGACAGTTTGCTCCCAGTCCTCGAGGTCGTCCTCAGGCATGTCAGTATTATCGAAATCTGCATCTTCATCAGCCTTCTCTTCGTTGGGCTCCTCTATAATTAAATGTTTCGGTTAATAAATCAAACTCTAGCAGACATATGCAGAGAAGTAATTTTGTTGCGACTTTTTTTAACAGACAGCTGAAGTTACTCTTTGTAACTTAATACGTCACTTACCCATAAAAATGAGACAATAGGAAAACAATGGAAAGCTGGCGTAAACGCCAGGTTAGTGCTCAAGAGGTTAAGCTGGTTCGCTTTTCGAAAGTAATTAGGGTTCCGAATAAAAAAAACAACTCATGAAATTGTGAATGAAATATTATTAAATGATCAGTTTTACAGGTAAGTCCTTGAATCTATGAGAAATATCCTTGCTTTCTGTTACTAGCAAAAAAAAATATTTCAGTGAGGAATATATAAAAAGCAGGAAGAGCCGCGGGGACACAGCTAGTCTACTAATAAAACTTGTAACTATGAGTTGTATAGTTTTATAAAAACATAATAAAAAAAACCAGATCTAGTTTCTTGTCGGTTTTCTTACAATGAATGGGTACGTCTTGTCAGGGCCTAAATTAAATAAAGTATTATGGTGTTAACACACGTACGGACCGGACCGCGGACATAGTACGTTGGGGCGGCCGATGTATCAGTCTCCTAAGTAGGGATAGGAATCCTTTACGAAAAAGATCGATTTTGGAATCAATTCACAAAATATCGAATCCCAAAAGATTGATCTTTCAAACTAATACAGTATCTATTATTAGTGTCCTTTTTGTTACCTATAATATTATGATCATCTGTTAACACCTAAGCGTTCTTCTTTTTTTTTGTTTAGTTGTTAAAGATGACCTTTAGTGCTGTTAATAAAAAAAAATTGGAAACAGTTTTTTTACAATAAATAATGATTATAGTATAATTTCGACCACTGGGAGAATTATTTACTGAAAAGGAAAGATCTCTTGGACCTTTTTTTTTTAATCGATCTTTTTGAAAAATTCTATTTCCATCCCTACTTAGGCGACTGATGACCTCGGCCGCTCGACATACCATGTCCGCGGTCCGGTCCGTACGTGTATTAACACCATTAATATTAATATTTATGATTACAAAGTAATTCATTATTATGTTATTTTATTTCATTTAATTTTTTACTTTGAAATTATAATTACTTAGATAATTTTCTATATTATAATATGTTTATAATTAAGCATCTGTACATTTGTGCTTAAAATTGTAACTTGGATTATTGTCAAATATTATTGTACGGCTGTTGATGGCCCTTAAATAAACAAACAGACACTCTGGATTTTACCTTTCATAATGACGTCTTCATCAGCAAGTCCGTTGGACTCATCCAAGTGATCCTCATCATCAATCTTAGCCGAGGTCTTACGTCTCTTCCAGTTACCGGAATCATTATCATCGTCCATGTCAGATGGCCGCTTGTTCGATTCTTGAGCCTCCTGAGCTTTCTGTGGAAATTAAAGTTTTTAATATTAACCAAAAAAAAAAATTATAATCATATACTAAGTGGTGCGCTCGTCTCCGACCGCGTTTCATACATTCTGAACTGCGTAATATAGTTTTAAATTTTTCTTTTTATACAGAACCCATATTTTCAAAATAAAAACAAAAGTAGTCAAGTTACGCAGAATAACTACAGATATCATCCAGAAAAGTCCCGTCAAAAAAGGTCCAACCGATCCGGACATTACCCGGAACAAACAGACAAAAAATTGTTTAAAAATTTATGGTATTGATATTCATATGTATTTTAGTAAAAACGTCGTTATTTTGTTTATTACAAACAGACTGACTACTCCAATTTTGTTAATAGTATATAAATGTACTGTTACCTTATTACGAGTGCAGTGTTCCTGCAGCATCCTGTTGAAGAGCTGCTGGTGGCGCCAGGTCCGAAGGTGGAGCTGGGCAGTTTCTTCGGTATCGAGCAGCTTGTGGCACAGCTTGCACTGTATGCAACGGAACTCGTCCAGGAATGAAGCTCCAACACCACGTACCGAACTGGAACAATATTCATTTTTTATTTACCAGGGCACTTTGACCACAATCCTCAAGCTTGATGGTGGTGGCTACCCAGATGGGCGTTATTAAAAATCGGCCCCCACCACTATACCATGTGTTCATCAAGGTGTTACCATTCGCCGAAATATCAGGCTTATTATAGAGTTGAATAGATGGGAACGAACCCGCGTCGGTTGACGTGGGATCCGACCGCACTATCCACTGCGCCTCCAATAAATGAGAACCCCACTTGTTGATCTCGAAAAACGGGACTCATCTCAATCTCTCGTTTAAAATGTAATAGAAGACGAGATAAGAAATAAAATAAGGATTGTAAATTAGGCATAAGATTTAAATAAATATAAAGATTCGACATAACAACAATGCAATAGAAAAATATAGATAAGAAATAGAATAAGATTGTAAAACAGAAATAAGATGAAAACAATAAAGGCATAAAAAAATAGGGTAAAGCCACAAAAAAAGTAAACAAAATTCGGATTATGTCTAAGATGTAAGGGAGACAAATAAAAAATCTCTGTTACTATGTCGGATTTTTTTTAAGTGTAGTAGTGTGCTTGCGATCCAAAAGGGCAATAGATCTCCACTTACCACCGCATAAAACAGTGTTATCATTTTAGATCATATTGTCGTTTACATTCAAAGAGAAAATATATGTTTGTGTATATTCTTTTTCCTTTTTTTAACGACTTTTTTTTCGCTCCTTATGCAAAAATTTGTTGGAAATATGTAAAAAAAAGCAAGAAAATTCAATGCCTTCATATAAATAAATACAAGAGCTTTCCCACATAAGTGAGATTTCCCACATAAAATAAACGTGTACTTTGGTGGTTTTTTTTTTTACTTTTTAATCCTCAGTGCCACTTTGTGCTATCATATGGTTCAAACTAGGGAAATAACTCGGGATTGCGCGCTAAATAAGATGACCGAAAAAACCACCCTAATATATTATAAATTAAACTTGGTACGAAGTTTATTAACAAGTTAATGAATTGATTAATAAGTTCTTTAAAAAAAAAAAAAAATTAAATAAAGTTTCATCTTCTATTCTTAGTTCTTCCCTCAGATATCCCTCGTCCCACACTCCTTACCCCTCACATTCAGTTCGCTTTTTTTTCTATCCTAGGTTTACAGGGCCTTTACAGCTTCACCGTTAACTCATTCGCTCCGTTTGTTTACGTTCTTTGTAAATTTATAACTTCAAATAAAATCAAACTTTAATTATAACATTATTTAATCTATAGAATATTGTTAATATTTTTTTAATGTAGTCTTATCCTAACATTATTAATGTGATGTTCCTATTTACCCTAATCATATCACTTTTTGTTGTAGATTTAGTAACTTTTCTAGGATCTTTTGATCAATTTTGTTTATTTAATGAGTTATTACATGACATTGGCTGAATTGTGGACTCCACAGATACAAAACATTTCTTATGAAAAAAAAAAAAAAACAATTTTTTAGAGTGGATAATGGAGACACTAGTAATTTATATTGTTTATGTTTTTTTTATAATTTATTTAAAACACCTGTAATGCAGTTAGAACATTACCAACCTGTAAGTGGGTATCATTTCCGGAGTAATGTGTGAGAGGTCGTCGCCCTCCTTGTAATCAAGAATCAGATTCTCGGAATCGATTCCCGGCTCTTGTTTCTTCTCTTCACTCGACTCTTGTTTCTCATCCTCCGATGTCTTCTCTTTGTTCTCATCTCCTTCCTCCTCCTTTTTAGACAAATACGGAGACCACAATTAATATAAATAATAAACCATTGGAATACGTATCAAATGCAGATAAATACATTTTTACATTTTATTTTTACCTAAACTATTTTATCCGTATTTCTAAATGAATCTAGAATTTTCGATAATTTATTTATCTCATGACAATATTTAATGTTGCTTTACTTCCTTAGATAATAATCTATACTAATAAATAAAATTGAAGTGTCTCTTTATAATGTAAATTTTTTTTTGATACATAGATATGAGCGTATATACGAAAAACCTATAACAAAAATACAATTATTTAATTTTCTGTCTGTTTGTAATGGGTAATCTCCAGAACGGCTGGAAGGCTTTTGATGGGGCTTTTTTTGATAGATAGCTGAAGTTAATCCGGGTAACTTAAGGTACTTTTGATTTTCGAAAATAATTAGGGTTCCGCGTAAAAAAAAATAAACTCGTAAAAATTTGAATATATATAAAAATCTACACTTATGTTATCTTTATAATAAAGCAAAGTTTAGTTTGTAATGAATAAACTTATAAACTACTGGAGCAATTTGAATGAAATTTGGTATGGAGATAGTTTGAAATCCAGGGAGTGACATGGGATAGCTTTTATTCAGAAAATCCCACGGGAACGGGAACTACGCGGGTAAAACCGCGGAAAGCAGATAGTATAAAATAAATAACAATTTTTTGTACTTAAAGCATCCTTTTAACGAGCCTAGTACATACTTGTTTATCGTTGTCCTCTTCTTTGATAGTGTTCTCTCCCTCACGCACATCGGCTTGTTGCTCCTGGTTGTCTGGGCGGCGGCGTCGTCGCTGTCGATCATCACGTAAATACGTCTGTTCCATCTTAAATGTGGATATTACCATCACTGTAATAAAAATTATCACAATTGTAAGCAAACCTTTCGCCCCCCAAAAGCCCAATGATGGGTGTACATACGAAAATTACCTCTCCTAGTACATAACATATTCAGCTTGTACACAAGATTTTAATGGATTCCGCCCAACTCGTTCCATGTGATTGATAAACAAAGAAACTTCCAGCCAAAAAACATATTTCGTTATTATCTCATTAAAATATTCAAATTAATTGTGTTAAAAATCCCTTTTTTATATGTATATTTCATTACTTTAATACATAAATTAATATAAAAAATATAATTTAATAATATAACAAAGTAAATTACTAAGAAGTGGCCAGAAGATTTATTAATTTATTAAAAAAAATATCTTATAAATTGTTTAATTGGTTGTAAAGTTATAAAACATTGCCTTTTAAGGAATAAGGAATCTATTAGGCTTATATGGTAAGTAACATAATAAATTCATATATTCATTTTATATAAAAAAAAAAACCTATAACGGCACAACTCAGTTTGTAAATAATTTTACAGAGTCATCTACTGCTACCAAGTATAACTATATGAAATAATATGTATGCACTGACATGTGACGTCACAGAGGGATAAACACGAATTTGAAGCATAAACATGACATTTTTACTTGTCGATTTTTAATGAAATTAGTACTGAAAATTATTAAGAAAAGAACACCTATTAACTTTATTAACCAGGTAAGTTCATCTAGAAAAAATATCGACTGTGTCGATAATATGCGATATATCAAACAAATATATCATAAGACCAACTCAATTCCCCCCTGTTATGTATGTGATTACTGTCAGATGGTTAATGTAGGTAGTTTTGAATATGATACTTTATGTAATTAATTGTGTCATAAGATTAATGTAGGTAATTGTGAATAAAGACAGTTTGTTTTCTGAACTCAACAATGGCGTATATTTTACCCCCTAAGTCTCCAAATTTTTATAATTATCTATTATTGAAATATAACATTATTAGAAGTGGCATGTCAGCAATCCAATAAATCATTATTAATTTTTCGAAGCAGAACAGGAAATATATTCAGAGTAGCCATCATCAAAATAAAGTAGAACCTACTGTACTTTTAATTCTGTTCGATTTCTCAGATGAGAAATACAAAATAATATCAGTTTGAATCGATGTTTAATGAATATCGATATGTATCGCACACTCGGACAGTTAACTGAGATAGGAGAACAGACCTTCAGGCTTGGGCTTGGTCGTGATCTCCTGCTTGTCCTGCATGTTCCGCAGATGTTCAGCAGTTAGCCGGTGCTCGTCCAGCTCGATCCTGGTCGGCATCTCCTTGTGGCAGGAGGCGCACATCGGGTGAAGGTACTTCTTCAGCTTACGGTGGCCGACGGTGGTGCGGTGGACGGCGCCGTCCGCTGCGTACATATCGCACATCGCGCAATAGAAATCGCGCGCCTGCTGTTGACCCATTCGCCGTGTGCGTTTCATTTCACGGATCTGAACGTTAAAAAAATAAAAATTAAAACATTGACAATTTAAAGCAGTGCTCGTCAAACTTTTCTGGTCAAGGGCCACATAGATAAATATAAGGTACCGCTGCGGGCCGCACTTTTATATATTAAGAACATTAGGTAGTTGATACCATCTATTAATTGACATATCTTTATTATCTGCCGAATGCGAATTCTCCATACATTTTGTATGTTAATCACAACCTATGAAGTTAGTTTTTACGAACATAATTCACTAACTATATATGTAAACTTAGTTTTGAGGACCGCAATTTGAGGACCACTGATTTAAAGGGTCCATTACAAGTCTTTGTATCCTATTAATCGTAACCTCATCAAATTTACAGCTGTCATACAGTGTTCTATGTAATTTCGCATGTGTAAAAATATTGATTATTTATTTATTCAATAACTAACAATGTATACAATATGTCTAGCTTATTAAAAATTACATTTTTATTACATTACATGTTAAATATAACCTTAATTATAGGTAAGTATGACATTTTTTATCTGGATGATTTTTTTTGCAAGCATAATGTTCAGTTTTTCTAAGAATACATTAAATGATGTCAAAATATTGGAAAACTAATTTTCTCTTGTTTTTATTAGCGATACATAAAAACTTGTATAATTTTTCTTTAATGTGATAAAAATTAATCTATCATAATATCCCGGTCTGTCCTTTCATATAACATGCAAGGAAAATTTTGGACATTTTGACCCCCCTCCACCTGTCAGCAAAGCATGAACCACCCGCTCCCACCACCCACATTGATGCTAATGTTAACAGTCTCCATTGTGACAAGCATACTAAATTATTGTATTGTCATTAGTCCTTCACAAGTGGAAGATTCTTCCAAATTCTTCCAAGATTCCGTTACATATATAGATACTTACATACAGGGTTAAGCTATAACCTGTATGAAGGCCGTGTGGTGCCGGCTAAGAATAGTACCACCCCATATCTCCCTGTGGAAATCGTATTAAAGCGACTAAGGGATGGGGCAGCAGCATCCTCCTTAGTGCAATCGCCTGCAAAGCATGGCGATTATGGCAATCCCTCCCTTAATGGGGGAGACCTATGTCCAGTAGTGAACATCTTATGGCTGAATGAATGATGCTATAACAAAGCGGATAAGAAAAAAATCTCAATTTCACCTTAAACTCTTGACGCATCGTGTCGGCAGTTAGAGCGTAACTCTCAGCAGTTTTCTGCATCATGATCGCGTGAGCTCTACCGCTGAGATGGTTCTCGAAGGAACGGCCGTCCCACATGCTCTTGTTGCAGATGTGACACTTGAGGAGCTGCGAGTTAATATCATCGTAGCGGGTCTTCGGAGCCTCCTTCTTACTATCCTCGTCCTTAACTTCACCTTGATTGGTCTCGTTACCATCAGTTTCTTGTTTCTCATCTTGGTCACTGCGAAGACTTGAATCCTCAATGGATTTGCTAGTCGTGTGTCATTTGAAATCATCAATTTTTTTTTTCTTCCAATTTCAATTTGATTTATATTTTTATTGTAATATTATAAATATTTGTAAATTTTATTGATCATGATGATTTGAGGATCGTCTTAAATGTAGCTAATTTTGCTAATTAAATACTATAATTTATTACTTATAACAAAATCTACACTAATATTGGTAAGATTTGTATTTTTGTATGTAACGAATAAACGACTGGATCGATTTGGATGAAATTTGGTATGGAGATTGTTTGAAATCCAGGGAGTAACAGTTTTTATTCAGAAAATCCCACGGGAACGGGAACTACGCAGGTAAAACCGCGGAGAGCAGCTAGTTAATAATTAAAAAAACGTTGACAGCTAACTTCAGTGTTGATTTTTCATGACGGTTCAGGTTCGCGCGCATCGTAAAAAATCACTCTTACCATTTTTCCCTAACGCACTAAAAGAAGTATAACTACAAAAACTAAATACCTAAACAAAAATGTAGTTTTAGAAATAATTTGAAAAATTGATGATTTCAAGCATTTTTTTTAAATCCTACTATAATCATATCCAAAGAAGTAACTAATTGTGGTACCTTATGTGTGATCTTTATGTCAATACAATAATAATATAATCTAATTACTCGACACTGGTGGACTTGTGCCATTCTCATAGGTGAAGTGAATAATAATATACATTCAGTCAAAAAAGTATCGGGAACGAATGATTTGTTTTACGGTTCCAAATTTTTTTTTTTTTTTTTTTGTTAGATTGGCACAACTGTTGATCATTTTCGCATGGAGTTTGAGTCGCATCTGTCATTTAGATTAAATACAGTGCTGTTTTTAGTTAGTTTGTTCTTATATTTTTTGCATCGCCAATGGATTTCATGTTTCGAGACACTGAAAATGTTACTGAAGACTTACGGTGTATCGATTTTATCAAAAACACGAGTGGTACAAAGTGTACAAAAGTGGTCGAGGTATGCTGGAAGGATTGCCTTGTCCTGGTAGGCCATCAACATCTTCTTCAACTGAAGTTAACATCACAAAAGTGACTGAAAGTTCTCGTTGAAGTTTGAGAGAGTTAGCCGTTGAACTTTCTGTCTCACGAGTCGATCCGTAACATTTTAAATAATCACTTAGGTTCGACACATTTCGCCGTTCGCGCCGTTCGGCTAGTCCCAAAAGACCTGAATTTTCTCTAAAAACTCAATCGCATAAGAGGACATGCTAGAACGAGTAAATTCCGACCCAAGGATTCATGAAACGCATTGTTACTGGTGACGAGACGTGGGTAAACCCACGAGTTTGACATGCAAACTAGTCAGCAAGCTTCGGTGCGGCGGCGCCTTCCAACTGAACCAAATCCACGCTAAAGTCCCATCAAAAATCATTAGCAATAAGGCCGCCCTTTGTACTAAGTTCACATTTTCATATGCATAATATTATATGTGTATGGTGTACAATAAATATTAAATAAATAAAAGTCATAGTTATGTAGACTGTTTTCTTTTGTCTATCGCGGTGCACTTGGAAAGCTTACCGAAAGGTCAAACGGTAAATAAAGTATATCATTTGTGCGTTATGCGGCGTTTAAGAGAGCAAATTCAACGTAAAAGGCCAGATTTGTGGAAAGAAAATTATTGGATTTTGCACCACGATAATGCGATTTCGCACAAGGCCATCATTTTGACCAAAAACTCAACAAATACCATCGAGCAACCACCTTATTCACCAGATATGGCTCCAGCCGGCTTTTTTTTTTTCTTTTTCCTAAACTCAAATTACCAATTCGTAGCACCCGTTTTCATTCGGCAGAAGACATAAAGAGGAGAATACGCGACGAGAACTAAACTAAATTCCGGAAAAAGTTTAAAAAAAATGTTTTGATGATTAGATCAAGCCGTGTGTCTGGTGTCGGTTAAGAATAGTACCACCCCATATCTTCCCGTGGGTGTCGTAAAATGCAACTAAGGGATATGAAACAGGGAATGGGCAGCAGCATCCTCTGGCTACCAAAAACACCTTACAGCGATCGCCAATCCGCCTGACTAGCGTGGCGATTACGATGGTGGAGACTCCTTAATGGTGGAGACCTATGGAAGTAGTAAACGTCTTATGGTTGAATAAAATGATTAGATCATTCGTTGGCTTAAGTGTATCATTTCTGAAGGAGCATACTTTGAAGGCGATAAAATAAATTTGGATGAATTACTTAAATTTTGTTTTATTGATCTTTTCCCAGTACTTTTTTGACAGAGTAGTAAATTACCTGAGATGTAAAGAGAGTGAATGCAGCTAGAACTGAAAGCCTGATTTCATGAATATCCTATCAGGAAACATCCCTTTCATTAGATACCTCAACAGAAATCTCTAATTTGTGTGAAAATATTCAAATCAATAATCATAATGACAAATTATAAATCCAATCTTGTCATATCTCCGAAACTATGAGAAAGTACGAACAAAATTTTGTTGTTACTTCTTTGCATGTAGATTAGTTGTTGGTTTTAAAACAGCAGTATTAAAAAATTGTCACATAGTTTTCACCACTAATGTAAATTTTTATTACAATTATATATATACTTACAAAAAACTTAATATGTTGAGAATGCTTCCACAATTTATCAGTAGAGGACTTATAGCATAAAACAGTCACTCTGACTGTGAAGGACATCATTATATAAAGAGATGATGATTAAAAACATCTCTACCGAGAAGATATTGTTGAAGAGTAATGAAGTTTCATCACCTTGGAGATTAAATTCGCCAATTAGGCCAAGTTCGAAGGCTGGTGAACGTAAGGAATCTGTGTACAATGGGGTGTAGCCTTGAGAGGCCTAAGGAGTTCGGTGTAATCACCGGAAGGAAATCTTACCTCTCCTTGACAGGCTTAGTCTTAGAATCGGCTTCCTTTTTCGGGGAGATCTTGTTTTGTTGCCTTTGCCCATCATTGGGCTTGTACGGCTTACGATTCGTGTTGATACGCTCACCAGCGCGATTGTAATTTCCCGTACGCCGGTAATTACCTTGATTGCCCATCTAAAGCGAATATCATTACAATACAAAATTAGTAAGGAAACTAAAGAACTCCAGAAATTCCAGAGAAACGCTGAAAAAGTGTCAAATAACAATTATATGACAAAATAACGTAACCACTGTGGGATGCCTTCAATAAGATATAAGTGTGAAGAGTTCTGACTGAGGTATAAAAACAGTACTTCAGTCATAAAATGTGATGAAATTAAATTTTTGCTTGAAAATGTAATAAATACAAAATGTTTTCAATACAGCATCAGGAATTTCATCAGTCAAACAACTTGACCATTATCGCCACATTTTGGTGGTACAGAGAAAGTTTTGATCAAAAGGTGAAATTTTTTCTTTGCTAGTGTAACAAATAATGTTCACTTGATTAGAAAATTTTGGGACAACACGGCATGTTTAAATTATATTTTATAAACCAAAGAAATATTAGTTAGACAGTAAAAAATGATTTCATATATTATTTTCATGTAATGTAACCTGCTTATAAATAAAAAGGAGCTCAGGTTCCAAGCATGAGCTGTAAGGACATTTACACAAAAATATATTGCTCATCTGTAAAAATCTTCCCTTAAAAGGTAAGGTATTACCAGTTTTAGTAAGGCTTCCTTACCCAGTGCATGTTTTGTTATGTTATGTTTTGTATGAATAATTTTCTATAATAACTTTTATTTATTAGAGAATTTATGTTTTGTGGAGCTTTCAAGCATCTGACAAAAGTTTTAGTCCATGGAAAGTGGCTGACACTTATGATACTATTTTAGATTCAAAATTCAAATTTGAAAAAAATTGAATTTGAGCTATTTTAGAGTATGTACAAAACATTTATAAAAATCAGCCATATAAATTTAAGTTACGTAACTCGTTCTTTTTAGTTACCTTTCTTACATGGTACCTGCCAAGGTGTCACAAAGCGAGCTCCACATATAAATGCAGGTACTCAAAAATCATGAGACACTATTGAAAATCTAAGATTTCATCTATGTGAAAATTTCATCTGTCTGATTACTCTGGGATCTTGGACTTGAATAATTGTGAACTACTCTAGCTGACAGCATACATATTTCTCTGACCCTAAGTTGCTTGTAATTCTCACATATCTTTAGTCTTATATTAATCATTAACATCATACCAAAATATTTATTCAAAGTACAATAATGATTCAACATTTATTACAACCATTTTTCTTCTGTTCCTATGTAGAAAAACTAAGTTTTTACAACATAAAAAATATAATACTCTTTCCACTGCCTCTTCAGTAGTTTCTACTCCTCCTAAAGTGTGAAAAGTTCAAATGAAAATAAAAATGTATTCAAAATCATTTGTAACCATTAATATTTCATTGAATTTAAACTAAGTACCAATTATTTTATATTTATAAAATATA
The DNA here is from genome assembly GCA_014132275.2 of Samia ricini. Lineage (NCBI taxonomy): Eukaryota > Metazoa > Arthropoda > Insecta > Lepidoptera > Saturniidae > Samia > Samia ricini. Next base: position 21,127,611 of record AP028158.1, read on the forward strand.
TTTTTTTAATGATGTTTCTCAGTTTTATAGAAATGAGATTTTAAATATATATATACATTAAAAAAATAAAGGAAATTATTAGAACTAATACTTGTAGTCCAAATTTTCTAAATAATTTTCCATTCAGATTAAGTTACGAAGATTATCAGTACTTTCACAAAACTGCACCATATATGAAATCGTTTAACCCCTTGTGCACTTACCTGGCGTTTACACCAGCTTTCCATTGTTTTTCTATTGTGTTATTTTTATGGGTACTCAACACATTAAGTAGTAACTTACCCTATTAGGAATATAATCACGATCATATCGACCCATGTTGGGACCAAAGTCCCGCCTTATGGGCATGTCTAGCAAAGATGGGACAGCACTCTGCCTAGGCTGCAGTAGATTGATTAGGTTGCTGGCTAATGCCAATGTAGCTTCTGTAGATCCTGAAGCCAGTGGAAGGAGGTTAGGTAAACCAGTGCCAGGACCTCCACCCTGCCATGGTGAAAACACCACTCCGGGCAAAGTTCTTCCCACGGTCGTTACGCCCGAAGTCCATACGACGGCCACTTGTTTGGGGTCTTCGGTTCGCCATAATGGGAGCTTTATGCTGTTCAAACACGTGTGTTTTAAGCAGTTTTAGTTGTAAAAATGAATACACATAACATAGGTATGTGATTAGTGGTATTAAAATATCTATTAACTCTTTTTATTTAAGCTATACTGAGACTAGAATTATTCAATAGGAGCTTATTAAAACATCTGTATCAAATCAAATTAAAGTAAATAATGTGGGACAGGTCAACGACACACGGTCAATGACGTGATGCTAAAATTTTCGAATGATTGATAGAATAAACTGTTTAGAACAATTTATTAATTGTAATTTGGAAATGCAACATTTACTAAGCATTACGCGTGCGCTGCGAGAATTATTGATTTATGAAATAGGTAGATATTATAGGCATTTATAGTAACAAAACTAGACAGACATCATTTTATTAAATATAATGTACTATTACTTACCAATATTGCAATTTACGTTTGTATGAAGTTAAGATTGAGTTAAAAATATAACTTTTTAGACGGATATACAATTATTCATAATAAAAATACGCACAGAAAGTTAACGTCACAAAGATGATAGCACGCAAAATGGAGCCGGTTCTACGCGTCTGAATTTATGGTATTATTTTTATTTGTCTCTGGTTTAAAAATGCGGTTACTTTTTATTTCTTAGGATACTAAATACTAGTTTTTTTAAGCTAACGTTGTATTATTTACCTTGATTTAAAAGTAAAAGATTATTTTAACAAAGTAGTAGTGACCTTTAATCATAACTTTTTAGAGTTTTCTGAGTTCATGTTCTATATTATTACTATTTATAATTTATATTTTTAATTTTTAAATATTAAATTAAATTAAATATTTTTTAACATTACAGATTAAGATTAATCAACAACCATTTTTTTTTTACTAAATTTTAAACAAGATATAATCTATTATTGGTAGTAGTTGGAATTGCAGTATTAGCAGTGAGTACTCAACTGCATTCTTGCTTACTATAATATTATTTAAACAGAACAGCTGCTTTATTGTAATATATTCTAAGTACTTTTAGACATTACATAATGCTACATTTTAACAATCTAAAACTTTTTAGTCAGTACATATTATTCCTTAAACTATCGATAAATATATAATGGTTTAGAGAACCTTAGACCATCGATCAATAATGAAAGACCTTGTCCTAGACTAGACGAATGTTGAAGTTTTTAGTTGCATCTATTTTTTAAATTCAAAAAGTTAGATAATTTAATAAGTTGAAATTGTTTTTTTTTTTTTGTGTTTTATACGTACAGAATAAACAGTAACTGTCGGATAAGAAGCATTAAACCTCATTACCCATTGACACGGCGACATACCGGCCATAAATAACAAATATTTAAATTTATATGAAAAATATACATGTTCTCGAAGTATTCATGTTTGGTATAAATACGAGTAATTGGTAATAATAAAACATTGAGTATTATATCTTTTATGAAATATAGTTTATTTTTTCAACAAATGGTAGCAGATTGTAGTTACGATCCACGGAAAATACAAATTAAAATTATTTACAAAGAAATTCATAACTAAAATTTTATTAAAATGTGAATGACTGAAATTATTTTAATGCAGACACTACTGGTTTATGCTAGACCATAATAGATCATTATTCATTTGAACCGTTTTGTTCTGGTTTAGTTTTTTGTTTTAACCAAGGGTGCTGAAGGCACTCGTATGCAGTCGCACGTCGATTGGAATCCAAATCCAACATGGGCTTCAAGAAATCTGCAAACGACATGGAGGCGGATATATTTACCAAGGGAGTACCCGGGCCGCGACTGCTATTTTTAAGACGTAAACTCGGCGTGTCCCCGTGAAGAGGAGTGTCGGATAAGAAGCATGAAACATCATTACCTCAATGGCACGGCGACATACCGGCCGTAAAGAACAAATCTAAAAATATTTAAATATATATGAAAAATATATGTTTTAGAAGTATTCGTGTTTGGTATAAATACGTGTAATTGGTAAGAATAAAACATTGAGTATTATATCTTCACGAAATATAGTTTACTTTTTCAACAGTAACCTTACCTTACCTTACCTCTTTTTCCGTGGGTATATTACGGTACGCAAACATCGTTTCGAAAATGTTTGGCTAGTGGAGAAATTAGAGTTCTGACTATCAAAATCAAATAATCTTTATTCAATTTAGGCCCTAAGAAGGCGCTTATGAACGTCTAAAACACTACCACCGATTCGGAAAACAACCCAGTCGAGAAGAGCCGGCAAGAAACTCGATCTGGTTTTTTTTTTTTTTTAATAAATATAATATATATCAATTTTTTTCATGTAAAAACTATGCAAATCATAGTCTTAACAAATGTTAGCGGAAGCACAGAGATGTGGGTTAATTCCAGACATCACTATCGTTCACGTAATGATCCACCTTGTACTAACCTTTTGAGATTAAGACTTGCTTGACATTATACTTAAACTTATTGTCAGGTAAATCGGTAATATTACTTGGGATCTTATTGTAAAACAGAATACTATTACCTATAAAGCTTTTATTAGACTTACTTAGCCTAAAGTGTGGGACGGTTAACTTGTCTTTATTTCTAATATTAAAATTATGACGATCAGTCACTAGATCGAGCTTGTCTAAATTTTTACGAATATGCATTAAGTTATCGAAGATGTATTGGGAGGGCAAAGTTAAGATATCATATTTTTGAAACTTGTTCTTTAGATTCGCGAGGTCCTATATTGTATATTGCTCGAACAGCTCTCTTTTGTAATGTAAAAATGGGGTGTCTACCTCTGCTGCTGTACCCCGCAGCAAAATACCGTAAGACATTAAGCTATGAAAGTAAGCAAAGTAGACTAACCTTGCAGTAGCAATATCCGTCAACTGGCGAATTTTTCGAACCGCAAAAGCAGCGGAACTAAGCCTTCCTGCTAAAGTTTTAATATGCGGACCCCATTGTAACTTATTATCAAGTGTGATACCTAAAAACAGAGTTTTGTCAACCAAGCCTACTAAATTCCCTTCTATCTCTAATTTACAATCAATATGTTGCACAATGGGCAACATAAATTTTATACATTTGGTTTTCTTAGTATTTAGAAGTAAATTATTTAAGGCAAACCATTTAGAAATATTTGCTAGTGTAATATTTAAGAGCTTAACCTCTGATTTTTTCTTTTTACTTTAAATATAAGTGAATTATCGTCTCCAAAAAGAAATATATTAGCTGAATTATTAATCATTAGCGGTAAGTCATTAATATAAACCAGGAATAAAAATGCTCCCAAAATCGACCCCTGTTGAACACCGATTCTAACTAATGATCCAGTGGAGGTAACCCCATTTACATTTACTTTCTGACATCGGTTTGTTAAATAAGAGGAGACAGAGGTTTCAGAAACACCATAATGTTTTAGTTTCAGTAAAAGTGTGCTGCGATCAACGCAGCCAAAGGCCTTTGAGAGATCGCAGAATAAACCTATTGCATCCTGCCAGATCTCCCAAGCTCCTAATATATGTCTTAATAACGTTGCACCAGCGTCAGTGGTAGATTTGAATTTCGTGAAACCAAACTGACGATCATATAACATTTTTTATGCTCTAAAGGATTCAACTAACTGATTAAGCATAATCTTTTCGAAAATATTACTAATTGATGGAAGTACTGAAATTGGTCTATAATTTTCGAGATTACTTCTGCAACGTGATTTAAATAAAGGTACCACTTTACTATAGAGTATAGAATATACTTGTAAATAGAGTTTACTGCAAAATTATTAATCCCTCTTATTTTACGAAATGGGTATTCATATTGGGAAGTAAAATTGAATTGTAATTAAGTAAGAAATCTTTTGTGATTTTTGAGGCTCAAGTAGTTTAACTTTGGTGCCATTTTTTGTCGTAACTATTTCGTAAAACTATAATCTATATCTATACTAATACATAAAATTGAAGTGTCTGTTTGCAAAATCCTTTTTTTTACTAGATAGATATGAATGTATGAAAATTTTTGTCTGTCAGTCTGTTTGTTCCGGGTAATCTCCAGAACGGCTGGACGGATTATGAAAGGACTTTTTTTGGTAGATAGCTGAAGTTACTCCGGGTAACTTAGGGTACTTTTAATTTTAGAAAATAATTAGGGTTCTGCGTAAAAAACATAAAAAATTGAATAAAACCCGTTTCAATGCACAATTTTCGGGCAAGTGCTTGAATTTATGAAAAATATTTTTACTTTATCTTAGTACTTAACAAAAATTAGGCTTCGGTAAAAAAACAATGCAGTGAAGAATATAAGAAAAGAAGGTGGAGCCACGGTAACCAACTAGTGAATATATAAGAGAATTGAAAGTAATAAAGATTTTCCAACCACTCCCTTGAAATAGTATGAAAAGTGTTGGTTATGTCATATTTAGCTGCATGTTCTAGAACCTTTGCGTTTTCCTTAAAAACGAATAAATGTGTGGTGGAAAAAAAAGAAAATGTCAGTGTCATATTATGACGGATTAGTGCATTATTTATAGTCTAGGGATACTGATTCTTTTTGAAAAAAAAAAAACGACTTTTGAATAGATTCAAATTAAAGCTTTATGAATCGAGTCCCAAAAAAAATTGAGGTCGAAAAGATCGTTCTTTAGAATATCAATGTTTTTCGACTTAATTTTTTATTCGTAATGAGTATTCTATTCGTTATTGGTCGAAATTAGATCGTAATCATCATTTAGTGAAAATTTGAGTTAAAAACTGTTTCCGAAATAATTTTATTGATGTGTTTTATACAAATTTATTTTTTTTATCGAAGCAGAAAAATGAACCTCGATTTTCTAGGATAAAAGATCAATTCACTGAAACATTTAAATTGAAGACATCAATTCAAAAAGATCGATTCTCAATTGATAGATTTCTGATCGTTTCACTACTACATACACTGTAAAAGTGTCATACACAGGAGTAATATTATTCTGTGGTCATACAATAGGAAGGTATTTTGTGACTACTACTACTTGGCTTAAAAATAGTTCTTATTGCCCTAAAAATAAGAACGAAGAAAACTGGAAAAGCTCGAAGTAAAAATAAATCTTGGAATTATCAATTTTATGTCGATATTTTGGTTATTATTGGGATAATATAACTTGAGGCTTATCGTACAGTGAATAGTGCTATAAAAATGGAAGATGTCGATAATGAAAATAATCAAAAGAAAACAAAGGTGTGTTAAAAATCCAGAAATTTCTATATTATTATTTTTTTTATAAGTTGCAGTATATAGTTATAAAAGTTAATTTCATTATTGCATTATGAGTTTGCGAACGTGTCTAACAATATAACTAATTAATCTTGACTAAGTAAACTTGATTTTTACATTAAATTTGATTTGGATTGTTTTGTTTTATATATAGATATTTTAAAGTGAAAATAGTTGTATGTTATCTTTCTGGATGGCTACTATATTCGATTTGGTTGTATACTGTATTGTTCATAAATGACCAATATTGAATAAAAACTAATATTTACTTAATTTATAACCTAAAATCTTCTATTCATTTCTTCAGTATTTATAGCATAGTTTTAACATCAAACTTTTGGTAGTTATAATGTGGTTTCTAAGCTGAGTAAAGCTTTGCAATCCTGTATGTAACTTGTAGCCATACAATTAGATTTTTTACACATTGTTCAGTGCTTTTACCACAATCTCATCTGATGTTAAGTGATTATGTGGTCCAGAATGGTAAACACACTAAGCTTAGTACTGATCCTAAAGTGATGCTGACGGAACATTCTATTGGTTTGGTGCCAGGTTTTCAAATTTGAGGGTGAGCATATATTAGTCTAGAAATACAATTTTAATACAAAGCTCTGTTATAAATTTGAAGAGCTTACCTGGAGTGTGGATTCCAATAGTGTGTATGAACACTAATTAATTAACAGCACTTATTTTGCCTAACACAATCCTATCTTTACTAAGAGTGAGTTCATTATTTTGAAGTAAAATATTTTGAGGATTAAATTACACTGTAACTAAACGGTAAACATTAATAAAAATATAGACTGAACCACAAATTAAAAAAAATGAGTAACATTTTACTAGATTATAGTATTGAAGTAACAAGATTTTCTATTAAGATATCCTTTGTTTGCAAATAAATACAGTTCTCTTTGATGCATGCCTTTTAATGCCTATTTAAGGGTTAGGCAACTATTTGTTACTTGTGCAGTCTTTTCCAGTAATGGTACAGTTTTTCTAATGTAACTTAGAAATAATTGCTTAATAGAGTTAGTGAACTTATCAAAATGATTTTTGAACTGTAGTTTTTGAAGCTTATTTTGCATTTATTTTTTAATCTATCACTTTGTTATTTCAGTAACAAAGGTTATTCTAAGCTTAAATCTGTTTTCAAATGTATTTATATCAATATTAATGATTTATGTTCCGCAGTTAACTTAAATTACTTTAAATAAGAATTACATTTATATTATAATACAGGTATTAGCTTTTTCTCTATGGGCATGCCATAAGAATTATATAACAGCAATTAGAATTAGTATTTTACAGTATTTGTTAATAAATAAACAAATACTCTTATTAACATTTACACTACCTATCTTAACCCCTTGAGCACTAACCTGGCGTTTACACCAGCTTTCCATTGTATTCCTATTGTCTCATTTTTATGGGTAATCAACATATTAACCCCTTGAGCACTTACCTGGCGTTTATGCCAGCTTTCCATTGTTTTCCTATTGTCTCATTTTTATGGGTATTCGACACATTAAGCAAATTTTACAAAGTAAATATATAGATAGCGTAGATAATTTATATAAAATAAAAAAGAATATTATTTAAATGTATAAAATACAAATTTAAAACTTATTATTCCTATTTTATTTTTGAAATTGATGTACTAGTAATTGCAGTAAAATTTGTAAAGGTGGTGTGGTGTATATATTATTAAATATTCTTGTGATAAATTCAGTCTGGATTTAAATATTGAATTTAGATCAAATTATACAGTTGTATTTTGAAACTTCAAAAAGTCGTTTATATTATTATTAAAAAAAAGCATGTTGAGATCCAGTGAATAACTTAATATTTAATCAAAATTATGTTACAATATCTCATAGTGACTCCTTCTTGAGTTATATTTTTTAAAAATTTGAAAGGATTTTATTTATTTTAAACTTTTAGGAACACTTACAGCTAACATAAAAACTCAAATTATTCACAAAATAAACAAAGTTTTTGTTAATTACTATTGAATAATGATTTATTATTTTGTTGAGCCCCATAAATAAAAATAATTTTTACTTAATTTTTTTTTCCCTAGGATCGTAGCCCATCACCAGGTGTTAAGTCTACAGCTGTTGTCAAATATACCGCATACCAATCTCCCGTTGGTTATGCTCGTCTGCAATGTAATACGGATCTCAACCTCCCTCCATCAAACTGGGGAGCTGCAATTGATTCCTACGGGTTGAAGCAGATCTTGACTAGAGGCACTGGATTGTCTAGGTATGAAATCATTTGGTTACAATTGATAAAGTGCGTCCACACTGCTCATGAAGTTACTTTGACGAAGTTCTTTGCAAAATTGACAGAAGTTCAAAGTATTTGTCCACACATTTCTGCAACCTTGCGAGGAGTGTATTCGATGCTTGTTATAAATGGCCTATGATATTGCGTCGGGAAACTTTGAGTCTTTTAACTTGGATCCAAAAACCCACAACAACGGAAAGTCAGCTAAAGTGAGGCAAGGTTGCATGAAGTGAAATGCTTAACTTTTTTTTTATAGTCCACTTGCCCCTAACATTATCAGGGATCTTTATAATACAATATTTTTTCAATGTGTGCTTTTTTGATTTATTTGTCATTATCAGCGCATTCTTTTCCTGTTCTATACCTATGGCTATTGCAATTCCCAATTCTATTTCCTTACGTAATTTACAATTACAGTTTATCGCCTATGTCGACAGTGCAACTCATGTCAATTAATCTTAATTCTAGTTACATAGGATTAAAAGGTCAAATTGTATCTCAATACATGTTAATAAATATTAAAATCAATGTCAAAAATTTAAACTAAAGTTAATCTAGTCATATATTAAAATTAAAGTAAATGAAATAAAATAAAATAGTAATAAAACAATTGAAACCAAAAGAAATTAAATTTAAATACAATTCAAATTCCAGTAAATCAAATTTTTCAATGAGATTAAATGGAGATTAAACTGGAATAATAAATAAAATGACGCTAAAACGCTTAACTTAACTTACACACACTTAACTTCGTCCAAATTCGCACGTAGTCCGGAGACTACATTAAAACTTGTAGTTACATACAATTATTTTTATAATATCCAAGGTTTTAATGATAAAAGTGTATCGCTCACTCTACAGTTTATTCAAATATAATTGAAGTTTGTAAAGAAATGCAATTTGGACTAAGTGTTTTTTTCATTATTGAGCCTTAGCCTGAGATAAATGTTTCATAAAATCAGCTTTCTAAATTGATCATCAATGTCAAATGAAAAGTAATAATTAGAACTTTAGTTAAAGTAAGATCTTTTTTTTTTTTTCTTTTTTTGGGTATTGGATTTTGTCAATGATTCCACAATTCAGCCAGTGTCATCTAAGAACTATAATAGTCGGAGCAAAATTAAATGACCAGAATTATTTTAGGAAATGTGTACTGAGAGATCCTTGTTGATTAGTAACTAAATTCACAACAAAAAGCAATATGATTAGGTTTAGTAGGAATTCTCAGTTTCCCTAGTATGGTAGTTTCAACGTGAGATCTACATTGAAAAATGTCTAGCAAATATAATGGATACTTACAATTTTTGACTAGAGGTGACATTGTGGTAGGGCATCACATGTTGGTAGGTGATTTTCTAATATTGCTTGCATTGCTCGTGGTAGCTACCACCCTCAAGCTTGAAAACTTGTAGCCAAATACCAACAGGTATGTTTCGGCAGCGTCACTTGAGAACCAATACCTCTAGGCTTAGTGTGTTTCTTGGATCACATAGTCACTAAACCTCTGGTGAGATTGTGGTCAAAGCACTAACCTTTTTTTTTACGTGGTTGAAATCTGCTCATTGAACGCACGGACGTATTCACGAACCGTAGTTTTTTAACAAGTAAAAAATTTAAGTTAAATCTATGATTGCTTGAAAATACATATATACATAATGTCACGCCTTTCTCCCATAAGGGTAGGCAAAGACCACATCCTTCCACTTGCTACGATACTGACACAAATCTTTCGCTTCTTCTACTTTCATAAGCAGTTTCATACATGCTCTTCGGTTACGGCTACTTTTGACCTGACATTTCCCCAGAATGTTCTCGATCTGATCAACATACGTTGGCCCAGGAACGATCCTTACCAGCTTGCCCACTCACACTCGCCTTGTAAATTTGTTTCGTCAATCTTCCTTTCATCTATTATCTCTTAATGTCCAAACCAATTAAGCATTCCTTTCTGTATCTTTATCACTACATCCTCTATCACACCACAACATTTCGATATCACACTATTCCTTACTTTATCTATCATTCTCCTGTCAGCTATACTTCTTAGTCATCTCTACTGCATTGAAAATATTGGGAATCAAAACTAGTTTCTTTATAATTAGATCATAAGGCTTGTTAACTTTTTTTGATGAAGGTACGACGAATAAACATACAAATAGTCTGTCAAATATTCAATTTCGTAAATGTGAAAAAAAAAAAAACTATATGTTATATTTATAGTTTCAGAATGGCGCATATGTTTCCAGATTGTGTTGGTGATGTAGACGTTATATCTGGTGCGGAATGTATCAAGAAACTCTTGAAGTTACCGTACCAGCCTAACGGAACAGTATGTTATGATCTCTAACTTTTCCTAGGTCTTAATTTGCTTCCACCCAGTCTGCTATTAATATCTATCTATACATAGTGTAAAACAAAAGCGCTTTCCGTGTATATCCGCTAACCAAACTGATTTTGATGCTGCTTTTTCCCTCAATTAGATATTTTTACGGAAATATTTATCCTAATTAAGTTCTTATGGGAGTAGAAAAATCTATATTTTCTAATCAAGTTGTGAAAAAAAATATTTCTATTTGCTTACGTAGGTTACATTTTAAGATAATCACGTAAACAACACTTTTAAATCTATAGTAATATATTAAATTAAAGTGTCTGTTTGTGACATCAAAATAACAAATTTTTACTAAATACATAGGAATGGTATATACGAATACCTATACCAATAACAGAAGTTTTTTAAGGTTTAGTCAGTCTATTTGTTGCGGCTAATCTCCCGAACGGCTGGACCGATTTTAACTGGAGTTTTTTTTTTGGCAGATAGCTGAAATTACTCAGTATAACCTACGCTACTTTTATTTTTCGAAAATAATTAGGATTCTGAGTAAAAAAATTAAAACACGAAATTATGTACAAAATACGGTTCAACGAACAGCACCATCAAATTATAATTTTCCAATGATTAATTTAAAAACTATATTACGCAGTGAAGAATATATGAAACGCGGGCGGAGCCGAGGGCACGTAGCTAGTGAGTAATAAATTAATTACTAGCTTTAGTATTATGTATCAATCTAGTTTTTAAAATTGTAAAGAGGTGAAATAAATTTTTTAGTTATGGATAAAACCAGAAATTCCTAAAACAAAAAAAAAATGTGTGCAAATCTCACGTGGTAGAAGTGAAACCATAAACAAAATCTGTTACCCACCCTGGGTACGAACCTTCGACTTTTCAGTCGTACCGTCTATGAGACACGCGGATTAGTTCGCCAGGTAAACAAACTCTCGAAAATTTGATGAACAAATCCGACCTCCATCAGAAACGTACTGTCGCTTTTTCGTTTCATCGACATTCAAATCACAACGATCCTACAGAAGATTTCACTTAAAAAAATCAGCTGTATTTTTATACGAATTGTACATTTGTTTTCAAATAAATAAATGATGTAACACAACTTCTCTCTGGACCCGCACAATTCTAAAGTGAATTCGGACGATGTCGCGATCAGAAGCTAGTAATTAAGTAAGAAACATTATTTAGGTGAGCATGATGGTGCACAGAGTCGAGAATACACTTCTCCTAGACGATTTCGATGTATACGATTACCTCATGAAGTCTGAGTGGTCATGGTTAAAAGACTTCTTTTATGAGAACATCCTAAAGACTATGTCTGAACAGGTGAGTTATTGTTAAATTATTCATTTTTCATATAACATACCGTCTATTAGTCATCTGAGGCTGGAAAGGGGGAGGGAGTTCGGAAAAAATCACTAATATTTCTAAACCCTAGGTTCTCAACGTGAGCGATTTATTATAGTGTTGTCTATATATATCTTGCTTGTGTTTGTCATTAGTTTTGACGCTTTAATTTACAATTATCTCAACCACTGAATCAATATTTATGTAAAAGAAAAATTACTAATAAAATATGACCAGATAGTATATTTTTTATGTAAACGAGAATTTTTAATTACACATAATTGAATTCACAATTTATAAATCAGCTAACAGTCAGATAGATGACAAGTTGATTCATTGTCTTTTATGATACGTATGGATAATATAATATCGTATACTAGAAATTATTTATGGTTACTTTATATAATTCTCATGTGTTTCAAGAACTAATAGTTCTAATTTGCAATTTTTAAAACTGAATTCCATGAAAATACTATGAACTAACTACAGTTTTAGAATTATTTCTTTGTAAATAACACTAGGAACGGACTATGCTACGTTTAGCAGCCGTGGGGGGTACTGGTCTACAGTTGACGCATAAGTTTCTATCTCATAGCGTTGTCGAACGCTCTTCACATCCAGCACCAGATCTGCAGCCAAGTCTGCCTATCTCACACCCGCCTGTATGTATTACAGGTGAGCGTATATACTTTATATAAATTTACAGGTTGATTTTAGTAAATAATTTGACAGGTTAAAATATAGTCTGTTAATTTTTTTTATCAAACGGGTATCGAAAATTTTGTCTGCGTTTCTATTGGTTCATGTAAACAACATAAAGTCCGTTCCACATAAATGCAGTAGTTGCGTGTACATGCAGTTGAATCATCGACTACCTGAGCGTCGCACGTGTTTTATGTATCACGTATGTCAAGGAAGTGATGACGATAGTTTTCAAGATTACAAGAATTGTATAATAATTATTTCATTTATGTGTTCTAGTGTATAATATATATAATTATTAAAAAAAAAAGAACCAGATCGAGTTTCTTGCCGGCTCTTCTCGACTGAGTTGTTTTTCGAACCGGTGGTAGTGTTTTAGACGTTCATAAGCGCCTTCTTAGGGCCTAAATTGAATAAAGATGTTTTTGATTTTGATTTTGAACGCGAACAGAAAATTTTGTTACGCATATACTAAGTATGAAAATTTAAATCATAAAACAATAATTCAATTTTCTCTACATTAAATTTTACAAGTATTCAATATGAACGTGCCTTAACAATTTCAAAATAAGAACGAAGGGGTTGCCCTGCCCCGACCAATGATTCTCTCACTCTGTCAATTTCAAAAACGTGCGAGGGACAATTACTCGTTTATTAAAAAAAACATACTATAGGAGTATGCAATATATATCGACCTCATATAATCGAGTCATCTGATGTCGATATATCGAAAATAAATAAATGGAAAAATGAAAAGTACACTATTTTGTCACTTCTTATAATGTTATATTTCAACAATAAATAATTATAACATTTTTGAGAGGCGGGGAGGAGATACTTAAGTCGGGCATACGACATATATCATAGTCGATATACATCATATCGATATTTATTCTAAATACACATCCCTAGGCTAAACAGTGGAATTTTTTAGAGAAATCTAAAGCTGTCATGTAATATTTTTATCTAATTTAATTAACTTGCATTATTTTACTCTATATTGTCATTTTTGTGAAAAGTGCATAAGAAATAATCAAAATCGAACGTAAATTTTGAGATGTTACAAAAACTCCGAAACTCTGACGGGAACGTGAACTAACTACGTGGGTAAAACCGTGGAGAGCAGCAAGTGTTAAATAAAGTAAAGTCCAAGAACGATGACGTCTGCCTACTGATGATGGATCTATCATCATCTTGCAATCTATCCACCATCTTGCCGGCCAACACCTACCGGGAGTAAAGACCGCGGTTGATACCGGTATACAATGCGCAGAAATATGCTGCTTTTGTGGGCTTTCACCATGTATATGGTTGTTGCAATCCGATAAAATATAAAATTACTACCACCCCACCAAACTGGACGTATACTGGCTAATATTGGAACAATACGCCGAAACGTTTATTTACCATGTGTACTGTGGTCGCAAACTAGTCGGACACGAAATTTCTTTATTCATGCTTAGGTATTAAGTGTTTTCTAAGCTTAAGTCCTTTCGAAATATGTCAAATTATATGTTGTCTAGATTTTAAAGTTACTTGTAATATCAGGGCCATTTCTACCTGAACCCGAAACAAAGCCAGAAGAGCCGCCCAACGAACATCTTTATAATCGCAACGTCCTATGGACATTCGAAGACATACATATGCTGATCGGTAGCGACCTACCAATATTCGGTGATAAGGACAGACCATGCGTCAGTCTACGATTGAGAGACACAAGGGAACCTATAAACGTCCTCACCGGAATAGACTATTGGCTCGATAACCTGATGTGCAACGTTCCTGAAGTCCTTATGTGCTACCATTTAGACGGTATCGTTCAGAAATACGAACCGATGAAGACCGAAGACCTACCGAATATGGAGAATTCGAGATTCTCGCCGAAGGTCATACGTAACGTAGCGCAGAATATACTGTCGTTCCTGAAATCGAACGCGACGAAGGCCGGCCACACGTATTGGCTTTTCAAAGGCCCCCACGACGATGTCGTCAAGTTATACGATCTGACGTCACTATGTCCTGACGATTTGGACAATCCCTTCACAACTCCTGTGGCTATGCTCCTGTATAGAGTTGCCAGGAATATGAGGTAAGGAATTCAATAGGGTATCTACGTTTTTATAATTTTAGGCAGTTTAGGTAGACGCATTTTTTTTGTATGCATACAAAAGAGATTTCTCACAATTGATATCTTGCTAATATATCCCACTTCCGAATAAAGTCTTTGAGCCCGATAAATAATATTCCTGACATAAATTGCGTGAGCTTGTGTACATTTTATGGGTTTATTGATTGCATTTCCGTACGACGAGCAAGTCTTCGGCTAACGATCAATTATTATTAACTATATCGTTCAATCCATAGGCTTTTCCCGAGTTTTTTCACTAGGTATATCTTGATTGCGACTAAGTCGAACAGTACTATTGTAAAAATATGAAATATTATTCAGACTCTGCTAGAAATATCTGCCAATACGTTTTCAGACTAACGAGCCGAACGAAACATGTTCGTCAACTTCTGGAGCATGTTATAAAACTATTGAAAGTCGAGAGATACCCACAAATTATCGCTTCTTCTCACTATATGCTAGCTGATATGTATGTACCTGCAACCACGAACCCTGCCTGTCCTGATTTTAAAGGTAATTTTTTTATATATTTTCCGTCGCGATTTTTTTTTAGTTTTGCTTAACCTGTTTGAATATATCTATATTATTTAAACCACCAGCCCGCCCCCCCCCCCTTGCACTCCTCAGTCTTAACCCGAGACCTTGTTAAACATTAGGTTTAATTGTTTTGATTAAAAAAAAACTAATTTATTCTTTTAAATTGTCATGCGATAGCTCTGGTATTAACCCTGCTAGGATAATGACGTCACTAAGTAGTAAACTAGAAAAAGGAGGGATTCGGTTACCATTTGCCGTATAGTGACGTCATAATGTTATACAATTTTATCAGAATTATTTTGAATTTTTGCATTATTTTTTTATTTGATTATTTTGATAATTTATTTTGTTTCATACTAATACTAAAATATACTATTAACCTTACTCACTTTGATATATCAGATGAAAGTTCCGACTCGGATTGTGAAGACGGTGACTACATGACCAGTGATTATCCTCCATGCGATATAGATAACAATACGTTCGAGAGAGACGACAATATTTTCGAAGATACCACTTCAGAAGACGTTGAACATGTTGACATAAAAGAGAAACAACATGAAAGTGATGGGAATGATTCGTCTAAGAGTGAAAGAGATGACGATAACGCGTTAGCTGTACAGATTAGAGGGTTAGCTTTAAGGGATATCGGTGATCGAGTTAGGGATACTATGGAGGTAAATAGTTTTACTATAATGTTGTTTTACTACTATAAAATTATTCTGTGAAATCAAGAAATTAAATTACAGTGTTTTGTGTTTTGTTGTATTTTGCTTAAAAATGACTTGATTTTTGCATTCATTTTATTTTTCATTTCCCAATTTAATTATCTCAAATATAATAATTACTTTTAATATCTTCTATAATGTCGACAGGAAAAAGAAATTTCGTATCACATTTGGTATTTGGGCACATAAAGAATTGAGTAGAGAAGATCCTCCTTGCAATATTACTAATAAGATTTATATTTGGTGTTAATAAAACGTAATAAATATCTTTTAATATTAACATAATCAAAATTAATGAAAATATGTGGTTTTAAATATTTTTCAAATTGCTACCAAAATATTTTTAAATCACTAAAATTAAACTGAACTTTTGAACTGGGTATTAATGTAAACATTAATTTATGAACGTAACTTGTCTTAGGATATATACATATATAAATTTATTAAAACTCCTTAATTTACCTATGAATCTAGATGATAATACCTAGGCTATATTTTATAAATTAAATTAAACAAACTTAGTATATATAAATTTCTATTTTATACTTACTTTTTAGGATGAAAAACAGAAACCTAATACTGCAAGCGGCCTTGGTGTTTCCCCACCAGAACGCTGCGGTCGAGCCCTCTCGCACTCCTTAAAGGGCCTCCTAGCTTTACACAACGTCACCATAGACAAAACCAAAGAGGAGGAAAAAGAAAGGCTCAAACAACAAATCATAATAGAAGAGCAACACCCGAAAATGGCGAATCCCCGTGAACCGATCAAGATGGACTACGAACCGATAGCTAACAATAAAGAACATGCCTCCAGGAGTCGCCGAAGGAAACGGGAGAGGAAAACTAGTGAAAAATCGGGAAATTGCCTAATCGAATCGAAAGCGGCAATAGACAGAAATGCGATATTGATACGTAAAGATAAAAATGTGTTCCCATCATGGCACGAACCTAATAGAGATGATAATTTTGCGTGGAAATTACATTTGAAAACTTTATTATATGAGAAGATATGCTTAGCATATGCCACTTTAGCGGAATATAGTTACGCTGATGAGCAGTATGGTTTCTCATTGAAATACATAGATATGGCGAGCAAATGTCAAAAGTTGTTGAGTAATATGATAATAAAGAGCAAAGTCGTCGATCCAGGTTGTCTTATAGGTCGCGTTGGTGACAACTATTTTCAGCTGAGTAAGCATTGGAGCAGGACGGAACACTTTAAGAAACAATTTGAAACAGATCATGACATAGACAGCAAGCTCAAATTGGAAATAGACGACGATATGGCTGAGGAAGTTGACGGTGTTGCCAGTGATGAATTCGATTTAAGTAAGTGTATGTTAGATTTTTGACCATATACACATTAGTGAGCAAGTGGAATTGAAACTCTATTTAAATTACTAATGCTTTTGATAAGGCTTATCAAAATGTTTTAAGTGTAACTATTACTGGTATAATAGTGTAATTTTTAGGGCTCAATCAGGGGCACAACTTGGGTCCATAACGATTAGGAAAGTTCTTTGATAATTTTTTATCTCAATTAAAAAATAGATTATGAATAACAGTACATTGAAGGTCACTAAAAACAAAATTAAATGTGATCAAAAATAAGAAACTTGTAAGCATTTTAATTTTATTTTAGAGAGCGTACTATGTTACGTGTTTTGTAAAATTCGTTTTAAAGATTCGGAAAAAGATAAGTGTATCCCCTTTCTATTCTAAAGAAAAACTTTAAAGGCTCTTAGAACTCTTAGAACTTTATTAGCTTAACGTAATATTTTCTTCAGTATACAAATTACTTTATTTACTTAGTCTGTTATTTACAATAAATATAACGTCATTCTAATTGGTGGTGGAAATATCTAGAAGGTTGGTGTTGAAAGGAGCAAACGGAACTTACCTTTATTAGCTACTTTCGATCTAGCTGGTTCAGAGTTAACTTTCCACCTCACTTCACTTTATGATTGTTCTATATTCTCGTAATTTAGTAATGTAATCGGATAATTAATGTACACTTTTAAATATAATTATGAGAGACAGCGGCGGCGGTTGCGTGTTGGCGTTCCGTTTTTGAATAGGAAGAGGAAGGGATAATGCATACATAGACTAAATAAAGCGAGGGCGTATGACAATATAGACAAGAAATAACTTAGAATAAGAAGAAAATATAGATTATAATAGATGGCGTTAACACTAATAATGCTACTAAAGATTAACAATGTTTTCGATAAGATCTTACTAATGCTTTTGACAAGGTTGATCAAAATGTTTACACATGAATATACCTATTTATCTTCTTATTATTTATAGCGTGTATAGTTAGTTTTGCTGTGAAACATTTTATCATAAGTATATACTTTAAAAATGTATTATTAGTTTCTTACATAAACTTGTAGGCTACACCAAGGAAACATGTTGGGTCCATATTGATTTTCGGATTTCAGATATATCGTTACCGACATCGGATTTAGAATCGATGATGTTGTCCTGTGAGTACTACAGGCGAGCGATGGGACTGACCAGCGACAAGCGAGATGAGCTCCTCCGTAGATTGGCTTCCGTACTCAACGAGTTAGCGGTACGGCATATGAACGAAGCACAACGTGAGTTTATTATTAATTTCACATACACACACATACACACACACACACACACGCAAACACATAGGCACATATCACGCACCAATAATGTCAAATAATTTATGCTTACTGTACAGCTTGCCTTATTATTTACTTACTAGCTGTGTGCCCGCGGCTGCGCCTTCGTTTCATGTATTCACTTCGTTTTTTTTTTATACGGAACACTAATTTTATTTTAGTGCTAAGATAAAGTCAAGATATTTCTCATAAATTCAAGCATTTGACTGTAAAACCGTGCATTGAATCGGATTTTATTCAATCTTTTATGAGTTTTAATTTTTTTACGCGGACACCTAATTATATTCGAAAATTAAAAGTGCCCTAAGTTACCCAGAGTAATTTCAGCTATCTACCAAAAAAAGTTCCGTCAAAATCCGTCCAGCCGTTCCGGAGATTACCCGGAACAAACAGACAGACAGACAAACAAAAATTTTAAAAATTGTATTCTTGGTTTAAGTATATCTTTGACATTACAAACAGACACTCCAATTTTTTTTATTAGTATAGATTATTGTTCTACTTTTTGTGTGATTTAAGTATGCTTGCTGGTTACATATGCTGTTGGATTTCAAATAAATAAATAAATTATAAATAATAACCTAACGGAGTGCTTGACACGATTTTGGTTTGTCATGTAGTCGGTTATTTATTTTTAATTAATTATATATTACTGTATATTATAATTTTATGTGATATAGTTTAATTATGGTGAACCAGTGAAGGGAATTTAATATAATGACACGGAGCGTGAATTCTTTTATCACTCCCGTTGTAGTGGTTGTAACAAGGCCGCCATTATGTTGCGGTCATTTATGAATAGTGTTCCTAACGTCCGACTTGGCTGTATGGTCTAGTTACCTTTGCCTTTTCCTGAACAAGGAACAAATCAGGTCTTAGCGCTGCGATGATGGCTCAGTGTAGTCGGATTCCGCGTCAATGGTTGCAGGTTGAAATCTACCTATACAACCCAATTTATTAGCAGTCTCATTAAGATTAGTAAATGCAATAAAAGCTTTTTAGGTAACAGTGTCAGGTTCTAAAACATCGTTGCAAAGCACATTACCGATTCACCTGATATAAGTTCAAGCACTATTTTTTTTTAAATTATACACTGTTTAGGCTCAGTGCTTTGACCACTATGTCACCTGATGTTAAGTGACGTCTATAGGTACTGATTCCTAAGTGATGCTCCCGAAACACGACTGGATTGTAACATGATTATTTAATATCAGATGGTATTCTAATATATTTACGCAATTTGTAAAATTCGGGATGGTTGGGTTTTCGACACCGTTTGGTTCGTGACCACCATATACATAGTAATAACCATAATGACACATAAAAGTGCATCGCGTGTCCTAGATTAGAGAGTGTATATCCAGAGCTTCCTATTTTTTTTTACACAGTATAGGCTTTACAAGTGCTTTTGCCACAATCCCACCTGGTGTTGAGTGACGATGTGGCCCAGGATGGTAATCACACTAAACCTAGAGGTACTGGTTCCCATGTGATAGTGTCGGAACACACCTATTGGTATTTGGCGACAGGTTTTCAAACTTGAGGGTGGTAGCTACCCAGGCGCTACCACCATGCTATGGTTTCCTCACGATGTTTTCCTTCACCGAAAGCTCAGGCCGATTTTAAAGTTGTATCTATTCCTTTCAAACCTAATACATCCACTGCTGGTCTCCCCCAATAAGGGGGGAGGGATTGCCTTAATCGGCACGGTTGGTAGGCGGGTGTTGGTGGTACTTGTAGGATGCTGCTGCCTATCCCCCGGTTTACATCCCTTAGACGGCTTTTACGATATTCACGGGAACGATATGGGGTGGTGTTATTCTTAACACGGTTGTTAAGTAAATTTGTATAAACGGGATCGAACCCGCGTCCAATGATTATTGATTAAGAATAGAAGGAAATCTCGCCTTCGCAGAGCTATATACGAAGTTCAGTGAAGTTTCGGAGCAGAAGTCCGAGAAAGCGAAGTCGCTTCTTGACCAGTTCCTCGGTGTGTCGAGGAAGTCCCAGGAGTGTTTGGACGAAGCGTCGCTGATGTTCGAATCGGTTCAGGACATTCCGAATCTAGCCCTTCTTTACTGTAACAAGGGACGGTACCTTCGTTTCAAGGCGCACTGTGACCTCACCACTTCTGGGTGAGTTTTTTTTTTTTCTAGAATAATTTTGTTTATACAGATCAATTTAGTTATATTGTTTATCAATATACCCTGTATGTATAGTCGTTACTAAATTTTTAACGAAATTAAGATATTTGTTCCTTAATATAAATCTATACAAATATAGGTATTTCTGACGGTTTTCCTGAAAACAAAATTTCAATATCTGTACTTAATATGTCGACTACCCATAAAAATGAGACAATAGGAAGACAACAGGAAAACAATGGAAAGCTGGCGTAAACGCCAGGTTAGTGCTCAAGAGGTTGAAAAATAAAATTGAAGTAGATGTTTGTAATATGAAGTTATCATCTTTTTACTAAGTACATGGGAATGTATAATTTTTAACTGTCTGTTTTTTGCTTATTTTTGAATTTTTAGCTTGTCCGACTTCTTCACATTTAGCATACTCCTTTCCATTGGATGTTATGGAAGTATATGGGAATGTGGATATTACTTAATTATAATTTTTTCTAATGGTGAAGTTACCTTAACAAAAAATACTTCATTACTTAAGGCTGACTGCTGTAAAATAACTTTATCCTAAAGAGAGAAAGGGAAATAATATTATGATATGACGTCACTCTACGTGTTCCGTAAATGTCCTATTCTATAGTGGTAGCACGATATGATGGCCGTTTGGACGTTTATCCGCTTATGAAGTATCGTTTTTAAATAAATAACTACGTTTAAAAAGGCAAATTGCTGTTTTTTAATGTTAATATTAACGTGTCGTTAGTCATAAAAGTTATCGAATATATTGCCTCTGTGGCACCTTTCGAAACGATGATGGCGCAGCGGGTAGTGCGGCCAGATTCCCACCTATCCGACTCTAAAAATCGGCCTGAGCTTTCGGTGAAGGAAAACAGCGTGAGGAAAGAATGGTGGTAGGGTATTTTCTAATGATGCCCGCCTGGGTAGCTACCACCTTCAAGTTTGAAAACCTGACGCCAAATACCAATAGGTGCGTTCCGGCGGCATCACTTGAGAACCAGTACCTCTAGGCTTAGTGTGTTTAGTTTAGTGTGTGGTCAAAGCACTGAGCCTATTCCGTGTAAAAAAAAAACCCTTTTCTCTGTCTTTTTCTGTATACATTTGTGTTTTTATCCAATAATTAGTTTTTATTTTAATCATCATATTTATAAATCCAAAATAATATTAGATTCGATTCGCATTTGTTTATGTTTTTTTTTTTCTTCGAAAATAATTTGACATTTCACGCCGCTATTGTGACGTGTCAAAACGGCCATCATAGCTACTATAGCATATGCATGTGGGAAAAGGACAAATAGAGGATTTCTCCTTAGACCTCAAAAATCGCATTGGATAAAAATGAAACACTTTTTTTTTCATTTATTTATTTATTCTCTTGTTTACACCTTACAATATAGATTACTGACCCACAAAACTGAACATTCAGTTTGACTGCAGGTCATGGTATTAAAATTTCTTATATAATTATATACCTTTAGAGTACCTCAAGAGTATCTCAAACAATCTGAAAAAACAAATAATCAAATACTATTCCTATGGTAAAAAATGTATAAAATAATTTTTCAACTTAATTTTAAACTTAACTGTTTTTTTCTACTCTAATGTCTGCGGGTAAACTATTCAATATATATGGGATTCTCTTTTTGAGAGTTCTGTCTCCATACACATTGGTAACTCTCGGTACCACATATTTACCCGCAGCCATCGCTCTTGTATTATATTTATTGTATGTATTACATTTAACTACTACTTAACTTTCTCATTTGAAAAAAAAAAAAAAAAAAAAATATTTTCAACGGAAAGCGTTACTTTTATTGTATTAATACCTGTTATGACGTTTAATTTAGTTTTTTATATCGTAAACGTTTAGTTCGGAGAAACGTCGTCTGTATAAAGAGGCAGAGGAATTATACCACGTTGCGTTGAAGCGATTAGGGCCGAGGGAATCCTGCGGCGCGGCTAGTATCTGGGACCTCGTGTCGTGGGAACTCTCCTGCCACCTGTACACGCGCGCCGTCTGCATGCAGGACGAACCCGAGGTCTTTGGACAGGTGAAACTAACGTCATAGAATGCTATATAGTCCATTGACGAGTTACATTTAGGCGTTGCGTTTTTCAGAGTACACAATTTTATTTTTTATGTGTAGGGGGAGGGGGGAGGTCAGTATAAGTGAAATTTTGTGTGGTCGCCACCCTTGTCCCCCGGCCGTTACCTTGGAAAAAGGGGTGTAAAGGGTTTTCGTGCTGTATCCCGTAAACTAGCAATCCTACTACCGAAAATTTTTATAGAACATTATTTGAAACAAATTAAATTCCTATTATTCTTTATAGTAAAATGGAAATAAATAAGTTACAAACAAAAATTTTTGAATCAATTTGATGTCATTTTTATTGTTAAATGACCGGGAAAAAGTTATAACGCCCAATAGAAAATTTAAGTTTGTATTAAACACCCCTTGGGTGCTTGGGAGTTGGAAGGGCCCCAAACCCCCAGACACATAAAAAAAAATTGCGTAAAAAACGCACGCTAAGATCCAAAAAATTACCATTTTAATGGACTAATAATAAATTGTTGAAACTGATAAGAAACTTATTTATTACTAAGATTTGCATTGATCCAGTACAATTAAGAGATCGTTCAACTCATTGAGCGATTCTCGATAGTATTCGCGTTACTAATGCTATGACCTCAGCTGTCAACATGCTACTCTATGCCAATGTATAAGATAACGTTTATGTTTAAGCGCTCAGAGATAAATAATTAAATTTATAACATAAAAAAAAAACGCAGGCTATCGTTTATTTTGATTATGAATAATAAACTATATGATTATGATAAACCCAGATAAATGTTAAATTTTAGGTTATGTTACTAATGTCAATTAGCAAACCATGAAATTTGAACGTTAAAAAACAGTTTTGTTCAAAGTTTTGAATTTTCACTTCTGTAGGCAGTTCCCATGGCTGCTTAGTTCTTTTTTCAAACTATTTAAAAAAAGTTTGAAACAATGTAAATTGCTTATCCCCCCGCAGTCCGCTGTATAGTCGTACGATTATTTGCGGATCATTATTATAATAAAATTAGTACGAACGTGTTTAGGAAGCAACGGAAGTTGCGGAAGGTCTCAAGCAAGCCCTTAAGTATTGTCTGGTGAGTCCGGGCCCGAGGCAATATTTGTACCAGTTCCGTGCCGCCATGATATACCACAGGCTGGGCTCCCTCTACCACTCACAGTACAGGTAAAACGATATTAATCATTAAAGAATTTATTCAATTTAGGTCCTGAGAAGCCGGCTAGGGGTTGTTCATTAATCACGTGATTTTTTTTTTTTCCCCCCAGCTATTTTTAATCACCTGTATGTGTGTGTGTATTTTAAAAAATTGTAAGGTATTATATTTTTAAATAGGTAAAGATAAAATCTAATGTAGTTATGCAAAACTATGCCCAGGAATGGTGAGTCTAAGCGCCGCTTTTCGGCTTAGACATCGAGCTTTTAGAAAAAAAAGCAACAAAAAAAAAAACACGTTTCAATATGCAACCTCAATCTGTTTTATCTATTGAAATCCGAAATCTCAATCGTTTCTTTTCTAAATTGTCAGACTCATCTGCCTCACTGACACTCACGTCAGTTAACAGTCAGAGAAACCTGTATATTTTTGTGTTAATACCAATCTTAACTTCCAAGATTCGATATTGAAACCCGCCGTTAGGTAATCATGACGGTTACTCAACCGGATTTAATCGTAATCTGTTAATAATAATCCGAAATAGTAATATATCATAATGCCGGCATCATTACAATATATAAAGTACCTAACAATAATAAGGTAAACAAATAGATTATATCTTATTTACTTGGTCCTGATAATGTAAATTAATATATCCTAATTAATATTTTAACAGATGATGGTATTTGTTTTGCCACGTAGGTTCATCGGTATCTTAATTAGACCACGATTGTAGAAATGGTATAAGTAAAAAAAAAAAAAAATTTGTGTTTGTACATTTTTGAAACAAATAACAAAAAACTATGGTTTTATTTATGCTACGTTGCTACTTTATAGTCGAATGTTTCGGGTAATTATGTAAAGGTAAACAAAAACAGCAGGTTTATCGAAAGGTTATTATGTGAACTATAGTGATGTCTGGAAATGACACTCGTTTCTGCGATTCCGCTAAAACCCTTTAATATTATTTTGCGGCTGAGTGCCTTCAGCACTCGCCCCCAAAGTCACGGTGAAGCTGTAAAGGCCCTTCCGGTCAACAGCGTTAGCTAAGTTCGAAAAAAAAAAAAACCTTAAATATAATGAATTGTATAGTTTGAATTATACTTAAAAAAAACAGATCCAGTTTCTTACCGGCTCTAGTCGACTGAGTTCTTTTCCGAACCGGTGGTTATTGTTTTGACGTTCTAAGTTTTTTGAGACCTAAATGGAATAAAGTCTTTAGGATTTTGATATTTTCAAAATAAGCTAAATAGAAAGATAAAAAATAATAAATGAATGAAAAATGGTAAAAATAATTAAGATATTTTTTTGGTAAAAACCATTTTTTTATAAAACGAGCAAATACTATATAAAACAACCTCTCTCTCTCTGTCTCTTGCTTGCTTTCGTTACTATAGACGAAAAAGACAAACTAACTTTTATAGGTAGGTTGGAAAAAAGTAGTTATTTTAAACTTATACCGTTTTCACAAAAGGTACTCCCACGTTGCATATATAATGAGTGTATTCCGTGACATGATAAATAAAAATATTGTGATAAAAATGTAATTTGGAACACTCAATCTAATTAATCAGGATTAAAAAAACAATTATTTAAATAATATCTTGTAAAAAGACTGTTTAGATTTTATCATATTTCTTTATACGATTTAAAGCTAATGAGAATCTTAGTTTTTTTTTTCAGTTGCATGTACTTTTTAGTATTTATTTACAAAATTACATTCGTTTAATCTCACCCTTGTTTCTTATAAGAAATCTCTCAAATCCAAGATTTAGTTCTGCTGTTGAAATTCGGCCATAAAAACATATATATAATATACACTAAACTTTATCAATAGTTACTAACCAAAAAAAAAAAAAGAAAGAAAATCGATTGACAAACGGTGTAGAAAGAGATACTGAACTGTTTCATTTTTGCCTATTGAAAATAAATTGATCAATCATGTATGTGTTTTTAAACCGAGTTTTTTTACACTGTATAGTATTTTGCTCAGAGCTTTGATCACAAATCTTACCTGATGGTAAGTGACGATATGGTCCAGGATAGTAAACACACTAACATGCTGCCGGAACTCACCTATTAGTATTTGGGTACAGGTTTTCAAACTCGAGGGTGGCATTATTAAAAAAAAATGCACTACCACAATGCTGTGGTTTCCTCACGATGATTATAGGGTTGAATAGGTAGGTTCGAACTCGCGTCCATTGGTGTGGAATCCGGCCACACTAACTACTGCGCTATCATCACTTTATCCAGGGTTTAGAGAGTCAAATAGTATTCACTTTTCCGCGATTCAGGTTAACATCTGAGGATGGTCCCAAGAGGCGTACGTTAATAAACGCAACGCGAACAAACTACACACAGGCTGCGAACATGTTCGCTCTGTTGGAAGACGCCGCAATGTTCCTCACGGTGCAGTGCGAGCATGTCGCCGTACTAGAGACACAGGCCGCAGGTATCTCTCGAAACTTCCCTCCCCTGAGGTTCTGAAAACTTGGGTTTCCAAGGAGCGATTGCTTCTTTAACTTTAACGAATTTTAGCATGTCTTAACAAATCCTTGTTAGGTTTTGTCTTTATTCCCAACTAATAGGGATGTTGACGGATTTATTTAATTGTTTCGTCAAAACAGACCATGAATTTGAAAACAAAATTAAAATTTCATCAAAAATAAGGAACACGTAATTTTATCCAATCGACAAAGAGTGTACTATATAAGATATTACGATATATTTTAATGGTTTCATACGTTTTTAACAGAAAATTCTCTCTCAGTCCTCCACCAAAAGCTTTAAATGCTTCTTACAATTTTTTCAGTATACGTATTAAAATGAATCTAAGGCTAAGAGTGATAGTTCCATAAGAAAGAAGTATAACCTAGAAAAAAAATTAACACCAGTCAACTTCCCTATTGGATATTTGATGGAGGGACGTTAGGGTACATCTGAAGACTTTGCCATTTATGTCATATCAATTTATTACGAATGTTTAAAACGAAAATAATAATAATAAGTTTTTGAAAATCTAAAGACCAATACGCAAAAGTCACAAATTTTGATTCAATTATATTGACCTTAATAAGAACCTCGCAAAGTTTTAGAAATTTGTCCAAGTTTTTTTATTCCAGCTAATTAATTTAAGCCTAACCATTTTGTTTCTCCTGGAAGATTCATTCGAAGCTTGAAATTACAGTAACACCGAACCTGAAGCTGAAGTCTTTACAAACGGCGATACAACTCCTAAGGCAATGCCATTCGGTGATGAAGCTGATCAAGGATAGAGATACGGAGGAATCCAAGGAGTCGAAGGTGGAGGAATCGGAACGCACTATCAAGAACGAGGAAAGCCTCCTGTCGTTATACGAGAACCGATTGCATTTCATATTGAAGAACGTCATCCAGTACTGCAGATCGAAGCTGAACAAGGATTATGAGAGGATGACGGACATGTACAAGAGATTATACTGTGCGAGTTTGAAGATCAAGAGGGACAACGATGTCAGGGTCTACGCTGCAAGCATATGCGATGTCCTTACCGCAATGGACGACATTTCTAAGGAATTTGAGTGAACTCTTTGAAGATTAAGTGATTTAGTGCCTTGTGCTGTTGGTAGTGTTGTGGTCAAGTGATGTTATAGTGGTCAAGTGACTTGGAGCAACGGACGTTTTCAATTTTTCTGGTTTTTTAGGAACTATAGGGCATTACGATTTGTCAATTTTTGCAAGTTATTTTTGTACAGTCCGAAAAACATTGCGAGGAATATATACGATTCTGCTAAAGTTAGGAGTGATTGATAGGGTCTTCCGAGTAGTTGTCAAATCCTAGGGAATTTTGCAACGTTTGTGTCTAATTTTTCAGCCGACTTTGGCAATTTTTATACAAACAGTCCGAAAACATAGAGCGAGGGATATCTGCAATTCTGCTAGTGTTAGGAGTGATAGGACCTTGCGAGTTGTTGCAGAGTTCTTGGAAATTTTGCACTATTCGTATCTAATTTTTCAGCCAAATTTGGCAATTTTTATACAAACAGTCCGAAAACATAGATCGAGAGATATATTTTATTCTGTTACAATTAGGAGTGAGTGATAACACATTGCAAGTTGTTGCGAAACTTGCTGCGAAGTTGTTGCAAATTGTTGTTTGGCATTTGGCACTATTTGTACTTCATTTCATTTAGCCATCTTTAGTGAGTTGTCTTTATGTTTTCTCCGAATAGTAATAGTTATGGTCTGTGACATATTTTACTGGCAGTCGTTATCGTCATGGCGGTATCATAAAATGCCACTTTATCCCACTTTTGGAAGTAAAGAGGATTTCTCAAAGTAGGGACATAATTTTATAGCTAGTGTTTTTTTTTGGAAAGATGGAATTTACTGAGTATTTATGGTTTAGCAGACAAACTCGCATGATTCTCTAGTGGGTGGGAGATGGAAGTACAATCCTATAAGACTCTTCAGAATTATCAGCATGATACAGACACAGCTCTGACTGCAAACTATAGTTATTATAGAGAGTTATTATATACGATACGAAAAGGCTATTTTATTTTATTTTTATTATTTTATCTATATACGATAGTCGTTATTTGAACACGACCCCTTGAAACGAGTCTTTTAACTTTGTGTATGGTGCCCACCATCCACTGTGGTACAAGTGATCTATCGCGCTACCTTTTTATCTCGAATGAAGTCACTTGTATATTTATGTTATGTTATTTTTAATGAAGACTGATGTTGTAAAGTGTTGTTTATGTTTTTAATATATTATAATTTGATTATAAAAATATTGAGGTTTTTATTTTTTAACCAGCTGTGTTCCCGCGGCTGCGCCTGTGTTTCATATTTTTCCACTGCATTTTAATTTGTTTTTAAACGGAATCCTAATTATTTTCATTAAAAAATTTTGGTACTAAAATAAAGTAAACATATTTCTCATAAATTCAAGTACCCTAAGTTACGACGAGTAACTTCAGCTATGTACCAATAAAAGTCACGTTAAAAATCGGTCCAGCCGTTCCGGAGATTATCGGGAACAAACAAACAGACGGACAGACAAAAAACTTCTATTTTTGGTATAGGTCGATACCTGAATATACATTCATACGTATTTAGTAAAAAAAATTGTTATTTTGATATTACAGACACCTTATTTATAAGTATGGATGAAGGGTGTAAGAAAAAAAACACGATAATGTAAGGATTTTCTAATAGTTTTAATATACTTATTGATTTGATGTTTAATATAAGTATCACTTGAGAGCCAGTACGTCTAGGCTTAGTGTGCTTACCATCGTTGTTACACGTCGTCACTTATGCACTCATTTTATACAATATAAAAAAAATCCATAAAAACATGTATGTATGTATGTATATTCATTGTCGATTCCTCTTATAAATTATGAATTTTAGAATGTTTCTTTTTTAGACCTGAAAATAAAAAAAGTATATAAAAAAACAATAATTTAATGAGTAATATGGGACTTTAAAAAAACAACAAACGCCATCAAAGTTATGTCGTTGTTATAAGCAGTTATTAACGATATACATAGGATTGAAATATAAAAAAATAAGATATTTACTGAAAGATTTTTTATAGTGGAATCATTTCTTATTTTTAATAACGCTTGTCGCCTGATGGTCAAAATTTGACCTTAATCAGTATTTAAAATTTGAATAGTTGTATAGATTCAATACTTTGACTACAATCTCACCTGATGTTAAGTAACGATGTGTCCAGGTAAACACGCAAAGACTAGAGGTAGTGGTTCTCATGTGATGCTGCCGGAACACACCTATTGGTATTTGGTGACAGGTTTTCAAACTTGAGGGTGGTATCTACCCAGGCGGGCATCATTAAAAAATACCTCACGATGTTTTTCTTCATCGAACCAGCAGGCTCATTTTTAGATTTGGAAAGTTGGGTTTGAACCTTCGTCCATAGACGCGGAATCTGACCGCATTACTTAGTTTTCATTCATTGAAGCGGCTGAATGCTTTGGTTCGAAAGGACTCTTTGTACAGTCAAATATTGCATGGGCAATAAAATTTACTACACTTTATAGACAATGTTTTATGATGACTTATGTTTTGTACCGATCCCAAATGAAAATAGGGAAAAGATATGGAGATGATGATGATGACTAACTTTCCGGCAAGAATTTCTTGAATCTCCTGGAAACTCTTGCCCTTAGTTTCCGGTACTATGAACAGAGTGAAGAAGAAGGAAGCGACGCAACATCCACAGAAGATAAAAAAAAAAGCGGCACCGTTACCGATAATCTCAGCTACTGGATTGAAATACCTGAAACGATATAATACTGTAAAGATT
Source organism: Samia ricini (assembly GCA_014132275.2). Taxonomy (NCBI): domain Eukaryota; kingdom Metazoa; phylum Arthropoda; class Insecta; order Lepidoptera; family Saturniidae; genus Samia; species Samia ricini. The sequence continues at coordinate 21,157,866 of AP028158.1, forward strand.
TGCAATATTTACCGATTTATTTTCTATTTTTTCAATCATTCATCCAACTATTCAACCAAAAGACGGTCAGTGCTGATGCAGGTCTTCCCAAAGATCTCCACGACGACTGGTCTTGCGCCACCCGCATCTTCACCAGGTCGTCGGTTTATCTTGTGGGGGCCTACCCACGGTGCGCCTTCCAGTACGCGGGAGCCATTCGAGAACCCGTTGGCCTCATAGGGCATCGGTTCTACGAGCAATGTGGCCAGCCATATTGCCACTTCAGTATGATATTTTTTCGGGGAATGTCGGTTACTTCGATTCTTCTGCTGATCTCTTCATTCCTGATTCGATCTAGCAGTACAACTCCGAGCATAGTCCTCTCCATTGCCCTTTGAGTTTTTTTGTAAGGCCCACTGTGAGCGACCACGTCTCAGTCTTTATTTATTATTTTTCATTGGGCCTTTTTTTAACTGATTGATGTTGTTGGCTGATGGTCTTTTGACAGATTCACCGAACTTTTGAGTAAGCGCTTAAGGCCCTCAGACGAAAGAGATAACTAGCACGACCCCCAAAGTGATACGATCCTTGGCTCGGATGTTACCTGAGTGTAGATTTGCCCTAGCTTTTACAAAACCCATAAAGAAGTGTGTATATTAGTGTGGACATGCAGGAGATGTGTGTTTAGTGTGATGCGTGTAATACTAGAGTTCATGAAGTGTACTGTATTGCGCTAATGGCGGCTGGAAGAGCCTCTCCAGTTGAGGATTGAAGCAAGTCCTGGGTTGCAGCCGGAGAGAGATCGAACTCGCTGTCATATACGTTCATGGGGAGTCATGGAAGGTGCAGAATTATGCACTTTTTATTAGCACGCCTGCTGCCTTTTTGGGTTGCACGTCCTAAAATTGTAGAATTCCTAGAAATAATAGCAGTTTACTGCAATTACCGGTACATATAAAGGTAACATTAGTTGCTAAAAAAACTAACCTGGTCACAAGAAAGGAGAACACCCAGCAGAAAGCCGTCGCAAATGGGGAGGCGAGTGCTTTTACCTCTACAGGAAAGAGTTCTCCTAACACCGCCCAGGGTAGAGGGCCAAGACCCCAACTATATGTTACGACGAAAAGAACCAAGGCAAGCACTGGAAGAAAACGAATACTCTCGACCACAGGACTGTTATTGTATCCAGTATGAAGTACATTCCAAGAAGACCCTGTAAAAAATTCCATAACATAACATAAGCTCACGCCTGTTATCCCCGAAGGTTTAGGCAGAGGTGAAATAGCTAACTGCACCACCCACATTTCGCCGAGCTTAGTTACGTCCCAGATGTGACAGGGGGCGAGCCTGTCGGAATATTGGGCACAAATTCCAGTCTCCGAGATGATACTGAGTAGAAAAACCCAATATCAATTTACCCGACCCGGTGATCGAACTCGAGTCATCAGAACGACAGTCGTACTGTAATACAACTGCGCCACCGAGGCAGTTCCATTCCTTAAAATACCCATTTGAAACTATTAAAGGAATGAAGAACTGGTCTATCAGCACCTAAGCTAATCGACCGATCTATTTATAAGCTTGAGTTTTGGACGCTTTCTTTTAAATAAATATTGTGTTGAAATTGAAAAATTGTGGTGGCAACTCATCAAATATTTAGCAAGTAAAAACTGGTATAAGTTTTTGTGAAATTTTTATGGTTTTCTTTAAAAAAAAAACTTGTTACCACTTTGTATCTTAAATCTTATCGTTTTTTTAAATGCTATATTTTGAGAAGACTTACCAGCCCAACACCAGTGCCGCAGCTTGAGATCATAAGTAGTATTCTTCTACCAAGTTTGTCAACGACCAGTGGAGTTATACAGGAAGCGATCACCTAGAACAAACATTTTCATGGTAAGGGTCTTTGAATTGCACATGTTTTATTTTGGAAATGGAAGAAGACCACTAAGAATCGTTCTATTTTTTGGTTCTTGACTTAACTCCGTTTTGATTTTAAGTTGAACACTTTCTAGTATATATAAAAACAAATTCGAGTTAGTTACATAATTTATAGCTGAAAAGCGGCTGGACCGATTTTTATGATATTTAATTTGTTGACTTTATTTTTAAGTTACTTTTACCCGAATAGCGGAATAACTAACACGAAACCAACGGAAAATTTCACGCAAAAAAAGAGTATTTACTTTTATGAGAAATCTTAATTAGTTTCGATTATTGTTTTTTGTCCGTCTCTCGGACACGAAAAATTTTCTGGCAAATTGGAAGAAACACTAAATTTAATCAAGCTAATAATTCAATTATTAGGTTGTACGAAGTTTCAAATCTCAAATCATTTCTCAAATAAATTTTGTCATTCGCATGACTTATATTTAGTTGCCTATACGATGATCTCTCTGCCTAAAAAATAAACTATTAACTGAAAAAGGAATGTTTTTTAAAGACTTATAGGCTAACTAACCTGTACAACTCCGATAATGATGGCGGCTATGGAAGCATCAAGACTGGGACTAGCTGCTTCGAAGATAGTTTCTAAGTAGAAGAGAACGGCTCCGACACCACAGAGCTGTTGTGCAGTAACTAAAGCGCAAGATATGTAGAAAGCTTTGAAGTTACTACCGCGGAAGATGTCAATAAACTGTAATAAATTGTTTTGTCGTATAAATAAGTTGAAAATGAATAGTTATAGAAGTCTAAAACTACTAAAATAAGCACTAAGGTACTAGTTTTTATTAATAGGTAAGAATTAGCCAGGTAATAATTAAATTGTATCTGACAACAGATTTAAGGTAAATTAGCTCTTAATTTTTTTTTTTGTATATCAGTATCACTTCCCATATTTTGAACCGTAAGCGTATTTTTTTTAAAGTTTCCAGCATAGAACAGTTTTAGCTTCTTTGCTATCCGTTATAAGCCTTATTGGCCGTTGCCAATATATTATACGAATTTTGTCATTAAACACCAAATTTATGATTGTACTTACTGAAGCGGTTTTCTCCATGGATGCCTTGACTACTGCCGCCATTTTATCCAGTTCAGCTTGTACCCCGGCTCTAGATTTACCACGGATAATTGCGAGACATTCACCCGCTGAATCGACGTCACCTATAAATGTTTTTAAGCAATTTGCACATTTAGTAGAAGAATGAACTGATTAGACTACTTAGTTGAAGGTAAATTACTAGATGGGAATGAAAGCAAACGTTTTATACTCACCCTTGTATAAATGGTAGATAGGTGTCTCAGGAGCAAAAAAGAACAAAATAACGAAGACTACAACCATGGCCAGGCCCACGTATTGGAGCACGCTGTAGCTGACGAAAGGGCCGACACAGTATGTCACCAGGAACCCGATTGACACAAACACTTGAACGAATGATCCTAAGGCGCCGCGGCTATCGTCCTAAAATACAAAATTTGACTGTTCCAATCTGGAAAAGTTTCAAAGTCAAGTGAAAGAAGACAATCCACTTGTATTCGAAGAGTAGACGATAAGTTCTGGTGTTTCTTTTATCAGATGAATGTATGATGTAGATGGTAAGGAAACTGAGTCTAACTCGATCCCATCAGTGACAGGTTAGGGCGTTCCGTAAATAGTAAGTGTATCCAGAGCTAGCTAGAAGTTTTAGCTGTGGTAGCTGTAGACCAGCATGATGATGTCGACTTGAGATAGAGTCTCTACAACCGAAGGTCTACATCAGTGGTCGTCACACTTTTCTAGTCAAGGGTCACATAGGTCAATGTGAAGTACCACTGCGGGCCGCACTTTTATGGATTGGTTTTTCACCATCTATTAATTGACATATTTTTATAAGCTGTTAAACGCGAATTCTTCATACGCTTGGTATTGCAAAAACAACCTACTATATCGATATTATGAAGTGATATGATTTTTGGCAACTTAATTCACCAACTCGATTTTGAGTCATTGTCTACCAAAATAGTTGGCTACGTCGCGGGCAGCACAAATACCGTTCAAAGGCCGCATGCGGTCCGTGGGCCGCAGTTTGATGAGCACTGGTCTACATAATTCTTGAGACTGTACTTAACATCAGTCGAATGTGACGGTTCAATACTAATGCATCCACATCTCGCGTCCATTGTAACTAGAAATTAGACTAGTTTTGATATAAAAGAAATTATAACTATCAAAAATCTTGTCACCCAAGCACTTTAGGTCAGTCACTATAAACTCGGCGATTCACTGCCTTCGGCTATGACGAGCTGTAATCACGTCTCTCTGTACATTCAGTTACCTACTCATCTCTGGTTACCTATTAATATAGTGTATTTAATATCTATCCATTTAGTGTTCCACCGACCCTAACGCCGAGAAGCCGCGCGCACAAGGTCTCTGCATATAGGGTTTTTGTTAATTACTGTAATTTTAAAAATACAAAATTGTAAGTATACCAAATTAAATGTGTGGTTATTCTATTCAATTAACTCCTACCCAGAGCTTCATTCCCACTTGTTTCTTAAACGTAGTAACACTTGAATATATTATTAAAGTTTAATCTAGAACTTACTGTTGCAATCTCTGCGCAATACATAGGCGTTATTGTAAACGACATTCCGACAGCCAGACCCCAGATCAGACGGCCTGCGTATATCATCGCGATATTACGTACTGCAGCCACTAATATAAATCCCAAGAACATGAGTAGCGATGTGCTTATGAGACCCCATTTACGGCCTATCGTAGCAGCTACAAATCCTCCCACGAATGATCCTGTAACGGAGAATTTTGTTAATGTATTCCATTATTTATTGACAATGTAATATCATGGCAGGAAAATGCCTATGCGTACATTTTACTTGATAGTCTAAAATTATTGCAAGGTGTAAATGTGCTAGTATTTATAGTTGCTTGCCGTAAACTAGGTGCTTGATAGCCAGGCTGGCTTTAGAAAATGCACAAATGGTTTCATTATAACTTTTTTTTCAATGAAAAACTAAGCTCGTCTTAATATAAGGTAAATTGTGGCGATCACAAGGCAGAGGCGCAAGACGCTCTGCCTTCTCCATGGGAAGCTGTTACGATCGCTGTCAGCCTGGTACAGTAACACCCCACGCACTTGCAATAGAATGCACACAAAATACGCAGCCTGTAATGGAAACATTTGGTTTTTATTTATACTTAAGCGGTCGAAAAAGTAGGTATTTCAGAAATCTATTGCTATCGCTTCGCGCCCAAAATAAGGACTTATAAAACACGAAAGGGGCAATAGCAGCTCGAGGTGATTTTACCTATAGAAAACAGGAAAACGTCACTTCAGTACCCTGTTTTCTCCTCCAAAACTAAACCGATTTTTAATTTTCTTTCAGTTTTATAATAATAAAGAGTTGGCTATACCTGTACGTTTTGCTTTTCTTTAATTTTATTCATCAAATTTGTTTGATGAACGTCTGAAAATAACGGTAAAAAACGAGCATTTTTTTTTCATTTTCAAAGGCTTTCAGTATAAATTAGTAGAAACAATAAATAATTTATGGAAAAAATCAAAACGTAGGGGCATGGCTACTAATTTCTACCATCGTACGGCTCGCCATCGGCCTCCCTGCCCTCAGATCTTGGAGTCAAAGTGGTCCGCGAGCTAACCGGATGTGGAATGAGCTCCCAGCGGCCGTCTTTCCGGCAGAATATAGTATGGGGTTCTTCAAAAGGGGCGTGAGAAAGTTTTTCTTAAAAGAATTGGCAACGCGCATGTGATACCTCTGGTGTTGCAGGTGTCCATAGGCTACGATAACCGCTTACTATCAGGCGGATCGTACGCTTGTTGCCACTTATGTGTTATTAAAAAACTGGCGGTGGTGGATACATAATATTATGTATAAAAATATTTACCATAACGCTATTATCTAGGGAGGAAAGAGGGGACTACGTTTGTATAGAATAAATGCCGCTAGGATATCCTCTTAAATACTACAAATGCATTTGTTTGTCTCTTTTTTCGTATAGTTTGAAAATCACAACGGGTCTAGAGAAGTATTCTCAGATAAATTCATATTAAATTCTCATTTACCTAAAATCGCGCCGATTGACAACAGAGAACCTATCCAAGATAACTGTTCGGTTGTGATAGGGTAATCCAAGGGAGACTCATCAGTACTGTTTAGTTTGCTGCTTACTGGTGACGTCCAACCCAACATGTAGCCACTACATGATATCGCAATGTTGGCATGAAATAAAAGAAAAATGAGTGTGATTCCTACAATGATGTTTAGCATCTGACATTTCATATAGGTCAAAAGCAACATTAACATTATATCCTGAGAAAAAAAAATGATTCAGGTATTATTTCAGGTGTTTTGGGCTGACATTAGCAACCTCTCGGATAATGGATTACTACCAACTGACGGCCAACTAAGGCACCGCGCGTGTTAAATTACACAGCGCGCGCTTTCCCGGCACTTCCTGTTACAAAACTTCCGTCCCTTTTTTACTTTCTCAAGAGTATCCCTTACTCTGCACCCTTCATATTGTAGTTGCAATGCTGACGCATAATTTTCGGTATTACGAATTGCGACATTTCTAGAAGTCAGTTGTGTGAACTCCGCCGTTAACTCACGTAACTTTGTATATTAATTAGTAATTGTAGAAATATATTAAAAAATTACTCAGTATATATTTCTGGACTATCATTTATCCGCCCTACACTCGCACACATTCAAACGCACACGCAGAGGTAGGGTAAAGAGACCCATAAACCAACATTAGGGGCATATTAATATTTACACAAAAAACAGTTATCTTCTATATACATATAAGGCTTAGGTTATCAACGTGGGCGTAACGTCCCCTTGTAGAAGTAGAAGACCTTGAGAAAATTAAGGAGCATGGGCCGATTAAAAAGATAGTCTAAAAGGCAAAAATGAAGATAAATTAAGGGCGGTAAGCAAAATAAGGCTGAGAAAGTGATTATAAGGGAAATACTACTCACTGGCTCATCAAGAGATCTCTAAAATCAAAACAAAATAAATCTTTATTCAATTTAGGGCCCTAAGAAGGCGCTTATGAACGTCTAAAACACTACCACCGGTTCGGAAAAGAACCCAGTCGAGAAGAGCCGCCAAGAAACTCGATCTGGTTCTCTTTTTATAAATATAATATACATATATCATTTTTTTCACATTAAAAAAAAACTATACAAATCATAGTCTTAACTAATGTTAGCGGAAGCACAGAGATGTAGGTTAATACCAGACATCACTATCATTCACGTAATGATCCACCCTGTAATAACCTTTTGTGATTAAACCTTGCTTGACATAATACTTGAACTTATTGTCAGGTAAATCGGTAATGTTACTTGGGATCTTATTGTAAATCCGGATACAATAAAGCTATAGCTATATAATACCTATAAAGCTTTTATTAGACTTACTTAGCCTAAAGCAAGGGACGGCCAACTTGTCTTTATTTCTAATATTCAAATTATGACGATCATTCACTAGATCGAGCTTCTCTAAATTTTTACAAATATGCATTAAGTTATCGAAGTATTGGGAGGACAAAGTTAAGATATCATATTCTTGAAACTTGTTCGTTAGAGATTCGCAAGGTCCCATAATGCTCGAAGAGCTCTCTTTTGTTACGTAAAAATGATGTCTACCTCTGCTACTATACCCCATAGCAAAATACCGTAAGACATTAAGCTATGAAAGTAAGCAAAGTAGACTAACCTAGCAGTAGCAATATCCGTCAATTGGCGAATTTTTCAAACCGCAAAAGCAGCGGAACAGCCTTCCTGCCAAAGTTTTAATATGCGGACCCCATTGTATCTTATTATCAAGTGTGATACCTAAAAACAGAGTTTTGTCAACTAAGCCTACTAAATTCCCTTCTATCTCTAACTTACAATCGATATGTTGCCCATTGGGTATCATTAATCTTATACATTTCGTTTTCTTTGTATTAAGAAATAAATTATTTAAAGCAAACCATTTAGAAATGTTTGCTAGTGTATTATTTAAGAGCCTAAACCTTTGATTTTTTTCCTTTTACTTTAAATATAAGTGAAGTATCGTCTGCAAAAAGAACCACATCAGCCGAGTTATTAACCATTAGAGGTAAGTCATTAATATAAACCAGGAATAAAAACGGTCCCAAATCGACCCCCGCGGAACACCGATTATAACTAATGATCCAGTGGAGGTAACCCCATTTACATTTTCTCTCTGACATCAGTTTGTTAAATAAGAGGTCAGGAAGGAGACAGAGGTTTCAGAAACACCATAATGTTTTAGTTTCAGTATGAAACTCTGAATCTATATACTTGGTTGAGTTGAAATTTGACACAGTTACTCGTTTCGCAATGTAGACGCTAATTAATGGCTTATTTCATCATTTTCATTCATCACATATATGACAACTCTATTCCACCCATCTACCACCATAGACATAATATGTTTTCGCTATGCAAGTCTATGACCTCCACAGTGGTACGAACCTCGGTTTGGCCGTTACATGTGTGTAAAAATTCCCGCGGAATTTTAATCCTAGCTAATCCCTACATTTTTATTTAATATAAAAAAAGGTTCCTTTTTAATTATAAAATGTTTTTGTTTATAGATTTGTTAAAATACACAGTAGTTATAGACGGTTTTACCGGAAACACAGAGAGGGATATCATTTCCAGCATCACTATAGTTCACGTAATCGTTCACCTTATAATAACCTTTGGACAATAAAATCTGCTTAGTGCTTAAATTTATTGTCAGGTAAATCGGTAATGTGCTTTGAAACCATGTCGTAAGCCTGACACTATTACCTAAAATGATTTTATTTGACTAACTTAGGTCTTAAAGCATGGGGCAGGTTGGTTGGCGGCGGCGGCGGCGGGGGGGGGGGTAAACTAATTTGTTAAATGGTATATCGATGTTACGATAGATAAACACAGATTATATTTTTAACAAAGTGTAAACATCACTACATTAGTGCCTAATTCGAGATATGTTGAGAGAAGAACCGAATAAATTATTTGTCGTGATGTTTTAGAATGATCAATTGGGTAACGAATTAATAATTATTCTTTGTTATGTTTTATCATCGGTGATCGACCTTTATGAGCGAGAAAAATTAACTACCAAACTATTTTATATATTGTCCATAGATTCTATTTATCGTGTTATCATTTTAAATATTAATCGGTTTGTTTTTGATAAATAAATGATTAAATACGTTTTGCATTAGTTACTATACGCTTTTTGTAGTATATGTATTTGTGAAGGACGACATGTACTATATAGAATATGAAAATTATTTTTAGAAATGTAAAAAAAAGGTTTAAAAGAAAAATTTCGGCTCGACCGATTTTAATATAATTTACGTATGCATGAAGTATGTGTTAATAATACCCAATCGCTATCAATCGATAGGATATTTAAATAAAAATTAGCGTTAATCGATTTGAACGAAACTTTGTGTTCGGAAAGCAAGTATCGTATGGGTATGAAAGCAATGATAATCAGATTTAATTTCATTGCTTCAAAATAATGTAGTTTTCAAATCCATAAATATAAATATTTATTACCAACACTATAATCACCAATACTGATAAAATTGAAAAAAATAGGTAAAGGAACATCCCACATCTAATCAAGACAAGACACTGCGTTACATACTACAAATATTTTGAGTGTGTTATTTACAGAAGTCTTTTTTTTTTTCAAAAAATGTTCTTTTCTAAGAAACCTTTAAATGGGAAATATAGCAGCATCACTGTTTATGACAACGAATACCGCAATCTCATTCGGCGGTTCTTGCCTAGCTGAGTAGGTAGATGGAGGAACAAGGCGGCAATTGCGAAAATGAAGGAGCGGGGATTGACAAATTGCCAGTTAGGCTGACAGTAACTGGGGCTAGTATTATCGAGATAAATAAATTGGCTGACAAGCTCCAGCCGGCTCGGGCAGATGTCCGCATAATCGGCCTGGAAGATTCTGTGACGGAGGATGAAATCGCGTGGGCGGTTGCATTAAAGACTGGGTGTGAACCCTCGCACGCCAGGGCCGTTATCATAAGGATAAGCAAGGGGGGATTTGGGGCTATTCATCTGTCTCTTGCGTTGATAGCAACAAAAGAATTGGTGCAACTGGGCTTGAGTGTGGAGTGTGGCTGGGGTCCATGTGCTTGAGGTACTGCCTATGCGGTAGTCATTGGGCGTTTTATACGATAGCTAGTTTCTGAAACTATTTATAGCATCAGTAACAGATTATATGTTTCACGTGTCAAATGAAACTGTTTATTTTGAGTAGCAGGTTATATGCTGACTAAATATGGATGCTAAGTAATGAGAACAAATCACTACTATAACATGTAACGATTATAATATGGTAGGATTGCAAACCCGCTATCGCTGTGATTGGGCGATACACTTCATCAGATCGCGGTACGGTACCGATAAACTGGAATAATCTGAAGCTAAGCCGAATTCGACCGATCGCGTGAGTGAGATAAAACGAAGCATTGTGAGATAGCACGTGCGGTTTGTTGAGTTGGGGTGATTTATTGGAACAGATTGCGCATGTTATTTGGATTTTAGACTATAAATTAAACAACTAAGGCGCGATGAAAGTGCAAAAAAATTAATTATGGTAGCTTATCACATTGTTAAATATACATTTACGGGTAAAAACATTTTATAATTTCCAACGGCACTCGCCGTTTTATTATCTATCTATATCTCTGATATCTTCTTTAGATATTCATTTCAGTATGTTGTAAAGAGCAATTATAATTAACATTAAATTCACAACGTATCTAACCTATTTAATTGGATTTTAAAGCGATGATCGCGCAGCGGGTATTCCTGCCGGATTCCGCGTTCATCGACACGGGTTCGATTCCCACCTATCCAACTCTAAAATTGGTCTGAGCTTTCTGTGAAGAAAAACATCGTGAAGAAACCATAGCATGGTGATAGGGCATTTTTTAATTAGGCCCGCGTGGGTAGCTATCACCCTCAAGTTTGAAAACCTGTTGCCAAATATCAATACGTGCGTTCCGGCAGCATCACTTCAGAACTAGCACCTCTAGGATTAGTATGTTTACCATCCCGGACCACATCGTCACTTAAAATCAGATGAGATTGTGGTCAAAACAGTGAGCCTATTCCGTGTATAAAAAAAGGATATGAATAATACTGTATTTTTTAAAATTGCTTCATAAATAACCATTTTATTAAATATGTAAACCATTTGTAATATGTAAACGATAAAATTTGTTACTTTGGGTTATCACTAGGAGATAGAAAGCTGTTACTAATAATAAATAGTTTCAGAAGCTGCTATTAAAAACAAATAGCTGTTTTAGTTTCGTTCTGACATAAGCCCGCTACTACCCATTGCTACTATGCGGTGCTTCAAATGAATATTTCTGGGACATACGCGTTCGATGTCAGTGCAGAGGGAAGGCCTATTTTTTCGCTGTGGACAGCGAGAGCATAGAGCTGCGGGCTATAAAGCGAATAGGCCACGATGTGCTGTGTGCTGGCATCGGAAGGGATGCTAATCATCAAATGGGGGGAGGTTTTTCTGCCGGCCACCGGTTTCGGCCAGGTCGGTAGGATTAGTTAGAATGGATGAATGAATGAATGAAATGAATTAATAAGTGAACATTAGCTAACAAAATAAATCATTCAATCTACCCCGTTCCTTAAGTCTTGAGAAAAAGCAAATGATAATTTGTATGTACAGCATAGTTGAAATTGTGTAAATTTACTTTATTTTAGTTAGTATTTTTCGAAATAAAATAAAAACTTACCAATACCGGCGAATATAAATTGACGCCACAGTTGCCCCGTTTCCATCTTGTACGTTTAGTGTTGAAATATAATCCGATATACACTACTCACACGCTACGCAATCCGACGCAACATGAGGCGTGTTGAATTAAATAAAATTGTACTATCTTCTGTGTCCAAAATTTTGCACACGACACGATCTCGTATTATCTTTTATCGTCATACATACACCAGTAACAAACGATATGATCCCTCATAGTGTGTTTCTAGCGATAGAAGATTGTACAATTTGATACAAGCGTCACATTGCGTCGGGTGGCGTGGCGTGTTGTAAGTGCCATAGTTAGCCTTTTCTGCGCCCTGTGTGAGCTTCTGTAACTGCTCGATTGTTTTTTTTAGATATTACACGTACCTTTTTTTTTTTTTTTTACGTGGTTGAAATCTGCTCGTTGAACGCTCGGACGTGTGCCGAAACCCTAGTTTTTTGCACACGTTGATCCTCGTGACAGACTGGGTCACCGAGGCACACCACTCTGCGAGAAGCGCCCTTTTTGGTGCCCGTGTGCCAGGTTGGCCGTAACCGACTGACTAAACACTCCACGTCCCTAACCGGCGCAAAGATGCCAGGGCCTCCGGAAGCACATTATACATGTATTCTGCAGAGGCCCTGACAGCGCCATACCTCACGGGAGGTCCGACGTCAAGTTATTTTACGAGGATTGGCGACCTCGACGGGCGCCCGGGCGGCTGCGTCCGGTGCCCCGGCGTGAGACACGCCTCACTCGGCTGGGGTGCGCTGCCCGCTCCCTCTCCCGCTCTGCCTCCTCCTTTGCGAGCATGACGGCTTCGCAACAGGAAGAGACAACCGCCCAAGCCCTAGAGCTCCCGACCATCGCCCTCACGAGCGACGGCAAGGAGAGGACCCTACCCACGTCGGACGCCAAGTCCCTGAAGGACTCCCTCCACGGGGGACACACGACCAACGTGTGCTCGACGTCGTCGACGACTCCGCCGGCACAGTGATGACAACACGGAGAGAGTTCCCTTCCTATACGATTCAGGTAGCTGCCGAAGCACCCGTGCCCCGTCAGCACCTGCGTAAGGCGGTAACTCAGAACTCCGTAAGTCCTCCCTAACCAGTCCCTAAGGTGGAGCCGAACGGCCTCCACTTTAGCGACCCCAGCGCTGGGATTCTCCAAACGCCTTTCCCACCCCTCTAGGACGATCGAGATACTGAGCTCCGCCCGCCGCGCCTCGATCTCTCGAGGCGTCGGGCGTTGCATCTTATCCGAACGTTCCCTACACCACCTATACAAGGCGGCGAGAGCCCTAGCCTCCAGGTCCCACGGAGGGGAGCCGGCAAGCAGGGTCGCGGCCTCGAACGACACCGTACAGTACCCCCGTATCGACCTAATCGACATCACCCTCTGCGGAGCCCGCAGAGCGGCGATGTTCCGTCTGGACAGATTGTCCGCCCAGACCGGAGCCCCGTATAGAGCCATAGACCGAACGACCCCCAGGTACAGTTTCCGACAGGCCGTGTTCGGCCCGCTGACGTTAGGCAACAGTCGCGCGAGTGCGCCGACCGTGCCCATCAGTCGAGGGGATATCTGTCGGAAGTGTTCGCCAAAGTCCCAACGACCGTCGAGAACGAGTCCGAGATACCTCATCGTCTTCCCGACAGGAATCCGGACTCCGGCGACTACTATGCCTAAATCTCTCGGTAGCGAAGTTCTAGGCCCGCGAAAACACAGAGCTTCGGACTTGTGCAATGCCACCTCGAGACCCAGACGCCTAATCCTTCCTACCACATGAATATTACAGGTACCCTAGAGCAATGCTATGTAAGGCCTACTTTATTTCATTCATTAACATTCAAATACTCGAGCCCTGCCAAAAAAATGAGTGCTTTTGTCTAATTTAATAGACGTTTTTGATGATACTGTCATGTAGGTTAGTATGTGTTCGACCATCGAGCACTAGGGGTGCAGCGGGGACTTATCAGGAGCAAACCGAAATATATATATAGAAATATATATAGAAATAGTCCTGCCTGGTCTGGCCATTCTTGCCCCCCTGAGTCTACACTCTGTGCCTGGCCACCAGTAGCAACACCCTGTTTACGGCACTGCGTGTTTAGCCTTAATCTCCCATATGTCAGATGATGTCATATTGGAGCCGGACCTCTCGTTGCCGAGCGTGGTTAATACTATGCTCGACAGCGAACAGGCTTGTCAGGTGGTGGCCTCCTTCTGCGAGTATGTTATGTTGCAGAAGGAGACCTCGGAGAGAGAGTTGGAGGTGCACCCCGTGGTGGCGCCAATGGGGTACTAGAAGTGAGGAGATAGGAGAGCGTTCTCCGTGGTTCGTGTTCTCTTACCTCCATGAGATAGCGATGCCCTTCCCCCCTCCAGCTCCTTATGTAGTACAGTTGTACGAGAATAGGAGCTACTTGAGGGAGGGAAGTGAGTTGTCGCTGACAGACGGTGAGGCCAGCCACTAGTCCGTGCCAACATGTCTGCCGGGGCGACGCGGAGCATCGTTATTAATCCTATTTCACTTCGTACATAGCAGCAGATCGCACCGCAGGTTTCAGTGAGTATTCTCGGCGCTTCACACCGGGCGAGTCTCACATACCCCCTACCAGCTTGAATCCGGGAGTAACAGCTGGTAGGGCGATGCGTAAATGCATTTCCCTAAATTTAAAGATAATAGATGATTTCAGACGGTTTTACGTTTCGATTTTGCGGGGTGGATATGCGCCTAGTTATTGAAGTGAAAATATCTTTAGCGGCGTTGAGCGATTTTCGGGTGGGAAAAAATATTATAGACTCTCGTTACCAATACTATGTGACAACAGCTGTCAACAACATGCTGCAGTATGTCAAATACAAGATGGCGTTTAAGTGCTGGTACTCGAAGATAAATAATAAAATGTATATTTACGCAGCTTGTCGTATGTTTTTATTATGAGTTAACTGTAACAAAATGTACATAAATGTTGCTCGGAATGCGAATACATGTTAAAAACTAGACAAATGTTAACAAATTATACAGTTTTAATTACTTATACTAGGGTTTAAAAATTAAATGTAAATTACATATCCGGATGTAGTTTAAATTAACTGTTTTCTGCACCTGATTATTTTGTTACAGCAATACGCATAATTAACAAAAGAAAATTACCTAAGTATACGAGTATATACTCTGTACAAATGAATAAAATTTAAATTTCTCTTTGCTATATAAAAATACCAGGGTTTTTTACTAAATACTAGTGAAGTAACGATTGTTTAATTTATTACCGCCATTTATAATACCAAGAGCTGCTGAGGATATCGACGGTTCGTAGAACGCGAGATCTGAGGTGATCTCTAAGGCAGAGAGAGTAGAAAATGTCTGTGTCATCATAGAGGCCCATGTATAGATTAAAAAAAAATAAACGCTAGAATGGAGCTTCGGGAGACTCCTGGACGTATCAGAAGGGCTGAAGAGAGAGATAGTGCTATCTACTCTAAGGCTGAACGTTCGTCTTGGTCTGATCAAAATTACATACGTCTCATACAAGTGACTAACTTCGTAGGTACCTATATTAAAACACGGTTGACGTGAAATGATAATCTTGTCAAGCGCGGTATATTTCAAAAGGCAACATTCGCATTCGCATTCGCGAATGCTGGATATAAATATCCACATTCACAATCGCGGTTTTTGTGACTAATCACTGCCACTGATCTGATAATTTAGAGAAAAAAAGGATTGAAATTTCGAATTTCTGTAGGTAAAAATATATTGAAACCAATTGTTAGATACTCAGCTGGTGAAGCAGCTCAAACTCAAGTATCTTTGGCGTGTCGTCCTAGACAACCATAGGACGTTCTAAACGTATGTCGGTCACATTCTGACGTACTGTTCCTTTTGCCCACATGACTAAATTCCATATTGTTTCTCTGCAGAGGATCCAAAATTTGTTTGTAAGAAAAGTCGTAGATGCCTAGTGATTCCAGAGGGATGTGGACCACTACAAAGACCAGTCATCTGGTTTCCTTTGATCGAATCCGTCATGAAGTCTCTGTTTGAATTTAAGTCAAAGGAGGGACTTTGCCTCCTGTGTGTTTTAGCGTTTGTATAATGATCTGTGTTCTGATACATTGTTCGAAATAACGCCGACACCTAATTTCTACCATTGTAAGGCTCGCCATCGACAGGGAGTTCACCCACACAACTTGGAGGCGAAATAATCTCGGACAGTGTGTTTCCTTCCGCGAGCAATCCGGATGTGGAATGAGCTCCTAGCGGCCGTGTTGTTCAGCGAATAGAGTATGAGGTTCTTCAAAAAGGGCGTGAGTGTTTCAAAGAGTTGATAACGTTCACGTGGTAGCTCTGGTGTTGAGGCCGTGTCCGTCAACATCATTTAGTCATTTAGAACAAAGCAGAATATAATGATTGAATTAGATTAAATGAATTAGTAGCCTACCTCAAGCCTCTTCCATAACACTTTTAGTGGTAAAATATGAGTAAATAAAAACATAAATAAATCTTATCATTACTATTCCATATACTACTTATTTGCTAAATACGTTCACCAAACATTCGCATGGTTTATTGCGAATACGAGTGCGACTGTAAAAAAATATTCTCGAATGCGAATGCGAATATTCGTTACATCACTACTAAATACATATGAATGTATAAACGCTACCAAAATTAAATTTATCAAAATTTTGTTTGTTTCGGCTAATCTTCGGGACAGCTGGACCGATTTCGATGAGACTTTTTTTTGCAGATAGCTGTAGTTACACCGAGAAATTTTTTTTTCGAATATAATTAGTGTTCCGCGTTAAAATAAATAAATAAAAGTCATGAATTGGGAATAAAATACGATTCAATTCGATTATTTAAAAAGTATATAACGTATATGAAACGCCGCCGGAATACAGTTAGTATTTTCTGTGTTATATGTATAACTATAAAATTTGTAGTCAACGGGATTTTTTTTCCTTACACATTGCAGACTCTTGGTCCGCACTTTTTATTTGATATGTTTTTCAACAATATTATGTATAATTAATTATTATAAAATATAAAGATACAAAAAACAAAATGACTTACTTCTACGTAAGCTATAAAGCTTACTATTTTATTTTTTTTTCCCCCGCCTTCCAACAAAACAACCACAGAGCCGTCATCGCATTAAAAAAAGGCAGTGATGGGAGTAACGCAAGCAAATTCGATATTTTACACATAATGTTCTCAATTGGCGGCAGGTCACGAATACTAGGTATGATTCGTAAAGAGATTTACAAGGACATAACACGACCTGGCGTCTTGTGTGGACCAGAATGTTGCCCCACAAAGGTGACGGATAAAAGAATACTGCATGCAGCTGAGATGTGAATGTTGAGTCGTGGGGTAACAAGAATGGATAGGATTAGGAATGAGTACATTAAAGGAAGTTGGAAAGTGACGCCAAAAACAGAGAAGCTAAGAAGCATTCGTCTGTCCTGGTATGGACATGTGATGGATGCGCAGGGAGGAAGAGGATTTTGTAAAATAGGTATTGGATATAAATGTGGGCGATTATATAGAAAGAGGAAGATCAAAGAAAAGATAGATGGACTGTGTGAAAGGTAATATGCTTAGGAAAGAAGTGAATGCGGGGATGACTGAAAATGGAGAGGAATGATAGTCAAAGACATGTTACGCCGGCCCCTTATGAAAATGGGAAAAGCGTAGGGAGATGATAATGAAATAATGTTCTGAAAATCATCGCCAACAATCATAATGTCAACATAATTACAATCTTTTAAAGTAGGAGTAAAAATCCACAATAACAAATACATGGATTACATAATAATGAAATAAGTCGTGTTAATGATTATTTACATAACGTAATTAATGTTTTATCAGATGATGATATTTGTTTTGCCACGTCGAACTGAATGTAGAGCCATCTGTTGCGGATTAGCTCAGTTTTAGGTGAAAATCAGGCAAATAATATGATGGAAAACAGGAAAAAAAGGCGATATTCGGTGTATCTTCTATGAGTGTATATTACTATCTGGTATTGACAATACATTCGAATTCTTAAATTAAAATACATTTGTTTTATAAGTAAAAACTACACAAATAAAAAAGGTTATTTACACAGACAAAAAAGGTATAAAGGTTGGATTCTCAACATCCTCCTCTTTTTTTTTCAAAATTGGTTATGTAGTAATTACAATTAATTTTTTAAGAGGTCTCCTTAATTGGCCAGCAGATGTGGCAACATTAGCTACTCTGGAAATTCCATCCTTGTCCTTGGGATATGACTCTCCCTTTTGGCCACACACCACGAGGTAAATTACTGTCAGCTTTAAGAACAACATCTCCCACTCGAACGTAACGAATAACGTCCCAATTAAAAAATGAAAAGGAGTGAGTGCCTCCGGATAGTCAGGATCAGGAGAGACGTGCGTGAGAGGTCTACTGTTTACAATCGCTTCTGCTTCTAGGAGAAGAGTTGATAAAACTTCATCTGTAGGTGACTTATCTTTGAGTGTCACTTTAAGCGCAGTCTTTATGCTTCGAAGTAAGCGCTCCCAAGCTCCACCTATAAAAGGATCATCGGGTGGTATAAACTTCCACTCTATTAATTCATTTGCTGCGAAAGTTAAGATTTGTTTCTCGTACAGTTTTTTAAGCTCTCTACTAAGGCCGACAAAGGCAGTTCCGTTGTCAGAAAAAATTTTACGTGGTAATCCGCGTCGAGCAATAAATCTTATCAGACTCATCATTGCCGCATCTGTAGCAAGGCTGTAGACTACTGTGCTGTGTACTGCTCTTGTGACCAGACACGTATATAGAGCGTCGTACCGCTTTTCATGTCTTCGGCCTACGGTAACTTGAAGAGGTCCAAAGTAGTCTACCCCAATGAAAGAAAAAGGTCTTTGGTGGTGCGCAAGTCGCTCATCAGGAAGTTTTCCCATTGGCGGATCTAATGGTTTAGCTCTTTGATGTGTACAAAATAGGCAGTCGTGAGCTACAGAACGAACTGTGGTTCTCAGATTGAGGATCCAGTAGCGTTGGCGGAGTTCGTTCACCACTGTCTCAGTGTTCGCATGTGCAGCTTTTTCGTGGTAACGCATTACTAGTAGGCGGATAGCTGGATGTCTTCCATCGAGTATAATGGGGAATTTCGAAGGAGTATTGATGTGTATAGTAGCGCTGATACGTCCGAATAGGCGAAGTAAGTTGTCATCGCTTAAAGTGGGAGATAGTTTAAGCAATCTACTGTTACGTGGTAGCGGTGTGTTATTCTTTAGGCAAGAGATCTCTGTTTTAAAACAGTCTAGTTGACTTTGCCATAAAATATGAGTTTCGGCCATTTGTAAAATGGACGCTGTTAAAATGCAAGGAATTACGGCGGTGTTATCAACCAGCGATGTAATAGCCTGCGCTAATAAAGAAACGTCAGTGGGTTGTTCTGTTTTAATTTCAGTAGTTTTATTTTGTATACTATTAGTAACATTTGTAGGATTGTTCGCTGCGGCAGTAGATTGAAATAGCTCTGGTAAGCTTCTTCCACCACATTTTTTTTTATCAATTTGGCGAAATCCTAAACAATCAAGACGTTTATTAGTTTGATTGGGTTTTACCAATACGTCTTGATTATTAATTTCTATAGTATTTAACCACTCTTGTATTGAAGGATTAGAACTTCCACGACTTCTACTACTTTTTGAGTCCAACTTTGCAAGCTGGCTCTCTAGCTCTAATTCAGCGGCTTTGCGCTCAGCGGCAGCTATTATCGACGCTGCCGTTGCGGCCGCTGCTTCTTCAGCTTCTGCTTTGCCTACTTTTCTGACAAATTCAGCTTGCAGCGCAAGCTTTTGAGCTCTAATTGTAGAAGAAGATTTTACTGACCTTGAACTCTTGTTTGAAAATGTACCTGGAGTTTGATTATTAGCCACAGGTTCACTCATGATAGCCTTGGTACACTTATCGTCTCCTGTTTTCTGAATTTTACTTTGAGCCCTAGTTTTCACCATTTGAAAATGGACACGTTTTCAAATAGGTAAGTTCAAAATTTTTAGGAGAAGGACCAAAATGTTGCGGATTAGCTCAGTTTTAGGTGAAAATCAGGCAAATAATATGATGGAAAACAGGAAAAAAAAAAAAGGCGATATTCGGTGTATCTTCTATGAGTGTATATTACTATCTGGTATTGACAATACATTCGAATTCTTAAATTAAAATACATTTGTTTTATAAGTAAAAACTACACAAATAAAAAAGGTTATTTACACAGACAAAAAAGGTATAAAGGTTGGATTCTCAACACCATCAGTATCTTAAGTATAGACCACAATTGTATAAATAGTATAAGTAAAAAGTTAAAATCAATTTCGTATTCGATATGCAGTGGATACCCCCGTGGAAAAATGTATCTGGAAGAACTGTGGTTTTAAAAAAAAAGTACATACAACACTTTATGGTTTTTTATTCTTAAAAAGTCTTATTAAACCATATAAACTCTCCACTTGACATAAAAATTCAGATTATTTGTAATATTAGAAAATCTTCCAGAAGGGTTTGTTTTTCTGCCAGGATTATTCCTCTCTTTCTAGTTAACTCTAAGTTATATATTTTTTCTAACTAGTACTCTCCCAGCTGAGCGCCCTAAGTGCTGTCCTCAAAAGTGCGGTTAAGCTGTCAAAGCCTTTCGGGTCAACAGCGTATAGTCTGTCTGTTCATCATTATCATCGTCCTGCTCCCAATTTGTTATTTTGGGTCGGCGAAGTATCTCTTCTTCTTCCCTACATCTCTATCAACCAACATATCTTCATTCACCCCTTTTGCCTTCATATCTTCCCACACACTCTATCAATCTTTTATTTGGACGTCCTCTCCCCCTCAGTACCTTAACTTACATAGTCATCACTTTCTTCGTCACATGCGTTTCGTCTCTTTTCAAAACATGCCCATACCAATACAAACGATTTCCTTTCATCTTTTTTATCACTGGAGCCACTTTTAAACTTCCTTTACTTACTCATTCCTGATCTTATCCATTCTGGTCACTCCACCATCCATCTCAAGACACGCATCTCTGCTGGATGTAGTCGATTTTAATCCATCTTCTTACTAGCATGACATTCCGATCCATACAGTGCGATGGGTTTTATAACGGACTTGTATATTCTGCCCTTCAGTTTAACAACGTATATTCTGTTCGAAAAAAAAAACAAATCATTCAACGAAATGAGTCTTAACGTTAGATGTCTTAGGAATATCTCTCTCAATTCGCGTTCTATTACCGAATCGCCATTTAAGAAATTCCACTTGGGGAATAATTAAGTAAGTAAATATTGTTAAACTTTCTACAGGGCAACGCATTCCCTTCTTTCCTATAATATTTAGTTTCAAGTGAAACCTGGATGAGATATTAATATAGGTTGATTTCTGACAACTGTCACTGATTATAGACATTCGATGCGATGCCTTAGTGAATGGTTTTGGTTTTCATTAAATTTCAATTGATGTTAAGTGACATGTGCTCTTACTTTATCGATCTATAGTAATAAGTAAAATTGAAGAGACTGTTTGTAATATCAAATTAAAATAAAAAAATAAAAAACGAAATACATATAATATACGATAGATATGATTTGGTATACATTACCTATACCAAAAATACAATTTTTACAAATTTTGTCTGTCTGTCTGTTTGTTTGTTTCGGGTAATCCTTGGAACCTCTGGACCGATTTTGACGGGTCTTTTTTGATAGTTCGTAGTTAGCTTAAGTTACTCCGGGTAGTTTAAGGTACTTTTGGTTTTAGAAAATAATTAGGGTTAATTAAAAACACATAAAAAATTAAATAAAATCCGATTCAATGTGCAGTTTTACTGGCAGGTATTTAAATTTCTGAGAAATATCTTTGCTTTATGTTAGTAGCAAAAATTGTTTGGAAAATAATTAGGGTTCCGTATGAAAAAAAAATCAAAAGTATATTACGCAGTAAAAATTAAATAAAACACGGGCGCAGCCGCGGGCACACAAGTAGTTTAGACATGAAATCATAATACATTTTAAAGGAAGACTGGCTGTGTACCCGTGGCTGCGCCCACTTTTCATAAATTCTTTCCTGCGTTTTAATTCTTTTATACGGAACCATAATTATTTTCCTAAAAAAAAATAGGACTAAGATAAAGTAAAAATATTTCTTATAAATTATAGCACTTGCCCGTAAAACTGAGCATTGAATCGAACTTTATTCAAATTTTTATTAGTTTTTTTTTTTTTACGCCGAACTTAAAAGTACCGAAGTTACCCGGAGTAACTTCAGCTATCTACCAAAAAAGTCCCGTCAAAATCGGCCCAGCGGTTCCGGAGATTACCCGAAATAAACAGAAAGACAGCCAAAAATGTCACTTCAATTTTATTTATCAGTGTAGATGAACAAAATAATAATTTAAAACTTATACCGTTCTTCGCATAAGGTAGTTCCACGTTGCATATAAATAGTGTAATCATCGTTCGCGACGTTAAAGATTTAGATGATATAAACATAAATAAATACTGTGATAAAAATGTAATTCGGGATACCAATCTAATTAATGAGAATTAAAAAATAGTAATTTATCTAAATTATATCTTAAAAAGACTTTAGATTTTATCACGTTTACCTTTTACGATTGAAGCTGGCGAGAATCTTGCTTTTTAAATTTTTTTGTTGCACAAACAACTAACTGCTATATACGAGTATATTTATCTGTGTAGAGTATAAATAGTATATAAATCTCACCATCATTGTATCTATAATTAAGATTGCTAATTAACGAATTCCATTCATCCATCCATCCATTCAACCGAAAGACGTCCACTGCTGGACATAGGTTTCCCCCAAAGATCTCCACAACGGCAAGTATTCCGCCACCCGTATTCAGCAGATTCCTGCGACCTTCACCAGGTCGTCGTTCCACCTTGTGGGGGGCCTATCCACGCTACGTCTTCTGGTGCGTTGTAACAACTCTAGAATCCGTTGGGCCCATTGGACATCGGTTCTGTAAGCAATGCGCCCAACTCACTGCCAAATAAGCTTAGCAATTCTTCGGGCAATGCCGGTTACTTTAGTTCTTCTGCGTATCTTCTTATTCCTGATTCGATCACTCTATGAAACTCCAAGTATAGCCCCTAATACCAGTGCTCTTTGAACATCCTTGAACATTCTTATTAAGCTCATTGTGAAAGACCAAGTCTCATTGCCGTTGTTCATCACTGGCGACACACACTGGTCGAAGACTTTCGTCTTGAAACACTGCGGTAATTCGGACAAGATTCTGATTGATAGTAATTAATGAGTCATAAAACAAGAACTCCTACATGATATATTTTTATACCATTTACTCATTTCTATTAGACTATTAGACATTATTAGAGCATGCAGGCAAGCCTGACCTTGGCAACTTTTTCCATATATTAAAAACAATAACAAAATAGCCGCCCTTTAATAAAGATATTCCATGAGATTTTGTTGTGTCATCTCAGAATTCAAGTTTCCTGTGATATTATTTTTAAAACACTTCATTTGTGCATAATAATCGCCAACATCACATAATTTATAGTGAAATACCGCAAGTTAATTAATCCATAGGGAGGACTATTAAGTACTTGGCATTAAAATCGCTGCGAAATTCCCGTAATGTGTAGTCATGGATGTCCCTATATCGACATATGACTTGCGGAACTATTGAAACTCTTTTAGTTGCCGGATTTGATTGAATTTGTTCCGGTAGAATCTAACCAAGCTCGGCGAAATGTGGGTGGTGTAGTTCGCTACTTCACCCCTGCTTAACCCTTCGGAATAACAGGCGTGAGCTTATGAATACATATGTAGTTACAGGAACTACATATGTATGAATATATAGGGTGGATCATTATGTGAACGATGGTGATTTCTGGAAGTGACAGCCTTCTGAGTTCATCTTCTAATAAACGTTGTAATTATTAGTTGTGAAGTTACCAAAAATAACATCTAGAAAAAGAACCAGATCGAGTTTCTTACCGGTTCTTCTCGATGCCTGGTTTGTTTTCCGAACCGGCGGTAGTATTATGACGTTCATAAGCGCCTTATCATGGCCTAAATTGAATAAAATATTTTTGTTTTGATTTGTTGATTTTTCACAACTCATGTCTAATTTAGAGTGTTCAACAGTTGGCGAAGCACTATAAGGGGTCGATCAAGTATTACTTAAACTTCAACTAGGGCCGAGGGTCTATGCTTTGCCTATCTTTGATGATATAGAAGACGGGGGCGCCTGGATGGCAGTTACGTAAGAAAAATGTACTTAACGTAAAGACTTAATCATTCTTGGGGAAAATAAAACATGGCCAAAATTTTACTTACGTAATACTTAGAGAACCCTAAGGAGAATCTATTCCGATATTTAGAATCACAATTTACTTCAACCTTCCTTTAGTGAAAATCCATTGGCTGAATGGAATCTTCGCAGATTCGTTCTCGGGTATAATTTGGTAAACAATGAAACAGCATATAAACACTTAATGTAAAAAAAATATATTATTCATATAAAACAGTACAGTCACGATCACAATAATTATAAGTAATAATAATTATGTACAATAAATAAAACAACAATCTAACAATATTATTTGTTAATTACAGCTAGGGTTCACTTGAGTAATTATTTATTGGACTTTTAATAAACTGCCAAAGTTTTACTTAAACAAATGAAGTAGGTAACGTTATGGAATTCTCTTTTTCTATATCTTTGATAACTTACGTCGTGCAAAAACTGATAAACCAGGCACAGTGACTCGTTTAAGCGTGCCACCATTGGATTATATAAATGCGGACGTATAGGTTGACATAATAGCGATGATTTTCGATCTATACCTACAACCAGACAGTGCAGTCTCTATGACTTGCATTAGGAACAAGTGTTTTATAAAACGGATTACATATCAGCTTCCTATTATATAATATCTTTTAATTAAATAATTATACGTACTTTGGTAATAATTTAAAATTGAATAGGTACATAATTCATTTTCCAAATCAATCTACATCGCACTACAGTTTTTTTAAAAATTTTATATAAAAGAAGAAGTTATACAAATGTAAAATAGTATGTACAAAAGAAAAATAATATTTTTACAACAATAAAGTAAATTATTTATGTAAATTGTAAAAAAAACACAAACACACTGGAAATATTAACCACGTGACTTTGCCAAGTGCATACATTAACAATTTTACTACTTAGTGAAAATTAATTCAAACATTTATCTAAAAATATGTACGTATTCGTTGTGGATTCCTCTTATAGAGATTTTAATTATGCCTTTTCAAATTTTTCCTTTTCAGACCTGGAAAAGAAAGAACAAAAATTAATGAAATGAACGAATGAAACAAATGAACGTTAATAAATAAATAGCAAACTCAATCAAAGGTAACACAAAGCCGTTACGAGTCAGTTATTTAGGAATTATCTGAAAAAAATTAAAATATGGCATATTATTTACTAAAAAGAAAGATGATAGTGTACATTGCGTCAAATATAAAAAAGTGAAAAACACCCTGTAAAGAAAATAACTCTTTTTTTGTAATATTTAATCTATACTGATAAAAAACAGACTAAATACATATGAATGTATATACGATACATATACCAAAAATACAATTTTAAAATTTTATTTTTGTCCGTCTGTTTGTTACAGGTAATCTCTGGAACGGCTGGACCGATTAGGACGGGACTTTTTTTGGTATATAGCTAAAGTTACGCCGCGTAACTTAGGGTTTTTTATTTTTTGAAAATAATTAGGGTTCCGCGTAAAAAATAAAAGTCTGGAAATCTAGAAACAATACGATTCAATGCACAGTTAGATATTTGTTTTTTTGAGAAATGTCTTTGTTTAATGTTAGTACCAAAAAATTTTTGGAAAATAATTAGGGTTCTGTATAAAAAAAAAATAAAAACTATACTACGCAGTGAAGATTTTTATGAAACGCAGGCGCAGCCGCGGGCACACAGCTAGTACATAATATGTAGATCAGGCTATATAATAATTGTTTTTTTCTCTCCCGTAGCCACTTCATATGAGAGTGAATTCCACTTCATTACTCCTTACAATATAATGGGATCAGTTCATGATCTGATATTTCTTACCACCTAGGGACCGTCCAAATGTTACGCTTTAAGCTTTAATACGGGTGGAAGGGTTTACATTTTACTTATTTTTGATGGCAAGGGGGACTGGAGGGTCTGTGTGGTGTTTACATAAGCAATTTATTGACTAATTTACTTTTAAAAATTTTACGCAGATTTTGTAAAACATATGGCGGTTGTTTATGTCACTATTGGTGCGGGAGAGGGGAGAGATGGTAAGAGCTTGCTTCCTATTGCTTAAAAGCGGGAGGAGGGAATTAAAAAGTCTACAATTTTGCGTACGTAACACTTTCCTGCCCTCCTGAATCACTTGAATACACTCTAAAATTTGCTAAAACTGCCTCGGTAGCGCAGTTGTATTACGACTGTCTTTCTGAGTTCTCGGGTTCGATCCCCGGGTCAAGTCAAGTGATATTGGTGTTTTCTACTCAGTATCATCCCGGAGTCTGGAATTTGTTCCCGATATGGCGACAGGCTCGACCTCTGTCACAACTGGGATGGATCTAAGCTCCACGGAATGTGGGGGGTGTAGTTCGCTATTTCACCTCTGCCTAACCCTTCGGGAATAACAGGTCTAAGCTTATGTTATGTTATGTTAAAATTTGCTACACTGGTTTTTATGATGACTTACTTTCCAGCGAGCATTTCTTGGATCTCCTGGAAACTCTTGCCCTTAGTCTCAGGTACCATGAACAGAGTGAAGAAGAAGGAGCCGACGCAGCACGCTCCGAAGATCAAGAAAGTGACACCCATTCCAATAGCGTCAGCAACTGGGTTGAAATACCTGAAATGTTATGGGTTATATTGTTTGTTAAAATAACACTAAATACGCTTAACCGTTGTGTGGAGAAAGATGCTATATATTTTGCTATCTAGTATAAAACGGACGATAACTCTATCGTCTAATTTAATATTCTTATATGGAATTGTTTTCTGTAAAGTAGTTGCTCTGGCGATCGAGGATTCACACTGGGTATAATAAAGAATTTGGACCCTTTAAAATAAAATAACTCCAATGATGAAATACGACGAGACATTTTGCCAAATGATCTTAAAAGTACTGCCAAATATCTCTTGGTGTAGTGAATGCATTTGATCTGGCTTGTTTTGTTCATCAAACCATTAAGTTCGAGAACTTGTCGCCAAAAATCAATAGTTTGTTCTGCATCACTTGTGACTGAGTACCTCTAGGCTTAATATGTTTACCATTCTTGGACACATTAAGTGAGAACAGGTGAGATTGTGTTCAGAGCGCTGCGCTCGCGCAAATCTTAGCACGCAAACAATGCCGGGGTCACTAAATGAATTGTGATTGTAATGAAAATTTACATCTTAATATCTGGTTTAATTTTTTTAAACGAGTTTGTATCGGGAAATAGTATCATTGGCGTATTAATTAGTAATTTGTTTTTTTTTTTAGAGAATTCTCACAATTTTGCTTATGATTTCATTTATTCTGCTATAACTATACGGTACGATAAACAAGGCATTATATAAATAATTGATCCTTAAACTTCAGTAGTTGAAAAAACTACTAACCTGGTTACAAGGAAAGAGAGCACCCAGCAGAAAGCAGTCGCAATCGGGGATGCCAATGCCTTCACCTCGATAGGGAAAAGTTCTCCCATCACAGCCCAGGGTAGAGGGCCCAGACCCCAGCAATATGTTAAGATGAACAGTACTAAAGCGAGCACCGGGAGGAAACGTATGCTTTCGACCACAGGGCTGTTATTTGTATCCAGGATGAAGTACATACCAAGGAGACCCTTGAACAAATGACATTCAGTAAATTGTTTAAGCCACGTAAGAATTAGTAGTCGATTAGTATCCATGCTTTTTAAACATTGCTGGTTAGTGTAACTGAATAACACACCAATGTATGTAGATTCCAATCCTATACTGTAATGAGTCAGAAACTTCAATGAAGGGATATTGAAACCATAGTATGGTGGAAGGGTATTATTTAATATCCGCTTGACTAATCACCACCATCAAAGTTGAAAATGGATTACAAATGCCATGTTTTATGCTTATTTCAAGGCAAGATATATCAGCAAAATTCAGGTTGTCGAGTGTTTTGTTAAATTCTAATGGTGCAAATTGCAGTCGCCATAATGGTTTGAGTTCATTAAGGTCGATTCACACGTATCAGTGCCAATACACGCGTATCAGTGAAGTTCCGATCTACCTACACTTTATAAAAGATTGTGTATTATAAGTTATATTTCACCCGAGCGAAGCCGGGTTTTCATCTAGTATTTTTTATCTTTATCTCTTACATAATTATCGTAAAAAAACAAATGAAAATCACTTAATTTTTTATTTAATGAAACCATGCTATTTTCATATTTACATCTATAAAGATTTGTAAAATGGCTATATTTAAAAAAGATTTACCAGCCCAACAGCAGTACCGCAGGATGAAATCATGAGTAATATTCTTCTTCCAAGTCTATCAACGACAAATGGAGTTATGCAGGAAGCAAACACCTAGAAAAAAACTTATTCACGTTAAACAACTTTAAAAAGAGCAGGAAGTAAACGAACAGGACTGGCTTTAGATTGAAATCGCTCGAACTCTTCACAAATGTAAAATGGTCAGGACTACTTTTTGTATCCACAAGTAAATTAAGTTAGAGAGCTTCAAGAGTACCAGTGTATCTTAAATTTTACCACTTTATATAATAATTTAGCAGCGTGTGTTATATTTGACCCGAAATAATTAATATTGATATTAATTAATTTGACTAAATAAGTATTCAATATTCACCTGAACAGATCCAATAATGATAGTAGCTATGGAGGGATCAAGGCTGGCGCCAGCTTTATCAAAGATGGTAGACATGTAGAACAGAACGGCGTTGATACCGCAGAACTGCTGCGCAGTGACTAAAGCGCAAGATATGTAGAAGGCCTTGAAGTTACTACCGCGGAAGATGTCAGTAAACTAGAACAAAATTGTTACATTTTTTTATTCGTACTCTGAAATGTACAATATAAGAAAAATTAAATGTCTATCTATTTTGTAAAATTATATAGATAAAAGTATAGTTTTCTTAACAATTTTCATGGAAATTAAAATAAGGCAAATCCCCTGAATAAATTCGAGTTATTCTACAAAATCAGTATTTTAGTAAATTTAGCATTGTCTGAAGCAGTTAAATAGACCGTCGCTATTTTTCAAAAGTAGACGTAACTGTTTTTGACATAACTTATCTATATAAGTAAAGAAAAAACGACTAAATTGTGGAAGATAATTTTACTAGAAGTGTGATGTCGAATGCCTGATACAAAAAGGAAGGAACAGTCTTCATTTACAATTTCTTAAATACCCATATATATAATTCTACTTACTGAAGCAGTTTTTGCCATGGAAGCTTTGACTTCTGCCGCCATTTTGTCCAGTTCAGCTTGCACCCCGGCTCTAGATTTACCACGGATAATTGCGAGACATTCACCCGCTGAATCGACGTCTCCTATGATAATTATAAATATGTTAAATAAAAGAATAATTTTAAAAAAGTTACTAATATTCCCATTCAAAAAAAGGAAGAGCTAATTAGAAAACCGAAGGTAAATTATTAGATGGAAATGAAGTTAAACGTTTAATACTAACCCTTGTATAAATGGTAGATTGGTGTCTCAGGAGCAAAAAAGAACATAATGACGAAGACTATAACCATGGCCAAGCCCACGTATTGGACCACACTATAGCTCACGAAGGGACCGACGCTGTATACCAACAAGAATCCAATAACCACGAACACTTGAAGGAATGATCCGAGAGCGCCTCGGCTGTCATCCTAAAATTGCAAAAAACCAATTATATCAAAATCTAGAAAAGTTTAATTAAGCGAGTAAAATAGATAATCCATTAGTATTCAATGAATAGAAGCTAAGGTTCAGTATTGCTGTTAGATACAATACGAATTTTAGTTAATCTACTTGTGCAATTAATGACAGATATTTTCGAAGTGGCTTTCGCGCTCGACTGGGTAGCGACTACCGTTCATATGGGAAAAAGGCGCCATATTAATACGTTAAGCCCCTTCACGTTTCAGGATCAGCTAGACCCAGAGCTACCAATAGGTTTTAGTCATGGTTCAATGCTAGTGCGTTTAGATTTGGAATCGATTCTAATTGTAAGAATTAGTCTAAAGGAAGCTATCAATAACTTAAATATCTTATCATCAAGCACTTATAATAAATGTATTCTGGTAGATGTATTTAATAGAAAGTCATTCTAAACAGGCGCCTTAACTTATGACGAGATTAAGTTATGACCCACTTATCCCACAAATCTAGCGAAACTTGAATATGTTAGTAACGTTTCAATATACTCGTAATCTAGAACTTACTGTAGCGATTTCTGCGCAATACATAGGCGTTATAGTGAACAGCATTCCGACAGCCAGACCCCAGAACACACGACCAGCGTATATCATCCCTATATTGCGTGCTGCAGCCACTAATATAAACCCTATGGACATGGGTAACGATGAACTGATGAGACCCCATTTACGTCCTATCGTAGAAGCCGCAAATCCGCCCACGAATGGTCCTGCAACAGGAAATTTTGTTAAAACACTTAACTATATTTAAAGCGATAAAGAAGTTCGGTGGAATTCCACATAGATATGTAAAGTCGAACATAGAAATTATACTTATTATAATATTATGACCATGTCAAGTATTTCAAATACGGTAAAGCAGTGTACACACATTAATTTAAAACGATTTCCTAAAATAAGAGGCCATATAAATTGCAAATTCAAATCCAATGGCTACAATTATACTATCAAAAAGTTTAGCAGGGATATGTCGAACGTACCTATTGAGTTTTATTCCAAACCATCGAGCGGAAACCATAGTATGATAGCAGAACATTTAATAAAAATACCCTCCAGGGTAAATATTACTCTCAAATTTGAAAATCTGCCTCCAAACACCGGTAGGTTTGTTCCGGCAGCGTCATTTAAAACCTGTATCTTTAATTTAACATTATGGACTACGACATCATTTAACATCAGGTAAAACTGTGTTCCAAGTGTTGAACAAATAAACTAATCGTTGCAAACAAGAAAATATCAGGATATTGTAAATTTTCTATTTACCGAATATCGCGCCGACTGTAACCAAAGAGCCGATCCATGAGAGTTCGTCGTTCGTGACAGGTCTATCTAAGGGAGACTCGTCAGTAATATTTAATTTGCCGTTGACAGGGGAAGTCCAACCCATCATGTAACCGGTGCATGCTATCGCGATGTTTGCTGTAATAAAAGAAATAGTTTTATATTCACAGCGAGTAAGTTAAATGCTGGTCTAGTTTGCTCGTCATAATTTTAATATTAGAAATAAAGACAAGTTGCTCTTCCCACGCTTTAGGCTAAGTAAGTCTAATAAAAGCTTTATAGGTAATAGTATTCGGCTTTACAATAAGATCCCAAGTAAAATTACTGATTTACCTGAAAATAAGTTCAAGTGTTATGTCAAGCAAGTTTTAATTTCAAAAGGTTATTACAGGGTGGATCATTACGTGAACGATAGTGATGTCTGGAATTAACCTACATCTCTGTGCTTCCGTTAAGACTATGATTTGTATAGTTTTTTTATATAAAAAAATGATATATATTATATTTAAAAAAAAAGAACCAGATCTAGTTTCTTGCCAGCTCTTCTCGACAGGGTTCTTTTCCGAACCGGTGGTAGTGTTTTAGACGTTCATAAGCGCCTTCTTAGGGCCTAAATTGAATAAAGATTTTTTTTATTTTGAGTAAGAAGATGGTTGTGTGGTGTCACAGGAATGGATAAGTCAGGAATAAATATATTAGAGGAAGTTTAAGAGTGGCGCCAGTGGTAGAAAAGTTGAAAGGTTCTCGTCTGTCATGGTAAGGACATGTTATGAGAAGAGAGGAAGCGCATTTGAATAAAATAGTAATAAATATGAAAAGAGGAATGCCAAAGAAATTGAGCTTGGAGTATGTAAGGAATAATATAAAAGAAAAAGAAGTAAATGAAGAGATGACGGCTGATAGGGATGTATAAAAAAGAAAACTTTCTACGCCGACCCCAAATGGATTAGGAACAGGGTATGAGAATGATGAGTAAATAATTTCAATAAACGAATTCTATTTATAATCGTGTTTAACAGGTAAATTATACAACATTCATATGTAACTTTTGAATTTTGAATATATGTTTCGACAACCATCATAAATATGTTTTTATCTAAAGTTTTGGCACCATTTGTTCTCTCGCTTATGAAGGGTAATAATATATTATCTAGATCTTAGAGTAACATTAGTTTTTCTTTTATAATGAAGTTTAATAAAACAATTTTTTAATCTGGCTAATTTGATTTACGTATATAATTAGATACATATTTAAAAAAAATACGCAGACAACGCCTTAGTACTTAACTAAAGATCATAAATAAAGAAATAGTAAATATTATTTTAATTTTAATATTTAATAGATATTAAAAACGTCTATTACTTGGTAATACGTCTACGTCTTTCATTCTTGTCCAATGATATACGAATACAATTTATGATGTTCAGTGACATCACAGAACACGTTCTGTTCCTCTAATTATCTCAGGGTCTTCTACTTTCACAAGGGGGCATTATCACCCGTGTTGAGAACCTAGGATTTAAATAAAGATATAAGGAAATAACGATACACGACGCAAACAACGGATATATGACCGTCGCGTAAGTGCATTGATTGTGGGTGTTAGACTCCGAACTTGATCTTTAACTGCCTCTATTGAATAATAACCATACTAGTAGAGTTTATTCATTGGGTTATAAATCGCAAAGATACTAATACTACTAGCCATGTCCCTGCGACTCTGCTCGCGTATACTAACAGACAAACAGACTATTAGACGTTGCCTTTTATATAATATAAGTATAAAAGGATGTAAAGAAGAAACACGTATTTATAAGTAGTGGCCATTGGTCATCCTTATTGAATAAATAAATAAATAATGGTCATTTCTGGGAAGTTTTTGTCTATTATTCTGATTACTTTTCCTATAAACTCATACGTTTAACGTAACAAAATATAATCTACTAAAATCTGTCTTGACAATATATCTACGTATAAAAAAATCATGTAAATCGTTCCACTGTTTATTGAGTTTACAACCTCAAATAATAGAAAGAGACACGTTGCC
The DNA here is from genome assembly GCA_014132275.2 of Samia ricini. NCBI lineage: Eukaryota > Metazoa > Arthropoda > Insecta > Lepidoptera > Saturniidae > Samia > Samia ricini. Next base: position 21,190,948 of record AP028158.1, read on the forward strand.
TTTTGTGACATGGAAGGATATAGTCATCTACTTAATATAAATTATACGACGTTGCTTTAAGAGAAATCATTAGATCATATCCGGCTTCAAACTAACTTTATCGCACCAGTTTGAAAGCTTGATCTCGAAGGCCTCAAGAATGCTAAAGATTTACAATAAGATTCTGTTTTCCCGTGACATCCCCAAGATATTTCACCCGCGGTAGCTGATTGATGATTTAATATTAACCGGTCACCGTCTTTCTTAAATGATTAATGTATTTAGAATCAAATGCAGTGAACAGAGATTTTACTAAAGTCACTAAGTAATCATCCTCGTGAGGAAATTTTCAACAAAAGAATAATAAAATTATGTGCACACATGCGTCAGCAAATAATAATATCGTGAGAATTATATGATAATGTTTGGAATAATTTTGTGTTTATGGGGCGTAAAGAACAGATTTAGTAATTTCTACACGCGTAGGTTATTGTCAACAATATTATTTAACATGTTATTTCTAGTCTACTTTTGTTTTCTATAGTATAGGTTTAACGTATGAACTTATACTCTAATGAGCCCTAGCTTTCAGTAAGAGAAATTATCGTTTTTTTTACACGATATAGGCTCAGTGTTTTGACCACAATCTCAACTGATGTTAAGTGACGATGTGGTCCAGGATGGTAAACACACTAAGCCTAGGTACTGGTGACAGGTTTTCAATCTTGAGGGTGGTAGCTACCCAGGCGGGCATCATTAGAAAATGCCCTACCATCATGCTATGGTTTCCTCACGATGTTTTCCATCATCGAAAGCTCAGGCCGATTTTAGAGTTGGATAGGTGGGATCGAACCCGCGTCGTTTGACACGGATTCCGGCCGCACTACCCACTGCGCCATCATCGCCTCATTGGCGTCATTGCATTTTGGTAGGGTATTTTCTAACGTCCATTTAAACGCCAACGCAACAAAATTCTAGATCTAAATCTGTCACCAAATTACATAGAAATAGGTGTGTTCCGGGAGTGTTTTTTTATCAATAAAAGATAGCTTTAATTTACTGAAATGGCAATGGAGAGGCAATGCTCGGAGTTGCACTGCGTGATCTAATTAAGAATAAGAAGATCCCCAGAAGAACCATAGTAATTGACATTGCCCAACTAAAGTGGCAGTGGGCGGAGCACATTGCTCATAGAACCGATGTTCTGTGGAGACAATAGGTTCTCGAATGGTGACTACGCAGTGGACAAGATGGAGCGAGGACTTGGTGAAGGTCGCAGGAATCCGCTGGATGTGCGTGGCGCAAGACAGGTTACCGTGGAGATCTATGGGATACGGCTATGATCAGGAGTCTTTCTGCTGATATGGTTATTATTATGCTTCCTCTGTACGTGGAACCTCAATGGTTGGCAAACGAGATATTATGTGATATTACATATTCTTGTCAAATGCGTAGATGTTTGATACACACTTTCGAACGTTGCGAATAATTTTATACATTTATTCACTATATTACGAATAACAGTACAAACAGGTATATAAATGATTTGACAGTAGCACACTATGCTGATCAATTGCTATTTATGTTCTTGAATGCGGATGTTTGCTAATTTATACAGTGAATATGTTATTCAAGTTTTTACTCTAAATAATACTAGGTATTTGTAAATAATCGATTGATTATCAAATTTATTTAATCGATTATCGATATGTATCAAACGAATATATTTTGGGATTTGAAGAAACATTGGCTGAAATGCAAATATCTAACAAAGGAGGGCCGAGTTTAAAGTTTGGGAAACTGGAGCTACGAAGGAGTTGACGCTCAGAATAGTTTTGAATGTAATCTATACTAATATAATGAAGAGTCTGTCTGTAATATCAAATCCACATGAATGTATATAGGTTAACTACCTATACCAAAACACATATTTTTTTAAATTTTGTTTGTTCCGGCTAACGGCTAGACCGATTTTGACGGAACTTTTGGTTTCAAAATTAAATTAAAACTCATGAAATAGGGAACACGATTCAATGCACAGTTTTACTGACAGTGACAGGAATTTAAATTAAATATGCGAGAATCAATTTCGCGTTCTGTTAGTACCAAAAAAAATTGGAAAATAATTACGGTTGCGTGAAAAAAAAAATTAAAACCAAAGTAAATTGTACAAAAAACGCGATGAAATGTTCAATTTTACTGAAATGCGGTGGAATTAGTGAGTCATTTCTTAGCTTTATTTTAGAACTTAGTAATAAAAAATAAAAACTCATGAACTTGTGAACACAATACAATTCAATATACCTACAGCACCATCAAACATTATTTTCCAATGATTATTACGTAATATAACGTAAAGAATATATAAAACGCAAGAGGATCCACAGCCACCGAGCTAGTTTATAAATTTTCTTGGAGATACTTTAAAAAATGCTACGTGAATGTGTACTTCATTTATTTATCAGCGCACGAGTGTTTTTTTATACGAAACTCTATCAATGATTGTTCTGACGCGCAAAATTACTAGTTTATGCACAAAACAAAATTGCTGCACATATATCATAAAGTTATTAAGAGGATATGCGGTTAGAAAAGTAGGCATTTGAGTAATCTATTGCTATCGATTTGCACCCCAAAGAAATAATTATGAAACACGAAATGGACGATGGGAAAGCTCGGGCTGATTTTACCTATGTAAAATAGACGAAAACATCACTTCGTAGTAACCTGTGTCCTCCTCCAAAACCGAACCGATTTTTAATTTTACTTACTATTTTATTTTCTACAATAACTAATTTATTATTTGGTATAAAAATAGACGGTACAGGGGAATACGTTTGTATGGAATAAATGCCGCTAGGATATCCTCTTAAGGGCTGGTATCAGATTATATATCTAGTCCTGACATGTGGAACGTGTGATAGTTGCAAGTCACGATCCCAAATAAAATTAAATTTGCTGTGGATTGGTTATAATTACATATCATGAAAACATATGGCGATACTATCAAAACATTTTTAAAGTTAGTGTTTCCCGCGTCATTCAATAAATTCTTATTTACTTTACATACATTCAAATTTAATTAATTGCATACCTCGAACTGAATAATAATATATTCTAAATACAAAAATTGCTCGCCATTATCTCAATGATAAAATTACCACATGCTTAATTATTTGATAATATTAACATAAATCATATCGAATCCTGAATTATTATTCGCATGTGGGCTTCTCATACTAATGCCAATGTAATATCGTCGATGTATTGGATTATACCCGATAATTGTGTCAGCAGGTATCAGCTCTGTGCGTTTTAATGAATTATTATTTAATCAATACGGAAAGTTTTTACTTTAATCGCTCGCATTATCCTCAAGTTTTATATGATTATGATTTCTTTTTCCTCGTGAAAATAATAATCAGTATCTACATGTAAAGTACTTGATAATGAAATTGTTAAATATTTCATTTATTACCGAGCATTGAAGGAATAATATTGAACCGATATTAGTGCAGTTTTTCAATTTATAGAAAAATAATTTAGGTTATGTATCATCAAGTGCGTATTGTAATAGGATGAATATCTAAAAATATAATTCTTTGCTACACTGTTCATCTAAGGGGGTTTTCCAGCTTTACCAAGCTTCGTGGTGAATGTTTAAGACGCTCAATTAAAAATGGGAATCATTTTGTACTGATTACCATTTTGGGCATCTAACGGTATGAACCTCCATTAGTTGTTATCAGCATGCAAATTTGACGGAATTCATCCTAATCAAATTTCTTACTTAACCAAAAAAAAAGAGATAAATATCCCTCACAGAACTAACGTACGTTGTGAGTTACATGTGTTGCTAGACCATATTTGAGATGGAGCGAAATTAAATTTTGACGCATCCTATACGGCACTTCAAATAAGCAGAACGAAGGCGCCTTTGGTGCTAGGGGCGACCTTGTAACCTTGCAACAACCTTAACAAAAAGTTGATTTTGTCGTAATTATTTTTTTCGCCTACTGGTCGCAATTTGACTGTTTCGAAAAATCTTATTTTCTAAACCTGTTTGTAATTTTTTTTGTCGACAACACTAAATCTCAATATGTCAATAGTCAGTAAAAAATAAAGAAGATTGGTCGACAAACAGAGCATAAAAAATGTACTGAATTCTTTTACTATTTCTAATCTATTTATAAAAAGTTGAATGTTTATTTAATGAAAAATTGTGTATTTGTTCTTTCGTTTTTTTTATTTACATGCTTCTGACATAAATGATATCAGACTTATAATAACCTAATATTACTAAGATTAAAGATTTATTTCCTTACATACATCATCTTTCATAAAACATGTTTCAGTCAATTCAAATAGCGTTTTAGCCATCTCATTAGCAAAGATGGACATTAACTCGTTAATCCGTTAATCGTTAATTAACGAAGTTAGCAATCTGCTGATCGGATTAGCTTTTAAGTTAAGTTAAAAAATGTTAACGTTCTTGTTAACTTCCGTTAAATTAGTCTTTTGTTGATATACTGTCATTTTGTTTGTTTGAATTACGCGCCACGCCACGGTTGTATGTTCGGTGACTGTCAGCGAGTCGAATGGTGATGCGATATGATATATCCGAAGTGCGCGTGCGAGTGTGATGCATATATATATAACTTAAGCATGGCGTGAGTGTAAGCAAATCTGCTCAGTCAGTGCCACTGCCAGTGAATACAACAAATTATAACCTAACTTTTTTGTAAGCAACTATGAAGCTACCTAACTAAACCCCTAATGGAGTATTTTTTAAGTTTTTTTTTCGTTTGTTTTGATTGGGTGTCAGGTGTGAAACTGATCAAATTGTCATTCATATTCATAAAATCATTACATTTACATCATGAACACTAATAAACTAAAATAAACTGAGGTACTAAAATGAAATGAAATCCCTGACCACACTTAAGTGATTACTTTGTATTGCAATCCAGATGCGGAGATCAGAGGTTTATTTACGAATGCAAACTGTGTTTATCTAAACCTTGTACAATAAACGCTGAGAATTTGATAAGAACTTGGACAGACACGAAGTCAAGTTCTCCCGCACAATCTCCGGATCCCCCTCAGGCGGCGACCCAAGACGTGTCTCGTTCCCAACTGGGGAGGCTCTTGACGTCGCCGCCAGCTAGATACAGTGAAACTGCCCATGCATTAAGCATTACACGCACAACACTGTATACACTCCTGCACATAACACACAGGTACATAGATCCTGTAAGGAACCTTTTTTATGTTAAATAAAAGAATGTAGGGATAGCTAGGATACAATTCGCGAGAGAGTTTGCAAACTCAGGTGACGGCCAAACCGAGGTTCGTACCATCTTGGTAACCCTTGTGTTTATCACCTTTTGCGGCTGAGTGCCTTCAGCACTCGCGCCCAAAGTCACGGTGAAGCTATAAAGGCCCTTTCGGTCGACAGCGTTAGCTAGGTTCGAAAAAAAAGAAGAAGAATCTTTACCGAATGCTGTCTTTCTAGATGAACCAGTGTTAATAAATCTTTTTATTGAATATAAACACTGCTATCCCATCTAGTGCTGCAGAAGAACATCTTTTTTCTACGGTCAAAGATATTTTATGGGCTAAACGATCATCGCTGTCGCATGTCAATTTTAATATGTTAATTTTTATGAAGGGGAACATGCACTAAATTCTTAATGCAAAATTACGATTAATGATAGCCTTATTTCTATCTACTTTATTATCGAAATAAATTAATGTGTGTTTAATTCTTCTTTCTACTTGTTTTTGTTTTATTTACGTGCGCCTCTCAGCCCAAAAGCAGTGTAAGTTTTAAATGGTTCACTTTAACCTACGTTAAATTTTCGAGAATTTAACGATTTACCGATTATCGAAGTTAACTTTTTAACTAACGATTAACGAAATTAACTTTTGGTTTAACTGTGCTCACCTACGCTCATTAGTAGGATTTACTAAAGTTCTATGGAACATTCCCGTATCTAATTTATTTAACTTAAACTTATCAATAAAATCTATCCTAATAGAACTATTTTTTCAATACTCTCTGGTCTGCTGATCTCTGATTGGTTACGACGTCTCTTGTACCAACGTATATGGATATATTTTTTAATTTGTTATAAACTCATGAACGTACGTCGAAAATCGTATAATGTCGAACATTTTATAAACCATTATAATGTTAGTGATAGTGGACCGAGCAGCGATAATCTTTGCCACTGTAATGTACTGAAAAGATAAAAAGTATGATGGATATATGTTTGAGGTCAATTTTCGATACGAATGCGTAATAATAAACTATTTTTTTAACGGAACATAATTATGTTGTTTCAAAACATTTAACAATAATAAATAATTGGTCATGGAGCTATTTTATTTATAGCTATGTAATTTCAAGTACAAGATGGCGATGAAGTGCTGGTGTCCAGAGATAAATAATAAAATTTGTACTTATGCAGCGTATTGTAAATTTTAATTACGAATAAACTATACGAAAAGAAAACATAATTATCGCTCAGATCGCCGATATAAACTATAAAAACCAAACAAATGTTATTATGTTAAATTTTAGGTTATGTTAATAATTTCAATTAACAAGTTGTAAACATTAAAAAAATAGTTTTTTTTCCATGTTTGATGATTTTACTTCTGTTGACAGTCCCCACGGGTGCCTAGTTTTGTACAAGCTTTAGTGTTGACAATAAAAAAAAATTAAATCAATTATTTTTTCTTTCCAATTTTCAATACTGGTACGTATGTCACATAGACATCACACAGACGTCAGAATAAGTGACATTACAATGTTTTAATGGGGTATCTATATTACTATCTATAAGCATAGATATTTTTTTAATAATGTTCGCCGGTGTAGCTACCACCCTCAAATTACAAAACCTATCGCCAAATACCAATAGGTATGATCCGGCAGCATCACTTGGAAAAGTTCTGGCTCTTCTAAGCTTAGTGAATGTTCCTTGACTATATCGTCACTTAACAACAGGTGAGATTGTGGTCAAAGCATAGAAACCTAAGCAGTGTAAAAAAAATCTTGAGAGATAATAATATAAGATGATTCTTAAATATTTGGATATTTATCTATAATGGAATAATTTGACATAACGTTTCAGATTAATATTTTAAATGTTGTTACTTATTATTAATTATTCTTTATTATGTTTTATAATCGATAACCCCCCTTTACGAGCTGGGTCAATAAATTGACAAATTATTTTATTTATGGCCAATAAATTCTATTGTTTATCACGTTATCATTATATATCGGTTCCATTTCAAGGTTTTTTTTATTTTAGATAAACAAACGATTATAAATACGTTTTGCATTAGGGCCCGTTCATGTGTTACGTAAGAGAGTTCAAGGGCGAGGGTGTGAATAGTTATTACGTATGTAAGTTACGGGCCTGTAAGCCGTGGTTATGAGACCACTGAGGTCTTGCGGTGTCTTCATCGGCGGGGTAATTATTGGTGATGTATTATTATCATGTAATCATTAATTACATCACCATAAACGCGTTTAGGTCTAGACCCAAATATATTAAAATACTAGCTGTGTGGCCGCGGCTGCACTCGCGTTTTAATGTTTTCAAACGGAACAATAAATAAAGTAAAAACATTTCTCATAAATTTCGCACTTGTCCCTAAAACTGTATATTGAATCGGATTAGATTAAATTTTTTATGAGTTTTAATTTTTTTAAACTGTATTTTCGAAAAAAAAGTACCCTAAGTTACGTGGAGTAATTTCAGCTATCTACCAAAAACAGACCGGTCCAAATCAGTCCAACCGTTCCGTAGATTACCCGTTGCAAACAGACAGTCAGACAAAAATATTAAAATTGCATTTTTGGTGTTGGTATCGTATGTACATTATATTATTATTATTCGAGAAAGCGGCTATGCAGGTCTGCATCACTATGAGCTAATTAGATCTATTGCAATCGCCCCTATATTGCTAAAGCTCACTGCCCAGACCTACAACCTCGATATACTGTAGGATCTTTTTGGCAGAGAGCGTCTGTACCTCCCCCGGGAGCAACGTGTGCTTACCCAGAATTCGGTTACGTATGGGTATTAGTGGATCACACTCACAGAAGATGTGCTTTGGTGTTTCGTCTGCTATTTTACAGAATCTACACTCTCTTGTGTTCTGGACATCGTTGTTGTGCATATGCTTGCCCAAACAACAGTGCCCAGTTAGTGCTCTCACTGATACTCGTAGCTGATTCCTACTAAGCATCACGGCTTCTTCACCTTTGCGGTGAGTGAATGTCCTGATGAGCTATTTAGAATGAATTTATCCTGAAAGTTTATTCCAGAATTATATAGCCTTACACCTAGTATTGGTCCTTTATGGTCAGTCGCACTAGGCTATTTGGAATACCACAAAATGGTTCAATCCCAAATTGTGTATCCATAGTGCCTGCTTTAGCAAACGCATCCGCAGCTTCATTGCTGGGAATTCCTGCATCCCCTGGGGCCCATTTTAAAACCAGTCTGTTATTATTACCTAGGCTGTTTAGCATTAACACACAATTGGCAACTAGTTTCGACTCAATTATGTCCGAAGCCAGCGCCAAGAAAGCGGCTTGACTATCCGAATGGATATAAATTGTATGGTTAAAGTAGGCTTTCTGCAGACTTATACTGGAGCATTCTAGAATGCTGTATATTTCTGTTTGGAATCGTATATACGTTCATATGTACTTAGTAAAAAAAAACAGACACTTCAATTTTATATATTAACGATAAGAAAAATTTATTTTGAACTATTCTCCATCGCGCTATGGTTGAGTTGTCTTTCATTATACATACGAGTATATATGTTTCCAAACAGTCTACGCTTCAATTTTATTTATTAGTATAGATCATAATATGGTTTTGGCGCCACTGAAACTGCCAACAGCCGCTCTCTCTAGATCTGGGGCTACAAAACGCGAAAGTTTTAAAAAATGTTTTTAATATAACTTTATTTCGTTATCGCGTAAAATCAAACGCCCCCTTGAAGCATTCGCAACAAGTCATGCGCTAACCTAATCCACCGCTCGTAATAATTTAATAATTATTATATTAAGTTTATAGTATAGTTGATAAAAAGTTTACAACTGAATAGATTAAATAAGTTCTTGCACCTGATATTAGCGACAGTAACTAACACTTATTTTGCAATAGCAAGCCATGTTATAATATATTGCAAACCAAACGTAACGTACAAAAGAGACAGTTTAAGTAGATATTTAGATAGTAAATAAAATTTAGGCATTTTTAGACAATAGTAAATTTTAATACTTGTTTACTCTAAAGTGCTATTTTATCTGCGATCCGTCTGAAAAACCGATATATTTTTAGTTTGTTCTCAATCTGAAATGGATATCCTAGCGGCATTAATTCCCTTTGTTTCATTCATAATAGCATTACGGCCAATATTTTCATACCAAATGTCATGTATTCACTACCGCCACGCCCGTACCTTTTGATTTTTTCCATAAATTGGTTTTTTTGTAGAAACTAGGAACATTGGAAAATGAAAAAAAAAATCCTCGATTTTTACCGACATTTTCAGACGTTCGTCAAACAATTGTGATGAATAACATAAAAAAAGTAATACGTGCAGGCATAGCCAAAGTCTTTAATATTCTAAAACAGAAAGAAAAATAAAAATCGGTTGAGTTTTGGAGGAGGAAATACGGTGAAGTGAGTGATATTTTCGTATAATTTGCATATGTAAAATTAGCCCAAGCTACAATTCTCCCTTTCGTGATTTATAATTCTTTCTTTGGGACGCAAGTAATGAAGTAATTCTTTTCCGCAGCATGTCCTCTTAACTATTACGATTCGATATTGAACTTAGCGTTAGAAAACATAATAATTATATCTCCGAAGTAAATTTTAGCTGGCACTTAATTTAGGTACCATTAGAATGAGAATTATAATTTAGTTAAATAAATAATTAATAATAGCCACTAGATCTCATGAAAGATACAGTTATCAGACTGCTAATACATACAGATGTTCAAATATAGACAGAAATGTACACTATTTAATTCTTCTGTGTTCACATTGTCGATTGTTTATCAAGATAAGAAGGATACAGTATATTAATTATGTCAAATAATTGTTTTATATTTTTTTTACTGTGACGTCAAATTTACACGAAGACAAATGGATGGGTTAAAGATACTTGTAGAAATTCGTTAAAGCTCTCTGTCTACTAGAATTCTGATACATCTAGTGACGTATCTATATCATATCCACCAATAAATCGAATCGTTTGATTTTTGAATCTTGGCTTGGCACTAGTAGATACAGATTTAAAAAGAAGTTAAAGTCTTCTACACATTTACGCAATTAATGGCAACTTGTTTTTGGTTGTTTATTCTTCAGTAAGTAAAAGGCAAAGGTAATCCAGACCATGCAGCCAAGTTTCAGGTTAGGAATAATTTCCATACAACGCTCCAACAAAATGGTGGTCTTTTCTTAGAACTTTTCATGAATTCTTTGTAACATCTCGAAAAACACGCTCCATGTAATTGTTTTAAATAAACTTCACTTGTGCATCCATCCATTCAATAAAAAAAACGACCATTGCTGTACATAGGTCTCCTCCAAAGATCTCCACAACGACCGGTCTTCCGCAACCTGCATTCAGCGGACTTTTATTTTTATTACCCTTCATTGAAACGGACACATGTGCCGCAATCTTCCGTCGCGGTCTCCTGTCTCGGTCTCCTGTTTTTGTCGCGACGTGAACCGCCACCTTAAGGGGGCCTACCGACGCTGCATCTTCCAGTACGAGGTTGGATGGATGGATAGTGCTAACATTTAGGTTATGAAATAATACGAAAAATAGCAAATAAATCAGTCAGAGCAAATAAAACGTAATGTTTTTTGTGTGAGTATTTTTCTGAAAGAATTATTTTGCTTTTTATATATTAATCTATTCTAGTAAAGTTTCTGTCGTCATACAACACAAAGGTCACACGCAGGTGTGTCAGTAAATTGATGTTAATTTAATGTATTTAAGAATTGTATTGTTTAGTTAACTTTAATTCGTTCCTATTAATAATAATAGGATATTGGCTTAATCAATTCCACTACACTAAGAAATATATAGTTTTGTATTTTGGCGACTACATTTCAGGGTTTATTAGACCCCAAATGCGGTAAAATTCTTTACACTAAAGCGAAAAATAACTTTAAACATTGTAATGTCATTTTAACAGAATCAATTAACACCACCACACAATTTGCTTTTATAACATCGGGTTCATTTCCTAAGGAAATTGCTCACAACATTTCCTTTCCAGATCAGTTGATAATATTACTGTGTGCCACGGGCCACGGGGCTGCGCCCGCATTTCATATGTTCTTCACAACTTTTTGTTTTATACGGAACCCTAATTATTTTCCGTCATTTTTTCGATAGTAACATAAAGCAACTAATATTTGACATAAAAAAAACCAAACACATGCCAGTAAAACTGTGCATTGAATCAGATTTAATCAAATTTTTATTATGTGTTTTTTTTTACGACCTCATTATTTTCGAGAAATTAAAGTAGCTTAAGTTACACGGAATAACTTCAGCTATCTACCAAAAAAAATACCGTCCAAATCGATTCAACCGTTACGGAGATTAGGCGAAGCAGACAGACAGACAAAAATTTTATAAATTGTGTTTTTAGTATAGGTATCGCATATAACATTTTTTTACTAAATACATATGGATGATATTTATTTAGTAAAAATTTTCATTTTGACATTACAAACAGACACTTCATATTTATATATTTGTATAGATTATTATATTTATACATCCCGAGGCGCAAACTTGCGTACTTTGGCTTAATATTGACTGACTGATTTATGAAGTAAATACAAACATGGCCCAATCTCTACTATTGCTAATTAAATAGGTAACATTAGTAAACACATGGCGCTTTAAGTAATATTATAAATTAATTATGATTAGGTATTATTATGATACTTGTGATTCACCTAGTTTTTTTGATAGCACTGTCTGTAAGACCTTGTTTAGACACTGTAATTTTCAAGCGAAAATCAGAAGTCGGCCCAATGGTTATTGTGCATGGTCATCAAATATCAAATAGAAAACAATGAATAGCAGTATATAATATATATTATTATAGCATAATAATGTAATTTATACATGTAATGAAAAGTCTTATTAATTTGATAATAAGTATTGATAATTATTTATTATTTACAGCCAATAAAAAGCCACGAAAATTTTTAAAGTACGTAAGCATAACAGGCTTATTGTTCAAGACCAAAGACAAGACTGACTACATCGGGCAAAAATGATACCAACATTGAATAAGCAAAACCAAGACCGACACCAAGAGTATCCAGGTCTCGGTTTCGGTCATGTTTTGCTCATCACTAGCAACATTATGTATAAAAGTAACGATACACACGGATTGCCACTAATTTAAAATAATAAAGTTACAACTCAGTTGTAAATACTAAAAAGATTCACTTCGTCCGTATGTTAAGGTTACACGCACAATTTTTCTTAATAGATATAACCTGATAAAATATTGGCCATATACGTACGATATATAGAGCAAAAGATAACGTATTTACGCAGCCGGTTGAATATCATTAGCTATTGTCAGATTACCAACTGTACAATCATTCTGTTTAATTCTACGAGGTTCTGAAATAATACTCAAGAAAACTGATTTTAATTAACGATACAACCTTAGAATTATATTCAACTTATATGACATTTCATCAAACATTTTAAATAGAATTAGACACGGAATTTTTTTCGTAGAAGGTTTATTTATTTTTTGCATTCCATCGACCCTTTCTTATTTTTTTTTCGAGTTACTTTTGTGTACATTTTTTTCCTTCGATTTACTCTATGTACATTTTTTCCACTGGTAAAAACAAAATACTTTAATTTTTTTTTTCATTCATTTGTTTTTTTAGGTTAGGTATGAAAGATATTAAAGTAAATGTTATATGCACTTTTTCACTCTCACCTAAAGGACATATGAAACGCGGGTGGAGCCGCGGGCACCAGCTGGTATATATATATTCTGGCTGTAGTCACGTGATATTGCCCTTTTGTAAAATTGTATTCGGTTAAAAATAAATATATTTGTTATAATTAATTGATGTATTAAATATCTTAAATATTATAATATAAAAAAAATATATTATATAAATAAAATATAATACACTAAAACCTGACCGATTTCATTTTTTCTTACAATTATAATAAAATAAGATTTCTATGATTTTGTTTGTTTTTAACCGACTTCATAAAGGAGGTGGTTATAATTCGTCTGTATGTTTTTTTGTATATTTGTTACGCGATTTCTCCGTCAATTGTGGAACGATTTGCAATTTATTTTTAATCGAAGGAGTACACTCCCAAGAATGTCCCATAGTTGGCACCGACTACAAAATTATTAATGATATTAAAACAAAGGATAAGTTGACATAAACAGAAGCAGATTAATAAAGTAATTATTCATTTACTTTTTAGTACAATTTTTATAGTTTATTTTTTTGAAGTCGGTTTTGTTTTTAATTAAAAAAGTTTTTTATTCGTCAAATTTGATGTCAAAAAGCGGCGACAGAAATCGGGCATTATTTCTTACTTTCTTTATGTATTCTTGTATGTTTCTTGTTTCTCTATGTATTCGTTCTTACTTAGTTATGTAATTAGTTCTAACAAATGGAAGTTGGTAAACAATAAATGTTCAACATAGTGGTTCGACACTGATATCGTTTTCATTACTGACGCATTCGATTTATAACTTTATTATACAATAGATAAACCTCGTTATCGTTATATTATTATTTTCATAGCGATTCTTATGTTTTCAAAATAATATTTTTATGTTAAAAACATTTTCCTCTTAGTTAATTGCTTGTTTTTCTAACTAGCTAACGCTGTTGACCCGAAGCGTTTACAGCTTCGCCGTGATTTTGGGGGGTTGAGTGCTGAAGGCACTCAGCCACAAAAGGTAACTAGCACAAGGGTTACCAAAGTGGTACGGACCTCGGCTGTTAGCACAATTTTTCTCGGTCGGATACGGCGTGCTTTCGATTGAGTAGGGCTCTCACGTCATCGGGGAGTATGAAGCAGCGATCAGTCGCCGGTTGTACCTCTTTCGAGGTCCCCTCGATGCCGACCTTGAGATGCTTGACCAATAGATCGATCGCGAGGTCTACGTTCACAGACGTATCCAACACATCTAGGATCCTATCGAGCGAGGTAATGGACAGATGGTCCTTTTAGTAATGGCCGAGTTTATAATATACCGTGACTTTTGCAACTGACGGGTTAGTTAATTGCAACAATTTTGCCAGAGTATAGAATATTATTTTAAGCTATTCGACGGAATTTTTGCCGCTAAAAGCTGATGATGGCTCAGTTAGAAGCGCGGTTATTCTGCGTCGATGGACACAGGTTCGAACTCACCTATCCAACTCTATAATAAGTCGAAGCTTTCGACGATGGAAATATCTTGAGGAAACCATGGCATGGTGTCATAGGATGGCATTTTCTAATATTGCCCGCCTGGGTAGCTACCACCTTAAAGTTTGAAAATCTGTCACCAAGCATCAATAGGTGTGTTCCGGCAGCATCATCATTTACCATCATGGACTATATCGCCACCACATCAGGTGAGATTGTGGTCAAAGCGCTGATTCTTTATAGTATAATAACTAATACATACAATAAATTATATCAAGAAAAATGCCACTAAAATTACATATGTGTAAAATAACACAAGTTTAATTAAAACAGTGTTACTAAATACCTACATGGCGGACTGAGATCCTTCCAAAAACTCAAACATTTTCCTCATTCCTATAAACCGTTTTGTTATTGCCAGTAAATATTATTATCTTAAGAATACACAGTAGATCTAGGATTACGAAAAGACGGATAGGGGTCATTTCTTGTAATACGGATGTTATCGTGCAATTACTAATTATTTTGAATTTTCACTAATATCGATGTATTATAGAGAATCAAGGACTGAAATAAGATAAGGATATTATTTTATTTATCATTATTAACGAACGCAGGAGTATGCTGATGGACACTAAATCGATTGATAAAAAACAAAACATATGTATCCATTGAATACCGCCGGATATTGAAAGATATGACATATGTGGAGCTTCTCTGTGATGCAAAGTCATATACTCGTATGTACTAACAAATAGTTTCTGTTAGCTTCAAGAAATATAAATACGTTTAGAGTAACTCTACTCAGATAACTCAATATTACTTTAAACGGTTTAGAAGAGACAGACACCAAGTAGTTTTGTTCTATGTAGAATAGACGCCATCATATTTTAACATTTATCTTCAGTTTGAAATAGTAATAAACATAATGATCAGTAAAATATATCGATTTTGGTTAAATATTTATTCTTTAAAATTCATATGAGCGCCCAACCTGTGATCCTGATAATGACTTTTGATCTGGCCCTCAGAGCATCTTAAAATATTTATTAGATATTCTTATAGTGAATAACTGAAGGTCAAAGACTAAAAAAGTCAAATATATATGAAACCAAAATTCGGTTACAGTCTAGAGTTTTTTAATTAATAAAGTTAAAGTTACATTTCAATTATAGTTAATATGAGTTCAAATGGCTTCGACAAATTTGAATTTCATTGACAAAGCGGCTTTTAATAATTGGCCGCATGTATCTATACTTTCATTTAGAAGGATTTAGTTTAAAGAGAAATCTAATATTCTAAATTTACATTTCTTTTCATAAATAAAACAAAAAGTACTTAATGAATGACTTAAAGAGCAACCGAACAAATGTGATGTAGGGAGAAAAGATTAGTAACACAAACACATAGTTGCGACAACAAAATTAAAGTCACTCATAATGTCAAACGACTGGCAATGCTAGGTGGGAGTGGTTGCAACGCTTAAGCTCGTAAATATGGCTTTTGATGTAGGGTGGTTGTTACTAGACTATGTAGAGAGATTTGCTCCAAGGATAGTGACAAATATGTTGTCGTGGTTAAATTACTAGAACAAAGGACTTGAACTTGAACAGAGAACTTTTATCCAGAACTCGGTTCCGTGTTGGTATTAATGAATCATATTCACACAAAATGTACTTTTGACGTTTCGTTCGCAGTTTCACAGAACCTGCACTCTTTTGTTTTGCTGTGCACCAATGTTATACATGTTTTATGTTCAAACAACAGTCTCCAGTTAGTGATACTGTACCTAACTAATTCTAGCTTGTATATTCTGTTTTGCTTAGATACATTTTAACATCCGGCCATCCGGTTAAACAATAAAATCTCATCTCTAAACGATAAGGTCGTAGAAAATTGTTTATTATAATTAACAAGCTAATCGGTAATTCTTTCCCGATACCTCGTGCCGAACATATGTATTTTTACACTTTTGTCATATTTTATTGGGTTTTTTTATTACCCAAAGCACGTACCCAGCGTAGCCGTTTTACAGATAAAACTCGCTGTTCATTACATCGCATAAGAATGTATATTTTACACTGGATAATATGATGTACAAAAATTAATATATAGGTACGGTTCTGGTGCATAATAG
The DNA here is from genome assembly GCA_014132275.2 of Samia ricini. NCBI lineage: Eukaryota > Metazoa > Arthropoda > Insecta > Lepidoptera > Saturniidae > Samia > Samia ricini. Next base: position 21,207,551 of record AP028158.1, read on the forward strand.
TTGTTTTAAATTTTTATACCGATCTACCGGACACTATTGACTTCTTGAATACTTTCTCAATGCTTAAATAAGATTACATTTTTTATATGATATTAAATTTTTAATTAAAATCTTAAATACATTTTATTAGCTATGTTTGTTTCCATTTGCGTAGTTTCATATTGTTGTACATTCTCACTGAAAATTAATTGACGCGGATTCCGATCGAACAATAAAAAATAATATGTTCATATGATATTAGTGTTTTAAAAATAAAATAAAAATGTGTTTAACATCGATCAAGCAATAGAAGAGCACAAAAAGTTTTAGAGAGCTTTACATTTCGAGACGCTTGGAAACTGCTGGACTATCGTATATTGTTGCGTATATATATATATATATATATATATATATATATATTATATTATATATTTATATATATATAAGTTTATAAAAATTCTACTAGTCTGCGGGACTATTTACTTCTCATAACAATACTACGAAAAACAATGCTACTGTCTGTATAGCTTGTGAAATCATTTCATAAACACAGATTCGCGTTTGTAATATATCATGTTATACGGAGTCATATTAAAGACATCACATAATGTCAAGTGTATACTGAGACTCTGTTTCATACTAGATACAGATCCCTGTCAATTGCAATGACCACTTAAAATCACGTGGTCAGCGTTCTGATAAGCACCTTCTAGCTTCTCGTAACAAAACAAAACAAAAAAGAAAGAAAGAAAAGAAACAGTTTAAACTCCTCCGACTTACTGTATTATTAATCGTAAAATAATAGTGACAACATAAACCACACAAGAACGACGAGGGGCTACTTTCTTACCTTTCAAAACCTGTTGCAGAAAATAAATTTATACATTTCACTACACAGTACTTTGATTACTATAATTTAATTTTCTTTAAAATAACATTCAGCTTGCAATTATAAATTTTACTGTGTCTGAAATGTCCGTTAAATATGTGAAAGTACAAGTTACGATTCATTAAAATATCATTCGGTTATTTCTATAAATAAAAAAAAATCATTTACAAAAAAAGATAGAACTGAAACGATTGAATAAATTTGACACTTTATCGTAATATAAAACGATTACAAATGAATTTTAAAAAATGGCGTCTATAAATCCATTTTGTAATATTTATAAAACTACGTTTGTTACAAACAAAATGGGTTAGTGAAGTCACATTTAATTATTTTGATTACAATGACCGGTTCCGTTATATTTACTCGCATAAAATTGGATAATAATATCCTTTATATTCTTCGCTGCGTCACTTGTATTTACATAAATATAATTTAAAAAACTAAGGTGAAATAAAGTTATTTGTTTTTTCCTCATACGCGACGATAAATAAATGACAAAATAGAATTATTATTATGAAGGCGTATTAAGTGATTTAATTATTATAACTGAATTTTAAAACAAAATAAATATCTACTATAAAATAATGCCCACTTTATCACAAAAAAGGTCCTAATTTATGCGATGTTTTTTTAGAGTAAGTTTTTTTAATCACTGTTGCAATAGAATTAGTTTATACAGCCTAATTGGAATTCAATTTATTATAGGTGAATTATATTTGAAAATTTTATTTTATTTTAATGAATATTTATGTGAATTAAAATTAAAAAAATAATACTCACCAACACCACCGAAGATAAATTGGCGCCACAACTGTCCCGCCTCCATTCTGTACGTTTGGTGTTGAACTGACTCGCCGGTGGAGACCGGGTCGTAGGCGTAATTATTATCTGCCATACGTCAGCCGGTGTTATACTGTTTTCTTACGTTTCAATTTTACGGGATGGATTTACGGCACGCACTATAATTATGCGTACCTATTTATTGCCCTTGTTAACTGCAACAAATAATATTACATTTTTAAATTATTTATTTATCAAATGAACATAACTCTATAATTATTGTAATAAATTCAAGATAATAGAAAAAAAACGTTTAAATGTATATTTGGTAATTTTATATAGGTACCTAAATTATTGTTTTTTTGTTTTTATATTTTATCCCATTACGGATTAAATCAGCATGACAAACCATATATTAAAACCAGATAAGAATTTTATAATCTTATTCCAAGTAATATTTTAATGTGGGATTTAGATTATAAAGAATTAACGATGTTGTGTATGTATTTTTTTCAATTTAAAACCACCACACACAGATATTATTTAACGGATGTTTAATGTCGTGTGAAGTTTATTCACTCAAAAGAAAAAACTATAATATTAATGTGAATGTTGTCTTAAAAAACCTTATTATAGAGATCTTTATGGCGGAATGGTTAACATTATGTAAATCGGATGATAGTATCTCTACTAGTACGTTCAAATTCACCGATTTTAAATCTAATTACTAAGATTAGAGGGCTGATACTGAAAGACACATTGTCATAAGAAGGAGGGAATACATATTAACAAGAAGCATATTTTTTCCACATATCCACGAAAGTATTTTTGATAATTACAATTAAATAAAATTAGTAAACTGATTTCAATGAAAAAATGCAAAACGTTTGGAGCGCATGCGATTATTAATAAAGAACGGTTAAGAGTTTACGCGGTCGACAAGAAATTTGACGAATACGTATTTCGGATATCTATTGCTATCGCGTTGCGCTACAATAAAAGGGTAATAAAGCGCGAAAGAGATAACTGCAGCTCGGGCTGATTTTATCTATGCAAAATATACGAAATCATCACTTAGTATTCCCCTGAATTCGCCTCTAAAACTGAATTGATTATAAGTTTTCTCTTTCAATTATAGAATAAGAAAGACTTTGGCTATGCCTTTTTTACGTTTGCTTGTTTTTATTTTATTCGTCAAATTCGAAGGTTTCTCCTAGTTGCTATAATAACTAGTTTATAGAAAAAAATAAAACGTACGGACATCCACCATATATGTTATATGCTATAAAAATATTTACTAACAATACATTTGTCCATTGTCCAATGTACCAGAGAGGAAATAGGGAATAAACGCCGCCCACACAGGATCCATCCATCTATCCATTCGTTCTACTGAAAGACGTCCATTGCTGGACCAATGCCCCCCCCCCCCCCAAAGATCTCCACGACGACCGGTCTTGCGCCACCCGCATCCAGCGGACTCCCGCGACCGTCACCAGGTCGTCAGTTTAGCTTGTGGGGGGCCTACCCATGCTGCGTCTTCCAGTACGCGGCAGTAAGTAACCGCCATTGCCCGAAGAATTGCCAGACTGAAGTGGCAATGGGCTAGCCACATTGTTCGTAGAACCTATGGCCGATAGAGCCAACAGGTTCTCGAATGGCTAACATCTTTTGTTAATTAAATAAAATAAAAATCTAGACTGTTAACGTTTTGGGATTTAGACCCTAAGGTCTAGAACGTTTATCTCTTTAGTTGCTGTCACGCACGATGCTCGTAATTTTTCTTTCCGAACTGACTAAAGCTTAGTTTCTTAGAAGAAACATGATAATGGTAATTTTGTAAAGTTTTTTTTTCTATTATTCTGGTTAGTTTTTCTATATAGTCATATATATCATTTAACGTAACAAAATATACACAAGAACCTGCCCAAATAATATACCAACAATTTCAAAAAAGAATCATGCAAATCGGTTCAGTGCTTCTTGACTTACAAACCAACCAACAGGCAGACGGACAAATAGCCGTAGCCTTTTATAGAATGTTAGGGCCAATAAATAAAAATATTTATTACAACATTATTGAGGAACTTCGGTGGTTTGGGCACGCGGAGAGGATGGACGAGAGAAGATTGACGAAACAAATTTATAAGGCGATGATGACTGGTCACATCGGTAAGGGTCGACCTAGGCGAACGTATCTCGAGCAATTCGTACATAAAGGTCAGGTGAAAAGTACCCATAAGAGACGAGCACGTATGAAAGCGCACGACATAAAAGTAGAAGAAGCGAGAGAGGTGTGTCAAGATCGTAGCAAGTGGAAGGACGTAGTCTCTGCCTACCCCCACGGGAGAAAGGCGTGATACTATGTATTTACATTGAGGAACAAAGACTATAATAATCAATTACTGATCTGATAGATCAACATTCTGTTATAAAAAAAAAAAACAACAAATATTGATTCACCCATAGTAATATAGAAATGACAAGGTCGTGCTGTATGGAACGAAACAAAGAAAAATGAGTTTATTTCTTAGCGTCTGATGACCCTAAGAAGGATTTATTGACAACATTGTTTTATTAAAAAGAGTGGAATGTTATTTGGGTACCTAGTACCTACCTATTGTTTCAAATCGTATTTTAGAAGATTGCCAAGTTTATTAAATATCTACGTACGTAGGAGAAATATTCGTCAAATACGACATGCAAACGATCTATCCATACCATGCTGCCAATTCTGAAGTTTAATTTTTTTATTTACTGGATAGGCGCAGTGCTATAACAGAATCTCACTATATTCTAAAATTGGCAAGTTTGAACACCTGTCGCCAATCTGCCAACCTGCATATTGGCTGAATGTCAAGCGGGCGACGCCGCGGGCACAGCTAGTATAAAATATAATTATAAGAAACAGCATCCACATAAAGCGTGTCAATTTCAATGACAAATAAATATTTTATATTGAAAATATTTTTGTAACGTAAAACTTTAAGGTAAACGCACCGAAGATTTTTATTAAAAGTAAGACAAATAAAAAAAAAAAACAGAAGTAGTTCTTTATATCAATAAAAAAATAAACGTCATAACATTTTTTTTTTTAAATAATTTTTTTCAATATTACGTCAAGCCTCTTCATGTCGAACAGTCGTCGTACGAAATACATAAAGTGTGACATAAAGTCATAATATAAGTTCATTACTTTTGTTGAAATTTTAATTTTTTATTCAGGGGTCAGTTGTATTAATGGTTTGTTTTCTTATGAGACAATAAAAATACTTAGTCAACATCCCTAATATAAGTTTTACATTTGCAGACATATTCGCTAATAAAACTTGTTAAAAACAAATAAACGGTACATAAAATAAATAAAAGTCGGTGTTAATTTATAAAACATAGAAAACTATATTGCTTTTTTTTTTCTTTTTAGGTCAACGAAATAAAACAGACAGAGAAAGATAATCAAACACGTCTAGAACAATAAAGTGAAGTCAAAATGGATCGACATTCATGTAACCTTTAAATTAAATGCATTTCAGTTCAAAATGAAAATAAACTAGATACATACTTGCGTAAATGCACTCTGTGGAATGCTTTAGGTAAATTTACTTAAGGAATTTCGATAAAACATTAATTAATTCTCAGTTTATTTCTATTTTGTTTACATTTGTATCATTTGACATACATAAAAACTAACACGTGTTTTTGAACTTTGAATGTTTAATGCCCTGCAGTGATGCATATATATTTAGCTATTCTTTTAACCTTCAACAAACTGATTCGCATGCCCGAACAAGGAAAATCGGACCGTTCGTCGGTTATAAAAATGTCATTGGTTATTTATTCGAGGAGCCATTATAAATGCACCAAATGAATTCTAATGTCAGAAGACACGATGCTACAACGGTTGTGTGATCGCATGTCGGGTCTATTAGATACGTAGCTACGAATCCATATTTTCTATTATCCATACAAAATAAATGAAATTGAAGTGTCTTTTTGTAATATCAAAATACTTAACAACTTTTTAGTAAATACATCTGAATGTATATACAGTACATAGGTTATACAAAGAACACAATTTTCATCTGTCTCCGTTTCTGTGTTTGTTGGTCTACCGTGTTTGTTCCGGCTAATCTCCAGGACGGCTGGACCGATTTTGACGGGACTTTTTACTTTTTGTTTTTTTTTTAGGGCGTAAGTTAGGCTAATTTTATTTTTTGAAAATAATGAAAGTTTCGTGTAAAAAATGTCAAAACTCATGAAATTGCGAATAAAAACCGATTCAATGCACAGTTGTACGGGCAGGTGTTCGAATTTATGAGAATATTTTTTTCTTTCTGTTTGCACCAAAAAGTAATTTTAGGAAAAATTCCGCGTAAAAAAATTTTGAACACAAATATATAATTCAATGGACAGCTCCATTAAAATATTATTTAAAAAACTATATTACGCAGTGAAAAAGCACACAGATAGTGTATACTAATAAATAAAATTAAAGTGTCTGTTTGTAATTCAAATGTATATTTTTTTTAATTTTTGTCTGTCTGTCGGTCTGTTTGTTCTGGATAATCTCCGTAACGGTTGGTCGGATTATGAACGGAATTTTTTTTTTTTGGTAGATAGCTGAAGTTACTCCGAGTAAAGCCTAAGTTAAAACTCATAAAAAAAATAATAAAATTCGATTCAATGCACAGTTTTACGGGCAAGTGCTTTAATTTATGAGAAATATTTTTACTTTATCCTAGTAATTATTTTTTTAGGTAACTAATTAGGGTTCCGTGTAAAAATACTAAAATGCAGTGAAGAATATATAAAACGCGGGCGTAGCCGCAGGCACACAGCTAGTTACTATTAATAGTCATTAAATACCAACGTATCTGCTTATACTTTATATAGAATAATGTGAGAATGAAACAATGATCAGATTTGTTTCTAATTTCGCATTGTTATTTCAAAATTAATCTAGATAATAGGTCGATTAGTATTCTAGTTGCAAGTTCTCGTGGTTTAAGATCAAGGGCATGTATCGTTCGTAGATAAGTATGCACTCAGGAAAGTCTCATGTATTTTACTTCCGTTTTACATTGTTTCCTGTTGTTGTTGATACTTGCATGTACTGCATACAATTTGTCTCCATTTTCCTTGAAGGAAAAAGCCTTCAAGTATCTATATTGTAATTCTAGTTTGATTCTTGTTTGTTAATGTTATTAGTATAAATTAATTTGAAACTAAACGCATCTTTCATATAAATATGAATTAAAGTGTATATTCGTTGTATAATTATATAAATATAATTATTAAACGCAATTAAATAGCAGTGATCTATTAAAAGTTAAGTACGTTTATAAGACTTGAACTTGAATGTCCGTACGCTGTTCCTATTTATTATATTTTTTGCGCCTGATAATAAAATTATAGCAATACGTGTACTACTAAAAGAGATTAATTGCTCAACATATTAAGAACGGTTGGACCGATTTTTTTGTGTGTCATAGGTCTCGGTCCCGATTCCCAAATAGCAGAATAACTATGAAAAATTTCATGGATTTTTTTAAATAATGAAAATTCCTTTACTTTTGAATGGAACGCCGTTTTGATGATATCTCTAAAACAGATTCTATGATTTTGATGTTTTTTTTTATTCGTCTCTCGTATTGAAGAAGTAAATATCTATTAGGTTTACAATGATTTATATGTCATTTGTATTTTTTATTCTATTTAAGTTATATCATCGAATATTAATGATGCTGTACTTTTTTAGTTATTTATATATTTATATCAATTGTAGTAGGTATTGAAGTAGATACTTATGAAAATACTTTGAATCTGATAACTATGTTTTTTTTTTTGTTTTATTAATTTGAGTGGAAGTATTATTAGGTACATGGTTCCGTTTTTAATATGATTAGTAACAATTATAATCATCCTTATGTTTCCTTAAAATAAATAATTTAACTATCACACAAACACATACGTACATATAACTAACTTATCAAAGACTCAAATATTGTGATCGTGTAATACATACCTAAATGATAATAATGATATTATCGATTCGAATAATCTGTACACACGCAAATTTGTTCATATTTTTTGTTAATAATTTAATCCAAGATATGTACAAGAGAAGGACTTGTTTTCGAAGTTTTTTGTTTTATCGTTTTTATGTAATAAATTACTAAATCCATACTTCAGCTACCTACGGATTAAAACATATTATGTTGTTTTCGATCAACTGATAGTTATATTAAAAAAAACAACAAATAAGGAAATTAAGCCTTTTGAGAATAGAGAAATTCATCAAAAGTCACATTTTTGTAAAGATTTTTTAAAGTTTCAGATTCGCACAGTAACGCATATTTGAAAGCTCTAGATATATTCAACAACTAGCTGTATGCCCGCGGCTGCGCCCGCGTTTCATATGTTCTTCACTGCGTTTTAAATTTTTTATATGGAACCCTAATTATTTTCCTGAAATTTTTTTAGTACTAAGATAAAGTAAAAACATTTCTCATAAATATAGCGCTTGCTCGTAAAACTGTGCATTGAATCAGATTTTATTCAAATTTTTATGAACTTTATTTTTTTTTACCCGGAACCCTAATTATTGTCAAGTAATTAAAAGTACCCCAAGTTACCAGGAGTAACTTCAGCTATCTACCAAAAAAAGTCCCGTCAAAATCAGTCCTGCCGTTCTGGAGATTATCCATTACAAACAGACAGAAAGACAAAAAAATTTAAAAATTGAATCTTTGGCATAGGTATCGCATATACATTCATATGTATTTAGTAAAAAAAAAATTGTGCGGTCGGGGGACCTCTGTCAGGAACGAAGTTCTTAGTTAAAACAGAAATTATGTATTTTTAATGGATTCATTGAGGAGGCCGTCTATGAAGGAACATCTAAAATTGAAAACTTGATTTCATCATATAACATCGTTCGTACAGACACGTGTAAACTTTATCCTCTTTTAGAACTTTAGAACCTTTTAGTTAACCCCTTTTTCGAAGTTGGACCTACCTAACTAAACAATTTGTCCCAGGTATATTTAACTGTCAATAACTTCGAGCGTACATTCACCGATTTTTATAGGAGTTGGCACAACATGGATGTTAACACGAATGTTGTCTTATCCATGTTCCTTTTAAGACCAACTCGTTAGGAGGCTTTAGTGAAGTCATAGAGCATCGTACTTATGTCTTCTGCGGTCTCAGCCATGACTACTCTATCATTCTACGTTATTTTTCTCAATAAAACTATTTAGTCTTCAGAAGTGGTTTAAGGATTACACGTAAGTAAAATTATATCGTCTTCCTGGCTCTCTGTTCCCCTTTGTTCTATATTCCGACAGATGCGGTCTTTTGAGTTCCTTCCTCGTGGCGTGTTAAACATAAAGTAAATACTTCTAACGTGTACACCACACGGATCCCCGTCCCCTATATAATCAAAAATAAGTAAATCATAGAACCCCCCAATGGTACTTAAAAGGCAATAAATAAATACTGATGGACAGACTTATAAATTGATTAATCTCATTTTGAATTAAAACTAGCTTTTTACTACATCAATCAATTGACATTTATGTATACATACATTAAAACAATACTGTAATTTACGAAAATCGAACTCACTATCTACCGTGGACACACAAACGCAACTGAATCACGAAGCCTATAGCGAATAGATTATATTATCATTTCCAAATCGTTTTAAATCTACCTGATTCACAATATCGTTGTTAATTTATTATTAATGTAACATAAATTGATGAAATACCTAGGAAATCGGTTTTTATTAGATTATAAATAAAGTGATTAGTTATTGCGATAAGAGAGATTATTTAATTCAGATTATAATTATCTCTTATTAATTATTAAGAAAGAACGTCGAAGTGGCCGTTTTGTCGCTACCGCTTATTAACGCCATCTGTTATTTGTTTTTATCAAACTGTCGATGGCTATAGGAAGGTAATGCGTGCGTGCAGTCATAGAACTATGAGAGACCTGAAAACCGAACGCTAGGTTACCACGAACCAAGTGACCTGTCCGTTGTAGCGGACAGAAGAGAAGCCACCGCCATAGGGCTATGCCCTGAAGCGGTAACCGCGCTTGTTTGTTACCCCGCTAAATTAAGTTCTTTTCACAAAGTCTCTGATTATGTTAGAGGTTGCGGCGGATACGTCTTGAGGCGTATCACAAAAAAATAAAACCCCGCTTGTCTTCCAGTCTTAGGTAAAGCCAGTGTTAGTCCGTAAGGTAGAATTTAGTTGCAATGTAGACTGCGGTTTAATTGTGAACAGTAGAATGTATTGTAACCACAGCTTAACTAAGAGATGTACATTCAGTTAAAAACATATCGGGAATGGATGACTTGTTTATGGTGCCACAACTGTTTTTCATTTTGGCGCGAAGTTTGAGTTGCATCTGTCATTTAGATTACATACAGTGCTGTTTATAGTTAGATCATATTTAGTGTGTATTTTATATTGGACAAAAAATTTGAACAAAGAGTTTGTCTTAAATTTTGCGTGGTCAATCAAATTTCGTGTTCGGAGACAATGAAAATATAACAGAAAGCTTACGGTGAATCTACTTTATCAAACACATGCTTATGAGCGGTGCAAAGCGTTCAAAAGCGGTCGAAATGTACTGTAAAATTTGTCTCAACCTGGTAGTCAAGACATAGCCGCTGAACTTTCTGTGTCTCACAAGTCGATCCGTATCATTTTAAATAATCACTTGGGTATGAAACATGTTGCCGCTCGGCTATTCCCACCACGATAATGCGCCTTAGTACGAGGTCATCATTTCAAACGAAGTTTTGATCAAAAACTCAACAAATACCATTGAGCATACCTTATAAACCAGATATGGCTCCAGCCGACTTTCTTTTTCCTAAACTCAAATTACCCACTTCGTGACACCCGTTTTCATTCAATAAAAGACATAAAGAAGAATTCGCGACGAGAACTAAACTTAACTCAGGAAAAATCGTTAAAATAGTATTTTGATGATTGGATTATTCGTTGGCGTAAGTGTATCATATCTGAAGGAGCGTACCTTGAAGGCGATAAAATTAATTTGGATGTAAAATTAACATTTTGTGTGTTGTTGATCTTATTCCGGAACTTTTTTGTCAGACTAGTATGTTTCTAAAATATTGTGCTTTGCTTATTTTGATAAAATAGGATTACGGAAGGTTACGTAAGCAATAATTACATTTTTTTTTTTTTTTGGCCGAAAGAATGCCAATCATTGGGGGGTAGACATTGTTTAAGTCAAACTTGAAAAGCCCCTAAATAGGTACACGTCGAGACTCGAAGTCTGATAACTGAGATATCAAACAGAAAAGTTACATTAATTATGTTAATATTGATATAAAAATATAATTGACACTTATTAACGTGGATCCGAACACGTGTCACCACCAATGACATGAATGATGAATTCGATGTTTGTTTTTATTTTATTTTTTATAATGGCAAGTAATAGACTTTTCATCGGAATGATCAATTGAAGTGAAATCTTTTTTAGCAGCGTTGAGTGATTCACGTTATGGGAAAGCTTATAAAGATTTACGTTACCAGTGCTATGACATCGGGCGTTAACATGCCACAAAATGTCAAGTATAAGATGGCGCTCAGATATATTTAATAAGAAAATTACATATTTTGATTATGTATGATAATTTATATGTTCTTTAGGTGTGAGTGATAAAGTGCATATAACATTTAATTTATACCTAACCGAAAAAAAAACAAACGAATGAAGAAAAATGAGAGTCTCTGTTATTAGCGGAAAAAAAATGTACATAAGGGTAAATTGGAAAAAAAAAATGAGAAAGGCTCGATGAAATAAAATGTAAAAACCTATAATCATCTAAGAAAAATTCCGCGTCGAATGGACTACCATTATCCCTATATGTTCAGTAGGTTTGAGTTGATGGTGCTTTAAAGGAACCCCATATTTATATAGATAGATATGGATAGGCAGAGATATAATATCTAACAATACGAATTTTATGCACATTCATACACTTTTACCCATTGCGCTTACATATCTTTGAACGCAAATATTCTTTGGGGCTGAGTGCCTTCATTATTCGTCCACAGAGTACAGTGAAGCTGTAAAGGCCCTTTCGGTCAACAATATTAGCTAGTTTCGAAAAAGATAAACCCAAACATTCTTGCAATAACTCTACAGCCAAGACACGCAACTGTCCGCCTTTGTTAAAGCCTTAACTACAAACTGCTAATTTGAAATAATATTTATGGTACCATATTTATTGGTTTATGATGTGTAATTAGATTAATGAATATTTGGAGTTAATTATTTTTAATTTAAAAAAACAGGCTGCCCCTCCGGCTATAATAGCGTGCTATATTTTTTGTATTACATACGACTGCCGTTCTGAGGTCTCGGGTTCGATCCCCGGGTCGGGTCAAGTGATATTGGGTTTTTTCTACTCAGTATCATCCCGGAGTTTGGAATTTGTGCCCGATATGGCGACAGGCTCGCCCCCTGTCACATCTGGGACGGAACTAAGCTCGGCGAAATGTGGGTGGTGTAGTTCCGCTACTTCACCTCTGCCTAACCCTTCGGGGAAAACAGGCGTGAGCATATGTATTTATGTATGTATTTTTTGTATTTTTCGCAGTCGCAGTCGTATGATTACGTGAGCATTAACATAATTTTGAATAAAAACCGAAAATTTAATTAGTGTTCCCATCCTTATGTATGTCATCAAAAATAAGTAAAAACATTTTTTATTCAAAAATGTTTGAAAAGCTTTTAGACATTTCACACATATATAAAGGAAAAGATAAATAATAGTGTTGTTAATTATAACCCTCCGTTATTACAGTTAGTACAGGCCGTAAAATTTATTTGGAAAGCTTTCTCATGACTTTTGTATCTAACAAATAAAATCGAAGTGTCGTTGCCATGTATATATTTTTTTTTTGCTAAATAGATATGATACTTATATCAAAAATACAATTTTTAAAAATTTTGTCTGGCCTTCTGTCTATTTGTAATTTGAAGCGATGATGGCGCAGCGGGTAGTTCGATCAATCGACGCGGGTTCGATCCCCATCTATCCAACTCTCAAAACGGCCTGAGCTTTCGGTGAAGGAAAACATCGTGAGGAAACCATAGCATGGTGGTAGGGCATTTTCTAATCATGCGCGCCTGGGTAGCTACCACCCTCAAGTTTGAAAACTTATCGCTAAATACCAATAGGTATGTTCCGGCAGCATCACTTGAGAACCAGTATCTAGGCTCAGTGTGCTTACCATCTTGGACCACTTTATCACTTAACATCAGGTGAGATTGTGGTCAAAGCACTGAGCCTATTCCGTGTAAAAAGGGTAATCTCCGGAACGGCTGGACCAAATCAGACGGAACTTTTTTTGGTAGATAGCAGAAGTTACTCTGGGTAAATTAGGGCACATCTAATTTTCAAAAATAATTAGGATTCCGCGTAAAAAAAAAAACTGATAAAAATTTGAATTAAACCCGATTCAATGCACAGTTTTTACGGGCAAGTGCTATAATTTATGGGAAATATTTTCTTCTATCTTAGTACTAAAATAATTAGGGTTCCGAATAAAAATATTAAAATGCAGTGAAGAATATATGAAACGCGGGCGCAGCCACGGGCAGACGGTTCGCATAAAATAGCTTCACTTCGAACTTTCAATATATTATTATATACATATAACCTGGATATCATATATGAGTTTAATCAGTAATCTAAAATGTACTCTATTACATTATTATTATCTTAGATATCTTTACATTTTAGTTTTTACAGAAACGTCTTTTATGTAGTTAATAAAAAATCGCTTCTTACATTTTTCTAATCAATGAAATGTTTTAAAAAACAACACGCACGTATTACATAAAATAGATTTTTTTTAATGCAGATGTAAAATCTGTCACACATCTAACAAAATATTTAGAAATGTTAATAACAGGAACATTATTTTTCTGTAAGATTGATGTTAATAGTTATTAAGGCAGTATTCTACTTTATAACTTTTAAGAGAAGGCTATTTTTGTGATTTTTTTTTCTGAGAATACTATTGAAGATATGGATGTAGGGTATGAAATGATTAACAAATTAACTCATGAAGTACATAAAAAAATAATGCAATTCTTACAAACTAATATATGTTATTAAAAAAATATTATTAGACTTACAGTTTTTTTTAAATGCTTATAACGATGCGTTTACCGTATCTATTTATACGTTTAAAATGTAATATGTTCACTTGTGGGCGATGTTTTTCAACTGAGCGATAATACAGTATCACAAGTCCAGCTCGCCGCTGCCGTATCAACTCAACCAATATATACATTACCTACTGATAAATAAAATCATTAATGAAAACCGTATTTTTTTTTCCATTCGGCACGTACCTTTATAATATGTTATTAAAATTAATTAATTAAAAATTTTATGTATATAAATATAGTTATTATAAGTAAATGATCTAAAAGAAATAAGAGAAAAAGGGATAAAGAGAAAACAGAGGATGGAGGAGGACATTAAGATCCACTTAACACGAGCGCCGTTTATTCCATAAAATCTTAGTCCCCTGTTTCCTACCTGGATAATAGCATTATGGTAAATATATTTATACCGAATAATACATATCCACCATCAAGTACATGTCAATATATTTAAGGGGGCGGTAATTTGTCTTTTTATCCGGGGCGACATAACTGCTTGTGTGGTGATGTATTTATGTGATTAGTTTAAAAGTGTGTGTGATAAGGGACCGTTTCAAGTATTACGTAAGCTAAATTTTACACTCTTTCCCTTGTCAGCAATAATAAACAAAACTCTTACCCCACCTACCTGACTACGTAAGCAATGGGACAATTTAAAAAAAAAACAACATTATTAGGTCAGTATTGCTTACGTGACTACCACTCAAACGGGAGCGCCTAAAATAAGCAAAAATCTGTCGCCAACCATCTACGGGTGTGGTCTAGTAGCGTTACTTGAGAACCAATACATCGAGGCTTAGCGTATTTACCATAACCTGACCCACATCACAACACTTGAAAAAAAAAACAAAAATAAATATAAAATATACCTTTACAATCAATTATAAATGGAGTTAATGACAAATTAGTACTTCAATCTTCTTAACGCAGGCACACGGCAAGTTACAAATATAACAATTCAAAATATTCTTTTTCCTATAACGGTATATTTTAAATGCACATTTATGAAGTTCACTTTACAAAGGAAACAAAACACAACGAAACAACCGTTTGCGATAAATATGCTATAACAACTGACTATGAATAATTATGCATTTCCCGCCTTAGAAAATTATTACCTACATATATATTAGAAAAGGACCCGAGTACAAACAAAATAAAGTTCTGTACATAATAATATCAATGTCTGTCTTTCTGTTTGTTCATTAGTTAATTTCACTGGCAGTATCAAATAAATAAATAATTAAATAGAAACTTACAAAATATTTAAGTAATGTGCCGTCTTCGATAATTTTAGAACGAGTACTAACTTGAGATTTTACGAAATACGTTTTAAATACAAATGTACTAAACTGTATATGATGTTTTTTATTATTATTTGATCGGACAACACTAATACTTAACTCTGTGTTACTGAACTCTTATGACCTCAAGAACGCCATTAATAATTCGAGGACAATGTAACACTAATACATATATACGTTACAATATATAATTCATTTAAACCTATTAAAATAAAAATCTATAAATAAAACTGTAACTAGGTCAAATCTGTACATCAAATATATTTTGAAAACTCTGAACGGGGTGGACTTTGTTATCGATATAGAAGGCAAAAATTTAGAAATTTTGCCTGTCTGTCTGTCTTTCTTTTCCCGTATACGAGTATCGCCAACTTTGACAAGTAACCAATTTAGGCGAAAATTGACACAGTGACAACTATAATAATATTATAAAGTCACTTAGGATACTTTCTGTCTCATAAAACGCAAGGATAACGGAAAATAGTAAAAAAAATGTATTAAATTGATTAAATTTTTTGGTAGTTAGCTAATGATAGCTCCGCATAACTTGTTTTTCGGAAATAATTAAGAAATTTTCTAATAAAAAAATCCGATTCAACGCACAGTTGCGATGTCGAGTGTTTGAATTTCTGAGAAATATGTTTGCTTTCTTTTAGAACCAAACAGTTTTTAGGAAAATAGTTTAGGTTCCGTGTAAGAAAAAAAAATAGTGAACAAAATACGATTCAAGCGCAGCACATTATTTTCCAATAAAATTATTTAAAAAACTATATTACGCAATGAAGAATATATAAAACGCAGGCTAAGCCGCGAGCACACAGCTATTATATAACATAAAAGCAAAATTAGGTAACTATGGATATTCATATTAACGGATGGAATGAACGGACGGATCAAAAATATAGATAGCAATCGTAGTGGACGGACGTTCGCTACGCTCGCTCGCATAAATACGATTTTCGTGCTCGATTTCGTTTCGCCGCCGTCAGAGTTCGTTCGCTTGCGTGGCAACAGCCGTTAAATTTATTTAACGGTTGAGGTGACGCAAGCGCGCGCGCCGCGTCGTTTACCCGGTGGGTTT
Source organism: Samia ricini (assembly GCA_014132275.2). NCBI lineage: Eukaryota > Metazoa > Arthropoda > Insecta > Lepidoptera > Saturniidae > Samia > Samia ricini. The sequence continues at coordinate 21,223,821 of AP028158.1, forward strand.
CCCGCGCTGAGGTATTTCTGCGAGCGATTGAATACTCGTTTTTATAATTTAATTATAACTTCGAGTATTCTCGTAAAACGTACTTTTCAGTACGCGCGCGTTTAACGTATACTCACCCTTAAGGTGAGGATACGTGTCGCTTCACGACATTGCTGAAAAACCCACTCTCTCTTGATTGTGGTCATCACCGGAGACCTAACGGTGCCAACGTAAGGTGGTGCAGGGTTTAGCAGGTTCCCTGGGGACCCCCTTCTGGGGTCACCAAATACCGGAATCTGGTGTGTGATCACACCGGGTTTCCCTTTTTCTTACCCGATTTCCGCTCCTGCTACAGATCCATCCCCTGGGTGCTGTTTGGGCGTCTGACCCACGTCCTCGGCCCTAGGGCTTGTTAGGGCTTCCCCCTAGGCTCCGTAGGCTCCCAATTACCTTGAGTCATTGCACTTTGACTCAACGGTCACTTGCGAGACTCGCGTAGTCTCATAGATTTTTGGGCGCGCCCCCCTGCCCCTCAGGCAGGGAGGTAGTTCACCCCCCCCTGCCCTCTGCCATCGCGGGATGGCCGAATCAGTTGTTGTGGAGCAAAAGCTCCTTAAATTTGCAAAATTATTATTAGAAAAATCTCCCATCCTTGCCAGGGAGTTTAAAAACTTTAGCGCGGATTCCCCATCGCCGGCCGTGCCCTCAATTCGAGTTAGGAAGCCGGTACCTAACATCAACGCACCGGAGCGTTCTCGCGCGCCCACGCCACCTATAGTTAGAGATAGGCGCGATTCGTCCTTTTCGGACTGTCGCTCGCGTTCGGCGGTCGCGTTCGCGTTCCCCTTACCGCCGTCCGCACTCGGCGGAACAAATCAATGTCAGCACGGGGAATAGTTTTTTTTTCCCCTCTGTCCCCCCAGAGCCAGGCAGATAGGCATCCGAGCCTGATGCCTAGGTTCGCCGCTCCCGCAGTCCATTCGTCGTCCGGGTCAGACTCGGACGAGATGGACGTCGCGTATACCCCCCGCGGGGGGGGGTGACTTCGTCACCCCCAAGCGGAAAAAATAAAAGGAAGGCGCCGGCCTCCCCGCCGCCCTCCGAGTCAGTCCCAAAGGTCCTCGCCGTAGAGGACGCGTCACGGCACCGACTCCGCTGCCCGCCGCTAAACCGGCCGCCCCCAAACCTGCGGCTGCGCCGTCTCAGGTGCAGCCCAGGAAGGCACGTCCTCCACCACCGGTCACGATCCAGGACAAGGCGTCCTGGACGAAGATCTCGGCGGCTCTCTCGAGCCGCCATATACATTTTACCACGGCGACCAATGTCCGAGAGGGCATTATGGTCAAAGTGGCAAATACGACACCTTCCGTGCCCTCACGAGTTTCCTTCGTGAGGCCAAGTTCGCGTTTTTCACACACGCACTTGAGGAGGAAAAGTCCCTTCGGGTCGTCATGCGAAGGAGTTCCCAAGGAACTCTCGTGTGACGAGATAGCTGCCTCCCTTAAGGAGCAGAACTTCCCCGTGATTGAGGTGCATCGGATGCACTCTCAAAGAGATAGGATGAAGCCATTTAACATGGTTTTAGTTTCCTTGTCCGCCACGGAAGAGGGAAAGAAGGTCTTCGGTCTGAAGACCCTCTGCGGCCTCTCCCGGATATCTGTGGAAGTCCCACACAAACAGTCTTACCCCTCGCAATGTCACCGTTGCCAGGGGTACGGACACAGTTCTCGGAGCTGTTACATGGCTCCGAGATGTGTCAAGTGTCTCGGGGATCATCTCACCCCCGACTGTCCCCGTCCCAAGGACACTACCGACCCTCCAAGCTGCGTTTTGTGCAGGCAGGAGGGTCATCCCGCCAATTACCGAGGGTGCCCGTGTGCGCCCAAGGTAAGACGCAACCAGCCTAACAAAGGCGGTAGACGCGTTCCTCAGAGGAACGCTGCCCCCCTCCTCCTCCAACCTCAAGTGCCGCCTATGACACTGAGGTCTTTCCCGTGCCTCCCAGGCACGTCGGCGTCGCCTTCCGCGGTGCCGACCCGTCCCGCCGCCCCCCGCCCCGCAGCCCCTCTGGCTCCGTGGGCACCTAGGCCCCAAGCCAAGGCGCAGCCGCGCCTGGCTACCCCCCCCCAGGCCCCTCAGGCCAACTCCACCGGCTTAGACCGGGTTTTATTTCTCCTGCGCATCCATGATGTGCAGGAAGTAGTCGCGTTCAACGCAATGTTGAACAGCGGCTCAGGAAACGCCGAGCTCGAGGCTATCGCGCGTTTCCCTGCCATCGCCATGACCCTTCAAGGTCTGGCACGCGTCTCTCTTAACCCGTAATCGATGGCTAAGTTCAAGCCTCGCGGTCTCTCCCTTTCATTCTTTAACGCGCGGAAATTAGCTCCGCAGCGTGAATTAGTCGCTAACTTTCTCCGCGATCGTCAAATAGACGTATTTCTCGTCCAGGAAACCTTTTTGAAGCCTAGTGATCGCAATCCCGGGATTGCGAATTATAATATAGTACGAAATGATAGGACCCCTGAAAGGGGCGGTGGTACCCTTATTTATTATAAACGGTCACTTATTGCTCGCCGTTGCAAGCTCCGGAGCTTACCAATATGGAAGTTTCGGTATGTAGAATAGGTATGACTGGCCATCCGTCAATCGTACTCGTGTCTGCATACCTCCCCCCCAATAAACGACCCTTAAGGTCAGATCTAGAGAAGCTTTTCGCATTAGGCGACTCTGTCATTATCGCCGGCGATCTCAATTGCGGGCATACCTTCTGGAACAGCTCGTGCGTTACGCCCAATGGGGCGGAACTCATGCGCTTAGTACGGAAGCTCGATTTTGAGGTCGTCGCGCCGTTAGAGCCCACCCATTTTCAACCGAACTGTCGCCCGTCGGTTCTAGATTTTCGCTGTTTTAAAAGGAGTCTCGCTTCCTGTGCGTCTTATACAAGTCGTACACGAACTCGACTCCGACCACCGCCCAGTAGTTTTGATGTTAGGTCACACGGATGACTCTAATTCTAGCCCGCCAGTTGTAAAAGTCGCGGACTATTACAAGCTCGGCCGTTATTTAAAGGACCATCCGTCCACCCCCTCTCTCGATAGGATCCCAGATGTACTGGATACGTCTGCGGACGCGGACCTCGCGATCGATGCTCTGGTTGAGCACCTCAAGATCGGCATCGAGGAGACCTCGAAAGAGGTGCAAGCGGCGAACGATCGCCGCTTTGTACTCCCCGATGACGTGAGAGCTCTGCTCACCCAGAAAAAAAACGCCGCGACCCGCGCCCACGACACGTATCCGACTGAGGAGAATCGTGCGCGCTTGCGTTCTTTGCGTAGAGCGGTGAAAAGCCGCATAGATCAGATCCGTAATGAAAGGTGGGACAGCCTCTTAGGAGAGCTGAAACCTTCCCACCTCGCGTACTGGAAGCTCGCACGATCTATGAAGATGGACCGTACCATCGTTAACATGCCCCCCCTGGACAGAAATACGCAGGGTCTTCAACCCGCATTTGACGATATCGAAAAGCCGAGTGCTTAGCCGATAGCCTCGAGCATCAATGCGCTCCCGTCACCGACAACATTGATATCGAACACATCTCTGTTGTCGAATCCTCTGTGAAGGACTCCCTCGCTCTTACTCCGGTTGTCCCCCTCTCACCTGTCACCTGTGACGAGGTTACGACTGCCATCAAGGGCCTTAAGCCCAGAAAGTCCCCCGGTCCCGACGGAATCAGGAACGAAGTCATCAAACTTCTTCCTCCGCCTCTGGTCGCGTTGCTGGTCTGCATCTTCAATGCGGCCATCAAAAACAACCACTTTCCAGCCGCCTGGAAAGCAGCTATAGTTATAGGGATACACAAACCTGGCAAAGACGCCAGGCAACCCGATAGCTACCGTCCAATTAGCCTTCTTAACACCTTAGGCAAACTCTATGAGCGGATCCTTATGAACCGTCTCATAGAGGTGATAGAGGACAAAAATCTCTTGCCTCCCCAACAGTTTGGTTTCCGAGCCAGACACTCCTGTGCGCATCAGGTGCTCCGCCTCACGGAGTACGTACTCACCAATATTAATCACCCTCAGTTTAATAAATCCTGGCATACGCTCGCAGTTTTCTTCGACGTTGCCAAAGCATTCGACAAGGTCTGGCACACGGGCCTCGTCTACAAGCTCACTAGATTAGGTATCCCCGACACCCTAGTTAGAATCATACACGATTACCTCACCGATCGTAGTTTCCGCTATAGAGTAGAGAGCGCTCTCTCTATAGCCCACCCCATACGCGCAGGAGTCCCCCAAGGTTCCATTCTGGCGCCTGTCCTCTTTAACCTATACTTAGCGGACCTCCCTGATCTCGGAAGAGTTCAGTTAGGTCTATACGCGGACGACACCGTCATATATTTCGCTTTTCGTAAGAAAAGAGTTTTACGTAAATACGTCCAAGACGCTGTCGACCAACTCAGCGCTTGGTATTTCAAATGGCGTCTCGCGATAAACCCGAGTAAGAGCGCCGCGTTATTATTTCACTAGAAGCCGTAAACTTAGGGAAGACCCTCCCAAGCCCATACAGTACGCGGGTACTGAAATCCCATACTCCTCCGAAGTCAGGTACCTAGGAGTTCAATTAGATGACAGACTCTCTTTCAAATCTCACATAAAGAAAGTGAAGCGCCAGACCTCCATGGTGCTAGGTCGTCTCTATCCGCTCTACAACAGCAAGAGCAAAATGGCACTCCGCCATAAGATTACCCTATACAAGATGGTGGTCAGACCCATCATCACGTATTGCGCACCTGTCTTCGGACACATCACTCGTTCCCGCATGCACGCCTTACAAAGGATTCAGAATCGCTTTGTAAGGAAGGCAGTAGGTGCCCAATGGTTCGAGAGAACTGTGGATTTACACAGGGATCTCAACCTGCCCTCCATTAGGTCCGTTTTCAAGACCCAGTGTCGCGCTTTCTTCGAACGCGCAGAGACACACTCGAACCCCCTCATCGTGCGAGCCGTCTCGTACTTGCCAGGTCGCAAGCCGCGTCGTATACGTCGGCCGCAGAGAATCTTATCGTGCCGCGACGATACCATAACCCGTAGTAATAGGATCTTTCCTCCTTTACCTCGTACGAATGCGTGCCAGCGCCCACGCCCGCGAAACCGCCGTTCCCGCCGCCGGGGACAGGCGGCTAACTTTGCTCCCGCACACACTCCGGGTCCCCCTCAGGCGGCGACCCAAGACGTGTCTCGTTCCCCAACTGGGGAGGCTCTTGACGTCGCCGCCAGCGCGATACAGTAACACTGCCCACGCATTGAGCAATTACACGCACAACACTCCATACACACTCATGCATAACATGCAAGGTACATAGGTCCTGTAAGGAACCTTTTTTTTTTTTTTTTTTTTTTATGTAAATAAAAATAAAGATTAGCTAGGATACAACTCGCGAGTGAGTCTTGAGTACTCAGGTGACGGCCAAGCCGAGGTTCGTACCACTTTGGTAGCCCTTGAGCTAGTCACCTTATTGCGGCGAGTGCGGACGTCCGTGAGGGGGCTTCACGGTGTTTGGCGTAGCACGCCGTCTAGCGATAGACACAATCTGAAGCCGAACAAACACGAGTTTCATTTGACGATCAGATAAGTTGCGCGCAAGAACCTTCAGCACTCGCCCCCAAAGTTCGGTGAAGCTGTAAAGGCCCTTCCGGTCAACAGCATTAGCTAGGTCTTAAAAAACTAAAAAAAAAAAAAAAAAAAAAAAAAAAAAAACTGAAAAAAAAAAAAAAAAAAAAAAAAAAAAGGAGAGCTATGCGCGTACTCCGTTTGAACTCTTTCGTGAACGACATAGATTTTGAGTTGACGTTCGACGTTTGGTAAGCTTCGTAGTGGACGGACGTTCGCTACGCTCGCTCGCATAAATACGATTTTCGTGCTCGATTTCGTTTCGACTTTTCGCCGCCGTCAGAGTTCGTTCGCTTGCGTAGCAACAGCCGTTAAATTTATTTAACGGTTGAGGTGACGCAAGCGCGCGCGCCGCGTCGTGTACCCGGTGTGGGTTTCCCGCGCTGAGGTATTTCTGCGAGCGATTGAATACTCGTTTTTATAATTTATTTATAACTTCGAGTATTCTCGTAAAACGTACTTTTCAGTACGCGCGCGTTTAACGTATACTCACCCTTAAGGTGAGGATACGTGTCGCTTCTCGACATTATTAAAAAACCCACTCTCTCTTGATTGTGGTCATCACCGGAAACCTAACGGTGCCAACTTAAGGTGGTGTAGGGTTTAGCAGGTTCCCTGGGGAGGTTCCCTGGGGACCCCCCCTTCTGGGGTCTCCAAATACCGGAATCTGGTGTGTGATCACACCGGGTTTCCTTTTTCTTACCCGATTTCCGCTCCTGCGTCACATCCATCCCCTGGGTGCTGTTTGGGCGTCTGACCCACGTCCTCGGCCCTAGGGCTTGTTAGGGCTTCCCCCTAGGCTCCGTAGGCTCCATTTACCGTGAGTCATTGCACTTCGACTCAACGGTCTTTTGCGAGACTCGCGTAGTCTCAGTAGATTTTTTGGCGCGCCCCCCTGCCCCTCAGGCAGGGAGGTAGTTCACCCCCCCCTGCCCTCTTGCCATCGCGGGATGGCCGAATCAGTTGTTGTGGAGCAAAAGCTCCTTAAATTTGCCAATTATTGCTAGAAAAATCTCCCATTCTTGCCAGGGAGTTTAAAAACTTTAGCGCGGATTCCCCATCGCCGGCCGTGCCCTCAATTCGAGTTAGGAAGCCGGTTCCTAACATCAACGCACCGGAGCGTTCTCGCGCGCCCACGCGCCACCTACGGTTAGAGATAGGCGCGATTCGTCCTTTTCGGACTGTCGCTCGCGTTCGCGGTCGCGTTCGCGTTCCCCTTACCGCCGTCCGCACTCGGCGGAACAAATCAATGTAGCACGGGGAATAGTTTTTCCCCTCTGTCCCCCCAGAGCCAGGCAGATAGGCATCCGAGCCTGATGCCTAGGTTCGCCGCTCCCGCAGTCCATTCGTCGTCCGGGTCAGACTCGGACGAGATGGACATCGCGTATCCCCCGCTAGGGGGGGGTGAGTTCACCACCCCCAAGCGGAAAAAATAAGAGGAAGGCGCCGGCCTCTCCGCCGCCCTCCGTGTCAGTCCCAAAGGTCCTCGCCGTAGAGGACGCGTCGCGGCAGCCCACTTCGCTGCCCGTCGCTAAACCGGCCGCCCCCAAACCTGCGGCTGCGCCGTCTCAGGTGCAGCCCAGGAAGGCACGTCCTCCACCACCGGTCACGATCCAGGACAAGGCGTCCTGGACGAAGATCTCGGCGGCTCTCTCTCGAGCCGCCATATACATTTTACCACGGCGACCAATGTCCGAGAGGGCATTATGGTCAAAGTAGCTAATACCGACACCTTCCGTGCCCTCACGAGTTTCCTCCGTGAGGCCAAAGTTCGCGTTTTATACACACGCACTTGAGGAGGAAAAGTCCCTTCGGGTCGTCATGCGAAGAGTTCCCAAGGAACTCTCGTGTGACGAGATAGCTGCCTCCCTTAAGGAGCAGAACTTCCCCGTGATTGAGGTGCATCGGATGCACTCTCAAAGAGATAGGATGAAGCCATTTAACATGGTTTTAGTTTTCCTTGTCCGCCACGGAAGAGGGAAAGAAGGTCTTCGGTCTGAAGACCCTCTGCGGCCTCTCCCGGATATCTGTGGAAGTCCCACACAAACAGTCTTACCCCTCGCAATGTCACCGTTGCCAGGGGTACGGACACAGTTCTCGGAGCTGTTTTATGGCTCCGAGATGTGTCAAGTGTCTCGGGGATCATCTCACCCCCGACTGTCCCCGTCCCAAGGACACTACCGACCCTCCGAGCTGCGTTTTGTGCAGGCAGGAGGGTCATCCCGCCAATTACCGAGGGTGCCCGTGTGCGCCCAAGGTAAGACGCAACCAGCCTAACAAAGGCGGTAGACGCGTTCCTCAGAGGAACGCTGCCCCCCTCCTCCTCCAACCTCAAGTGCCGCCTATGACACTGAGGTCTTTCCCGTGCCTCCCAGGCACGTCGGCGTCGCCTTCCGCGGTGCCGACCCGTCCCGCCGCCCCCCGCCCCGCAGCCCCTCTGGCTCCGTGGGCACCTAGGCCCCAAGCCAAGGCGCAGCCGCGCCTGGCTACCCCCCCCCAGGCCCCTCAGGCCAACTCCACCGGCTTAGACCGGGTTTTATTTCTCCTGCGCATCCATGATGTGCAGGAAGTAGTCGCGTTCAACGCAATGTTGAACAGCGGCTCAGGAAACGCCGAGCTCGAGGCTATCGCGCGTTTCCCTGCCATCGCCATGACCCTTCAAGGTCTGGCACGCGTCTCTCTTAACCCGTAATCGATGGCTAAGTTCAAGCCTCGCGGTCTCTCCCTTCATTTTTTAACGCGCGGAAATTAGCTCCGCAGCGTGAATTAGTCGCTAACTTTCTCCGCGATCGTCAAATAGACGTATTTCTCGTCCAGGAAACCTTTTTGAAGCCTAGTGATCGCAATCCCGGGATTGCGAATTATAATATAGTGCGAAATGATAGGACCCCTGAAAGGGGCGGTGGTACACTTATTTATTATAAACGGTCACTTATTGCTCGCCGTTGCAAGCTCCGGAGCTTACCAATATGGAAGTTTCGGTATGTAGAATAGGTATGACTGGCCATCCGTCAATCGTACTCGTGTCTGCATACCTCCCCCCCAATAAACGACCCTTAAGGTCAGATCTAGAGAAGCTTTTCGCATTAGGCGACTCTGTCATTATCGCCGGCGATCTCAATTGCGGGCATACCTTCTGGAACAGCTCGTGCGTTACGCCCAATGGGGCGGAACTCATGCGCTTAGTACGGAAGCTCGATTTTGAGGTCGTCGCGCCTTTAGAGCCCACCCATTTTCAACCGAACTGTCGCCCGTCGGTTCTAGATTTCGCTGTTTTAAAAGGAGTCTCGCTTCCTGTGCGTCTTATACAAGTCGTACACGAACTCGACTCCGACCACCGCCCAGTAGTTTTGTTGTTAGGTCACACGGATGACTCTAATTCTAGCCCGCCAGTTGTAAAAGTCGCGGACTACTACAAGCTCGGCCGTTATTTAAAGGACCATCCGTCCACCCCCTCTCTCGATAGGATCCCAGATGTACTGGATACGTCTGCGGACGCGGACCTCGCGATCGATGCTCTGGTTGAGCACCTCAAGATCGGCATCGAGGAGACCTCGAAAGAGGTGCAAGCGGCGAACGATCGCCGCTTTGTACTCCCCGATGACGTGAGAGCTCTGCTCACCCAGAAAAACGCCGCGACCCGCGCCCACGACACGTATCCGACTGAGGAGAATCGTGCGCGCTTGCGTTCTTTGCGTAGAGCGGTGAAAAGCCGCATAGATCAGATCGTAATGAAAGGTGGGACAGCCTCTTAGGAGAGTTGAAACCTTCCCACCTCGCGTACTGGAAGCTCGCACGATCTATGAAGATGGACCGTACCATCGTTAACATGCCCCCCCTGGACAGAAATACGCAGGGTCTTCAACCCGCATTTGACGATATCGAAAAAGCCGAGTGCTTAGCCGATAGCCTCGAGCATCAATGCGCTCCCGTCACCGACAACATTGATGTCGAACACATCTCTGTTGTCGAATCCTCTGTGAAGGACTCCCTCGCTCTTACTCCGGTTGTCCCCCTCTCACCTGTCACCTGTGACGAGGTTACGACTGCCATCAAGGGCCTTAAGCCCAGAAAGTCCCCCGGTCCCGACGGAATCAGGAACGAAGTCATCAAACTTCTTCCTCCGCCTCTGGTCGCGTTGCTGGTCTGCATCTTCAATGCGGCCATCAAAAACAACCACTTTCCAGCCGCCTGGAAAGCAGCTATAGTTATAGGGATACACAAACCTGGCAAAGACGCCAGGCAACCCGATAGCTACCGTCCAATTAGCCTTCTTAACACCTTAGGCAAACTCTATGAGCGGATCCTTATGAACCGTCTCATAGAGGTGATAGAGGACAAAAATCTCTTGCCTCCCCAACAGTTTGGTTTCCGAGCCAGACACTCCTGTGCGCATCAGGTGCTCCGCCTCACGGAGTACGTACTCACCAATATTAATCACCCTGAATTTAATAAATCCTGGCATACGCTCGCAGTCTTCTTCGACGTTGCCAAAGCATTCGACAAGGTCTGGCACACGGGCCTCGTCTACAAACTCACTAGATTAGGTATCCCCGACACTCTGGTTAGAATCATACACGATTACCTCACCGATCGTAGTTTCCGCTATAGAGTAGAGAGCGCTCTCTCTATAGCCCACCCCGTACGCGCAGGAGTCCCCCAAGGTTCCATTCTGGCGCCTGTCCTCTTCAACCTCTACTTAGCGGACCTCCCTGATCTCGGAAGAGTTCAGTTAGGTCTATACGCGGACGACACCGTCATATATTTCGCTTTTCGTAAGAAAACGGTCTTACGTAAATACGTCCAAGGCGCTGTCGACCAACTCAGCGCTTGGTATTTCAAATGGCGTCTCGCGATAAACCCGAGTAAGAGCGCCGCGTTATTATTCACTAGAAGCCGTAAACTCCGAAAAGACCCCCCCAAGCCCATACAGTACGCGGGTACTGAAATCCCATACTCCTCCGAAGTCAGGTACCTAGGAGTTCAATTAGATGACAGACTCTCTTTCAAATCTCACATAAAGAAAGTGAAGCGCCAGACCTCCATGGTGCTAGGTCGTCTCTATCCGCTCTATACAACAGCAAGAGCAAAATGGCACTCCGCCATAAGATTACCCTATACAAGATGGTGGTCAGACCCATCATCACGTATTGCGCACCTGTCTTCGGTCACATCACTCGTTCCCGCATGCACGCCTTACAAAGGATTCAGAATCGCTTTGTAAGGAAGGCAGTAGGTGCCCAATGGTTCGAGAGAACTGTGATTTACACAGGGATCTCAACCTGCCCTCCATTAGGTCCGTTTTCAAAACCCAGTGTCGCGCATTCTTCGAACGCGCAGAGACACACTCGAACCCCCTCATCGTGCGAGCCGTCTCGTACTTGCCAGGACGTAAGCCGCGTCGTATACGTCGGCCGCAAAGAATCTTATCGTGCCGCGACGATACCATAACTCGTAGTAATAGGATCTTCCCTCCTTTACCTCGTACGAATGCGTGCCAGCGCCCACGCCCGCGAAACCGCCGTTCCCGCCGCCGGGGACAGGCGGCTAACTTTGCTCCCGCACACACTCCGGGTCCCCCTCAGGCGGCGACCCAAGACGTGTCTCGTTCCCCAACTGGGGAGGCTCTTGACGTCGCCGCCAGCGCGATACAGTAACACTGCCCACGCATTGAGCAATTACACGCACAACACTTCATACACACTCATGCATAACATGCAAGGTACATAGGTCCTGTAAGGAACCTTTTTTTTTTTTTTTATATATTAATATAAAAAAGTAGGGATAGCTAGGATACAACTCGCGAGTGAGTCTTGAGTACTCAGGTGACGGCCAAGCCGAGGTTCGTACCACTTTGGTAGCCCTTGAGCTAGTCACCTTATTGCGGCGAGTGCCTTCAGCACTCGCCCCCAAAGTTCGGTGAAGCTGTAAAGGCCCTTCCGGTCAACAGCATTAGCTAGGTCAAAAAAAAAAAAAAAAAAAAAAAAAAAAAAAAAAAAAAAAAAAAAAAAAAAAAAAAAAAAAAAAAAAAAAAGCGTTTTAATTTTTTTTATACGGAACCCCAATTTTTTTCAATACTAAAATAAAGTAATATTTCTCATACATTCGAGCACTTGCCCGTAAAACTGTACATTGAATCGGATTTTATTATAATTTTTATGAGTTTTATTTTTTTACGCTGAACATTAATGTCATTTTCGAAAATGAAAAGTACCCCAAGTTACTAGTAGTAACTTTAGCTGTCCAGCAAAATAACTTCCGTCAAAATCGGTCCAGGCGTTACGGAGATTACCCATTACAAACAGACTGACAGACAAAAAAAAAACGTTTTTTTTGGTATAGGTATCGTATATACATTCATATCTATTTCGTAAAAAAAATTAATTCTGACATTTTTTTTATATGGTATAGCTTAGGAGTTTGACCACAATCCCATCTGATGTTAAGTGACGATGTGGTCCAGGATGATAAAAACACTAAGCCCAGAGGTACTGGTTCTTAAGTGGTGCTGGCGCAAATCTCTATTGGTGTTTGGCGACAGGTATTCAAATTTGAGGGTGGTAGCTACCTAGACAGACATGCCCTACCACCATGTTATAGTTTCCTCACGATGTTTTCCTTCACCGAAAGCTCAGGCCGATTTCAGAGTCCGGTAGGTGGGGATATAAACCGCTTCGATTGACGCGGAGTCCGGCCGTTCGGCTGCACTATCCGCTGCGCCATCATCGCTTCACATTACAAACAGACACTTCCATTTTATTTATTAGTATAGATAAATCTCGTTAACTATTAAAATATAATTTTGGACAGTAGTGGTACAATTGTCTTCTATTTATTTCTGTGATTTCTAATAGCCATTCCATTCAACCGAAAGACGTCCACTGCTGACGTTGGTCTCCCCCAAAGATCTCCACAACGACCGGTCTTGTACCTACTGCATCCAATGGACAACCGCGATCTTCATCAGGTCGTCTGTCGATCTTGTGGGGGGCCTACGCACGCTGCGTCTTCCGGTAAGCGGGAGCCATTCGAGAACCCGTTGGCCTCATCGGTCTTCGTTTCTGATTCAGCCATGCAGGCAAACTACGAGCTTAGCCCTCTCAATTTCCCTTTTGGTAACTTTGAGTTTTCTGATCTCTAATGTAAACCCAAATAAAGTCTAAATAGAGAACAATTTCAATTGCATTCATTTCCTTTAAATATAATGCAGTTTTCATATATATATATATATATATATATTATAACTAATATGCTTACGAAATGTACCTACAGGAATCTATGTGATATGAAACATGTTTTCAGGATATATTTTTATAATTTATTACAAATAGTCTATCTTTATAAATAAAATGATGTTCGTTACTAGATGTATAACTTAAAGACGACTAAACCGATTATGATAATTTTTATTTAAAATGCGGGGTTTATTTTCGTTAAACATATTATGCGATATTTTAACTGGTTAAAAATAAATTCGAAAGAACCGAAGAGTATATTTATTACAATTTCGACAGGATAATGTTTGTCAGATTAACCAATACTTTTGTAAAACCCTATTGTCCAACCCTGTGGACTTACACTAATTATGTAAAAGATTTTCCACTTAAAGATTGCAAGGACAAGAAATAAAAAGCTACTAATTTAAAATATACGTTAAGTTTTTATTTCAAAAGGCAGACGACGTCAAAGATGGACACTCATTACACAAAACTCTCTTCTCGATTTCATTGACCCTTGACGACAGGTCCACAACTTGCTTTTCTATCGCTTTCACGTCGCTCCTGAATCCGTTGACTGTCGCATCCAATTCGGTTAGATATTGTATTTTATTACACAGTTCATCGTATTTCTGTGATATGAATTCTCTTGTGTTTTCTGAATCCGTCAATTCCTTATCGATCTTATGGAGGATATCGTATTTTAACTCTTCGAATTTCGATTCAACACCAGGATCTAGAATATGAGGTCCTTTTATTAAAATCATGTCATCATCGTTAACCTTCCCATGTGAGCATTTAATAGGGCTCGTCATTGTTTTATGATTTTGTATTAACGCGAAATAATTTTAAATTGTTGTAACTGACTAGCATTTTGAATTGAAAAATTAATGATTATTGTGTTTTCGAATGACAGCTTAAGAATTTCAAATATTACATTAGAGAGTTACAATATAATGAGGTTTTATATAACCTGCAAATAGAATGAAAAAGGTGGAGTTTTTAATTAGAATTTGTTTTGTAATGTTAATACGGGAGGAACATTTATATGGGGTTCCTGAAACCTAACTTTAAACCCAAGTAATTCTAACAGTAACTAATCACGCGATGATTTTTGTACCTAAATACATTATATATTTTGGAAAATAAACTAATATATAATGACGAAATGTTTCTGTCAGTTTATCTATTAGTTGGTTCATGAATCGAGACCAATGAAGTGATTTTTATTTTTATAGCCATGGATAATATTTACAAGACAATTTTTTTAACTGACCAAATTATGGATTCTCCGTCAATCTTTAATGTGACAATCTTCTGGCTGTATGAGGAGAACCGATGCCCGATCAGACCAACTGGTTTTCGAATGGCTGCCGCGTGAAGACGCATCGTGGGTAGGCCACAAGGTGGACCGACGACTTGGTGAAGGTCCCGGGAATTCGCTGGATGCGGGTGGCGCAAGACCTGTCGTAGTGAAGATCTTCGGGGGAAACATGCCCAGCAATGGATATCTTTAGGTTGAAAGTTTGCATGGATGAAACTTATAAAATAAAGTAATTAAGTTTTTTTGAAGGTAAGAGCCTCCCCGATTGAGGATTAGGAATAGTATGCAGTTTTTATTCTGTAATATCCTTTTTTTATCGCAATCATTTATACCTATGTATGTCACTGGTAACCGATAAATTTATTGGATGCCGTGATAAATAAACAAACAAATAATCATGTCGCGAAATGTAAATACCGATCCTAAAATATAGAGTGCAATAAACTTTATCGGTATCGTTTATTGGAACTGTTGCCTCGAATTATTATACCTATATGTGGTGGTCGGACTGATTCATTGTCTGTCAGTTCTAACCTTGGCTAACGGTCCCTAGTACCTATATGGAGGTGTTATAATACAAAACATGTTTTTTATACCTATTTGTATTTCTTCTTTACTTGGTTTAGTGTGTTCCGTTCATTGAGGAGTAAATTATACTTTTATGGTATTTCACTATACCTAAATTATTCGTCGTTAGATCTAGGTCACTTTTTTAAATGATGAAAACTATATTTATATATTCTTATATACCTAGGTCTAAAACAACAAGTGTCTCTTTGTAGATTTATTATAAATCGAGAACCACTTAACCGATTTATATAACTCTATTTTTAAACATATATATATTTACTCATGACTTTGTGTATATGAAAAAACAACTATGTGATATTGGTATATTTACATTTAAATTTTACATGTGTACAAATCATATATGAAACGATGACGCGCGCATGCATCCCCTCTCGTTGCATCCAGAAATTATTCTCACAGTGGCGTTAACAATAATTGAAAATGTATACAAATTTACGAACAAATAGACGTTACGTTTTATATACTTTTTTTTAAGGTTATAAGAAATATTAATTTTACATTTTTATTTCTTTTTTTAAGGAGATAAATTACAAACCAGAAATTTAAATTGCGTATATTATACCAATATAATATAATATAAAGTATAAATTATAAAAATATATAAATATGTTGTTATACGTAGATATTTATGTGATACTAATTTATTAATTATTATTCATAAATTTATAATAAAGTTTATATACCTAGTTTAAAAGTAGCCGATTCAAAGCTATCGGTAAATTTATTTTATGTAGAATTTAATATATTTGTATAGTATTTAGATTAATGCAACCGTATACAGAATTTGTATCTATGTTTGCCTTAAGAATAATTATTTATTTATAATCTCATTATAAATATTCACTTATCATTTTAAAATGATAATATTTATGTACCTAATAGAGTTATTTGTTACAAATATAACTAAGTACTTAAACAGACGTAGTCACTGTGATTGTTTGGTACACACCTTTTTTTTTTTTTTTTTTTTTGACGGGGGGAAATGCATTTACGCACTACCCTTATCTATTGTATTTGGAGGATCAAAGTCCTCCAAATACACTAGATAAGGGGGCACGGAGTGACGAGCTCCGTGCCAGTGTGGGACTCACCCGGGCGAGAGTCGCCCGGAAATACCCACTAAAACCCCCCGGGGCCGTCCGCTGCATTTGGGATGGGGGCGACACGGGGTGGCTTTCGCAAGCACCGCGTCGCCCCCTGCAGCGAACCCACCCGGCCCGTCAGTGCAATGGCCCGGTGGGGATGGAAGAGAAAAGTTCCCCTCCACCTCTTAGCCCGCCTCAGGAGAGGCAAGACGTAAGTCCAACATCCAGGGGGCGGGATAAGTTCCCGCCCCCCGTAAGAAGAAAAGGGAAGAGTTGGACAGAGCAGTGGCGGGCAAAGGGACAAATGGGGAAGAAACCCGCCACTGCTTTAAGGGAAGTAGGTCCCCCTCCTTCACTCGTCTTGTCTTAGTCGACAAGACGTAGGAAGGAGAGGGATACCTGAAGAAAGACGAAAGAAGAGAAAGAACGAAGAACAGGGGACAGAAGAACGGCACAAACCTCAGCACACACAAACACACTCCCACGGCACGCGCCACCAACCTTCTACGGCACACGCCACAACGCGCCCCCCCCCCCCCCCCCCCGGGCACGCCTACATGCGGAAAAAGCTCCGCACGTAGCGTGCCCACCGCCCCCTGGGCCTCTTGCGCCTTCGAGGATCCGCCCTAGGATCCTCTTCACGGGCCCTCTCGGCCGCCTCCTTCTGCAACATAACTTGTTCGCAGAAGGAGGCAACCACTCCCCAGACCTCCTCGCTGCCGACCATAGCGCTGACGACGGTCGGCAGCGAGAGGTCCGGCCCCACCGCCGCCACCACTGCACGACGCGGCTCTTCCCACGCGGCGCACTCCGCTAGGGTATGGTGCGCCGTGTCCTCCGCCGCGTCGCAGTGGTGGCACTTTGGCAGCGGCTGTTTGGTACACACCTAGGGTTGCTAACCACACTATATAATAACTGCGTATTATATTCATAACTGCTTAATATAGTTTTCAAATAGTTATTGAGAAATAATGTTATGATGGTGCGGTCCGTTTTAATTTTTTTACGAGACACTCTAACTATTTTCGAAAAATAAAAGTCGCCTAAATTACGCGGAGTATGTTTAGCTATCTGCCAAAAAAAGTCCTGTCAAATTTAGCCGACTTAGAGTATAACCGGAACAAACAGACATACAGACAGAGGAAATTAAAAAAAATAGTATTTTTGGTGTTGGTAGCGTATACATTATTACATTAATACATTCATTTGTATTAAGTAAATAGTTGATATTTTTATTTTACATACAGTCACTTAGATAAATAGAGAAATACGCATAGATATCTACCTTATTTCTAATCGTAAATCTTTACTAATAAACAAAATTGAAGTGTCTATTTGCAATATTAAAATAACAGATTTTTCACTAAATACATATGAATTTATATACGGTACTTAAACAAAAAAAATATTTTTTCAAATTTTTTGTCTATCTGTCTGTTTGTTCCAGGTAATCTCCAGAACGGTTGGACACATTTTGACGGGACCGTTTTTTGGTAAATAGCTGAAGTTACTCCGTGTAACTAAGGATAGGGTACTTTAATATTTCGAAAATAATTGGGGTTCCGTGTAAAAAAATTAAAACTCATGAAATTTTGAATAAAATCCGATTTATGATACAATTTTACTGCCAGGCGTTTGAATTTGTGAGCTAACTTTTAGTAGCTTTTTTTTCTTTAAGTAGCTTTTCGTTAGGATCAAAAATAACTTCAGGATAATTATTAAGGTTCCGCACAAAAATAATTAAACCATTTTTGGTTTAATTTTGAAAAAAGACGATTCAATAAACAGTTTCACGGGAAAGTCCTCGAATTTATTATAAATATTTTTATGTTATGTAATTTTGGTGTTATTGTACATGATATGGTTTAATTATTGTGTACAGGTGTAGTGTATTGAAAATAATAAAAGTACAGTTGAATCTAACATTTTGAGATTCTAACAAAAGGCCGCCAATTTTGTATAAATTTGTACAAAAAGTGTTTCAACTTCAGCCAAGGTTTATGGCGTAAAGCCTCTTCTAAGAAGAACGAAAAGGAAAAAAAACAAAGTAGGCACCATATTGGTAGAGATTTTAGATACGATAAATCCTAAATTCGACATTAGTTGTTATTAAATTACATTGTATGTAAATAGTTTTTAAAAATTACAAATTAATTTTTTTATTTATTTTGCTTCTTTCGGATAACATTAATTAGTATTTATTTTGACATGCTTTGGTGATGTGTACTAATGACGAATACAGTACTGATATTCAACCGATAATATCCTAGATATGATCATATCATATACAACACAATACTTTAGTTTAACAAATTAAGTATATTTAACATAGCGATTTCCGTGGAGCTTAGCCAGTTAACCGTTTTGAGGGACCTTTCAAAATCTAAAATCAAAATTGTTTTTATTCAATTTGGGCCCCGAAAAGGCGCTTATGAACGACAAAAAAAACTACCACCGGTTCGGAAAAACAACTCAGTCGAGAAGAGCCGACAAGAAACTTGATCTGCTTTTTTTTTTACATTTTTTTTTAAGTTATTAATTTTATACAATTTATAATAATAACAAACGGTTTTAGCGGAAGCACAAAGAGGGGTGTCACTTCCAGACATCAGTATCGTTTACGTAATGATCCACCCTATAACCTTTGAAACATGGCATCGTTAATGCTTGCAATTTTGCGAGCACGACAGTCTGTTCGCAGATTCTCCACGTTACAAAAATGACCCGTGTATGAATCTTTTAATTCACAGTTTTACTGGTTAATGTTTGAATTTGTGAGAAATATCTTTGATTTATGTTAGTAACAAAAACAATTTTAAGGGGAAATATAGTGACCATGGAAATATTATTATCCAATGGTTATTTAAAATCTATATTACACAAATAAAAATTGTGCGGAATTGAAAATATACATAATACATATTTATGTATTAAAATTATCGTGCTACTGTAGAAGCAAACACTATAAATATTAAAATCACAATAAACATAACATCTGCTGTACACGCAAACAATTATTATTGGCATTGTAGTAATAGAAAACTAGCCATTATCCTCCTTATTTGATATAGAATTCATAAAAAACATACGTTTCCATATAAAATAATATATTGACGAGGTTAAATTACTTTTACATACGTTTAAACACGATAATAACTATTATAAATAAAACACTATATAGCTGTATGCCCATGGCTCTGCCCGCGTTTCATATATTCTTCGCTGTGTACTCGTAATATAGTTTTTTTAAATAATGATTGGTAAATAATTTTTTTGCATGGTCACTATTTTTTTCCTCAAAATTGTTTTCGGTACTAACAGAAAGCAAAGATATTTCTCACAAACCTTAACACTTGCCAGTAAAACTGTGCACAGAATAGATTCATACACTCGTCATTTTTTAAAGTGGAGAATCTGCTAACAGACTGCCTCGTTCATAAAAGTGCAAGCATGAACGGTGCCAGGTTTCAAAGCTTCCTCAAAACGGCCGACTGGCTAAATTCAGCAAAAATCTTCTGCAGCGTTCACGTCATAAAAAACTCGGGTACACTTATGACGAATCTTGGCCACTCTGAAGATAGTTTCTGCGAATTTTCGCGCATATATTATCACAAAGAATAATAGTATATAACGTTATATAAATTGAAGAATAAACTTTTCAAAATGTACACAAATAATATGTCACTACATGTAGGTAGATAATATAATTAAAATAATACATCTCTTATGCTCGAATTTCAGTTCGGCCAATTATCGTCTGACTTATATAACAAGCTTAAAGAATAAAACCAGAAATAAATTTATATAAAAAATTTATTGAATAAAACAAAGTATTAATCATAATTATTAACACAAATGCAACGATCTACCGATAATCAATTAAATTCTTCAAACAGGAAACAATGACAAAAAAGAAAAACAACGAATCATATTTGACACAATACATTATCAAAATTGTAACAATATCTGTTAATCGTTGGTATAATATTTTATATACATTTGAAACGCCTTAAAAGTTAAAATTATAAATTATATTTTTTTAAATAAGCAACTTAAAGTAAAAATAAAAATAAGAATAGTTAGTATACAGCCTACTAGAAGCGCGTCGTAAAGATGTTTCATGGCCACAACAATACGAGCCATAATTAACCAAGTGATTTATAAACTCAAATAGTATCTTCGAAACTACCATAGTGAACCAAATATTTTATAAACTCAAATTGTAATCTAAATGTACCAATATTAATGCAGTTTTTATAAATAAAATCAAATAGTATCATTAGACGCGCAACAATTAACTCGAAAGCTTTGTGAACTTCTATTGTATCTTTAAACTTGCCAAAATTAACTAATTATATAAATAAATGGGGGCTACTTTGACGCACCATCACCTCAAAACTACTCCAACATATCGGGATGCGACTACTGGCATTCGACGCGGAACTTTTTTTCGATTTACTCTTATGTATATTTTGTCCGCTAATCAAAACAAAATATTCTCATTTTTCTTCATTCATTTGTTTTTTTTTTTGCGTTAGGAATAAATGAAATCTTACTTGCACAGAACATATGAAATGCGGTTGAAGCCGCAGGCACACAGCTAGTATTTTAAAAACTCAAATAGCTGTATAGGATGCAGAAACGCTTTGACAGCGTATCCAAAGTTTTTGGCGCTGATGATGTTAGTGACAGGGTCAATTAATTCCTTAAGTACAGAAATGGGCTGACAAATTGACACTTTTCATACAACTGTATACAAAAATGGCGTCCATTTGTTAGAATCTTAACATGTTAACATCAACCGTCCTTTTCATTATTTTTAATACGCTACTTTAATATTTATAATAATTAAACCATATCAAGTATGACAACACTAAAATTACATAACATGCTGCCTAAAACTCCATTGCGCTTATTTTCATTCAAATAAATACATGTGTTTTTTAGTTTGTCAAACTAAGAAAAGGCTTCATGGACTTTACGCCTACAATTTTACGGCACTATAGTGTCATCCCTAATTTGTTGTCGGTCATGTTCCATTGTTAAGAATTATTCAAACAATCCGTATTTTAAAATTAATATACAATATTATAATTTTCTGGGCGAACATCTATTAGACATATGTCATTATGAAATATCTATTAAAACCGATTCGACGGCCATGTTTTTATTTCTAACGTTACATTACAATTTATTTTAAACTATTAAGTGAGTATATAACTACATTTAACTGTGAGTGATAAATAACTATGTATTACACGTATAAAACAGTTTATACACACACTTTACACTTATATTATTTATATTACATGGATTAATTAATTTAATTAATTCCCTTTTTTAAGTTATACAATAAAGCACATTAAAATGTATATATACGAGTATACAAAAATACTTTACAAAATATTGATCCCGTCTACATTTTAAACTACATTTAGATTTTTTGAAAGAACAAACTTTCTTATACGATCTAATATATATATACCCTTACGTTATATAAAATGTAATAACAAAATCGTTGTTGGAATTAACTTTAATTCGAGATGGAGGGAAGAACGTGTCTTTTGTCAATTCCTATTTCTTATGAAATTTTTCCAATATTAAAAAAAAAAATTAGAAGCTCAAAAAATGTTCTAATGTTTGCATGTAACCCCAAAATCATTTAACGCAGACATGAATTTAAGCTCTCTTACCAGCCAATATGGACTGAATCTGCGAGATAGTTTTACCTTTCGTCTCCGGTACCAAGAAGAAGACGAAGAAGACAGATGCGACCATGAAAGCGGCGAAGAACCAGAAACAATTATGTATACCGATCGCGACCTGCATTATCGGGAAGCAGAGGGTGACAATGAACACAAGGACCCAGTTGGTGATAACAGTGACACCGGTCGCCGCACCTCTGAACTCGACGGGGAAGAGCTCGGCCATCATCATCCAAGGAATCGGTCCGAAGCCCATGGAGAAAGAAATAATGAACAGGACCATAGAGACCAACGGTACCCAACCGAAAGACGCTACATCATAGCTATCCTTTTGAAGTTTGAAGTAAACACCGAGAACGATCAGGCAAAAGCCCATGATGATGCAACTCTGAAGTAAGAGAAGCCTTCTGCCAGCTTTCTCAACGAGAAGTGAGGAGATGTACGTAGCAATGGTTTGTACAACACCGACGATTATGGTCGCGATTACGGGGGGGATTTTAGAGCCGGCGGATTGGAAGATGTTGTTTGTGTAGAAAATGACGGCGTTGATACCGCTGAACTGCTGGAAGAACATGAGTCCGAGGCCGCAGATGAAAGCCATACGCGGGGCGCGGTTTGTGAGCATGCTTAACATGCCGGCGCGTTGCCGTGACGCGTCATCAACCTGTAACGATCAAATCAAATCAAATCAAAATTTATTTATTCAATTTAGGCCCTAAGAAGGCGTTTATGAACGTCTAAAACTAAAATAACTAAAACTATACAAATCGTAGTTTCAATAATGTTAGTGGAAGCACAGAGATGTGGGTTTATATATTTATACACGATATATTTATAATTGTAATTCTTCCATTAAAGCATCATTGCTTATTATATCATTATTATATCATTACAATTATCGTAAATATAGTTTTCTGAATAGATGACAAGGTGTAGTGATAATTTTTTAAAAGTTTTTTGTTTAAACTCTTCCCCCTTTTGTTTAACACGGAATAGGATTAGTGCTTTGATCACAATCTCACCTGGTGTTAAATGACGATGTTGTACAAGATGGTAAACACACTAACCCTAGCGGTACTAGTTCTCAAGTGTTGCTGCCGGAACACACCTATTGGTATTTAGCGGCAGGATTTCAAACTTGAGGGTTGCAGCTACCCAGACGGGCATCATTACGAAAAGTCCTACCACCATGCTATGGTTTTTTCACGATGTTTTCCTTCACCGAAACCTCAGGCCGATTTTAGAGTGGAATAGGTGGGGATCGAACCTGCGTCGATTGTCGCAGAATCCGGTCGCACTACTCGCTGCGCCATCATCACTTCAAAACAACCCCTATTACTGTTACTATTACCAAAGACTAATTACTTAATTCTCAGTTTTATTGTCATAATCATCGTAATGTCAATATGATCGTAATTCGAGAACCTATTGACTCCTTAAATTTGGCGATTCCGGTTGGCTTACTACATCTGCGTATCTCTTTAATGTGATTCGATCAAGTAGTGAAACTCCAAGTTAAGTTTATTATGTGCAAGTAGTATTATAGAAAACCATAAAGTTAACTAGCTATGGCAGTAAGTCTGTGGACTTTAAAAAGTACATCTTTATTTTGTGACAAGAGCGGAATGCACTCATAAGAGAATAGAAAAATAGTATAGGAGCATCACAGTGGTATGAATTTTAGCTTTGGCTGTTGCCATGATTCGTTCAATGTTTGTAATTATACATACTAGTGTTCACCCGGTGAAAATTAGTACAAAAGAAACTAATTGTTTTTAACAAAAACCAATTATTTTAAAATTAAAAATACCAAAGGCCATCAATGGCAAATATATATAGAAAATATATTATGTGTGTTTCTATTTTATCTTTAAATGTTCTACGTCTAACTAACTGTATGTTGTCGTTGCTTTTGTACATTGTGATAGTAGGTTCAGAGCATTTAAATAATAACGAATGTCACATTCTAAAATAAACGGTTATTCATCGTTATAAAGAATCAAAGATAATTTGGAGTAAGTTTCTCTAATGCTAATACTCGTTTATCCTTAATATGCTCTTTTTCTATGTTCCGATTTTCGTCAATATGTCACCCCTTAGGTAACCTCGGTATGCAAATTTCGGGGGTTTTTTGGTTTTTCACTTTCACCAACTTCTAGTGCTCGGATACGTGCAGTCGAGGTGTCTACCTCCGCAGCTGCAGCTTAACGAGACCTACAAATTGGCGTGAGCTCCTGAAAGCTATTCATAACCAATCTCTTGAAGCACCACACCAATTGCATCTGAAGCTAATCAAAAATGATTGCCTATTCATTAAGTACTAATGTTGGCACCTAATGTAGCAGCAAATGTTACTAAAACATTGTTCAGACATAGATACAGAAGTTCTAGAACTGTCTTCTTGAGTTAGAAAATGCTGTATTGGCGATAGTGCTTATGCTAAAGGACCCAACACTTTTATACTTCTTAGACATTCCCCTGTAGATTTCATTTGATACTCCATCTAATATTGAAATAAAGGCAAATTTCTTACATCTTTCTGCATGTCCTCAAGTTCAGCAGTGATATCTGCATCAGGTCCCCTTAACCAGCGTAAAGACTTCTCAGCGTCACGACGACGGTTCTTACTCAGGAGATACTGAGGAGTATCAGGCATCCACCTGGTAATTTACGTATAAATTTTAATGGTTAATTTTGCTTGGTTAAGACTTAGTCTTGATTTAAAATTTCAAGATTGTATTAGCAGAGTATGGAATACCAATCTCCCTCATGATGCGGTAAGTGTTGGAAACATTATGATCCTTAGAGTAGTTCCTAGATGTTCATTATTATCATATTGCCGTCCGAAAGACTCCACTGCTGGACATAGGCCTGCCGTAAGGATCTCCACAACAACTGATGTTGCGAAACTCGCATCCGGTGGTTTCCTACAATTTTCACCGGGTCGTCGACTCACCTTGGTACGCCTTACTAATTAGGTTCTATTTGGTCAAGCAGTTTCTGAAAGATTCACAACCATCATGACTGAACTATAAACTAACTAAAATGACCTACAGTCTCATTGGGGTTCTGTTGCTAAAATGACAACAAAGGCAACATGAAACTTGGTTTCAGCCTTACATGGATGTCGTTGGTAGATTGTAGAAAAATCTATAGATTTGGTAAAAAAGGGAATTTACAATGCCCTTGTACCTTCCGCTTGATGTGCATGTGTACGACGGTCGTTTGAAAAGTCCGTGCCAAGTCAGAGAAATTGCACCATTGGAACGTATCAAGGTTATGTCTAGTTAGTAGCATCTCTCGAAAGAAAGTATACCGAGTTTTAGCTAGATCGATGTGTTTCTATTTATTTGGTATTCGTTTGAACCGTGTAAGTCGTCTAATTTTTACCAAATGGATGAAAAATTTTCCATGGATTAATTTTAAAAATTGCTTTATGGATCGAAAAAGGCCTAGTAGACTAAAGAGAAATTGTATAAAAATTAAGGTAATTGTGCACCTTCGATTATAAGAGTTTATAAGTGGTTTTAACTTTTTTCGGAATGGCTCTATGGGCACAAACAACGGTGAACGTTCTGGACGCCCTATTGAAACCACTACTCCAGAATTCATTGATACAATTCATGATATTGTGATGGATGACAAAAGAGTGAAGGTGCGTAAGATTGCTAGTACTGTGGGAAATTGAAATGCGTTAGTAGAAATGCAAAATTAGTAGAAATATAATTCCAACATCGTTTCTCATTCACCCTATTCTCCAGATTTGGCTCTGTTGGATTATTATTTATTTCCCAATATGAATAAATGGCTGATAGGAAAAAGTTTTTTGTTCAAACAAGGGTGTGATTCCAGAAACGAATGAGTATTTGGATACTCAGACAAATCTTATCATACGGAAGAGATCGACAAACAAGAGTAGCATTGAATGAAGTTTATAAGCCTAAAAGGAGACTAGTATTTTAAAAAATCCAAGTATCTAATCTAAAGTATATAATATATATATATATATATAACTGTTCATTTCTACATTAAAAGATCAAACTAGTCTGTAAGCATATACCTAAACGCGTACAAAACAACTTAAATCCATATGGCAAAAAATGCTAAAGTTTTTATTGACTTTTAGACGAACTTTGAGCTTTTTGTTGATTGACTAAGCGCTGTTGAAATAAGGGTTCTAACAATTTCTGCAATCATTTAGTTCAGTAAACTTACCAGAAAACGGCAACTAATAGAGGCGGCAGTACGGCACTGATGATTGACAAGGTCCTCCAGTGAGTCCACCCTCCTATAACGTAAGTGAAAAGGATGCCAACGGTCAGGAACAGCTGAAAGAATGCACCAAGGGATCCACGGATATCTGTCTCTGCTATTTCACCGATATACATAGGAGCTGCTACGCATATTCCACCTGTAAGTGTACAGAATGTAATAAGAAAGAAAGAATACGTAATAAAAATGATATTAAATACAAATTCAAATTTGACTAAATATGCAAGCGCCATCTACACTAGCGTAAATAATTATAAGAACCTATGTTTGAAAAGGATCCAAATGTTCATACATCACAATAGATGGCGTTAAGTATACTGTTTTTAATAATATATTACAATTAATTATAATAAAATATTAGTTTCTAAAAAAAATTATATTCCTATTACAAGAGAAAATGTTATTTAAAAAATTGTAAAATAACGATTTTTTAGATTACAATTAGACTACTCGTATCTCTCAACGTTGCTCGCACATTAAAAAAAATCTGTTTTATTGTTTCAATATTTAGTGGTTTAGGAGTCAAAGTGTTGTAGTTTATCCATGTATAATAACATTTTCCAAATACTACTTAATATAACATAATCTATACCAAGAACTAGGCCAGAAGATATATCTGTGATTTAAGACAGATTAATCTATATCGGTCCAGTAATTTTCTAGTTACAAGTTTCTGTCAATTGTTCATCTAGACGTTTCCACAATTATATGTGAAATAGAATAATTTAAAAAAACTTGTTACCGGTTCCCAATCCAGCGAAGAATCTAGCGGCTATCAGCATTCCAGCCCCGTTGGCGAAAATAGTGAGTAACCAATTGATAGTAAACGGAATGGCCAGTAGGAGAATCGTCGGTCGCCTGCCGATCCTCTGTGCAAGGAATCCTACAGGTAAAGCGCTGATGGCGGCTCCAACAGCAAGTATCGATGATACTAATGAACCTAAAATAGAAATTTAGTTAAAATTCTTACTTAATTCCAAGAATACTGTACTTAGTGTTAAAAAAATTATTCATTCCTATTATATCGTTTATAATTCGTGAAATACTAAACCATATTTTTTCATCTTTATTTTTCAAGACAGTTTGCTTCTAAAGAACATGCCGTCCTCACCCATTCAATACCTTAAATTAGGGAAATGATAACTTTAAAAAAATAATCAATTCCTCGCCTTGATACCGATGTCTTTAGCAAATAATAGATCAAGTCAAATTAACTTCTTTCGATATTGGAAACCAATTTAGATGTTTCTTACTTTAAATCATAAAAGAATTTACTCGCCATGCTTAAGTGGATAATTTGTTACTATACATTAAGTGATATATATTGTGAACCAAGTTAAAAATTGCTAGGATGCAAAAAAGAACTAAAGGTACTTTTTCTCGCATTGTTTTACCTAAATCGTTCAATTTTTCAAAGATACAATATACAACGACTTGTCATAGAAAAAGCAAACAATACTTATATGTTAATTAGTTATTCTACATTGTAATGTGGAAACGATTAATGAAATAAATATAATTGGGTCAGACATTATTCTTTTAGTATCATTAAAATATAAAACTCAGTGTAGAAGACACTACTACTATCTGTTATTTTTTTTCTCTTGTTGTTTTTTTTAACTGACTAAATGGTGTGCACCGGAAGAGCCTTGACATCTAGACCGATGTTCTGGGGTGAGCGCTTAGCGGTGTGGGGTGCAGTGTGTGTTAAACTAGTGAGCAGCGTTACTGTATTGTACTGGCGGCTGGTACAGGAGCCTCTATATTTAGAAATCAAAGCACTCTATATGTAATGTAACAATGTATTCGGTGTCCTCTTTAAACATCTTATGGCATATTATGGCATGTTATAGCATATTATCAACATGGCACTTCGATCGATCTAAAGCAGCCGTCATCCAGCGGCACCGCCAACAGATCGTAGGTCCATCTCATTGGCTTCTGTGACTAGTTCTGGGTATCCACTCCAGTACTGCCTTTATCTTTTCTGTGGCATATGCAGTTCTTCACTTCCATTTCCTTCGAGCTTGGAGGTATTCGGTAAACCGTGCAGTAATTAACAATTGAAAAACAATCCAAAAATATCCCATCTGAATCCGATGACGTAATTCAGGATCGATCAATACGATAACATATTATCCAACCACACCCACACCGATCGGTTGGATGCTAGCCAGATTCTGACGTCACGACACATGATAAGAAAATAATTACTCGGTCATGTGTTCAGAGTGGGCGAGCGAGGGTGTGGATCTGTTTACAAGCCGGTTAAAATTAAACAAAAAATTTTCAAAGTTAACTTCTATCGACAATATAAGTTTTTGTTCCACTGTTTTCAATATAAGTTTTTCTTTACGAGTAGCCGATGCTCGTCATTATGGCTTTAAATACACCAACTGAACTGAATGTCGGATGTGAATGTAAGATGTTTTTCTCTATTTTATTGTTCTCTCGATTGGGCTTTATGGAAAAGTAAACATAATAACCATAGAATTTTTCTTGGATTGTTCTATATATGGCCCATGTTTGAAATCGATTATGTATTCTCATACCCTGTTTCTACCTCACTCGGGATCGGCGGAGTATGTTTTTTTCTTCCATAGATGCCTATCAGCCGTCATCTCTTCATTTACTCCATTTTGTTTCACATTATTCGTCAAACAATCCATCTACACATTCTTTGGCCTTCCTCTATTTTTCCATATTACCACTTACAAATTCATTATAATTTTATTCACATTCGCTTCCCCTCTTCTCATAACATATCCACACAACGACAAGCGATTTAAATCAATTAAATATCTTCTCAATGGCGTACATTAGACCAAGAAAAGTTAATAAATTTTATTTCAATTATTTAGAAATTATTGCTTAGTTAAAACGATGATACATGGTAAAGATAACACAACATAACATAAGCTCACGCCTGTTATCTCCGAAGGGTTAGGCAGAGGTGAAATAGCGAACTACACCATCCACATTTCGCCGAGATTAGTTCCGTCCCAGATGTGACAGGGGGCGAGCCTGTCACCATATCGGGCACAAATTGTAGACTCCGGGATGATACTGAGTAGAAAAACCTAATATCACTTTACCCGACCCGGAGATCGAGCCTCAGAACGACAGTCGTACCGTAATACCGAGGCAAAGGTAAGGTAAGGTAAGGATAAGCATGATAATCATAAAGATACTGTAATCCTAGCTGGTAATGATCAGAGTAACGCTCGTATTAAAACAATATTGTAAATATGTCCATAAATTATTGACATTGTACCAACAAAAACCAGTGATTTGAAATCAAAATAAATTACTATACAAAATATGTTCTTACGAGTGTTGGACTCGCACATTTTTACTATTTATTGTATGAAAGCTGTTTGCACAGAAGCGCGCGATGTATTTTTAAATTTCTCAACGCCCTTCAATTTGACCTTTACTCGCACGACACACCCACTCGAGGCGCTTGGCATTTTGCCAAATTTTACTATTTTTCTTATCCGACACATTATTACTTCCGTGGTTTAAGAGACAACGTGTTTGACCAGTCTCGTTCAGGACTATCTACATAAATTTTAAAGTTAGCAACTCTTTGGACCAGTTGTAATTCTTATTTTAAGTGGTCTAGCGACATTTTGCTAAGATCATATTAATGAATATACAAAAAACCTGGTGCAAAGTAAAGTTGTTCTTGTCAATAATTATTTAGCAAAAGCAGACTACTTCAGCAGATGTGAACACAGTACATACAAACATAACGTCACGCCTCTTTTCCATAAGGGAAGGCAGAGATCACATCCTTCCACTTGCTACAATCCTAACACACGTCTTTCGCTTCGTCTACTTTCATAAGTACCTTCATACATGATCTTCGGTTACGGGTTCTTTTAACCTGGCCTTACACTAGAACATCTTATATCTGTTCTAGATACGTTCGCCTAGGACGACCATTACCAGCTTGCTCAGTTATACTCGCCTTGTAAATTTGTTTCGTCAATCTTCTTTCATCCATCCTCTTTACATATGTCAATTGAGCATTTATTTCTCTATCATTGTCCCTACATCCTCTACCACACCACAACGTTCCCTTATCACACTATTCCTTACTTTATCTACTATTCTCATGCCAGCTA
This sequence comes from Samia ricini, assembly GCA_014132275.2. Taxonomy (NCBI): domain Eukaryota; kingdom Metazoa; phylum Arthropoda; class Insecta; order Lepidoptera; family Saturniidae; genus Samia; species Samia ricini. The sequence goes on from AP028158.1 coordinate 21,253,797, forward strand.
TACTTCTTAGAATTTTCATTTCTACAATAATACTGCTTGTTAAATGTAATATATCGGGTTATACGTGTGCGCATGTGTGTGTAACCTGTCTATTTGTGCTTGTACGAACTAACTAATAGACCAGTGTGCTACTAGGAATCAGTCGTTTCACTTGTGTTTCCGATATACAACATTAAATATCAAGATTAAGGTTAACGACAGTAAAGCAAAAATGACTGCATTCTACCTAAAGTTAAATAAAGTGTAGTCCAAGATCAATGACAACTGCCGACAGATGGGGCTGCATCTACCAAATCTAATGCCTTTAAGTAGCACTGTATAGGTCTCTACATTTGATGATCCTGAAATGCTACGTGCCTTAGCATTTTTTTAATACTTTATAAGCTTAGTGATTTGCCCACAATCTCACATGATGTTTAGTTACAATATGGTGCAGGATGGTAAAGACAATATGCCTAAAGATACTCTGATTCTCGAGTGCTGGTACCTGTACACCTATTGGTATTATTAGGCTATTATTTTATATGCCTACCATCATCATACTGTACGATCCAGGCGAGAACATTATCTTTAATACTATTATAGCAGTCTCCCAAACTGAAGTGACAACCTAGGATCTTTGGAGAGGCGCCTGGCCATTCGCCAATTTCTGGTGACGCCAGCATGCTATCACATGTTCGCATTGTAACACGTTTTACACATTATTTGTGGTATGAGAAGGTAATACAAAATGTTCCAAATATATTTTTGTAACAAACACGATGGTTTATTTCAGTCTACTCTCTGCTTCATGCGGTAGCAGTAAATAGCAAATATAAAATGAACTCCCTCAAAGTAACACCGTTATCAATCAAATATACAACATTTTTCAATGTCAAATACGCTTTTAAACAAAACCAGTTTGATAAGAATAAATCTTATAATTAGATCCATATAAAGGTATGTATAAATGTCTGTATGTATGTTCCTTAAAAGTGTATAAAACAATTTAAATTTGGTAAATAAATTTTGATAAGGTAATGAACTTAGGATACCATTTGTAACTCCAAATAGCTCCGAGTTACACCAAACTTTCATTAACAGTAAGAGAAGCTTGACTTTATCATGTAGTGGATTATAAAATCAGTTGATGCATAATGAAGGAAGCAACTTTGTAGTAAAAAAGATACGAGAACAAACAGGTCTCAATTACTGTATGACCTGC